>CAWUFW010010054.1:0-729293 GCA_963921515.1 Calotriton arnoldi | reverse complement strand
TACTTCGTTCAGTTACGTATTGCTCTGCTGCTGAGGCTGCTGGGAGTGCTTGTGGGTCCCATAGGATCTATTGGGATGATGGACTCCTTTACTCAGAGTGTAGAGACCCCAAGCCTGGAGCCACCAGGAGGTTGGTTATACCTCTGAAGTTTAGGAGCTTCCTCTTGACCCTAGCACATGATATTCCCTTAGAAGGTCACCTAGGCCAAAACAAGACTTGGGACAGAATTGTCCCTCACTTTCATTGGCCTCATATGTCTGAAGACACCAAGGAGTTTTGTCGCTCCTGTGTCACCTGTCAAGCCAGTGGTAAGGCAGGTAGCACTACAAAGGCCCCCTGATACCACTACCTGTGGTGGGGTTCCCTTTGAGAGGGTAGGGATTGACATTGTTGGTCCCCTAGATCCTCAAACAGCATCTGGGCACAGATTTATCCTGGTGGTGGTGGACCATGCCACTAGGTACCCAGAAGCAATTCCCCTCAGGACCACCACAGCTCCTGTGGTGGCAAGGGCCCCTCCTGGGAATCTTTTCCAGGGTGGGTTTTCCTAAGGAGGTAGTATCAGACATAGGTGCAAACTTCATGTCTAGTTACTTGACTGCTATGTGGAAGGAGTGTGGAGTAAATTATAAATTTACCACCCCCTATCACCCACAATGCAATGGTTTAGTTGAAAGGTTCAACAAAACCTTAAAGGGCATGATTAAAGGTCTCCCAGAAAAGCTTAGGCGCAGATGGGACATACTTTTGCCCTGCCTTCTCTTTGCCTACAGAGAGGTTCCACAGAAGGGGGTTGGTTACAGCCCATTTGAGCTTCTGTTTGGACATCCAGTTAGGGATCCATTGTGTCTAGTGAAGGAGGGATGGGAGTTACCTCTCAAACCCCTAAACAGGATATTGTGGACTATGTACTTGGTCTCCGCTCCCTGATGGCTGAGTACATGAAGAAGGCAACTAAAAACCTTGAGGCTAGCCAGGAATTACAAAAGGCCTGGCATGACCAAAAGGCTGTGTTGACTGTTTATCAGCCAGGACAGAAAGTATGGGTGTTGGAGCCTGTGGCCCCAGCAGCCCTCCAAGACAAGTGGAGTGGCCCCCATACAATTGTTGAACAGAAGGGAGAGGTTACCTATCTGGTGGACCTTGGAACTCCCAGGAGCCCCCACAGGGTGCTCCATGTCAACAGACTGAAACCATATGTTGACAGGGCAGACATGGGCTTGCTCATGGCTACTGATGAGGGACAGGAGGAAGAGAGTGATCCACTCCCTGACCTGCTCTCACAGAACCCTGATGATGGATCAGTAGATGGTGTAGCCTTGACAGGCAGCCTCACTGACCAGCAGCAAACTGATTGCAGAAAAGTTCTCAATCAGTTCAGACATATGTTCTCTCTGACTCCAAGTCAGACTACCTGGTGCACTCATGAAGTGGACACTGAGGACAGTCTGCCTGTTAAAAATAAGATTTACCAGCAACCTGACCATGTCAGGGAATGCATCAGGACTGAAGTCCAGAAGATGTTGGATTTGGGTGTGATTGAACCCTCAGATAGCCCTTGGGCTAGTCCAGTAGTCTTAGTGCCTAAACCTCACACCCAGGGTGGTAAGAGAGAGATGAGGTTTTGTGTAGACTAACCCTGGGCGTAGTTCGCGTAGTAGCGCTACGCGTAGCTACGCGAAGTGCACTTCGCACTACGCGAGCTACGCGAACTGCGTAGTGCACTGTGCAAAATGCTGTTCGCACTGATTGCACAGTGCCGGATGCTTGTCCGCACTGTGCAATCAGTGCAAACCGCATCTTGCACAGTGCAAGTGGTCGTTTTCTGCCGCTCGAGTAGATTTGTTCTCGAGCGGCAGCTTTCTCAACGCGGACTGGTAGTTTCTCCTCGCGAGCGGTCGCGAGCATACGCGACCACTCGCAATAAGAAACCTGACCTTCCCGCGTTGAGAATCTCGCCGGGAGGTTTATTTTCCACGCTCGCGATCGGCAACTTGATGTTGCTGATCGCGAACGAGGAAAAAGTCTCGCCGGGATGTCATTTTGCTTACTCGCGGTTGCCAACTTGACGTTGAGGACCGCGAACAAGCAAAAAATGACCGCTACGCGTGTTTGCACTGTGCTACGTGCAATTCGCGTAGTGCGAAGTAGCGCAAACTTCGCAAACTACGCGAGCATAGCATAGTACTTCGCCCAGGGCTAGTGTAGACTACAGAGGTCTCAATGCAGTCACTAGGACTGATGCCCATCCCATACCAAGGGCAGATGAGCTCATAGACACTGTGGCGTCAGCCAAGTTTCTCAGCACATTTGACCTGACAGCTGGCTACTGGCAAATCAGATTAGCTGAGGATGCAAAAGCCAAAACAGCATTTTCTACCCCTAGTGGGCACTACCAATTTGTGGTGATGCCCTTTGGTTTGAATAATGCACCTGCCACTTTTCAAAGGTTGGTGAACAAAGTCCTTACAGGCCTGGAAGCCTATAGTGCAGCATATCTACATGATATTGCTGTCTTTAGCTCCACCTGGGAGGATCACCTGGTCCACCTGCGAAATGTTTTGGAGGCCCTGCAGAAAGCAGGCCTCACTATCAAGGCCACCAAGTGCCAGATAGGGCAGAGTCAGGTTGTGTACCTGGGCCACCTTGTGGGTGGAGGCCAGGTTCAACCATTGCAGAGCAAAATCCAGACCATCATGGACTGGGTTGCTCCAACCACCCAGACTCAGGTCAGAGCTTTCTTGGGCCTGACTGGATACTATAGAAGATTTGTCAAAGGGTATGGATCCATAGTGACCCCTTTGAATGACTTAACTTCTAAAAGAATGCCAAAGAAAGTTCAGTGGACAGTTAGCTGTCAAAAGGCATTTGATGACCTGAAGCAGGCCATGTGCACTGCTCCCATTCTGCAAAGTCCTGATTACTCCAAGCAATTCATTGTCCAAACAGATGCATCTGAGTTGGGGGTAGGGGCTGTGTTATCACAATTGAATGATGAAGGTCAGGATCAGCCAGTAGCTTTTATTAGCAGAAGGTTGACCCCCAGAGAGAAACGTTGGTCAGCCATTGAGAGGGAGGCCTTTGCTGTGGTTTGGGCCTTGAAGAAGCTGAGGCCATACTTGTTTGGCACTCACTTCATTGTTCAGACAGACCACAAGCCCCTCTTATGGCTAAAACAGATGAAGGGTGAAAACCCCAAACTTTTGAGGTGGTCCATTTCCCTACAGGGGATGGACTATACAGTGGAACATAGACCTGGGAGTAACCATGCCAATGCAGATGGACTCTCCAGATATTTCCACTTAGAACATGAAGACTCAACTGGTCAAGGTTAGTTTAACCCCTTGACCGCGATCGGAATTCCGCCCAGGTGCTGGACATTCCGATCGCGGGTGTGGTCGTGACGAGCTCAGCTCATCATGCGCACAGCGCGACCTCACAGCATGACGAGCTGAGCTCGTCACGAGCATCGAAGGGGTTAATGTCCTGACGTTTGGGGGGGGTTGTGTAGGAGAGTAGGATCTGCTTCTTATAGTTACCCCCACTTTTTGCTGATGTTTCACTGTTTTTCGACTTAGCCAGACTGAGGCCCTGCTAATCAGGACTCCAGTCTATCTGCTTTCTACTCTAAATTGATTGAAGGTACTTTAGGTACACTCTAGATTGGATTCTGGGGTACCGTTGTGAGTCCCTAGTATATGGTATACTATGTACCCAGGGCATAGGTACCCCAGAGGCCTACCAGGGGCTGCAGAATGTATTATGCCACCCCTGGGAAGCCTTTTAAAATGACACAACAGGTCTGCTACAGCAACCTGTGTAAGGTGGTGTATCCACCCCTTACTGAGATATAGGTTCCCTATATCTCTCCATATCACTGCACATGTAAACCTATCAGTTACCCCTATGGCAGGCCTTAACAATCCTGAAGGCAGGGTGCTGGGTTTCATGTGAGAGGGTGCCCATGCATGAGCAGAGCCCCTCTGCAGCTTTCGGAATCTTCATTCCGGGGTTGTTTGTGATGCAGCCAACCATATACTCTTAATAAGGACGAAACGCGTCGGCTGTATCTCAAATCACCTTGAGTGTGTTTTAAAGACTTCATTGAAAATAAAGGAAGAAACTTGGAAGAATACTTTGGGGACATTAATTTTATACAATTTTTTGTCTAATTTGTTATGTGGTGCACCTGTGCTATTATGTCAAAATTGTTATATTCCTGTATGGGAATCACACAGTGACAGTGGGTGTCTTGTCAGTGTGCTCACACATTTCTGGGTAGCTCCAGATTATATATATATTTATTAGGGATAGTGGGTCAGGTGCTGAGGTCTATGGGGTTCCACTGTCCAGTTCCTTCGTTCTAATATACTCTTAAGTGCATTATAACCTCGCGGTAAATGCTAACTTGAGAATGGCTGCATGGAAATATGTCGTGTTTGGTGTCAAACACCTTGGAATCATACCTCCACCCCAGTAACTGGGGTGGGAGGTATGATTCCACCCTACTAGAGGGAGAAACATGGCACCACCGGTACACCCGGTACCAGCTTAACAGAACCCTGGCATCACAAAATGGATGCTGCAGCCACAGACACGAGTCTGCCCTCCTGCTGCTGGACGAAACTCCGGCAGGGGAGGCCTGGACAATAGGTTTCCTGTCACAGGGAGGTGTGACCACCTCCCAGACAGGCTTTAGTGTATTGGGGCTGGGTGGGTGCACTCCAAGAGTGCTTTGAAGTCTGCACTGGGGGCACATTTGGTGTCCCTGTGCATAGTCCAGCTCAAACCGGTTGCAGGGGCTACCAGCCCCTGCTCTGGTGTGAAACTGGACAAAGGAAATGGGTGTAGCCACCCCTCTTTCCTGACCCTCCCATAGGTGGGTCCCCAGAGTTTGTCCCACCCCTTCCTTTGGTATAAAGTAGGAACCCCTGACTACAGGACTTTAGATTACAGCTGGACTAAACTCTGACACAGAAACCAAGTACTTCGACGATCTACACTACGCTGGATGACTGAAGAATCTCCCTTGGAGTAAAGGAGTTACTCCCCTGCAAGGCAGTCACCTTTAACGCAACTGACCGGTTGGCATCTCCGCAGCTCGGACGAACTCCGAAGAATATTGCCATACAGGAGGTGGGTTTTCTGAGGTCTTAGAGGTTGATCTGTGCCCACAGCAAGTCTGAGGCCCGTATCCCTCGTGGTGACCGTGCAACCCGAACCCCTGGGCACCGCGTGCATTTGCAGAAGCATCAGCTTTCCGGCAACCCCTGAGGCTGAGCTTTGGGTTACTTGTAGCCCTAATCCCGAGCAGTAATTGCACCGAAAATTGCCAGCCTACACTCAACGAGTGTTCTGTGGGCCGCCATTTTGTGATTCCTCTTGAGGTCCCTTTGCAATCCCTGGTCTGTTGACCTGTGGGTCCCCAAGAAGGCAACACTAACTTTAATTGGGCTTCCCGGGTTACTCCAGATGTGCCCTGACTCTCCATCGCTTGAGGAGTCCCTAGGACCTTGCTGGTTCTCACTGAAGCATCTTTTCTCTTCCTGCGTGGGTTGCTGTTGCCAAGGCTTGTTGTGTTTAATCCGAGCACCGACACCCCAGCACTCGACATCCTTCGTAGGACAGCTCGAATCCGGCTCCTGGTTGTCCTTGACGTCTCCTGGACCCCGTGGCTGCAGAGTCAATCTTCACCTCTTCGCACCTGAAGCACCCGACATCGGTGGGCATTCGATTGCTCCGCTCCTGGTCACTGGCTAGTGACCCAGACTCTGTCCCCTCTGCTTTCAGGTTCTTCACATCTTCGATCCAGGCTTGGATCATCACAGACACTTTTCTTCTTCACGGCAGCAGCACTTTGCAGCAGATCGCCATTGAAATCAACGACGATTCCTGACACCCTTTGACACCTATGCACCCGGCTTCCCTGGGTGAGGTAACTCGAGTACTATGGTGCTCCCGTGGGTGTTGGCCCTAGAACCCCTTAAGTCTAAAGGGGTTTGCTCAAAGTCCTCTCCTAAGTGTCCTTTTGCTTTAAAATTCCAACCGTGACTTTCCTCATAGAATTTTACGGCGCTCGCGGCTGTGTTCTCACACTGCACACGTCCCTCGTGGGTCTCCTGTGTCACTACCTTGGGTGGTTCCTTGGGGTCCCAGCGATTCTACGTGCTCTAGGCACTGTGTCTAGTCAAGTCGTGGTTCTTATACCACTTTCTTAATATATGGTTTGGTCCCCCCCTGGGGCCCATTGTATATTGTGCTATTTACTGTCGTTTTAATACTGTGATATTGTGTATCTTGGACTCTAATCTCATAAAGAGATTAGTAGTGAGTGTTTAGAAATAAATACATATATTTTATATATACCTGGTGTGGTTCTCCTTTCATTTGGTCATTCAAGAGGTTATAATCTGGTAAACCAAGCTGCTTTACACTTCTTCAAGACTTAGCCTGAAGGCTGCTCTCCATAGCTACCACTAGGATAGCTTTCAATAAAGGTTGTCTTTAAACCTATCATCAATAAGGGTCGTTTGAACTGGTGCAAGGTGCCCACTATAACTAGTGGACAGCATATGCCAGGCCAACTTCTCACAGCCCCCACCAGGAGGCCGCATTTGAGACATGCACATGATTACTGTGTGAGCTCCCAAGTGGATGAGACAGCAGGGGCCTGGACCCTGGGGCTTCTGGGCCCTAAGGCACTGGAATAACATCAATTCAAGCCTCACATGCGCTTCAGAGAAAACCAAAAACCAATATGTACCACTGCGATCGCTGTTACATCTTATGCTGTATATTGTTTATACAAAATGTCAATAAAAACGTTTTTAAAAAGGAGAAAAACTAAATCCACCCAACTTTGGCTCACATATCAATACCATTCAAACAGGGTTGAGAACAAACAGCATTAGAATGTAGCCTCCCCTTCCCACTTGGACCCTACCCGGGTCCGAATATAAAACCAGTCACATAACCAGCCATTGCTAGCGACCCAAATACAACGCACAGGACTCTATAAAGCTGCTTAATAAATGCATTTTCAAGACACCCTAAAAATTGATATATCTGTTAGCTCAATCTGATTTAGTGAAAAAATAGCTTCTATGGTGCAGCAATGTCTCCACCAAATGGCCAACCATATAAAGGTGAGATGTATTTAAAATATAGGGATGATTAATCCTTTTTCTGAAGCAGACCAAACTTGGTTGGAGTTTGGTGTTCTCAGGCTGAGATTTATATATTTTGGGTTCAAGGGTTCACAATTTGCTGTCTCCATTCCAGTGACGATGAGCTCTCTGGATTACAAAACTCTTTGATTGACAGCCTTGAAGATAGACCTGCCCTGTAAAGTGATGTTTTCAGGTCTTGCCTGAGGCAGCGTATGCGCTGTTACTTGCAAGACATTTTGTTTACTTACAGGGGTCTTAGAGCCCACCCATTGTTTACCTTTATTTGGCTGCATCATCACTCTCATTTCCTTACTTTTCTTTAATCAGCATGTGCCGGCTCCACATCCCCTTTGTGTGTTTGTCCCTCCCCTGGAGCATGACTCAAGTACTGCTACCTTACCCAGTGTCGTGCCACTACTTGTGCATTTGTAGCTACTTTTTAGGTCTCGCCTACGCAGCGCGCATGCGCTGCATAGGAGAGACCTTTAGCGATCGGCACAGCTTTGGGGGCAAAAACGTGCACGCGTTGCATTGCTTGCAATGGCAACGCGTGCACGTCTGGCGATTCCCTTGCGGGAGCGCGCGGCGCCATATGGTGGCGCCATATGGTCGCAATCATCGCGCCTTGCTGCACGCTCCCGCAAGGGAATCGCGCAGGCCCCCTCCCCCTGCTGCCGTGCGAGGCGCGCGCTTGTGCTGTTTTTTTTTTATTATTTCATTTAGCGGCCGCGCGGCGTTGCTTTTACGGCCGCGCGGCCAATGCTTGTTTTTGTGTTGCAAATGGGTTCTATTTAAAGGCGGTGCTGTACACTGACTGGCCAGGTGTGCAGTGGGAGAGGTGACATTGTGTACACTGCTGCATCAGCGTTGAAAGTGTGCAGTGTTGAGTGTGCACGTGTATGTTCAGTGACACAATGCGTACACAGTTGTTCCAAAGATGCCAGGGTGTCCAGGGCTGCTATTGAGCATAGTGCTGTGAGGGGGTGAACAGCGCTGTGGGGGTGCGCTGTATGCCCGGTGGTGTGAGGGGTCTGATAGCGTGCACTTGTGTTATGAGAAGATTAAAAGTGCACAGTGTCGCACTGTCGTGCACGCAATGATGTTTCGGGATTGATGTTCACAGTAGTATCAGTCATAGGTTACTGTGCACGTTACTGTGCAAGTAGTGCCCGTCTACTCTGCCCCAGAAGGCCCTACACCAGCGTTGTCAAACGTCCTTGAGTGTGTAGGATACTGTATCGAGTTTTGCTGTGTACACAATGCTGCACCAGAGTCGTGCTGTACAGGGACAATTAATATTCAGTAATGCAGAAAGGTTCAGTAAGAGGGCCGCTCATCTGATTCACAATTCTTGGCTAACTGCACAAATTGCTTTGTGCCACAAACTGCTACCCCCCCCTACGCCTCCACTCTCCACGTCTACACTCCCACTCCCACTCTTCCCTACTCTCTACCACTACACCCTCTCACGCAGGCTCTCCACACTTTCACTCGCTTTCCCTGCTCCTTCACTTGCCGGACTCCTCTTCGTCCTCTCACATTTCTCCCTGTCTGTTCCCATCTCTCCGTCTCTCCCTTCCACATCTCCCTCAGGCTCATCTCCCCAAATTGTCATTCCACAACCCCCCCCCACTCACACACACCAAGCCTACCATCCATCTTACGCGCTTACTTTCTCCCACCTTCCTCACCTTTTCACAATGTCCCACCCTCCCAGGTCTCTCCTACATGCTTCACGTTTTACACTCCCCCCTCTCCTCCTTGCAAACATGGTTTCCCCTCTTCATCGGCTCTTCACATTCCCTCTTCCTGTTGCATCTTCCCTTCCAACGCCTTCTCCTCTCGGTACCCGCTCCTTCTCTCGGCCCCATACCCCCTTCACACTCTGTCCTCCCATCTCTCCCTTTCTTTCAGCCTACTCTTACTGCCCCGTCCTCGGCTTTCCGACCCGCTTTCTCCTTTAATTTTCACCAACGCCCCCAGGGTGGATGATGGCAAAGGAAGGAACGCTGCGCAGCAAAAATAAAAACATTGTGTAAAACTGTACCATTTCAAGGTCTGCTAAAAATGTAGCAAACAAAAGGCGTGTGATAGCAAGAAGCATTGTGGCAAAGCTGAATGTCACACACATGCACGTACTTAAAAACCATTCTGAAAGGACACATTTCTGCAAGTATGTTACTCCTTTCTACACCCATGGTGGTGCCAGGGTACACTCTCCAGGCCGGCATCCACTTAACTTTCACCAGCTTAACACAGGGGCGTAATGTAGGCCCCTGCAGTGGGCTTAATTTAAGCCGGTATCTGCCGGTACGCACATGGGCAAATAAAAAAACCTGATACTTTGTGGAAAATATATAAAAGCGCATTCTTAAAAAAACACTCAACATCCTGGCTGTCATTTATGACAAGGCACAACTTTAAGAAGGATGTAATCACGTCCTCGGGCGCTTCCCGCGCTTAAATTAAAATGTTGGTGTGACCACTCTTAACAGGAAGCAGACCAGCGCCGCCACGATAACAGCAGGCAGGCAGGCACAGCACTCCTCCCCCACTCCCAAAACATGTCTCTGCAGTAAACGTTATCTCCCTTCATTTGCTCTTCACCCACCTCCTTTTAATTTTCCCCGATCTTCCTCCCACTCACTCATCTACAAAATATATGGTGCAAAAAGCGTAAATGTTTTTGCTTACATATGTGTGCATGAGTGTGTATATGTATGCTTGTGTGGTTGCATCTATCAGTGTATGCAGCTGCAGGTGGATTTGTTTCCAAATGTGTGCATGTCTGTCTGTGCGTGCATGTTTCTATGTTTTTGTGCTTGCACGTTTGTGTGTGTCTATCTGTGCAACAATGTTTATATTTCAGAGGTTTTTTTAAATGCACATAAAAGACCCAGGGGGTGGGTGAAAGTGCTGTACAAAAACAATATCTGCGACAATAACTACTGGCTGCAAAAATATTAACCTCATTAGCACTTAAAAGGGGCCATCACGGGAAGGGAAACGCAGTTCTTTTTACCTAGTACTGGCACTACATATCCAGCAATCGCCAACAATGTTTGATTATGTCTGCCATGGGTCTGAGACCTATTGTGACAACATTCACAGGATGGCCATATAAGGTAACAAAAATACTTATTACTGTATTATAAATTTTCAACATGCTGCACAGCAGGTACACTCCTCTACAACATAGCCTAAACACATTGGCAAAGCCAATAGGTCTGGCAAAACACTTATAAGGTACCAAAGGCGAGACCTATTGGCTATGCCAATGCTTGTTTCTTTTATTTGCAGCACTCAATAAGAGTGCATGTGTTTGCAGGCCAGCTCCCCCATCCTGCTCCATGTTGTTGCTTGCCCCACCCATCCAGTTGCATCCACCCTCCCACATTCTTGCTTGCCCTGTCACACCCTCCCTCTCCCTGCATTGTTGCTTGCCAGTCCGCCCCTCCCTCCCACCCACCATCTCCCTCATTGTTACTTGCTAGCCCCAACCCACCTGTCCCTTCGGTGTTGTTGCTTGCCCATGTCCCTCCTACCCCTTGCTGCATTGTTGATGCTTGCCCCATCCCTCATGCCCTCCTCTCACATTCTTGCATGCATGCCTCATCCCTCCTTTTCCTTCCTGCATTGTTGCTGACTTGCCCCATCACTCCTTCCCTCACTCTCCAACGTTGTTGTTGATTGTCCCAATCCTCCTGCCACTTTATTGTTGATTGCCCTTTCCCTCCCATGTTGTAGTTGCTTGCCCCATCCCTCCCAACTCCTCTCCATTGTTGCTTGCTTCGTCTCTCTCACCCCTCCCTCATTGTTGCTTACCTTGTCCCTCACGTCCCATCCTGCGTTGTTGTTGTTGCTAAATTACATTGACAGATTCAAAAGCACTTGTTTAGGCGTGACCTGTTGGCTTTACCAGGACCTGTTTCCTGATGGGAAAGTGGGACGATTCCCTTTCGGCTTTCAAAGCAAGGCATGCTGACGCCATCACAATCTGTGGACGCGGGCACTAGTGGCCAGTGAAGGAGGTTCAGCCCAGCTGGAATATTATCAACCGTTGCTAAATGTGGCACAAACTTGGCTTCCAGTGCATGTGCTGCAGGACAGAGATCTGTACCTTATGCCATCTCTCTAGAATGGCATTAGCATAATTTAACTTGAAGTTAATGGGACGGTCTACAACCCTTTTGGGATGAGACTTATCCAGGTATGACCTATTATGATTCACTGCTTAAGGCTGAAGCAGCCAGTCTGGACCACATGACCCCTTCATGGATGTTGAAAATGATGCTCATGGGATTTTTGCTGTTTTGCAAGTTCTAGAGAAGACCAAGCGAATGGATGAATCCAATGTTTGTGGGTTCGGGTGAGCAGAGGTAGAGCAAAGGTTTCTGCAGGGGTGTTACACGTGCCATAGCTCACTTCCAGTAAGTCCTGTGACGTAAAATAGTTTATTCTTATTTCTCGACCGTCTCTGCAGCCACTCGAGGTGTCTTTGGGTAGGTCTGGTTGCAGTGGTGGCTGGTGACATTTGAAAGTGGTGGGGCGTAAAAGTTGTGGCTGAGTGCAGTATGGCAATTGAGCCTAGCGAGCATGCCAGACCAGCATAAGAGGGGTTTGGGGGTATCCTCCCAAGAGAAAATTTTGAAAAAAGAGTGGGCAAATGGTGCACTTTCAAGCAAATTTGAGAAATCCAGAAGGTTAATAAAACAATTGTGAAGGGGCACATACATAGTCATGGCCCTTAACTACTTTGTAAAAATAGAATAGTTTCCTTATACCCCGAGGCTGTGAAAAGCAGAAAAGAATGTTGGGTTCTATGCAACCCCTCTCTGTCCAACTGTCCAAACATGTGCCCATCCATAAGAAATGCAGAAAATGAAAATATTACAAAATTAGCGATGGCAATCATTTCTTTAAGTGGTATTGTTCCCATTCCATGCCCTCTAATTCTACTACATATGCAAATCAGTCTTGACCCTGCTCCATTGGAGCAGTCCAGCCTCGGAAATTGCACACATCTGTTAATGTGCTGAACACTACCAATGCTTTAATATCGGACACTGGGATGATACATTTCTACTGTGAGGCTAGCAGAGCAAGTTGATGTAACAAAAGCAGCCAGGTCAAGTAGAAAAGTTAATAACTCTGGAAAGCACTTTTAATTGCTTAAATTGTGGATGGAACGGGCCGAGCATGGTCATTGTCTGATCTTTCATGGTCGGATGCCACATTTCTTGAGTGTCACAACATTCTGCGATTCCATGAAGAGCAGACCTTGTGCAAACACAGGGAAAGGAGAACACACTCTGCTACTGCTGTAACACCCAGCAGGTGGTCAACTTAAAACCAATACTGTATTTGCATAAAGATTGTGTTGGTATTTATAAAGCGTGAACCTAGCTGGCAACATCAAAATGCAGCATTTCTGGTCATCAGGGCACTGGAATTTGGAGGGGACATGATTTAAGAATGAGGAAGTCATCAATCCCTTGGTAGATGAAGGTGATGTTGGCCCTTATGTGTGGATTATCCTTTCATAGTGTTTTTATGTCAATTAGTGACCGCACACTGGACTGAATGTAATCGACTGTTAGCAACAGTGCATTCACTGCCCACTCCAGCTTTTGCAGGCATGGACTCGTAAATCAGTTGACATTAAATCCACAAGCGATGGAGCATGCAAGGTTTTCAAAAAGTGCCCCTGTACATAATGGTAACAGAAACAAGTGGACTAATACACAGACACACACAGGCGCACACTCACAGCCCCAAAGAAACATGCAAATACACACCCTAAAACATCCACGCACTCTAATGTACACATAAATATACTGTCACGTGAAAAAGTGCACCGCACACACACAAAAGCCGCGTTCAGGCAATGGATACATACAAACTCTCAGACACACTCTCCCACATATGCATCTGTACAAACGGATAACTCTGCTCTGTTTAAAGCTCTGCTGGTTACCCTGAAATGCTCAGAAGTTCCCTGTGTTGATACGAGGCCCTGGTTCAGCTGCAGTGAGCAAGGAAGTTGTCTATTTAGTGACGTGTCGGTCCGGCAGCTGAGGCCTTCAAGCATTTTTCTTATTACATTTTATTTTGCCCCACATCGCAGGAGCACCGGCTCAACGCGGCCCTCAAAACCTTCTTACCATGGAAATAAGTGCACATGAGGCTGAGGGACAGGGAAAAGTTCAAAGAGCTGCCGTATAAACAATGCAAGTGTAAAGATGAGAAAAACTGCAGTACTGTGGTGAAGAATCGTCGCTGTGCATGTGTGCGTGCTTGTTGATGAAGCGGGGTTGTAATGAAAGGGGATAACTTGAAAAAATGCACAAATAGTAGCCCTGCTTCAAAATGTTCTGAATTTGCACTCATTTTGAGTGGTATGAACAATTGCATCGTTAAAATCCAATGAATGGTGTTTTCACCCGTTTTTGGTGTTTTAAATAGAGAGGCCTTCTTTTCCACCACAAATTGTGCAGCACGTCTTGTGTTATATACCCTGGGATGGTTCTGAGGCAGGCGCTGGGTAACGTGAAAGGAATAATTGGGGAATCATTTAATCAGTGGGCTGAACTACAGAAAGGAGTCGCTTTTACATTAGCATGAATTTGTTGCTTTTACTGTGCACGAGAGGGAGAGAAGTTGAGAAATATGTTTGTGTGTGCATGTAGATATGTCACATATGTGCACAGGCGCGTGTACACACATTAACACGCAGAGACCATAGAGTGAACGAGAGAAGGACTGCAGATGCCCGATAAAAAATTTGCTAGTGAACCAGAGAAAATGGGAAGTGAAGAAAGATTAGAGTTGGGAAGAAAGGGAAAGAAAAATGGAGTGCTGAGTAAGAGGAACAGAGGAAGCGAGAGGGGAGTAAATTAGAAGGTGGCAGAAAAGGAGACAAGGTCGGAGTAGGAGAGAGTGAGGAAAGAAAGCAGTGATGTAAGAGGTATCGATTGAAGGAGACTGATGGAGAGATTTGTGAGAGGGGCAGGCAAGAAAGAAGGGACAAAGAAAGACAGGTGGCCAGGGACAGAGGGGTGGAGGAAGGAAGAGATAGCTACGCGAGAGAAACAAAGTGCTAGGACGGCGAAAACCATAAAGGAACAGACAGTGCATGACTGCGGAGAGTAAAAAAAGACATGAGAAACACGAATGAACATTCAGTAGGCGAAAGAAGTGCGACTCCAAAGATGTAGAAATTACTTCACGGCAGCCGGCAGGGCCTCAAACTGCAGCCCATTGCCCAACAAACGAAACCAACGTACGCCACCAGGGCAGGGCCCCTAAGCCCTCCCGCCCCCAACAACTACCGCCACGGCCCACAGCACAAAATCAAAGTCACCCCCCAGCCTGGAGTGACGTCAGTAATTATCGCAGCAAAGCAGGCAGCAGACGCAGAGACAAAAACAAAAACACTAAAATAAACAACAACAGTGCCCCTGTAATTAATTAGGAGGTTGTTGTGGGGGTGGGTCGTGACTCGCTTTCACGTAATCACTTACCTTTGTCACCATGATGTTCTCGAGCAGGGCTCCTCGTCGTGACCAGCCTGCTCGTGAGGAAGGGCTGCTCGAGAGTCTTCGCCGTAATCGCTGTAAATGTAATAAAGATGCGGTCGGAGCTGTGTCGCGGCCTAACCAGATTTCGCCTAGAGACCGATTTCATGCTTTTCTCACCTCCCTTCTGTCCTTCTCGAGCAGAAGAATCCCCGATGCTCTCTCTGTCGCTCTCTCCCACTCCTGTGTTCGCTTCTCCTATTCATTTTGACAGGTCTGCTCTCTCCTTAGCCATGCTCTCCCCTCGCCCTTCATGCGTTCACACTTTCTGCCTTGGCTTTTCTTGTACCATTTTCGTTATAGCTCCTCCTTCCACTCTCTTTTCCTTCCCTCATTTCTGCAGTCTGATCTTTCGTTTCTTATATTTCCCGAGCCGTCACCCACTTTCTCTTCCTCGTTATGCTCCTTATTTCTATACAATGCCGCCCGCCAGACGCGGCTCGCGGGGGGTGGGGTTGTGCCACTGCCAGGGGCCCGGGGGATTAAAAGAAAAAATAGAAAATAAATCCTACCTGACTCTGAGGAGGTCCGCCGTCCGCGCCGCCTCGGGTCCGACTCCGTTTGGCCCTGCCTACAGCCCCTCTCAGCCAATCCTGGCGCTGCTGGCAGCGCCAGGATTGGCTTAGGGCACGGTTACCTCTCGCCCGCCTGCCCATTAGGAGACCGAGGGTTGAGCCCCCTCGCTCTCCTAATGGGCATGCGCAAGCCAGTGCACACACAAGTGCGCATGACTGGGCGCGGCTCGAAAATTCGGTGCCCTTGCCCACTCATGCGCACTTGTGCTGCAGTGCTGCCTGCTGCCCCTTGTCCCTCTGACAATCATGTCAGTCAACATGACGCAGGACCGCCCACCCCCTTCAGACTCTGAAGGGGGTGGGCGGTCCGACGTCATGCTGACTGACATGATTGTCAGTTCTCCCTCAGCTCTTTGAACTTAAGTAAACTGATTCAGTTTACTTAGGTTCAAAGACGCCGAGGGAGCTGCAGGCGGGGGGGGGGGCTACGCCCCAACGCCCCAATGGACGCACCGCCCCTGTCTGGTTGTCGTCCTACTGCTGGATAATAGACAGCCAACTTTAGAGGTCTGTGGTGCCTGCCGAGGGCTCTCTGGGAAATGACATGTAAATGAAGGGACAGGTGTTGAGTATCATGGAGTGGAGGGTCGTGGAATGGATTGTCGTAGAGTGGAGTGTGGTAGAGTGGAGTAGAGTGGCCTAGAATGAAGTGGCATAAAGTAGAGTGGTGTAGAGTAGATTAGCGTAGACTACAGTAACTTAGAGTGCATTGGTTTTGAGTACAGTGGTGTAAAGTGCATTGGCGTAGAGTGCACTGATGTAGAGTAGTGTACAGTGCAGTGGCTCTAGGTAGGGAGGTGCAGAGTAGATTTCAGTGGCCAAGAGTAAAATCGCGTAGAGTGGAGTCGGGCAGAGTGGAGTAGAGCAGCGTGGAGTGAAGTGGCATAGAGTGAAGTGGTGCAGTACAGAGTCAAGTAGTGTAGGGTAGAGTAGAGTGGCATAGAGTGTAGTTGTGTAGAGCATTGGCGTAGAGTGCACTAGAGTGGCATAGAGTTGAGTGGTGCAGAGTAGAGTGCTGTGACATAGAATGCAGTCATGCAAAGTAGAGTATTAGAGTGCAGGGTTGTAGAGTGCAGGGTCGTAGAGTGCACGGTCGTGGGATGCAGGATCGTAGAGTGCAGGGTCGTAGAGTGCAGGGTCACCAAATGCTGGTTCATGGAGTGCAGGTTCGTAGATTGCAGGGTCGCGGAATGCAGGGTCGTAGAGTGCAGGGTCACCGAACGCAGGTTCATAGAGTGCAGGGTCACCGAACGCAGCTTCATAGAGTGCAGGGTCGTAGAGGGCAGGGTTGCAGAATGCAGGGTCGTAGAGTGCAGGGTCATAGAGTGGTGCAGACTAGAGTAGTGCAGAAAGCAGTGACGTACAGTAGAGTGGCGCAGAGTGCAGTGACATAGAGTAGAGTGTCATTAAGTGCAGTGACACAGAGTACAGTGGTGGAGATTAGAATAGAGTGGCATAGAGTGAAGTTGCATAGATTGCAGTCATGCAAAGTAGAGTGTCAGAGTGCAGGGTCATAGAGTGCAGAGTCACCAAATGCAGAGTCACAGAATGCAGGGTCGTAGAGTGCAGGGTCATAGAGTGCACAGTCACAGAATGCAGGGTCGTAGAGTGCAGGGTCACAGAATGCAGGGTCATAGAGTGCAAGGTCGTAGAATGGTGCAGAGTAGAGCAGTGCAGAAAACAGTGATGTAGAGAAGAGTGGCATAGAGTGCACTGGTGTAGAGTAGTGGCGTAGAGTGCACTAGAGTGGCGTAGAGTTGAGTGGTGCAGAGTAGAGTGCTGTGGCATAGAATGCAGTGACATAGGTTGCAGTCCTGCAAAGTTGAGTGTCAGAGTGCAGGGTCGTAGAGTGCAGGGTCACGGATTGCAGGGTTGTAGAGTGCAGGGTTGTAGAGTGCAGGGTCACAGAATGTGGATCGTAGAGTGCAGGGTCGTAGAGTGCAGGGCCACAGAATGCAGGGTCGTAGAGTGCAGGGTCGTAGAGTGCAGGGTTACAGAATGCAAGGTCGTAGAATGCAGGGTCGGAGAGTGGTTTATAGTAGAGCAGTGCAGAAAGCAGTGACGTAGAGTAGAGCGGAGTAAAGTGCAGTGAATGGTTTAGAGTGCAGTCGCGAAGAGTGCAGTGGTGCATAGTAGAGTGGGGTAGAGTGTACTAAAATAGAGTAGAGTGGTGCAGAGTAGAGAGAGGCGTAGAGTGAAGTGGCATAGAGTGCATTGGCATAGAGTGCAGAAGAGTGTCTTAGAGTGGTGCAGAGTAGAGTGCAGTGGCACAAAGTAAAGTGGCGCAGAGTAGAGTGGCACAGAGTAGAGTGGCATAGAGTTCAGTGGCAGAGAGTTCAGCTGCAGTGCAATGCTGCAGAGTAGAGTGTCGTATAGTACAGTGATGTAGAGTAGAGTGGTGTAGAGTGCATTGTTGTAGAGTGCAGTGACATACAGTGGTGCAGAGTAAGTGATGTAGAGTGCAATGATGTAGAGTAGAGTGGCGTAGAGTGCAGTGGTACAGAGTAGATTGTCATAGAGTGCAGTGGCGTAGAGTATATTGGTTTTGAGGAAACTGGCGCAGAGTGCAGTGGCGTAGAGTGCAGGGGCATAGAGTGCAGTGACTTAGAGTGCAGTGGCATAGAGTGCAGTGGCGCAGAGTGCAGCGGTGTGGTGTGGAGTGGCATAGGGTGGAGTGTCGCAGAGTGGAATATAGTGGTGTAGACTGCTGTGGCATAGAGTAGATTGTTTCAGAATAGAGTAATGTAACGTAGAGTGTCGTAGAACACCGTGGTGCAGAGTAGAGTGGATTGGTGTAGAGTTCAGTCGTAGAGTTCAGTGGCGTAGAGTTCAGTGGCATAGAGTGGCTTAAAGTAGAGTGGCATAAAGTAGAGTGGCATAAAGTGCAGTGTTGCAGAGTATACTGTCGTAGAGTGCAGTGGTGTATAGTAGAGTGGTGTGGAGTGCATTGGCATAGACTGCAGTGGCGCAAAGTAGAGTGGCATAGAGTACAGTGGTGCAGAGTAGAACAGAATGGCATAGAGTGCAGTGACAGAGTACAATGTCGTAGAGTGCAGTGGTGCAGAGTAGATTGGCGCAGAGTGCATTGGTTTTGAGTAAAGTGGTATAGAGTGCTTTGGCATAGCATACATTGCCATGGAATTTTGTAGAGTAGAGTGGAGGGGTGCTGAGCGCAGTGGTGCAGAGTGCAGTGTCATAGAGTAGATTGTTTCAGAGTCAAGTGCAGTGCTGCAGACTAGATTAGAGTGGCGAAGAAGGGATTGGCACATAGTGCACTGGTGTACAGTGGATGGTACAGAGTAGAGTGCATTGACATAGACTGCAGTGACATAGAGTGTATTGTTGCAGAGTAGGGTGCATGGAGTGGCGCTGAGTGGTGTAGAGTGCAGTGGCAAAGAGTGCAGTGGTGCATAGTAGAGCACTGTGGAGTGGAGTGCATTGGCACAGAGTAGAGTAGAGTGGAGTGGTGTAGAGTAGAGAGGCGTAGAGTGGACTGGTACAGAGAAGAGTGCAATGACGCAGTGTGGAATGGGAAACAGCGTTTACAGCGCTGTCTCCACAACGCGGTACCATTACAACGCGGTCGTTACAACGACCGCGTTGTTACCACGCATACAATTACATCGCAACTCATTACTACGACTTGCTGTAGGGGACGCATTGGTGTTGGATTTAGAATCCAACACCTTCCCTGCTGTTGCACAAACTGGAGTAGGAATAGTAAATAATACTATTCCTAAGTCCAGGGCGTCCCCTACAGCAAGTTGTAGTAATGACTTGCGATGTAATTGTATGCATGGTAACAACGCGGTCATTGTAACAACCGCGTTGTAATGGCATGCGATGTATTCGCATGCATAGTAAAAGTATATATTCGTGTGGAATGGAGTGGCGTAGTGTTTAGTGGTTCAGAGTAGAGTGGAGTAGAGTAGAGTATGCATGGTGTGGTAGCACAGTGCCATTACAGACAACACATCTTCAATTGACATGACCAATACATTTGCACAGATATACAGTTTTACTGAAAAAAAGTATACAGCGCACAAACGATAATGTGTCATCCAATGTACTGATTTGATTGTCAGCACAGTTCATTTCAGACATTTAAATGTTGTTGTGAGCTTGAAAACAAAATAAGACTGTACAGCCTTCCTCAAGCAGCCCCCAGTAGTCAGCATGAGTGTCACATAAATCCTCTCACTTTGAAGTCAAAGAAAGAAAAATAAACATCAAGCTTTCTGAAAGACACAGCCTGATATTTGAACTCTGTCTTTAAATGCACAGAAAATGTGACAAGATAACAACAAGATTTAAAAGCCGGTTTACAGAAAGTGAGTTCATGGAAGAATACAGTGAACAAAGTTTGGGCAACGGGAGGGATAAAGTTGAGCTGGACAGCCTAAAGCAAATAAAGCCAGCAAATAGAAAGCCAGAAAATGTTAGTTACCAACCGCAAAGCCAATGGTAAGCAGCTGCTGGAATGTATTCCTAGGTCAACTTCCTGAATGCCCCCAAGATGTCTTCAGCAAACCTAGGGCTTACAGTGCACCCTAAGAAAAAAGAAAACACCAGAGCTAGGGCGTGTGCAAGGGTGGTGTGGGGGTACCCCCTGATAGTGTCAAAGAAATACAAAGATTTTTAGCTTTCTACAAGTGGAGGTCAGGTGAAGGTCGAGGGGAAGCTTGGTCTAGAGTTTAGGTTCAAATAGTCTAAGGACCGTCCCCCCAGATAGGGCCTACTGGAAACAAGAGAGAGAGGGAGGGGTCATGGTCTGAGGAGGCTAGCGAGGAGCAAGGGGGCAGATTCTCATGAGAAGAGTCATCCTGGACGGTATTGCGGAGGAGAGGAAGGGGTCCTGGTCAGAGGAGGCTAGCGAGGAGCAAGGGGGCAGATCCTCGTCGGAAGAGTCATCCTGGATGGTAGTGCGGAGGAGAGGAAGGGGTCCTGGTCAGAGGAGGTACCCCAGAGGGTAGTGAGGAGGAGAGGGAGAGGGAGGGGTCCTGGTCAGAGGAGGTACCCCAGAGGGTAGAACGGTAGGAGAGGGAGGAGTCCTGGAGGATAGTGAGCAGGAGTGGGAGGGATCCTGGAGGGTAGTGAGGAGCAGATGGAGAGGTCCTGAAGGGTAGTGAGGAGAGGGAGGGGTCTTGGTCTGAGGAGTTACTCCAGAGGGTAGTGAGGCGGAGAGGGAGGGGTCATGGTCTGAGGAGTTACCCCAGAGGATAGTGAGGAGGAGAGGGCGGGGTCCTGGTCTGAGGAGTTACCCTGGATGGTAGTGAGGAGAAGAGGGAGGGGTCCTGGTCTGAGGAGGCTAGTGAGGAGCATGGGGGCAGAGTCTCATCAGAAAAGTCACCCTGGACGGTAGTGCGGAGAAGAGGAAGGGGTCCTGGTCTGAGGAGTTACCCCAGAGGGTAGTGAGGAGCAGAGGGAGAGGGAGGGGTCTCGGAGGGTAGTGAGCAGGAGTGGGAGGGATCCTGGAGGGTAGTGAGGAGCAGATGGAGAGGTCCTAGTCTGAGATGTCTCCCTTGAGGGTAGTGAAGAGGAGAGGGAGTGGTCCTGGAGGGTAGTGAGAAGTAGAGGGAGGGTTCTGGTCAGAGGAGGGTAGTGAGGAGTGGATGGAGGGGTTCTCTTTAGAAGAGTCACCCTGGACGGTAGTGAGGAGGAGAGGGAGGTGTCCTGGTCTGAGGAGTTACCCCAGAGGGTAGTGAGGAGGAGAGGGAGAGGTCCTGGAGGATAGTGAGCAGGAGTGGGAGGGATCCGGGAGGGTAGTGAGAAGTAGAGGGGGGGTCCTGGTCAGAGGAGGGTAGTGAGGAGGAGAAGAGGGGTCATGGTCAGAGGAGTTGCCCTGGTGGGTACTAAGGGGGAAAGAGATGGGTCCTGGAGGGAGGGGTCATACAGGGTAGTGAGACGCAAAGGAAGGGGTTCTGGTCTGATGTGTCTCCCCGGAGGGTAGTGAAGAGGAGAAGGAGCGGTCCTGGAGGCTAGTGAGGAGTGGATGGAGAGGTCCTAGTCTGAGGTGTCTCCCTTGAGGGTAGTGAAGAGGAGAGGAAGTGGTCCTGGAGGGTAGTGAGAAGTAGAGGGAGGGTTCTGGTCAGAGGAGGGTAGTGAGGAGGAGACGAGGGGTCCTGGTTTGAGGAGTAGCTTCGGTGTGTAGTAAGGAGGAAAGAGACGGGTCCTGGAGGGAGGGGTCATACAGGGTAGTGAGACGCAAAGGAAGGGGTTCTGGTCTGAGGTGTCTCCCCGGAGGGTAGTGAAGAGGAGAAGGAGCGGTCCTGGAGGCTAGTGAGGAGTGGATGGAGGGTCCTGGTCAGAGGAGGGTAGTGAGGAGGAGAAGAGGGGTCATGGTCTGAGGAGTTGTCCTGGTGGGTAGTAAGGGGGAAAGAGACGGGTCCTGGAGGGTAGTGAGCAGGAGAGGGAGGGGTCCTGCAGGGTAGTGTGGCACAGAGGTAGGGGTCCTGGTCTGAGGTGTCTCCCTTGAGGGTAGTGAGGAGGAGAGGGAGCTGTCCTGGACGGTAGCGAAAAGTAGAGGGAGGGTCCTGGTCAGAGGAGGGTAGTGAGGAGCGGAAGGAGGGGGTTCTCGTCTGAGGAGTCATCTTGGACGGTACTGAGGAAAGGGAGGGGTCCTGGTCTGAGGAACACTGTAGGACACCAGTTTTTACTAACACCAACATGGTGATCACGACCTTCAAGAAAATGAGGAACGACGGAGCCCCAGGGCTGAATGGATTACCAGCACCTGTATTCAAAACAGCGCCGGACTTTTGGGCAGCAATCCTAACTCCACTCTTCATCAATATCTTTTCCACAGAAAAGACATCAGAATCTTGGAGGGGCTCTATACTCGTCCCTATCTTCAAAAAAGGCGATCGCCTGAAGGCATCAAATTACAGGCTTATCGCCCTTCTCGACCTTGAAGCAAAGGCCTATGCTAGACTTCTTCTGAAGGAGTTGGAGTCCTGGGTACAAGAAAAAGGCATCATCCCCTTATACCAGTCCGGCTTCAGGTCACAGTCGTCGACTTTGGACAACATTATAGCACTTGCTCATTTATTAGCTCAGGTGGTGAAGAAGAAAAGCCTACCACTGTTCTGCTGTTTCATTGATTACAGCACAGCTTTTGACAAAGCTGACCGCACAAGGCTATGGTGGAAACTAGACAACTGGGGAATACCATCCAAATTACTGAATGCAATAAGATCGCTATACGATGATACCTGGGGGCGGGTCTAAAACAAACTCCCACACAGTGACCCCCAAAATTGCCACAAACAACGGGCTCAAACAGGGCTGTGTGTTGGCGCCCATCCTTTTCAACTAGTACACCGCTGATCTGGGGGCTGCCTTGCAAGGTGCTAACTTAGTTGCTCCCAGGCTGGGAAGTGTGAGGCTGCCAGTATTAAAATATGCTGATTACACAGCAATAATGGACCACAATAAAGTGGGCCTCCAACCAGCCCTGCATGCATTGGATCGATACAACAAGGCAAACTCCCTGACGGTCAACCAGGGGAAAACTAAAGTAATTGTATTTGGGAGATATCGCTTCAAAAAGCAAGCACCATGGTGCATGGGGGATCTACAAATAGGCACAGTGGCTTGCTATAACTATCTTGGGGTTTGGCTCTCAGAGCGGGCTAATGCAAATATTCACTTGAAACATCTGAACTTCAAGGCCAGGAACGTCATACAATCGCTAAAAAAGCTGAGCCAACATCTGCCGAGCCCCACAGCGGCCCCAATACTGATGACATTAAAAGCAAAACTGCTTCCAGCCATCAGTTATGGTCACCTGGCCTTCCCAGGATCACTAGATGTCTTTTCGAACCAAGCCCAAGCTAAAGCGTACAAATCAGTACTGCTTGCTCCTCGGGCTACCAGGAAATCATGGCTGAGATTGGAGCTTGGACTTGAGAGGCCAGACCTGACGTGCCAGGGGGACCTTATAAAGTTATACCTAGGGACCCTGAGGGCCCCAGCTGACTCCTTAAGATACCAACTGAGATCCGCCTTTGAGGAGGTAGGGACAGTTTGGAATGTCAAACTGGACCTCGGTATCAGTACTTTGAAGATAGAGGCAGATAGTCTGCAACTCCTGGAAATTCCGCTTGCAGCCTGGAAGAGAGCAGTAAACAAGCAAGTTCGAGAAACATCCTTTGCACAAGACATCAAAGCCCTCCTCTCTAGCTCAAACTTAGAGCCATTAAACAAATCATACATGCCGGGGAAAGCCCAACTCTATCTTAGTGAGGCACTGACACCGCAAGTCCGTAGTAAAATCCTTTTTATGAGACTAATAACGCTATGTATCACTGACTTCAATCCAACATGGGCACGTAAGGGGGGAAACATAGACTGCAGGCTGTGCTCCTTTAGGAAGGAATCCTTGTTGCATCTCCTGTGCTCCTGCTTCAAACTGAACAATGACCACAGGCGCCTTCTCCGCCCGATTTGTATTGCCAACGGGGCAAAGACCTGCAGAGAGGCCTCGGCCATATGCTTCTCCAAGTCAACGACAATGAACTAAGCGAGAATCAATCAATCAATCAATCAATCAAACAATCAATCAATCAGGGGGTTTATAAAACGCGCTACTCACCCGCGAGGGTCTCAAGGCGGTGGGGGGGGGAGGGGTGCAGCTCTGGTTTCAGTCGAAAAGCCAGGTCTTGATGTTCTTCCTGAAGGAGTGGAGGGTGGGGGTGCGTTTGATGTTGACGGGGAGCTCGTTCCAGGCTTTGGCCGCTACGTAGGAGAAAGCCCTTCCGCCTTCTCTAGTTCGCCGGATGCGGGGGGTCTCAGCGAGGGCAAGGTCGGCGGAGCGGAGGTTCCTCTTGGGTACGTGGAAGGAGACTCTCTCATTGAGGTATTTGGGTCCGATGTTGTGGAGGGATTTGTAGGTGTGGGTGAGCAGTTTGAAGGTTATTCTCTTCTCGACGGGGAGCCAGTGGAGGTCTCGCAGGTGTTGGGTCATGTGTTCGTGCCGTGGGGTCCCGAGGACGAGTCTGGCTGCGGTGTTCTGGATGGTTTGGAGCTTGTGGAGGAGAGTTCTGTTGATTCCGGCATAGAGGGCGTTGTCGTAGTCCAGTCTGCTGGTTATGAGAGCGCGGGTGACGGTTTTTCTGCAATCCGGGGGTATCCATTTGAAGGTCTTGCGGAGGATCCGGAGGCAGTTGAAGCTGGTGGAGGCGACGGAGTTAATCTGGCGGGTCATGGTGAGGGATGAGTCGAGGATGATGCCGAGGTTCCGGGTGTGGTCAGTCGGGGTGGGCGGGCTCCCGAGGGCGGAGGGCCACCAGGTGTTGTCCCAGGCGGAGGTGGAGGGTCCGAGGATGAGGACCTCGGTCTTCTCTGAGTTGAGCTTCAGGCAGCTGCTCTTCATCCAGGCCGCGACGTCCCTCATCCCTTGCTGGAAGCGGAGTCTGGTGTCTTCGAGGTTCTTGGTGAGAGAGAGAATGAGCTGGGTATCGTCGGCGTATGATACTATTCTGAGCCCGTGCTGTCTGACGATGGCGGCGAGGGGGGCCATGTAGACGTTGAAAAGCGTGGGGCTGAGTGAAGATCCTTGGGGTACTCCGCAGTTGATCTCTGTGGGTTCGGAGAGGAACGGGGGTAGCCTGGGTTCTGCCGGAGAGAATGGAACGGATCCAGGAGAGGGCGGTTCCTTGTATCCCAGCCTCGTGTAGTCTGGCCGTGAGGGTGTGATGAGAGACGGTGTCGAAAGCTGCGGAGAGGTCTAGTAGGATGAGGGCCGCGGTGTGTCCCTGGTCGAGTAGCATACGGATGTCATCGGTGGCAGCGAGGAGGACGGTCTCGGTGCTGTGGTTGCTGCGGAAGCCGGACTGGGATGTGTCTAGGATGGAGCAATTTATGCATCTGATTAGGATCTCCTTAAAGGAGTCACAAGAATGCAAATTTGTTCCTTCAACGGACATGCCGAATGATGTCGAAGCAACTAGGGTGACCCCCGATAGGCACCAAGGGGTACCACCAAGCTGCCCAGAACTTTTAAGTCCGAGCATTTTAACGTTTTTATGAATGGTTTTAAGCAGAAAATGAAATATGAATAACATTGGGGTTTGCACTTTGCACCCAAAACTCTATTGTTTTTACTGTAATGAATTTAATAAATCGATCAGTAAATAAACATTCAATATGGTCTGAGGAGTCGCCCCGGAAGGTAGTGAGGAGGAGAGGGAGAGAGAAGGGCAGGGTTACTGGTCTAAGGAGTCGCCCTGGATGGTAATGAGGAGAAGAGGGAGAGGTCCTGGGGAGTAGTGAGGAGGAGAAGGAGGGTTCCTGGTCTGTGGAGGGCAGTGAGGAGAAGGGGTAGGGGTCCTGGAGGGTACTGAGGAGGACGGTCCTGGTTTGAGAAGTCGCCCTGGAGGGTAGTGAAAAGGAGTGCGAGGGGACCCGGTCTGAGGAGTCGCCCTGGAGGGTAGTGAGGAGGAGAAGGAGGGTCTTGGGGGTAGTGAGGAAGAGAAGAAGGGTCTTGGGGGTAGTGAGGAGGAGGAGAAGGAGAAGGAGGGTCCTGGTCTGAAGAGTCGTCTTGAAGGGTAGCGAGGAGGAGATGGAGGGGCCCTGCTGTGAGGAGTCGCACCGGAGGGTAGTGAGGAGGAGAGGGAGGTATCCTGGGGGGTAGTGAGAAGGAGAGGGAGGGGTCCTGGTCTGAGGAGTCACCATGGAAGGTAGTGAGGAGGAGAAGGAGGGTCTTGGGGGATAGTGAGGAGGAGAAGGAGGGTCCTGGGGGGTAGTGAGGAGGAGAAGGAGGGTCCTAAGGGGTAGTGAGGAGGAGAAGGACGGATCCTGGTCTGAGCAGTCATCCTGGAGGGTAGTGAGGAGGAGATGGAGGGGCCCTGCTGTGAGGAGTCAGCCCGGAGGGTAGTGAGGAGGAGAGGGAGGGGTCCTGGGGAGTAGTGAGGAGGAGAACAAGGGTCCTAGTGTGAGGAGTCTCCGTGGAGGGTAGTGAGGAGAAGAGGGAGAAGTCCTGTAGGGTAGTGAGGAGGAGAGGGAGGGGTCCTGGTGTGAGGAGTCGCCCTGGAGGGTAGTGAAAAGGTGTGGGAGGGGACACGGTCTGAGGAGTCACCCTGGAGGGTAGTGAGGAGGAGAAGGAGGGTCTTGGGGGTAGTGAGGAGGAGAAGGAGGGTCCTGGGGGTAGTGAAGAGGAGAAGGAGGTTCCTGGTCTGAGGAGTCGTCCTGGAGGGTAGTGAGGAGGAAATGGAGGGGCGCTGCTGTGAGGAGTCGCACCAGAGGGTAGTGGGGAGGAGAGGGAGGGATCCTGGGGGTAGTGAGGAGGAGAGGGAGCAGTCCTGGAGAGTAGTGAGGAGGAGAACAAGGGTCCTGGTGTGAGGAGTCACCGTGGAGGGTAGTGAGGAGGAGATGGAGCGGCCCTGCTGTGAGGAGTAGCACCGGAGGGTAATGAGGAGGAGAGGGAGGGGTCCTGGGGGTCATGAGAAGGAGAGGGATGGGTCCTGGAGAGTAATGAGGAGGAGAACGAGGGTCCTGGTGTGAGGAGTCACCGTTGAGGGTAGTGTGGAGGAAAGGGAGGGGTCCTGTAGGGTAGTGAATAGGAGAGAAAGGGGTCCTGTTCTGGGGAGGGCAGTAAGGAGGAGAGGTAGGGCTCCTGGAGGGTAGTGAGGAGGAGAGGGAGGGGTCCTGGGGAGTAGTGTAGAGGAGAACAAGGGTTCTGGTGTGAGGAGTCTCCGTGGAGGGTAGTGAGGAGGAAAGGGAGGGGTCCTGTAGGGTAGTGAGGAGGAGAGGGAGGGGTCCTGTAGGGTAGTGAGGAGGAGAGGGAGGGGTCCTGGTTTGAGGAGTCGCCCTGGAGGGTAGTGAGGAGGAGATGGAGGGGCGCTGCTGTGAGGAGTCACACCGGAGGGTAGTGAGGAGGAGAGGGAGTGATCCTGGGGGTAGTGAGGAGGAAAGGGAGGGGTCCTGGAGAGTAGTGAGGAGGAGAACGAGTGTCCTGGTGTGAGGAGTCACCGTGGAGGGTAGTGAGGAGGAGATGGAGGGATCCTGGGGGGTAGTGAGGAGGAGAGGGAGGACTCCTAGAAGGTAGTGAGGAGGAGAGGGACGGGTCCTGGGGAGTAATGATGAGGAGAACGAGGGTCCTGGTGTGAGGAGTCACCGTTGAGGGTAGTGTGGAGGAAAGGGAGGGGTCCTGTAGGGTAGTGAATAGGAGAGAAAGGGGTCCTGGTCTGAGGAGGGCAGTAAGGAGGAGGGGTAGGGCTCCTGGAGGGTAGTGAGGAGGAAATGGAGGGGCCCTGCTGTGAGGAGTCACCCCAGAGAGTAGTGAGGAGGAGGCGGGGTCCTGGGGGTAGTGAGGAGAAGAAGGAGGGTCCTGGGGGTAGGGAGGAGAAGAGGGAGGAGTCCTGGAGGGTATTGGGGAGGAGAGGGAGGGATCCTGCTGTGAGGAGTCACCCCGGAGAGTTGTGAGGAGGAGAGGGGGAAGTCCTGGGGGTAGTGAGGAGGAGAGGGAGGGGTCCTGGTCTGAGGAGTCGTCCTGGAGGGTAGTGAGGAGGAGAGGGAGGGGTCCTGGGGAGTAGTGAGGAGGAGAGCGAGGGATCCTGGTCTGAGGAGTTGTCCCTGAGGGTAGTGAGGTGGAGAGGGAGAGGTCCTGGGGAGTATTGAGGATAAGGAGGGTCCTGATGTGAGGAGTCACCCTGGTGGGTTGTGAGGAGGAGAGGGAGGGGTCCTGAGGAGTAGTGAGGAGGAGAAGGAGGGTCCTGGCCTGAGGAGTTGCCCTGGAGGGTAGTGAGGAGGAGAGGGAGTGGCACTGTAGGGTAGTGATGAGGAGAACAAGGGGTCCTGATCTGAGGGTCTGCAGGAACAGGTGACACTGCCTTTCCTCTGATTCCCACCATGGCCGTGGGTGAAATGCCTCCTCCTACCAAGCAGGGTGCAATAGACAAATGTGCCCAAGATTCTAAGGCGATAACGGGGGCATACAAGGTGACGAGATCAATCCTGACCAGGCAGACCATGCCACCTCTAAGATTCTTGCAGCCATCGCTCATTCAAGCGATGCACTGGAAGCAAAAATCGGGGTAGTAGGCTCTGATGTTATGCTACTAAGACAGGATCTACACCAAGCGGTAGACAGAATCGCTAAAGCCGAAGTCCATGTCTCAGATATGGGAGATTCCCTGATGGATATGCAACAAACTATCACAAGTCTCACTTTGACAACAAAGGAACTTGTAGCACGAGTGGAGAATGCAGAAGAGAGAGCTGGCAGAAAGAACTTTCGCTTTGTAGGATTCCCAGAAGGCTGCCAAGGATCCTCTCCTGAAAAATTCTTGGATCATTGGCTGTGGTCCACGGTG
Organism: Calotriton arnoldi; assembly: GCA_963921515.1. NCBI lineage: Eukaryota > Metazoa > Chordata > Amphibia > Caudata > Salamandridae > Calotriton > Calotriton arnoldi. The sequence goes on along the minus strand of CAWUFW010010054.1, from coordinate 700,658 downwards.
CCAGCTGCAGCCCTTTTGGCCTGCTTTATTATTAAGCGGGCCCACTTGGCTCTCGCTTAAAAAACGCCACTGGTGGCAGCCCCTCGCCCCATGATAGCGCGCCTCTTGAACATAGTCAACAGGAATGCGACCCTCCGCACTGCAAGATTACAAGCAACCATCCAGTTTCTATCACAAAAAATTATGATATTCCCAGTGTAGGAGAGTAGGATCTGCTTCTTATAGTTACCCCCACTTTTTGCTGATGTTTCACTGTTTTCGACTTAGTCTGACTGGGATCCTGCTATTCAGGACCCCAGTCTATCTGCTTTCTCCTCTAAATTGATTGCATGTACTTTAGGTACACTCCAGATTGGATTCTGGGGTACCCTTATAAGTCCCTAGTATATGGTATACTATGTACCCAGAGCATAGGTACCCCAGGGGCCACCCAGGGGCTGCAGCATGTATTATGCCACCCCTGAGAGGCCATTCAAAATGACACAACAGGTCTGCTACTGCAGCCTGTGTAAGGTGGTGCATGCACCCCTTACTTAGATATAGGTTCACTATATCTATCCTGATCACTGCACATATAAGCCTATCAGTCACCCCTATGGCAGGCCTTATCAATCCTGAAGGCAGGGTGCTGGGTTTTATGTGAGAGGGGGCCCATGTGTGAGCAGAGCCCTTCTGCAGCCTTCGGAACCACTATTCCAGGGTTGTCTGTGATGCAGCCAACCATATACTCTTAAGTGCATTATAACCTCGCGGCAAATGTTAACTTTAAAATGGCTGCAAGGAATTATGTTGTGTTTGGTGTCAAACACCTTGGAATCATACCTCCACACCAGTATGATTCCTCCCTCCTAGAGGGAGAAATATGACAGCACCGGTACACCCGGTACCAGCTTCACAGAGCCCTGGCATCACAAAATGGATGCTGCCAGCCACAGACACGAGTCTGCCCTCCTGCTGCTGGACGAAACTCCGGCAGGGGAAGGGTTGACAATAGGTTTCCTGTCACAGGGATGTGTGACCACCTCCCAGACAGGCTTTAGTGTATTGGGGCTGGGTGGGTGCACTCCAAGAGTGCTTTGATGTCTGCACTGGGGGCACATTTGGTGTCCCTCTGCATAGTCCAGCTGAAACCGGTTGCAGGGGCACTCAGCCCCTGCTCTGGTGCGAAACTGGACAAAGGACATGGGTGTAGCCACCCCTCTGTCCTGACCCTCCCATAGGTGGGTCCCCAGAGTTTATCCCACCCCTTCCTTGGGTATAAAGTAGGAACCCTGACTACAGGACTTTAGATTTTACCTGGACTAAACTCTGCTAGTGAAACCAAGTAACGTTCGACGATCTACGCTTTGCTGGACGACTGAAGAATCTCCCTTGGAGTAAAGGAGTTACTCCCCTGCAACGCAGGCACCTCAACGCATCTGACCGGTTTGTATCTACGCAGCTCCCGACGGACTCCGAAGATTTTGCAACACAGGAGGTGGGTGCCCAAGCTTCCCCGAGGCCGACTAGTACTCTCAGCAAAACTGAGACCCGCAGCCCTCGTGGGGACCGTGCAACCCAAACCCCTGGACACCGTGCACATTTGCAGCAGCATATGCTTTTAGGCAATCCCTGAGGCTGTGCTTTGGGATACTTGTAGTCCAAGCCCCGAGCAGTGTTTCCACTGAAGGTTACAGGCCTACACTCTACGAGTGTCCCGTGGGCTGGTATTGTGTGATTCCTCTCGAGGTCCCTTCGCGATCCCTGGTTTGTTTACCTGTGGGTCCCTGAGAAGGCAACTTTAACTTTCAGTGGGCTTCCCTGGTTGCTCCAGACGTGCCCTGACTCTCCATTGCTTGGGGAGTCCCCAGAACCTTGCTGGTCCACACAGAAGCATCATTACTCTGACCGCGTGGGTTGCAGTTGCCAAGGCTTGTTGGTCTCCAATTCAGAAACTGACCCCTCAGCACTCGACATCCTTTATGGGACAGCTCGCCTGCGGATCCTGGTCATCGTCGACGTCTCCTGGTCCCCGTGGCTGCAGAGTCAAGCTTCACCTCTTTGCACCTGAGGCACCCGGCATCAGTGAGCATTCGATTGCTCCGCTCCTGGTCACGTGAAGTGACCCAGACTTTGTCCCCTCTGCTTTCAGGGTCTTCTCATCTCCGATCCAGGCTTGGGTCACACCGGACACTTTTCTTCTCCACGGCAGCAGCACATCTTCACATCACGCCATTGAAAACGACGAGGGTTTCCGACACCACTTGACCCCTATGCACCCGGCTTCCCTGGGCTAGGTAACACGGCTACCTCGGTACTCACAAGGGTGCTGGCCTTAGAACCTCCTAAGTTTAACTGGGTTTGCTTGAAGTCCTCTCCGAAGTGTCCTTAAACTCTAAATTTCCAACCGCGACTTTCCCATAGAGTTGTACGGAGCTCGCGTCTGTGTTCCCACACTGCACCCGTCCTCCGTGGGTCCCCTGTGTCACTACCTTGGGTGGTTCCTTGGGGTCCCAGTGATTCTACGTGCTCTAGGCACTGTGTCTAGTCAAGTCGTGGTTGTTATACCACTTTCTTAATATATGGTTTGGTCTCCCCTGGAGTCCACTGTGTATTGTGCTATTTACTGTCGTTCTAGTACTGTAATATTGTGTGCCTTGTTCTCTAATCTCATAAAGAGTTTAGTAGAGAGTGTTTAGTAATAAATACATATATTTTATATATACCTTGTGTGGTTCTCCTTTCATTTGGTCATTCAAGAGGTTATATACTGGTAAAACAAGCTGCTTTACATTCCTTCAAGACTTAGCCTGAAGGCTGCTCTCCATAGCTACCACTAGGATAGCTTTCAATAAAGGTTGTCTTTAACCTAATCATCAATAAGGGTCGTTTAGACTGGTGCAAGGTGCCCACTTTAATTAGTGGACAACATATACCAGGCCAACTTCTCACATTGGTGTGCAGCGGTTGGGATTCAAGCTTGCTATTGTTTTACCAGATAATCTCAGTGAGTGACTAACTGAAAACCACTAAAGGTACTTAGGTACATATAAATCAAGTCTAGAATAAGGTAAGTTCTACTGAACTTAGAGTTGGGTAAGTCAAGGGTCTAGCACACCCTTTCTCCCACTCAAGAGAGTCTCAGTTCCCACTAGAGTAGGTAGGTGCATACACCACACCACACTAGAATGTCTTCAAGGCCTGAAGTCAGTGACTCCTTGCCAACCAAGTATGACCACCTCACATTCCAAGAATTGAGAAACATGTGTGCATCAAGGAAACTGAAGACAGGGAAAAACCCAAACACCCAAAGACTCATAGTGACTTTGCTTTTAGATGACCTCAGAAAGACCCCAGGGTCTGATGAGGCAGGCAAAGGGGGTGGGACAGCAGAAGAGGAAAGGCCAGGGAGTGAAAACCTCAATGACCTGTACTCTGATGCTGGCCAGGAGGATCAAAATGATTCTAACCTGGAACAGCCAATCCTTCCTGAAGGTGAGGAAGGAGGCCCCAGTGGGCCTCTCTTTACCCCACCTGGAAGGGTTAACAGTTTACCAAGAAGATCTAGATCTCCTTCTCTGGAATCTAATCGTTCTGGTACATCTGTAGGGAGCTCTGTTTCTCATAGGACTTCTTCTCATAAAAGGGAGTCCTCTTATGAGAAGAAGTGCCAACTGCTTGAGTTTGAGAGAGCTAAGCTCAGGATCAAGAGAGAGCAATTGGCCTTAGACAGGGAATCCCTGGAGCTTCAGAGAGCTTCTCAGAAGTTGGGACTAGAGTCCCATGTTGGCAGCCACAGTGTCCCTAGAGGTAGAGATCATACTCATGACCATAGGAACCTGAACAAGATTGTCCCTCCCTACCAGAGTGGGGATGACATCCACAAACGGATAACTGCACTGGAGAGGGCCTGTAAGGTACAGAGGGTCCCTCAGGAGCAGTGGGCTGCAATCTTGTGGCTCTCCTTTGCAGACAAAGGTAGAGACAAGCTCCTCACTGTAAGAGAAGAGGATGCTGATAATTACAAAGTCCTGAAGAGTGCTCTGATTGATGGGTTTGGCCTAACCACTGAACAATACAGGTTAAAGTTCAGGGACACCCAAAAGGCACAGACTCAGGACTGGGTTGACTTTGTAGATTGTGCTACTAAGGCTCTGGAAGGCTGGTTACTTGGCAGTAAGGTTTGTGATTTCAAAAGATTGTATAATTTAATCATGAGAGAGCAGATCCTTAATAACTGTCAAAATCAACTGTTGCATCAGTACCTGGTGGACTCTGATCTGACCTCTCCCCAAGAATTGGGCCAGAAGGCAGACAAATGGGTCAGAACCAGGGTGAAGCAGAAGGTTCAAAACCAAGGTGGTGACTCCAAGAAGCAAGATTCTAAAAACTCTGATAAGGGTGGGGAGAAGGGTAAAGACCAGAAGTCTTCTCAAGGGCCCCAAAAATCTGCATCTGGTGGGGAGTCACAATCCAACAAGGGAAAAGTAACCCTGGGCGTAGTTCGCGTAGTAGCGCTACGTGTAGCTACGCGAAGTGCACTTCGCACTACGCGAGCTACGCGTAGCTACGCGAACTGCGTAGTGCACTGTGCAAAATGCTGTTCGCACTGATTGCACAGTGCCGGATGCTTGTCCGCACTGTGCAATCAGTGCAAACCGCATCTTGCACAGTGCAAGCGGTCGTTTTCTGCCGCTTGAGTAGATTTCTACTCGAGCGGCAGCTTTCTCAACGCGGACTGGTAGTTTCTCATCGCGAGCGGTCGCGAGCATACACGACCACTCGCAATGAGAAACCTGACCTCCCCGCGTTGAGAATCTCGCCGGGAGGTTTATTTTCCACGCTCGCGATCGGCAACTTGATGTTGCTGATCGCGAACGAGGAAAAAGTCAAGCCGGGATGTCATTTTGCTTGCTCGCGGTCGCCAACTTGACGTTGAGGACCGCGAGCAAGCAAAAAATGACCGCTACGCTACACGTGTTTGCACTGTGCTACGTGCATTTCGCGTAGTGCGAAGTAGCGCAAACTTCGCAAACTACGCGAGCATAGCGTAGTACTTCGCCCAGGGTTAGGGAAAAGGCAAGAAGAAGCCATGGTGTCAAATCTGTAAACAGAAGACCCATTGGACAAGTGATTGTACCAAGTCCAAGGACTCAACTCCAACCACCACTGCCCCTAAGGCAACTGTTCCCCCTAGTTCAGCTCCAAGTGGTGGTGCTCCAAATAAGGGTGTAGTAGGGTTAACCCTGGGATCTGAGATGGACTCTGGCCTAGTCAGAGTTCCAACTCAGGCTATGTTGATTTGTGATGGAGGCATGGATATGGCCTCCTTATTTGTAAGCCCCAGTAATCTGGGCAAATACAGACAACAGCCTATAATAAATGGAAAAGAGGCCTTGGCATTCAGGGACACAGGAGCAAGTGTCACAATGGTGACAAAAGATCTTGTGGCTCCTGAGCAAATCATACTTGGTGAGATGTACCAAGTGACCAATGCTAGCAATGTCAGGACAGACCATTCCTTGGCAGTTGTTAATTTCTCCTGGGGAGAGGTAACTGGCCCTAAGAAGGTTGTGGTAAGTGCAGACCTCCCTGTTGAATGCTTGTTGGGCAATGATTTAGAAACTTCAGCTTGGGCTGAAGTGGAACTCAGGACTCATGCAGAAATGTTGGGTATCCCTGCAGATGTCTTTGCTATGACCAGGTCACAGGCAAAAATGTCTAACACTGAACAGGTCCTGGATTCTGGAAAAATGGACCAGGCACCTTCCAAGAGGAGGAGCAGTAGGGTTAAGGCAGTGTCTTCCCCCTGCCTCAGAATCCAGATCAGTCTCTTGAGGGAGCTGATCTTAGTCCTGAAGAAGGAACTGTCCCAGATGAGCTTGAACCTGATCAGGTTGAGTTCTTGGGGACAGGGGGCCCTTCCAGGGCAGATCTGAGCCAGGAGGAACTGAGCTGCGCCTCTCTTGAACCCCTCAGACAGCAAGCTGCTGCTGAGGCTGCTGGGAGTGCTAGTGGGTCCCATAGGATCTACTGGGATGATGGACTCCTTTACTCAGAGTGTAGAGACCCCAAGCCTGGAGCCACCAGGAGGTTGGTTATACCTCTGAAGTTTAGGAGTGTAGGAGAGTAGGATCTGCTTCACATGGGTACCCCCACTTTTTGCTGATGCTTCACTGTTTTTCGACATTAGTCTGGCTGGGGCCCTGCTAATCAGAACCCCAGCCTAGCTGCTTCCTCTCTAAAATGGTTTCCATGTGCCTTAGGCACATCACTGATTGGGATCTGGAGTGCCCTTATAAGTCCCTAGTATATGGTATACTATGTACCAAGGGCATAGGTACCTCAGAGGCCTGCCAGGGGCTGCAGCATGTATTATGCCACCCCTGGAAGGCCATCCAAACTGACACCACAGGTCTGCTACTGCAGCCTGGGTAAGGTGGTGCATGCACCCCTTACTGTGATATAGGTTACCTATATCACTAAATACATACACACATATAAACCTATAAGTCACTCCTAAGGCAGGCCTTATCAATCCTAAAGGCAGAGTGCATGGTTCCTATGTGAGAGGGTGCCCCTGCATGAGCAGGGCCCCTCTGCAGCGTTCGGAGACCATCTCTGATGCTGTTTGTAGTGCAGTCTGACCATATACTCTTAAGCGCATTATAACCTCGCTGTAAAATGCTAACTTTGGAATGGCTGCACCTAAACATGTCGTGTTTGGTGTCAAACATCTTGGAATACTACCCCCCGCCAATCCTGGCGGCGGGGGTAGCATTCCACCCTTCTAGAGGGAAAGACATGTTAACTCTGACTAGTCCGGTAACTTCTTTCCAGAGCCCTGGCATCACAAAATGGATGCTGCTGCCACAGACACGAGTCTGGCTTCCTGCTGCTGGACGAAACTCCGGCAGGGGAGGCCTGGACAATAGGTTTCCTGTCCCAGGGAGGTGTGACCACCTCCCCAGACAGGATAATGTGTATTGGGGCCGGGCGGGAGCACTTTCGGGTGCTTTGAAGTCCTGCACTGGGGGCACATTTGGTGTCCCTGTGCATACCCCAGTTCAAACCGGATCAGGGGCTTGCAGCCCCTGCTTTGGCGCGAACTGGACAAAGGGAAAGGGGTGTAGCCACCCCTCTGCCCTGACCCACCCATAGGTGGGGCCACAGAGAAGTCCAACCCCTATCTTTAGTATAAAGGTAGGAACCCAGTCCTTAGGACTTTAGATTATCCCTGGATGAAACTCTGAAACTGAATCCTGGACCTTCGACGCTCTACTCACGATTAGAGGACAGAAGAATCTCCCTTGGGGTCAAGGAGTGACTCCCCTGCTTGGCAGGCACCAAAGAAGCATCTGTCCGGTTCACATTTCTGAAGCTCCCGTCGGACGCCGAAGTCATCGCATCACCAGAGGTGGATTCTCAGACTTCCCGAGGCTACCCTGAGTCCCCAGCAAAGCTGAGGCCCGTGGCTATCGTGGGTGACTTGAGACCGTGACCCCTGGACACCGAGCACATTTGCAAGTGCATCCTCTTCTGGGTCTCCCAAGAAGTCGTGCTTTGGGCTCCGAGTAGCCCTAGCCTCCAGCACCACCTGCACCGAAGATCACTGGCCCCCACTCCACGAGTGTCCTGTAAGTCAGATCCACGTGCGGCGTCACGAGGCTCCTTCACAATCGCTAGCCCGTTGGCTAGTAGCCCTTAATGAAGGCCAATCCTTTTCTAACTTGGCATCCTGGTTGCTCCAGGCCTGCCCTCACTTACCCTCGCTGGGTGAGTTCCACAGACCTTGCTGGTCTGCACCATCGACGATCTACATCTTCACCGAGACTTGCCGTTGCCAAGGCTTGTTGGGTCCAATCCGGTTGCCGACACCTCAGCACTCGACAGACATCGTGTACCAGCCCGAATCCTTCTCCTGGTTGCCGACAACGCCTCCTGGACCTCGTGGCTGAAGAGTCAAGATGACTGTCAACACACCTGAAGCACTCGACATCGGTGGGCATCTGTCCATCGCCTTCCTGGTCACTGGCTAGTGACCCAGACTCTGTCCCCTCTGCTTTCAGGTTCTTCAGAACTCCGATCCACTCTTGGATCCACCCGGACACTTTTCTCTTGGTCGCCAGCAGCACTTTGCAGCAGATCGCCATCTGAATCGACGACGAAACCCGACCCCGAAAGGCACCTATGCACCCGGCTTCCCTGGGTGAGGTAACACGAGTACTCCGGTGCTCCCATGGGTAGAGACTCTTCAAAGTCCTAGATCTCAAAGGGTTTTGTCCAAGTCCTCTTTTAAGTGTCCCTTTTCTCTAATTTCCCGATCCCGACTTTCTCCATAGAAGTCAACGGCGTATCGCGGTTGTGTATTTACACTGCACGCGTCTCCCGTGGGTCCCCTGTGTCACTACCTTGGGTGGTTCCTTGTGGTCCAAGCACTTCTAGAGGCTCTAGGCCTAGTGTCTAGTTCAGTCGTGGTTCGCATACCACTTTATTGGTATATGGTTTGGTACGCCCTAGGGCCCAAACGTGTATTTGTGCTATTACTGTGTTTAAATAACTTCTAACTTATGTACTTCGAACTCTAGCCTCATAAAGAGACTAGAGGGGTGTGTTTAGCAATAAATACATATATTTTGAATATATACCTGGTGTGGTGCTCTTTCATTTGATCACTCAAGAGATTATAGACTGGTAAAACAAGCTGCTTTACATTCCTTCAAGACTTAGCCTGAAGGCTGCTCTCCATAGCTACCACTAGGATAGCTTTCAATAAGGTTGTCTTTAACCTATCTCCAATAAGGGGTTGTTTGGACTGGTGCAAGGTGCCCACTATAATTAGTGGACAGCATATACCAGGCCAACTTCTCACATTGGTGTGCAGCGTGTGGGATTCCAGCTTGCTATTGTTTTACCAGATAATCTCAATTGAATTGATCAATTGAAAACCACTAAAGGTACCTAAGGTACATATAATTTAAGCTTAGAATACAGTAAGTTCTATTGAACTTAGAGTTGTGTGTTAAGGGATAGCACAACCCTTTCTACAACTCAAGAGAGTTTAGTAGGCCACACTAGAGTAGGTAGTGCATACACCACACCACACTAGTAATGTCTTTAAGGGTAGGATCTAAAGAATCCTTGCAGGAAGCCATTGAGCTTCCACCCTCCAAGTATGATACACTCCCATTCTTGGAATTGAGAGCTTTATGCAACTTGAGAAAACTAAGGACAGGCCAAAGCCCCACCACCCAACACCTCAAGGAGTTGTTGGTGGCTTATGACCTTAGTAAGCCCTTGGGGACTGAAGGGGTAGGAGCTGAGGGTGGGGCAGAGGAAGAGGAGGAGGCCAGGGGTACCAATACCCCCAGCCCCCCTCTGAGACTGGCCAGGAGGGTGACAATGACCCTGACCTGGATAACCCAATCCCTCCTGTGGAAGATGATGAGGATGATCAGAATGATCCCCACTTTGTCCCCCAGGAAGGATTAAGAGTGTGCCCAGAAAGTCTAGATCTCCTTCTCAGGAGTCTAACCACTCTGGCACCTCCATAGGGAGCTCTATCTCCTCTCACAGGAGGGAATCCTCTCTTGAGAGAAGAGACAGACTGGTCCAGTATGAGGAAACTCAGCTGGAAATCAGAAAAAAGCAATTGGCTTTAGATAGGGAATCCCTAGATCTCCTTAGAGAGAGAAGAAAGTTGGGACTAGAGTCCCATGGTGGCAGCCATGTCCCTAGAGACAGGGAAAGGTCCTATGACCATAGGAACCTGTGCAAGATTGTCCCTCCCTACCAGAGTGGGGATGACATCCACAAATGGATAACTGCATTAGAGAGGGCCTGTAAGGTACAGAAGGTCCCTCAGGAGAAGTGGGCAGCAATCTTGTGGCTCTCCTTTGCTGACAAAGGTAGAGATAAGCTCCTCACTGTTAGAGAGGAGGATGCTGATAATTACAAGGTCTTGAAGAGTGCTCTTATTGATGGGTTTGGCCTAACCACTGAACAGTACAGGTTGAAGTTCAGAGACACCCAAAAAGCACAGACTCAAGACTGGGTAGACTATGTGGATTGTTCTGCCAAGGCTCTGGAAGGCTGGTTGATGGGCAGTAAGGTGTGTGACTTCTCAGGATTGTACAATCTGATAATGAGGGAGCAGATTCTTAATAACTGTCAAAATCAGCTGTTGCATCAATACCTGGTAGACTCTGATCTGACCTCTCCCCAAGAATTGGGAAAGAAGGCAGACAAATGGGTCAGAACCAGGGTGAAGCAGAAGGTACAGAACCAAGGTGGGGAAACCAAGAAGCAAGATGCTAAGAACTCTGACAAGGGTGGGGAGAAGGGTAAAGATCAAAAGTCTTCATCAGGCCCCCAAAAATCTTCTTCTGGTGGGGATTCACAGTCTACCAAAGGGAAAGGCCAAAGAAAACCATGGTGCAAGGTCTGTAAGCAAAAGACCCACTGGACCAGTGATTGCACCAAGTCCAAAGACTCCAGTCCAGCACCCACCAATGCCCCTAAGGCACCTGTTCCCCCTAGTACAGTTGGTGGGAGTGCTCCAACCAAGGGTTTAGTAGGGTTCACCCTGGGAACTGAGTTGGGCTCTGACCTAGTCAGAGAACTGACTCAGGCTGTGTTAGTCTGTGATGGAGGCATGGATGTGACCTCCACTGTGAGTCCCAGTAATCTGGGCAAGTACAGACAACAGCCTTTAATCAATGGACGTGAGGCTTTGGCATTTAGGGACACAGGGGCAAGTGTCACAATGGTGACACAAGACCTTGTGAATCCTGGGCAAGTTATACTTGGTGAGATGCACCAAGTGACCAATGCTAGCAATGTCAGAACAGACCATACTCTGGCAGTTGTTAACTTCTCCTGGGGAGGGGTAACTGGCCTTAAGAAGGTTGTGGTAAGTGCAAACCTACCAGTCGAATGCTTGCTTGGCAATGACTTAGAGACTTCTGCTTGGGCAGAAGTGGAGCTCAGGACCCATGCAGAAATGCTGGGGATCCCTGCAGATGTGTTTGCTGTGACCAGGTCACAAGCCAAAATGTCTAGCACTGAACAGGCCTTGGATTCTGGAAGAATGGACCAAGTGCCTTCCAAGAGGAGGAGTAGTAGGGTTAAGGCAGTGCCTTCCCCTTGGCTCAGGAGGAAGATCAGTCCCTTGAGGGGGATGATCTCAGCCCTGAAGAAGGAACTGTCCCAGAGGAACTTGAACCTGACCAGGTTGAGTTCTTGGGGACAGGGGACCTTCTAGGGCAGATCTGAGCCAGGAGCAGCAGAGCTGCCCCTCCCTTGAACCCCTCAGACAGCAAGCTGCTGCTGAGGCTGCTGGGAAAGCTAGTGGTCCCCATACAGTGTATTGGGATGATGGACTCCTGTACTCAGAGAGTAGAGACCCCAAGCCTGGTGCTACCAGGAGGTTGGTTATACCTCTGAAGTTCAGGGGCTTCCTATTGACCCTAGCCCATGATATTCCCTTAGCAGGTCACCTGGGCCAGAACAAGACTTGGGACAGAATTGTCCCTCACTTTCACTGGCCCCACATGTCTGAAGACAGTAAGGAGTTTTGTCGCTCCTGTGTAACCTGCCAAGCCAGTGGCAAGGCAGCTGGCACTACAAAGGCCCCCTGATACCACTACCTGTGGTGGGGGTGCCCTTTGAAAGGGTAGGGATTGACATTGTTGTTCCCATGGATCCCCAAACAGCCTCTGGGCACAGGTTTATCCTGGTGGTAGTGGATCATGCCACCAGGTACCCAGAAGCTATTCCCCTCAGGACCACTACAGCACCTGTGGTGGCAAGGGCCCTCCTGCGAATCTTCTCAAGAGTGGGCTTTCCTAAGGAGGTAGTATCAGACAGGGGTGCTAACTTCATGTCTGGGTACTTAAAAGCAATGTGGAAGGAGTGTGGAGTGACTTATAAGTTCACCACACCCTATCACCCACAATGCAATGGTTTAGTTGAGAGATTCAACAAAACCTTGAAGGGCATGATTAAAGGGCTCCCAGAAAAGCTTAGGCGTAGATGGGACATACTCTTGCCCTGCCTTTTATCTCGCATATAGGGAGGTGCCTCAGAAGGGGTTGGTTACAGCCCTTTTGAACTTCTGTTTGGCCACCCTGTGAGGGGTCCAATGTGCTTGGTGAAGGAAGGATGGGAGTTACCTCTCAAGCCCCCAAAGCAAGATATAGTGGACTATGTACTTGGTCTCCGCTCCAGGATGGCTGAGTACATGAAAAAGGCAACCAAAAACCTTGAGGCTAGCCAGGAACTTCAAAAGGCCTGGCATGACCAAAAGACTGTTCTGACTGTTTACCAGCCAGGACAGAAGGTGTGGGTGTTGGAGCCAGTGGCCCCAGCAGCTCTCCAAGATAAATGGAGTGGACCCCACACTATTGTTGAGCAGAAGGGTGAGGTCACTTATTTAGTAGACCTAGGAACACCCAGGAGTTCCCACAGGGTTCTCCATGTCAACAGGTTAAAACCATATGTGGACAGGGCAGACATGGGCTTGCTCATGGCTACTGATGAAGGGCAGGAGGAAGAGAGTGACCCACTCCCTGACCTGCTCTCACAGAACCCTGACGATGGGTCAGTTGATGGTGTAGCCTTGGCAGGCAGCCTCACTACCCAGCAACAAACTGATTGCAGGCAAGTCCTCAATCAGTTTAGACATATGTTTTCACTGACACCCAGTCAGACCACCTGGTGCACTCATGAAGTGGACACTGGGGACAGTCTGCCTATTAAAAACAAGATTTATAGGCAACCTGACCATGTCAGGGACTGTATCAGGACTGAAGTCCAGAAAATGTTAGAATTGGGAGTTATTGAACCCTCAGATAGCCCTTGGGCTAGTCCAGTGGTCCTTGTACCGAAACCTCACACCAGTGGTGGAAAAAGAGAGATGAGGTTTTGTGTGGACTACAGGGGTCTCAATGCAGTCACTAGGACTGATGCCCAACCAATACCCAGGGCAGATGAGCTCATAGATACTTTGGCCTCTGCCAAATATCTCAGCACATTTGACCTAACAGATGGCTAGTGGCAGATCAGACTAGCTGATACTGCAAAGCCCAAAACAGCATTCTCAACCCCTAGTGGGCATTATCAATTTGTGGTAATGCCCTTTGGTCTGAAAAATGCACCTGCCACTTTCCAGAGGCTGGTGAATACAGTTCTCACAGGTCTGGAAGCCTATAGTGCAGCATATCTAGATGATATTGCTGTCTTTAGCTCCACCTGGGAGGATCACCTGGTCCACCTCAGGAATGTTTTACAGGCCCTGCAAAAGGCAGGCCTGACTATCAAGGCCACTAAGTGCTAGATAGGGCAGAGTCAGGTTGTGTACCTGGGCCACCTTGTGGGTGGAGGCCAGGTTCAACCTTTGCAGAGCAAGATCCAGACCATCATGGACTGGACTGCTCCCACTACCCAGACTCAGGTGAGAGCCTTCTTAGGCCTGACTGGGTACTATAGGAGATTTGTCACGGGGTATGGATCAATAGTGACACCCCTGAATGACTTAACTTCTAAGAAAATGCCCAAAAAGGTTCAGTGGACATTTAGCTGTCAAAAGGCATTTGATGACCTCAAGCAGGCCATGTGCACTGCTCCAATTCTGCAGAGTCCTGATTACTCCAAGAAGTTCATTGTTCAAACTGATGCATCTGAATTGGGGGTAGGGGCTGTACTGTCACAATTGAATGAAGAAGGTCAGGATCAGCCAGTAGCTTTCATTAGCAGAAGGCTGACCCCTAGAGAGAAACGTTGGTCAGCCATAGAGAGGAGGCCTTTGCTGTGGTCTGGGCTCTGAAGAAGTTGAGGCCATACTTGTTTGGTACACACTTCCTGGTTCAGACAGACCATAAGCTCCTCTTATGGCTAAAACAAATGAAGGGTGAAAACCCCAAACTGCTTAGGTGGTCCATTTCCCTACAGGGGATGGACTTTACAGTGGAACATAGGCCTGGGAGTAACCATGCGAATGCAGATGGACTCTCTAGGTATTTCCACTTAGAACATGAAGACTTAACTGGGCAAGGTTAGTTTAATGTCCCTACGTTTGGGGGGGTTGTGTAGGAGAGTAGGATCTGCTTCACATGGGTACCCCCACTTTTTGCTGATGCTTCACTGTTTTTCGACATTAGTCTGGCTGGGGCCCTGCTAATCAGAACCCCAGCCTAGCTGCTTCCTCTCTAAAATGGTTTCCATGTGCCTTAGGCACATCACTGATTGGGATCTGGAGTGCCCTTATAAGTCCCTAGTATATGGTATACTATGTACCAAGGGCATAGGTACCTCAGAGGCCTGCCAGGGGCTGCAGCATGTATTATGCCACCCCTGGAAGGCCATCCAAACTGACACCACAGGTCTGCTACTGCAGCCTGGGTAAGGTGGTGCATGCACCCCTTACTGTGATATAGGTTACCTATATCACTAAATACATACACACATATAAACCTATAAGTCACTCCTAAGGCAGGCCTTATCAATCCTAAAGGCAGAGTGCATGGTTCCTATGTGAGAGGGTGCCCCTGCATGAGCAGGGCCCCTCTGCAGCGTTCGGAGACCATCTCTGATGCTGTTTGTAGTGCAGCCTGACCATATACTCTTAAGCGCATTATATCCTCGCGGTAAAATGCTAACTTTGGAATGGCTGCACCTAAACATGTCGTGTTTGGTGTCAAACATCTTGGAATACTACCCCCCGCCAATCCTGGCGTCGGGGGTAGCATTCCACCCTTCTAGAGGGAAAGACATGTTAACTCTGACTAGTCCGGTAACTTCTTTCCAGAGCCCTGGCATCACAAAATGGATTCTGCTGCCACAGACACGAGTCTGGCCTCCTGCTGCTGGACGAAACTCCGGCAGGGGAGGCCTGAACAATAGGTTTCCTGTCCCAGGGAGGTGTGACCACCTCCCCAGACAGTGTATTGGGGCCGGGCGGGAGCACTTTCGGGTGCTTTGAAGTCCTGCACTGGGGGCACATTTGGTGTCCCTGTGCATACCCCAGTTCAAACCGGATCAGGGGCTTGCAGCCCCTGCTTTGGCGCGAACTGGACAAAGGGAAAGGGGTGTAGCCACCCCTCTGCCCTGACCCACCCATAGGTGGGGCCACGGAGTAGTCCAACCCCTATCTTTAGTATAAAGGTAGGAACCCAGTCCTTAGGACTTTAGATTATCCCTGGACGAAACTCTGAAACTGAATCCTGGACCTTCGACGCTCTACTCACAATTAGAGGACAGAAGAATCTCCCTTGGGGTCAAGGAGTGACTCCCCTGCTTGGCAGGCACCAAAGAAGCATCTGTCCGGTTCGCATTTCTGAAGCTCCCGTCGGACGCCGAAGTCATCGCATCACCAGAGGTGGATTCTCAGACTTCCCCGAGGCTACCCTGAGTCCCCAGCAAAGCTGAGGCCCGTGGCTATCGTGGGTGACTTGAGACCGTGACCCCTGGACACCGAGCACATTTGCAAGTGCATCCTCTTCTGGGTCTCCCAAGAAGTCGTGCTTTGTGCTTCGAGTAGCCCTAGCCTCCAGCACCACCTGCACCGAAGATCACTGGCCCCCACTCCACGAGTGTCCTGTAAGCCAGATCCACGTGCGGCGTCACGAGGCTCCTTCGCGGTTGCTAGCCCGTTGGCTAGTAGCCCTTAACAAAGGCCAATCCTTTTCTAACTTGGCATCCTGGTTGCTCCAGGCCTGCCCTCACTTACCCTCGCTGGGTGAGTTCCACAGACCTTGCTGGTCTGCACAATCGACGATCTACATCTTCACCAAGACTTGCCGTGGCCAAGGCTTGTTGGGTCCAATCCGGTCGCCGACACCTCAGCACTCGACAGACATCGTGTACCAGCCCGAATCCTGCTCCTGGTCGCTGACAACGCCTCCTGGACCTCGTGGCTGAAGAGTCAAGACAACCGTCAACGCACCTGAAGCACTCGACATCGGTGGGCATCTGTCCATCGCCTTCCTGGTCACTGGCTAGTGACCCAGACTCTGTCCCCTCTGCTTTCAGGTTCTTCAGAACTCCGATCCACTCTTGGATCCACCCGGACACTTTTCTCTTGGTCGCCAGCAGCACTTTGCAGCAGATCGCCATCTGAATCGACGACGAAACCCGACCCCGAAAGGCACCTATGCACCCGGCTTCCCTGGGTGAGGTAACACGAGTACTCCGGTGCTCCCGTGGGTAGAGACTCTTCAAAGTCCTAGATCTCAAAGGGTTTTGTCCAAGTCCTCTTTTAAGTGTCCCTTTTCTCTAATTTCCCGATCCCGACTTTCTCCATAGAAGTCAACGGCGTATCGCGGTTGTGTATTTACACTGCACGCGTCTCCCGTGGGTCCCCTGTGTCACTACATTGGGTGGTTCCTTGTGGTCCAAGCACTTCTAGAGGCTCTAGGCCTAGTGTCTAGTTCAGTCGTGGTTCGCATACCACTTTATTGGTATATGGTTTGGTACGCCCCTAGGGCCCAAACGTGTATTTGTGCTATTACTGTGTTTAAATAACTTCTAACTTATGTACTTCGAACTCTAGCCTCATAAAGAGACTAGAGGGGTGTGTTTAGCAATAAATACATATATTTTGAATATATACCTGGTGTGGTGCTCTTTCATTTGATCACTCAAGAGATTATAGACTGGTAAAACAAGCTGCTTTACATTCCTTCAAGACTTAGCCTGAAGGCTGCTCTCCATAGCTACCACTAGGATAGCTTTCAATAAGGTTGTCTTTAACCTATCTCCAATAAGGGGTTGTTTGGACTGGTGCAAGGTGCCCACTATAATTAGTGGACAGCATATACCAGGCCAACTTCTCACAAGGAGCTTCCTATTGACACTAGCACATGATATCCCATTAGCAGGTCACCTAGGCCAAAACAAGACTTGGGACAGAATTATCCCTCACTTTCATTGGCCTCATATGTCTGAAGACACCAAGGAGTTTTGTCGCTCCTGTGTCACCTGTAAAGTCAGTGGTAAGGCAGGTAGCACTACAAAGGCCCCCCTGATACCACTACCTGTGGTGAGGGTTCCCTTTGAGAGGGTAGGGATTGACATTGTTGGTCCCCTAGATCCTCAAACTGCATCTGGGCACAGATTTATACTGGTGGTGGTGGACCATGCCACTAGGTATCCAGAGGCAATTCCCCTTAGGACCACCACAGCTCCTGTGGTGGCAAGGGCCCTCCTGGGAATCTTTTCCAGGGTGGGTTTTCCTAAGGAGGTAGTATCAGACAGAGTTGCAAACTTCATGTCTAGTTACTTAACTGCTATGTGGAAGGAGTGTGGAGTAAATTACAAATTTACCACCCCTTATCACCCACAATGCAATGGCTTAGTTGAAAGGTTCAACAAAACCTTAAAGGGCATGATTAAAGGTCTCCCAGAAAAGCTTAGGCGCAGATGGGACATACTTTTGCCCTGCCTTCTCTTTGCCTACAGAGAGGTTCCACAGAAGGGGGTTGGTTACAGCCCATTTGAGCCTCTGTTTGCACATCCAGTTAGGGGTCCATTGTGTCTAGTGAAGGAGGGATGGGAGTTACCTCTCAAACCCCCTAAACAGGATATTGTGGACTATGTACTTGGTCTCCGCTCCAGGATGGCTGAGTACATGAAGAAGGCAACCAAAAACCTTGATGCTAGCCAGTAATTACAAAAGGCCTGGCATGACCAAAAGGCTGTGTTGACTGTTTATCAGCCAGGACAGAAAGTATGGGTGTTGGAGCCTGTGGCCCCAGCAGCCCTCCAAGATAAGTGGAGTGGCCCCCAAACCATAATTGAGCAAAAGGGAGAGGTTACCTACCTGGTGGACCTAGGAACTCCCAGGAGCCCCCATAGGGTGCTCCATGTCAACAGGCTCAAACCATATGTTGACAGGGGAAACAACCTTTACTACGCATGCATTACATCGCATGCCATTACTTCGCGGTTTTAAAACGCAAGTCGTTACAACGACTTGCGCTGGAGAGCAGCTATAGGACAAGGAATAGTTTAATTTACTATCCAACACCTTCCCTACTGTACGTAGGCTGGAGTTGGAATAGTAAATTAAACTACTCCTAAGTCCAGCGCCCTCCAACGCAAGTCGTTGTAACGACTTGCGTTGTAAAAACCGCGAAGTAATGGCATGCGATGTGAATGCATGCGTTGTATCGTCATACATTCGTTGACAGGGCAAACATGGGCTTGCTCAGGGCTACTGATGAGGGACAGGAGGAAGAGAGTGATCCACTCCCTGACCTGCTCTCACAGAACCCTGATGATGGTTCAGTAGATGGTGTAGCCTTGGCAGGCAGCCTCACTGACCAGCAGCAAACTGATTGCAGAAAAGTTCTCAACCAGTTTAGACATATGTTCTCACTGACTCCAAGTCAGACTATCTGGTGCACTCATGAAGTGGACACTGGGGACAGTCTGCCTGTTAAAAATAAGATTTACAGGCAACCTGACCAAGTCAGGGACTGCATCAGGACTGAAGTCCAGAAGATGTTGATTTGGGTGTGATTGAACCCTCAGATAGCCCTTGGGCTAGTCCAGTAGTCTTGGTACCTAAACCTCACACCCAGGGTGGTAAGAGAGAGATGAGGTTTTGTGTTGACTACAGAGGTCTCAATGCAGTCACTAGGACTGATGCCCATCCAATCCCTAGGGCAGATGAGCTCATAGACACTTTGGCCTCAGCCAAGTTTCTGAGCACATTTGACCTGACAGCTGGCTACTGGCAGATCAGACAAGCTGAGGATGCAAATGCCAAAACAGCATTCTCAACCCCTAGTGGGCACTACCAATTTGTGGTGATGCCCTTTGGTTTGAAGAATGCACCTGCCACTTTTCAAAGGTTGGTGAACAAAGTCCTTACAGGCCTGGAAGCCTATAGTGCATCATATCTAGATGATATTGTTGTCTTTAGCTCCACCTGGGAGGATCACCTGGTCCACCTGAGAAATGTTTTGGAGGCCCTGCAGAAAGCAGGCCTCACTATCAAGGCTACTAAGTGCCAGATAGGGAGAGCCAAGTTGTATACCTGGGCCACCTTGTGGGTGGAGGCCAGGTTCAACCATTGCAGAGCAAAATCCAGACCATCATGGACTGGGTTGCTCCAACCACCCAGACTCAGGTCAGAGCTTTCTTGGGCCTGACTGGGTACTATAGGAGGTTTGTCAAAGGGTATGGATCCATAGTGACCCCTTTGAATGACTTAACTTCCAAGAGAATGCCAAAGAAAGTTCAGTGGACAGTTAGCTGTCAAAAGGCATTTGATGACCTGAAGCAGGACATGTGCACTGCTCCCATTCTGCAAAGTCCTGACTACTCCAAACAATTCACTGTCCAAACAGATGCATCTGAGTTGGGGGTAGGGGCTGTGTTATCACAATTGAATGATGAAGGTCAGGATCAGCCAGTAGCTTTTATTAGCAGAAGGCTGACCCCCAGAGAGAAACGTTTGTCAGCCATTGAGAGGGAAGCCTTTGCTGTGTTTTGGGCTCTGAAGAAGCTGAGGCCATATTTGTTTGGCACTTACTTCATTGTTCAGACAGACCACAAGCCCCTCTTATGGCTAAAACAGATGAAGGGTGAAAACCCCAAACTTTTGAGGTGGTCCATTTCCCTACAGGGGATGAACTATACAGTGGAACATAGACCTGGGAGTAACCATGCCAATGCAGATGGACTCTCCAGATATTTCCACTTAGAACATGAAGACTCAACTGGTCAAGGTTAGTTTAATGTCCTGACGTTTGGGGGGTTGTGTAGGAGAGTAGGATCTGCTTCTTATAGTTACCCCCACTTTTTGCTGATGTTTCACAGTTTTTGACTTAGTCTGACTGGGATCCTGCTATTCAGGACCCCAGTCTATCTGCTTTCTCCTCTAAATTGATTGCATGTACTTTAGGTACACTCCAGATTGGATTCTGGGGTACCCTTATAAGTCCCTAGTATATGGTATACTATGTACCCAGGGCATAGGTACCCCAGGGGCCTCCCAGGGGCTGCAGCATGTATTATGCCACCCTTGAGAGGCCATTCAAAATGACACAACAGGTCTGCTACTGCAGCCTGTGTAAGGTGGTGCATGCACCCCTTACTTAGATATAGGTTCACTATATCTATCCTGATCACTGCACATATAAGACTATCAGTCACCCCTATGGCAGGCCTTATCAATCCTGAAGGCAGGGTGCTGGGTTTTATGTGAGAGGGGGCCCATGTATGAGCAGAGCCCCTCTGCAGCCTTTGGAACCACTATTCCGGGGTTGTCTGTGATGCAGCCAACCACATACTCTTAAGTGCATTATAACCTCACGGTAAATGCTAACTTTAAAATGGCTGCAAGGAATTATGTCGTGTTTGGTGTCAAACACCTTGGAATCATACCTCCACACCAGTAACTGGTGTGGGAGGTATGATTCCTCCCTCCTAGAGGGAGAAATATGACAGCACCGGTACACCCGGTACCAGCTTCACAGAGCCCTGGCATCACAAAATGGATGCTGCCAGCCACAGACACGAGTCTGCGAAACTCCGGTAGGGGAAGGCTTGACAATAGGTTTCCTGTCACAGGGAGGTGTGACCACCTCCCAGACAGGCTTTAGTGTATTGGGGCTGGGTGGGTGCACTCCAAGAGTGCTTTGATGTCTGCACTGGGGGCACATTTGGTGTCCCTGTGCATAGTCCAGCTCAAACCGGTTGCAGGGGCACTCAGCCCCTGCTCTGGCGCGAAACTGGACAAAGGACATGGGTGTAGCCACCCCTCTGTCCTGACCCTCCCATAGGTGGTTCCCCAGAGTTTGTCCCACCTCTTCCTTGGGTATAAAGTAGGAACCCTGACTACAGGACTTTAGATTTTACCTGGACTAAACTCTGCTACAGAAACCAAGTAACCTTCGATGATCTACGCTTTGCTGGACGACTGAAGAATCTCCCTTGGAGTAAAGGAGTTACTCCCCTGCAACGCAGGCACCTCAACGCATCTGACCAGTTTGCATCTACGCAGCTCCCGACGGACTCCGAAGATTTTGCAACACAGGAGGTGGATGCCCAAGCTTCCCCGAGGCCGACTAGTGCTCTCAGCAAACCTGAGACCCGCAGCCCTCGTGGGGACCGTGCAACCCAAACCCCTGGACACCGTGCACATTTGCAGCAGCATATGCTTTTAGGCAATCCCTGAGGCTGTGCTTTGGGCTACTTGTAGTCCAAACCCCGAGCAGTGTTTCCACTGAAGATTACTGGCCTACACTCCACGAGTGTCCCGTGGACTGGTATTGTGTGATTCCTCTTGAGGTCCCTCGCGAACCCTGGTCCGTTGACCTGTGGGTCCCTGAGAAGGCAACTTTAACTTTCAGTGGGCTTCCCTGGTTGTTCCAGACGTGCCCTGACTCTCCATTGCTTGGGGAGTCCCCAGGACCTTGCTGGTCCACACAGAAGCATCATTACTCTGACCGCGTGGGTTGCAGTTGCCAAGGCTTGTTGGTCTCCAATCCGGAAACTGACCCCTCAGCACTCGACATCCCTTGTGGTACAGCTCGCCTGCGGATCCTGGTCATCGTCGATGTTTCCTGGTCCCCATGGCTGCAGAGTCAAGCTTCACCTCTTCGCACCTGAGGCACCCGACATCGGTGGGCATTCGATTGCTCCTCTCCTGGTCACGTGAAGTGACCCAGACTTTGTCCCCTCTGCTTTCAGATTCTTCTCATCTCCGATCCAGGCTTGGATCACACTGGACACTTTTCTTCTCCACGGCAGCAGCACTTCTTCGCATCACGCCATTGAAAACGACGAGGGTTTCCGACACCACTTGACCCCTATGCACCTGGCTTCCCTGGGCTAGGTAACACGGGTACCTCAGTACTCACAAGGGTGCTGGCCTTAGAACCTCCTAAGTTTAACTGGGTTTGCTTGAAGTCCTCTCCGAAGTGTCCTTAAACTCTAAATTTCCAACCTCGACTTTCCCATAGAGTTGTACGGAGCTCGCGTCTGTGTTCCCACACTGCACCCGTCCTCCGTGGGTCCCCTGTGTCACTACCTTGGGTGGTTCCTTGGGGTCACAGCGATTCTACGTGCTCTAGGCACTGTGTCTAGTCAAGTCGTGGTTGTTATACCACTTTCTTAATATATGGTTTGGTCTCCCCCTGGAGCCCACTGTGTATTGTGCTATTTACTGTCGTTCTAGTACTGTAATATTGTGTGCCTTGTTCTCTAATCTCATAAAGAGGTTAGTAGAGAGTGTTTAGTAATAAATACATATATTTTATATATACCTTGTGTGGTTCTCCTTTCATTTGGTCATTCAAGAGGTTATATACTGGTAAAACAAGCTGCTTTACATTCCTTCAAGACTTAGCCTGAAGGCTGCCCTCCACAGCTACCACTAGGATAGCTTTCTATAAAGGTTGTCTTTAACCTAATCATCAATAAGGGTCATTTGGACTGGTGCAAGGTGCCCACTTTAATTAGTGGACAGCATATACCAGGCCAACTTCTCACACCCAGACTATACTAAATTATCCAAGAGCAACAGAAATCCTTTATCGCTGCAAAAAAGGAGACTACGAGACCTAAATATCTGTTACATGCTATTGTTACACGCTAAACTCAAGATCGTCTACCGAGACAAATTCCTATTCTCCGATTCCTCTGAAGATGTCTTTCAATGGACAGACGAGACAGTTCATCCTCGACCGCATACGCCTTTTACGCAAGGCTCCAGCTCTTCACAATGAGGACCAACGTGGTCTCTCCGACACCAGCCGCGCACCTATGGGTACGGTGGGAATTGTGCCCATTCACGTTGTTGATACAAACACGATAAAATTGGTTTACTGTGGGAGACTGATTCAGCAGAGTCTCTGGAGGGCGCTAAGGGGGTTCCTTCGACACCTCCCCCACATAACTGCACAAACTGCCCCAACTTCAGCTATTGTAATAAGATACCAGGTTATTCCAACTCCCTCAAGGACTCCCAGATGCACTGCAGAGACATATTTATCCAAGTGCAACACTGCCTCTCATTCAACCCAGTCATGAGGCACTGCTGCAAATAGAGAGTGTGAGAAGTTGGCCTGGTATATGCTGTCCACTAGTTATAGTGGGCACCTTGCACCAGTCCAAACGACCTTTATTGATGATAGGTTTAAAGACAACCTTTATTGAAAGCTATCCTAGTGGTAGCTATGGAGAGCAGCCTTCAGGCTAAGTCTTGAAGGAGTGTTAAGCTGTTTGTTTTACCAGTTATAATCTCATGAATGACCAAATGAAAGGAGAACCACACCAGGTATATATATAAAATATATGTATTTATTACTAAACACTACCCAATAGTCTCTTTATGAGGCTAGAGGTCAAAGTACACAAGTTACAAGTCAAATAGCACAGTAAATTAGCACAATATACGATTAGCCCTAGGGGCGTACCAAACCATATATTAAGAAAGTGGTATAAGAACCATGACTTAAGTAGACACAAGGCCTAGAGCCTGTAGAATCGCTGGGACCCCAAGGAACAACCCAAGGTAGTGACACAGGGGACTCCCGGGGGCTGTGTGCAGTGTGTGAACACAGCCGCGAGCTCCGTTATCGTCTATGGGAAAGCCGCGGTTAGAGTTTTAGAGTTTATGGACACTTAGAAATGGATTAGGACCAAACCCTCTTGGACTTAGACAGTTCTAGGGTCAACACCCATGGGAGCACCGGAGTACTCGAGTTACCTCACCCAGGGAAGCCAGGTGCATAGGTGTCGAATGGTGTCGGGTCGCGTCGTCGATTTCAATGGCAGCCTGCAAGGAAGTGCTGCTGCCGGGAAGATGCGAAGTGTCCGAAGAGATCCAAGCCTGGATCGGAGATGAGAAGAACCTGAAAGCAGAGGGGACAGAGTCTGGGTCACTTGCCAGTGACCAGGGGCACGATAGTCGAATGCCCACCGATGTCGGGTGCTTCAGGTGAAAGAGGTGAAGCTTGACTCTTCAGCCACGAGGACCAGGAGGCGTCGACGACAACCAGGAGCTGGATTCGAGCTGTCCCATGAAGGATGTCGAGTGCTGCAGCGTTGGTGTCCGGATTGAACACAACAAGCCTTGGCAACAGCAACCCACGCAGAAAGGAGAAAGATGCTTCTGTGCAGACCAGCAAGGTCTGAGGGACTCACCACTCGGTGGGGAGTCAGGGCACGTCTGGAGCAACCAGGGAAGCCCAAAGAAAATCAGAGTTGCCTTCACAGGGACCCACCAGTCGACGGACCAGGGATCGCAAAGGAGCCTCAAGCAGAAATGCAAGAAGCGGGCCCACGGAACACTCGTGGAGTGTAGGCTCACAATCTTCGGTGCAAATGGTGCTCGGGCCTGGGCTACAAGTAATCCAAAGCAGGACTTCAAGAGACGTCGAGAATTCGATGCACTAGCAAATGTGCACAGTGTCCAGGGGTTCCGGTTCCACGTCACTCGTGAGGGCTGCGGGTCTCAGCTTTGCTGGGGACTCGGGTCGGCCTCTGAGAAGTCTGGAAATCCTCTTCCTGGGCTGCAAGTACTTCGGAGTCCGGCGGGAGCTTCGGAGATGCAGACCGGCAAATGCTTTGTTGGTGCCTGCCAAGCAGGGGAGTCACTCCTTGACCCCAAGGGAGATTTCTTCAGTCCTCTAGTCTTGAGTAGAGCGTTGAAGTTCCAGGATTCAGTTGCAGAGTTTCGTCCAGTGATATCTAAAGTCCTGTTTCCAGGGGTTCCTTACTTATACCTAAGAAAGGGGATGGACTAACTCTGAGGACCCACCTATGGGAGGGTTTGGAAAGAGGGGTGGCTACACCCATTTCCTTTGTCCAGTTTCGCCCCAGAGCAGGGGCTGGCAGCCCCTGCAACCGGTTTGAACTGGGGTATGCACGAGGACACCAAATGTGCCCCCAGTGCAGGACTTCAAAGCACTCTTGGAGTGCACCCACCCAGCCCCAATCCACTAAGGCCTGTCTGGGAGGTGGTAACACCTCCCTGTGACAGGAAACCTATTGTCCAGGCCTCCCCTGCCGGAGTTTCAGTCAGCAGCAGGAGGCCAGACTCGTGTCTGTGGCTGCAGCATCCATTTTGTGATGCCAGGCTCTGTAAAGTTTCTACCGGGTATACCGGTGCTGTCATGTCTCTCCCTCTAGAAGGGTGGGATCATACTCCCACACCAGTTACTGGTGTGGGGGTTTGATTCCAAGGTGTTTGACACCAAACACGACATGTTTCCGTGCAGCCATCCCAAAGTTAGCATTTATTGCGAGGATATAATGCATTTAAGAGTATATGGTCAGGCTGCACTCACAGACAACCCCGGAGAGGAGATTCCGAAGGCTGCAGGGGTGCTCTGCTCATGCATGGGCACCCTCTCACATATAACCAAGCACCCTGCCTTCAGGATTGATAAGGCCTGCCATAGGGGTGACTTATAGGCTTCTATGTGCAGTGATAGGTGAGATATAGTGAACCTATATCTCTGTAAAGGGTGCATGCACCACCTTACTCAGTTTGCTGTAGCAGTCCTGTGGTGTCATTTTGGAGGGCCTTCCAGGGGTGGCACAATACATGCTTCAGCCCCTGGTAGGCCTCTGGGGTACCTATGCCCTGGGTACATAGTATACCATATACTAGGGACTTATAAGGGCACCCCAGGATCCAATCTGAGGTGTACTTAAGGTACATGGAATCAATTTAGAGAGGAAGCAGCTAGGCTGGGGTCCTGGATAGCAGGGCCCCAGCCAGACTAAAGTCGAAAAACAGTGATACATCAGCAAAAAGTGGGGGTAACCATAAGAGGCAGATCCTACTCTCCTACAGAGAGCACCTTGATTCCAATCCCCCATCACAACCAGTAACCTGACATGCGGACAGTGCACTGCCCAAGATGCTAAGCTGGGCTGCAGGCACTGGCACACATCTTTGTTCTAAAGGGTCACATTGGGGCGTGATGCCAATATTGCCCTACTGGAGGTGCGGATCAATCCTTCCAGCAACAGGTGCTTCACTGTTCAGAAGTATAGGGAGGGAGGGGGAAGTTATGACTTTATTTGTTGTTTACTGTTCTTTAAAGTTGGTGCTCAGAATTCTCCTGCGGCACCCTGGCGCATCCCCCTCCCACAAGGTGTCCACCCCAAGATGACCACTCAGATGCAGCCCTGCCTGCCCAGATCACCCTCATGTCCTGGAACGTAAATGGTATGTTAGACAAAATTAAAATAACTGCGGGCCTTCGGAGGGCCAAACAGCTAAAAGCTGACATCCTACTTCTCCAAGAGACTCATTTATTAGGGATAACACCCCTTTCTGAGCTGCTATGGCTATAGACAGACCAGACATGCTGGATTCATGAGAGGCTCCAGGGGCGTAGCCATATTGATAAGTGGTCATCTCTGGTATGAGGTTCAGAGGGTCTGGCCAAAGATGCAGATATCTAGCTATCGCAGGCCCTCTAATCTGGGACTTGCTATCCCTGATTACCATCTATGCTCTGCCCCCAACCTCCTCCTTCAGATAGCCAAAAAACTGATATGGGATCTCCCGGTAGGCCTTCGGGTGTTTGGGTGACTTCGAACCCAGGGGGGACGGGAGCAATGCTCCTTGTTGCAATAATTTGTAGAGGTACTTGGCCTAGCAGATGCATGGCGTTTGTTCCATTGGGGCGACAGGAATTCGATATTCTGCTCTGGAGCACACTGCACTCTTTCCTGCCTCAACGACATCTTTCTCCCTAAGAATGGAAACACACAGACTCCTAGACACACAAATTCTTCCCCAGGGTCTCTCAGTGACAATCTCTCCCTAGTGATAATCATCCTGAGCGCGTCATAACTGTTATGTTATGTTATAACTAGGGGTGGACGATAAATTCCTTTCCGCTGCTGGAGTTGGAGGAATTAAGGTCACTGTCACATGGAGTTCTGGCCAAATTCCACCTACCATCACGTGGCAGAGTTTTTTCTTGTACGCAGCTCACTAATGGTAAGTTGGTGAGTGCAAGCGATATTTGGTGTCCCCTAGTGTGATTTTCATTTGCTAGGAGGGCACCTGGCGAGATTTCCCCAACTCGGAAGGTCGTGGGTGGTCACAACTGTTCGCAGTTAGAAAGCTGCTGCTCGAGTAGAAAATCCACTTGAATGGCACCAAAATTAACTCAAGAAGCAGCGCCCTCTGGCATGGCAAGAGGTGCAGTTCGTGCTGACTTTTTAGTGCAAAATTAGCTTCCGGTGCTAAGAATCAGCGTGAGCAGTGCGAAGTTCCTAAATCCACCCATTCTTGGAACTCTGTGGAATGTTGCAGACTTTTCATGTAACTCCGCGGAATGTTGTGGAGTGAAACTGTGCAAGTTCCGCCCACCTCTAATCATAACAAGACCCCTCCTCAGAGGAGATTATCGGCCTGGGGTCTCCATGATAGGGCACTTACTTCACAGGTGGGTGACACATCTGACACCTACTCAACCATCAACCGGGGCACTGCCACTTCCCTTGATACCCTATGGGCTGCCCTTCAGGCAATCCTCCTTGGAGTGATTATTAGCATCTTGACTGTGAAAAAACTCAGGAAAGGGCAGACAGTTTGATATTTATGAACACAGATTCATCCCTTAGAGCAACAGCATAGCAAAACTCTCTCACAAAAGCTTTGCAACATCACCGACCTTGCCCAAGCGCAACTGCGACACACTCAACTCGACAGCGCCAAAGCCATTTGGTTGGCTTCTCAATCCTGCATTTATCAATGGGGGGACAAGCCAGTAAATTACTTCACTAACTCTGCTCCAATAATACACACTGGGAACTGATCCCATACCTATTCGCACCCATTAGACAAACAATTACAGGGGACAATGCTATAGCCTGCCACCTCGCACAGTATTACACAGCAACATATACCTGCAAAGACACCATATCGGAGACCCTGATTTGCGTCTTTGTCTCAGACCTGCCCCTATGATCTCTCTCGGACCCCGACATAAACGTACTGGAAGCAGACCTCATGAGTGATATACTTGCTACAGTGCTGAACCGGCTCCAGTCTGGAAAAACTTTGGGCCCAAACGGTTTCCAGTGTGAATTCTTTAAAGTATTTACTCGTAAGCTAAGTGAACCCCTCAATGATGTTCTGAAATATGGCGTCGTTAACGCCCACCTGTCCCCAGAACTCCAGAGAGTTAAGCCAGGGATATCCCCAAACTTATGATCTTCCTATCACCCCACTCCCTATTGAATACTGAAGAAAAATCATCACTAAAGCAATGGCTGACTAGGCTAGTCAGAGTAATCCCTTCCCTGATCCACCCAGACCAAGCGGGCTTTATGCCTAAACGCGTTACATACCATAATATATGACGGTTACATAACGCTATAGCCGTTGCACATCGACTACACAGTCCAACAGTAATACTACTCGCAGACATAGAAAAAGCTTAGATTCTGGACATACCTCTCTGTCCTTCTATGGTACCTTAATTTTGGACCCAAATTAATAACCTATGTCAAACTCCTTTACACCTACTTGACAGCGCAGGTAAGAGTGGGCTCAGAAACGTCCGACTCGTCCCCGTGTGAAGAGGCACACAGAAGGAGGCCCTCTGTCTCCTCTGTTGTTCACCAGTGCTATGGAACCCTTGGTGCAATGGCTCCCAATTGATGCCCAGATAACAAGCTCTAAATGGGCCCAGGGACCTCGGACAGGATCGCCCTGTATGCGGATGATGCGCTTATCTTTGTTACTGGTCCTTACACGTCAGGCACGAGGGCACTTCAGATCTTTTGACTATATGGCGACACGTGGGGTCTCACCATAAATGCCGATACACCCCCCACACAAGTCTTGGAATGGGCAAAAGGCATACCAGTAGCCTCAGACTGCGTTAAATATTTGGGGGTACATATTACTATTGATGGGGCGACTTCCTGGGTGCTGAGCATCCAAGCATTATTGGATGGCTAACTGCGAACATTACAACCGGGCTCACACTCCTCTACACCTTCATAGAGAACTCAGCCATTTCCAGAATGGTCTCACTACCTCTCTTTTTATACCACCTACAGAACTACCCATTCCATTTTCCCTGCACCCTTCTTCTGGACATTTCACTCAGACCACGGCCAACCCCGGGTGCTCTTCTTAACTGTTTTAAATCCACTAATGAAGGGGCCGTTACAGCAGCAAACACTGAGGCATATTACACTGCATTCCAGTTGATAGCCACTAACGAATGACTCTATGACACCCAAGGTGACCCCTCCACGAATGACTCTTTGACACCCAAGGTGACCCCTCCACGAATGACTCTATGACATCCAAGGCGACCCCATCACAAATGACTCTATGACACCCAAGGCGACCATGCCTACGAATGACTCTATGACACCCAAGGCGAACCTGCCATGAATGACTCTATGACACCCAAAGCGACCCCACCACGAAAAACTCTGACACCCAAGGCGACCCCACCACGAATGACTCTATGACACCCAAGGTGACCCCTCCACGAATGACTCTTTGACACCCAAGGTGACCCCTCCACGAATGACTCTATGACATCCAAGGCGACCCCATCACAAATGACTCTATGACACCCAAGGCGACCATGCCTACGAATGACTCTATGACACCTAAGGCGAACCTGCCATGAATGACTCTATGACACCCAAAGCGACCCGACCACGAATGACTCTGACACCCAAGGCGACCCCACCACGAATGACTCTATGACACCCAAGGCGACCCCTCCACGTATGACTATGACACCCAAGGCGACCCCGCCACAAATGACTCTATGAAACCCAAGGCAACCCCGCCTACGAATGACTCTATGACACCCAAGGCTACCCTGCCACGAATGACTCTATGACACCCAAGGCGACCATGCCTACAAATGACTCTATGACACCCAAGGCGACCATGCCTACGAATGACTCAATGACACCCAAGGCGACCATGCCTACGAATGACTCTATGACACCCAAGGTGACCCCTCCATGAATGACTCTATGACACCCAAGGCGACCCGCCACAAATTACTCTATGAAACCCAAGGCGACCCCACCTACAAATGACTCTATGACACCCAAGGCTACCCCGCCACAAATTACTCTATGACACCCAAGGCAACCCCGCCACGAACAACTCTATGACACCCAAGGCGACCCCTCCACGAATGACTCTATGACACTGTAGGAGGCTGGCTTAGTATATGGTGCACACGTATGTAAGTGGGCACCATGCACTAATCCAGACAACCGCTATGGTGATTTTAGTGGTCTTAGACAACCTTAGAAAGCTCTCTAAGTGGTAGCTGGGGAAAGCAGCCTTCAGGCTTAGTCCAGAAGGAGTGTAAAGCAGCTTGTTTTATCAGAACACTCACTAACACGTACAAATATCTCCTATCTGGAAATATACACAATGCACACAATACTTTGCAATCATATGACAGGTAAGTAGCACAGGAATACAGTGGAATCCCAGGGGGCACCAAACCAAACACAAAAATAGTGGAATGCTGGGGGACCAAGGAACCACCCAAGGTAGGGACCCAGGAACTCCAGGGAGGCCGCTTGCTAAATGAAAACACGGCCACGTGCTTCAGCTAAGTCAATGGGGGAAGTTGCGGTTATAGTACTTACAAGAAAGGACCCTTCCCAGAGGACTTTGAAGACACCTCATGGAAGATGGACGGTTCGAGAGTCACCCCACGTGTGGATACCTAGGAGACCAGGTTACCTGACCCACGGATGCCAGGAGCACAGGGACGAAGTGACGTCGGGAACTGTCGTTGACCCCAATGGAGGACTTCAAGTAGATGCTGCTGATGAAGAAGCTGGAAGAGTCTGTTGGAATCCAAGAGTGGTTTCAAGAAGAAGAGTACCTGTAATAAGAGGGGACAGAGTCTAGGTCACTCAGGGGTGACCAGGAGGCACAGAGGTGAGTGCCCACCGATGTTGGCTGTTACAGGAGAGCTGACGTGCCCTTGTCTGCAGCTACGTGGACCCGGTGCTGCTGAGGATGACCAGGAATGGTGTACGAGCTGTCCCACGTCAGATGTCGATATCCAGGGGGTCGGTGTCCAGCGGGAGCACCAACAGGCCTTGGCAACGGCAACACGTGGAAGAAGACAAAAAGGTACTGTGTCGGGACCAGCAAGGTCCAAGGGACTCACCACGTTCAAGTAAGTCAGGGTAGGCCCCCTAGCAAGCAGGGGAGCCTACTGGAATCAAAAGCAGACCCTTGACAGGGTTCGGAGATCACTGGAGATGAGAGTCCCCCAGCCTTAGCAATGGCCAGCCGTCGCGATGCACAGAGACTCAGTTCCGGCAGTGTCGATGAGGGATCCTGGCCTCAGACTCGGTCTGAAGACAGTACGGACCTCGAACACATTATAGAACCATCTCGTATGTGACTGAACCTGTGTCGTGTAGTTCCAAGGAATCCCCCAGGACCTGCGTGTTTTGAATGACCTAAACTGAGTTCTTGGTGTCTCGACCGCTTCCGGGCACCCCCACAGGATATGTCAACAGTTAGACCAGCTAGCTCTACAGTGCCACTACCACCCCCCTGTATTCTACAGTGGTGCAGGTAGTCTCTGGCAACCACTGACCATGACAACCCTGATTCCTCAGGGATCGTGGAAAACAGTACCCTACATTTCGCTCAGACACTCGTGCTTGCTTTCTCTCAGAAAATACACAGGATGGCGATTAGGACGTTTCAATAAGAATTTATTGGTCCAGCGACAGCCTGGTGTAAAACATATGTGCTGCGACAATCAGGAGACAGAAGCATTCGAAAGAGATTCAATCAATTAATCAATCAGGGGGTTTTAAGCGCACTACTCAACCGTGAGGGTCTCAAGCCGTGGGGGGGGGGGAACAGCAGTTCCGTTCAGTCGAAGAGCCAGGTCTTGAGGGCCTTCCTGAAGGTGTCCAGGATGGGGGCGCGTCTGATGTCGATAGGGAGCTCGTTCCAGGTTTTGGCTGCGATGTAGGAGAAGGCAGTTCCCCCTGTTCTGACTCTACGGATGCGCGGGGTTTCGGCGAGGGTGAAGTTGGTGGAGCAGAGGTTTCTTTTGGGTACGTGGAAGGCGATTCTCTCATTGAGGTATTGGGGTCCTGTATTGTGGAGGCATTTGTAGGCGTGGGTGAGTATTTTGAAAGTGACCCTCTTCTCGACGGGGAGCCAGTGGAGGTTCCATAGGTGTTGGCTGATGTGCTCGTGTCGGGAGACGCCGAGGATGAGTCTGGCTGCGGTGTTCTGTATCGTCTGGAACTTGCGGAGTAGAAACTTGTTGATGCCGGTGTAGAGGGCGTTTCCACAGTCCAATCTGCTGGTTATGAGTGCGTGGGTGACTTGTGTTCCTTGACTCGAGGGGGGGATCCATTTGAAGGTCTTTTGGATGATAAGGAGGGTGTTGAAGCAGCTGGATGCGACGGCGTTGACCTGCTTGTTCATGGAGAGGGAGGCGTCGAGTACGATGCTGAGGTTTCTGGCATGGTCCATGGGGGTCGGAGGGCTGCCGAGTGCGGTGGGCCACCAGGTGTTGTTCCATGCTGACGGGGTGGTTCCAAGTACGAGGACTTCTGTCTTCTCTGAGTTGAGCTTCAGACAGCTGTTGCTCATCCAGGATGCGACGTCCTGCATTCCTTCCTGGCAATTGGGTCTGCTGGTGGTGGGGTCCTTGGTGAGGGAGAGGATGAGCTGGGTGTCATCGGCGTAGGATACTATGCTGAGGCCGTGCTGTCTGACGATGGCGGCGAGGGGGGCCATGTAGATGTTGAAGTGGGTTGGGCTGAGTGATGATCCCCGGGGTACTCCCAGAGAGATTGCTAGTACCAATATAGTAAATAGTAGATACATTTCTACCATAGAGCTAATAAGATGAACATAAGCAGTTCTGATGAAAACAGTAGCACTTGCATATTCCTAAAATGCGCACCCTAAGTAATTTGCCTAAATGTACCTAGCCTAATCTGGATGTGTAGGTGTGCATATAGCTATATGTACCTGTAGCCAAGAAACCCCTAGGGATGAACCAGCCCCCTCACCTGATGGTTGGGAATGAAGGATCCCGTCTCTGCGTCGAGGATGACAACCCGCCAGGGATGTCAGACCGCTGCGTGTCAAAGATTTCAGCATGCAGGACCCTGTATCAGCGTGGAAGGAATTCTCCTCTATTTTGTAGGGGGGAGTGAGGGTCTTTTATACTAAAGTGGTCACTCCAGGTTTTTTTCTAGAATCGATATGTTTTTAAAACAATCATGGATGTTTTGCAATCATAAATGTTTTGAAAACAATCACCGATGCTTTTCGAAACAAATGTGATCATGCACAGCTGGCTGTTGGCCAAGGATGAAAAAAAGTAGTGACCCTTATACAGAATAATTCTACCGTGCCTGGGGACATGTTTATGTACATCAGGCACAGGGATTATGATAGAGTACCGAGAGCCTGGTGTCGAAGAGACAGGAGTAAGCTACTAGAATCGTTATTGTCGTGTGGATGGGACAAATGTATATAATAGGGGTATACATGATAGGACTAGCCTAAAAGACATGACACCCACTCCTCATCAAAAGGTCAACAAGGTCAGCTAGATAATGATAAAGCTTAAGGCTATTAAAAGCATAGAAATCATTTACAATAAAAAATACTAAATGCATTTCTAAAAGCCTGAAAAAATGTCCATAAAAGAAAAGTCATTTTCCCTAAAAACGCGTTCAAAGGTCCTCTAGACTTGTATATATTGTGAGTATTGCACTGAGCAGCTTGAAAGCCATCAAGCTCAGACAGAGCCAAGAAGAAAAAATAAAAGTCACACTCGACCTTCAATTTGGTAAATGTTTAAAAAGTTGCCAAACGGTTCTCAGCACAGGAGAGGCCAAATTGTTTATGAATCCTGCGCTGAAGACTCAACATCGCTGAACATCGTATCCGCAGATGGCAGTCCCTCAAGAACTTCCAGTATTATGTCGAGTGAGCAAAGATGTTCATCTCTGGTTCCCACGGCAGCCGCCAGGAAAGAATTAGATGCCTGCACTCCTGACACCAATGCCTGAACCTCTGGAGTAGAGTCGATATCCCTTCTAACAGGAGCGGAAGCATCCCTTGGAGGCTCTAGAAATGCTGTCATCAACATGGGAATACGCTGTGGACAACTGCACGTGTGGGCCTGCAAAGGTGCCAGTAGCGCTTCTATGTCCGGCGGCGCAACCGATAAAAGTGTCAGACACAGGTCCAACACACAGCCGAATCCGCATAAGAGGCAACGGAACACAGGCAGGACACAGTCTAGCCAGACCGGTCTGAAAGACAGGAACCAATGCTCACTCAGCTCTCGAACCCAAGGTATAGTCAGGTAGAACACCATGCGATCACAACGTCGTTCCAGCAGGGTTCTCTCAATTTCGTGCGGGATTGCGGCGTCCATTACGAAGCAAGAGTATTAAAATCAGGATGCCCGCTACCGAAAGCAGGACCAAAGGAAGCCCTTCAAAAACGCTTCCAAGTACGGATTGTATGAAGGCTGGAATCACTCCGAAGATGGTCTGAAAGGAGGTTAAGAGACCTGATCCAAGTCGCTGAAATAAGTGTATGATCAGACATGTTAAAGATAAGATTAACCATTTCTCTGAAATGGATTGGGAAGTTCGTATGGGCCGGTGTCTCTGCTGAAGACCTTGCAACCTGGAGATCAAAAGTCTTTCGAGCTGAAGTTAAGGCCACATTTTGTTGAAACAACATGACTTTCAGTCTGCTCAGCGAATGAACCCATATACTGGAAACATTCAATGAAGGCCACAGTGGTGCCTCCCTAACTGTGCGAGCCGGGGGAAACAATACTTGCTTACAGCAAACAACCCTGAAGTTTACTGTGACTAGATATGCGTTGCCTGGCGCCATTCTACAACAGCCCTGATCATTCAGCGCCAAATAACTTCCATTCGAAAGTAATTCAAAAACTAGATGAATCACGGCAGCTGGGGAGCCCTTCAAGTAGCAAGATAAGTTTGCTTTTGACGCATTACATGTTCCATGAAGCGACACTTCTTTGCACATAAAAGACCCAATTAAAGCGTTCCCGCAGTCTTTACCACTTAAGAAAACTTTAGTGCCCTTATTCCTGCACCTATATCTATACGGTGACTCTCATGTCTCCTGTATGTACCCTTCACCCAACGCTTCATACCTGCCTGCTTGGATGTATCTAAGGCAGTATTGGAACTGAAATGTCGTGATTGGCAGTGTGATATAGCCATGAATTAACCATTCAGTAGACGGTGACTCACCTACTGTGAAAGGTAACTTCTCTCATTTTTCAGTGAGCAGCATGGTGTACTTTGCATCTCTGCGTGCCTTAGTCAACTGTCTGTCGGTCAGATTGTAAACCGAAAACAAACTTGTGCTGTTAATGTATCGCCATGGCACGTGGTCTGAACGCAATGATTGCAGCGTCGGCTTAAAAGCATAATGGAGCGCAATTGCGATTGCCCATGTTGTAGAGTAGACAAATCTTGTTCCATTATGTCAAAAGCTGAGGACACAATGTTGCCCAGTGAATAAATACGTGAAGAAAGTGTAGTCACACCATTGTCTACCACAGCCACGGCCTTTTCTAGGTTAATCCTATCGATTTCACGTAATCTCTCAGCAGCATCCTGTTGGGAGACTTTCCACAGTTCATTGTAGATGGCATACAAGAAGCGTTCCTTATGCAGTTTCTTGGGACCTAGCAAGAAATTCCTAAGATCCATGTTGTCAGCTAGAAGGGACAAGTGCTTTTTTCACCTGTTGTAGCATTGAGGTTTTTAGCCATTCTAGGCACAACTTCCCAACACTGTAAGAAGTCACTACCCCTGGGTCGTCTGTGTGTACATAGCGTGGGTCAGGCCTATGGATACTAAACCCTCTGGTGGTACCCCTGAATCTTGATTGACACCTATTTGTGTTGATAGGCCAAACCAACCATCCCTTCCAATTGGGAGCTGATGAATTGTATGTACCATTCAGTATCATTGTACCCAGTAGCTCCTCACTAATCAGTGTGCCATTCGATATACCTTCAATAGGTATGGGTAAGGGGATGCGTGGTGTTTTCAGGTCTTTAACTTCAGCAAAACCGTAGCAGGTAGTTTGTTGCACTGTTCTGTTCAGGAATATCATCTGTAATGGTATGAGGCAGGCTCTAAATAAAGCCTCTGTTCCCTGAACCTGCCAATCTTTCGTACCCCAGATGGATTTGGTGTCTATCGTGTCCCTCTAAAAGTCAAAACCGTGTATAGGCAGTTGGGAGATGAAAGGTGCTGAATATGTAAGCTTGGTATTTGTCAGCATCATTTTCTTCACAGTTGCATTTGTCTGTACTAGCTTATAATAGTATGACATTGGGTGTTATGTTATGTTATAAAAATGTATATAGCGCACGAATACCAAAAGGGGTCTTGGTGCTAACAGTCTGGAAGCAAGCTAGTGCACTATTCATTAAATATCCAGGTCTTAAGGGCTTTTCGAAAGGATGTTAGGGATGGAAGATTTCTAATGGAGAAAGGGAGCGTGTTCCAGAGTTTTGTAGCACCCACAGTGAAGCTTCTGCCACCCCAATTAGCCTTGCAGAATCTCTGAGAGAGCAATGGTTTTGCCCCTTCAGACCTAAGACTTCTGTTTGGGGAGTACCAATTTAATGATCGTCTCATAAACTGAGGACCGGTACCGTGAAGTGCCTTGTATGTGACACATAAGGCCTTAAACTTAATGCAACACTTGACTGGGAGCCACTGCAGTCTCCGAAGATGCTTGCCTATTGATTGAAACTTGGGGATCCCCAGCAGGAGCCTTGCAGCTGCATTCTGGATCATCTGCAATCTATGTAGCGGCTTCTCAGGCAATCCGAGATAAAGCCCGTTGCAGTAGTCCAGTTTAGCCATGACTAGAGAGGTAATCACTATTTTCCTGCTGTCTATTGGGATCAGAGGTAGAATTTTCTTGATCACCTTGAGTAGAAAAAAACTGGCTGATGAGACTGCTTTGACTTGAGCTTCAAAGTTTAGTCTCTCATCTATGATCACTCCCAGATTTATTGCTTTGGTGACTGGGATGGGTACTGCTCCCAATTCGTCCGGCCACCAGATCTGTGACCAGTTAGGGGAGTAATTCCCAAACAGGATTACCTCTGTTTTTCCTGAATTGAGCTTGAGGCAGTGCAAACTCATCCATGAGTTGACTGCCAGCATGCAATCTCTAAATCTTGTTACCGGCGGCATGACATTTTTACAGATGGACAAGACAATTTGAGTGTCGTCCGCGTAGGATGTTAAAGCCATCCCGAAGAATCTGACTAATGCGGCCAGTTCAGATACATATACATTGAAAAGTGTAGGGCTCATTGAAGAGCCATAAGGGACCCCACATGGGAGAGTGAAAGACAGGGAGGCGTATTTGCCCAAGGCAACCGATTTTATCGTATCAGATAGAAAAGAAGAGATCAAAGCTAACGCGTTGTCCGTAATGCCCAATGAATTTAGACGGATAAGTAACAGGTTATGGTCGACCGTGTTGAACGCTGCCGACAGGTCAAGCAGAATATGGGCCGCAGCACCACCTGCATCTATGACTGCTCTGATTTCATCAGTGGCTTTTATCAGGGCAGTCTCAGTGCTGTGCTCTGCCCTGAATCCGATTTGGGAATCATCCAAGAAGTTGTAATCATGTACATATTGTGTAAGTTGATTATTCATAACTTTTTCCACCAGTTTGGCTGGACTGGGAGACGTGAAATGGGCCTGTAATTATTAGGATCAGCTTCATCAAGATTTGATTTTTTCAAAAGAGGCAAAATCGATGCCGTCTTCCAGATGGAGGGAAGACACCCTCCCTAAACATGGAGTTAAAAATTGAGGTTAGACTGGGGCCGAGGATCTCAGGAACTTGTTTAAAAATTGTAGGGGGAAAAGGGTCATGGGAAGAGCCAGATTTGGCCTGTAAAATATGGGTGGTGACCTCATCCACCGCTACTGATGTAAATTCTTTGAAGGCCGGAGCATTAAGGTGTTGAGGGATTACTAACTCACGAATCTCAGATCTTGTCTCATTGTCAAAGGTAGTATAGATTTGTTCCACTTTATTTTGAAAATGTTGAGCTAGTGAGTTACAGAAGTCCTGAGAATGATTATTCACTACCTTTCCAGGGAGTGTAGACAGATTGGTTATTACTCGAAAAAGCTCTTTAGTGGAGTTTTCTGCCTCCTTAATTTGTTGGAAAAATGGGAGCGTTTTTCTGTCAAGATTAGATTTTTATAGTCAGCTAATACTATCTTATACTTAGCGAGTTCATGAGCTTTATAGTTTAATCTCCAACATCTCTCTTTTCTTCCACTCTCTTGCTTTTTTACTCTCAAGGTTTCTGAAAACCAGGGGGCTGTGGGGGTTTTCCTATTGCTTGAGGTTTTTTGAAGGGGAGCTATATTATCGGCTGTCCGCATGAGCCATTGATTAAAATGAGAGGAAGCCTGTTCTGCCTTTTCTGGCATTTTTGTTCGAGAGCGCGAAAGCTGGAGCCTAAGCAAGGTGTTGTCGACCTGTTTCCAGTTGCGATAGGATCTGACTGGCCTGTTGGATATATTCGGTTGGTCCTTGAG
The DNA here is from genome assembly GCA_963921515.1 of Calotriton arnoldi. Lineage (NCBI taxonomy): Eukaryota > Metazoa > Chordata > Amphibia > Caudata > Salamandridae > Calotriton > Calotriton arnoldi. The sequence continues at coordinate 662,051 of CAWUFW010010054.1, read as the reverse complement.
CGTACTATTAAGCTCAAAGATAACCACAAAATGGTTGGTCCAGGTCTGAGGTAGGGTCTCCTTAATTTTGATTAAATCATTGTTGGTAAAGATGCCTTCCAAGGTATGGCCTGCCAGATGTGTAGGGCCAATGACCCTTTGGTCAAAGACTGCCAATGTCAGGTATCAAGTAGGAAACAGTATTTATGTCAGTGATGGCCTCTAAATGGAAATTGAAGTCGCCTAAGATATGAAAACTGTTTTTAAGGGCGTAGGTTTCAAGGAGTGTGTTAAGGGAGGTAAGGAAGCCATTTTTTGCCCCAGGGGGACGATAAAGCAACAGCCTTTTAAATGCGAAGAGGTTACTTATCTTTAAATTGAAAAAGAAAGCTTCGCAGTCTTGAGATAGGCTGTATAAGGCTGTATAAGTATCCCGATAGATCAAAGCTAGCCCTCCGCCTTTTTTGTGAGTTCTGTCATGTCTGAATACCGTAAAACCCAGTGGGACAGCGATGCAGAAATCAGGGCCTGATGACTGATCAGGCCATGTTTCTGTAATAAAAAGTACGTCAAGACCCTGAGCAACTATCAGTTCAGCAATGTCCAACTTGTGTTCAGGCAGAGACCGTGCAATAATAAGGGCTCCACGAGGTGTTCGCAGGAGATTAGTAGTATCTTTCAGAGAAGACCCCGCCACGAATTACTCTATGACACCCAATGCGACCCCGCCACGAATGACTCTATGACACCCAATGCGACCCCGCCATGAATGACTCTATGACACCCAAGGTGACCCCGCCACAAATGAATCTATGACACCCAAGGCGATCCCGCCACAAATGACTCTATGACACACACGGCGACCCCGCCATGAATGACTCTATGTCACCCAAGGCGACCCCTCCAGAATGACTCTATGACACCCAAGGCGACCCCTCCACATATGACTCTATGACACCCAAGGCGACCCCTCCACGAATGACTCTATGACGCCCAAGGCGACCTCGCCACGAATGACTCTATGACACCCAAGATGACCCCACCTACGAATGACTCTATGACACCCAAGGCGACCCCACCACGAATGACTCTATGACACCCAAGGCGACCCCTCCATGAATGACTCTATGACACCTAAGGCGACCCCGCCACGAACGACTCTACGACACCCAAGGCAACCCCGCCACGAATGACTCTAAGACACACAAGGCGACCCCTCCACGAATGACTCTATGACACCCAAGGCGACCCCTCTACGATGACTCTATGACACCAAAGACGACCCCTCCACGAATGACTCTATGACACCCAAGACGACCCTGCCACGAATGACTCTATGACACACAAGGTGACCCCTCCACGAATAACTCTATGACACCCAAGGCGACCCCGCCACGAATGACTCTATGACAAACAATGCGAACCCTCCACGTATGACTATGACACCAAAGGCGACCCCTCCATGAATGACTCTATGACACCCAAAACGACCTCTCCACGAATTACTCTATGACACACAAGGCGACCCCTCCACGAATAACTCTATGACACCCAAGGCGACCGTGCCATGAATGACTCTATGACACCCAAGGCGACCCCTCCACGATGACTCTATGACACACAAGGCGACCCCTCCACATATGACTATGACACCCAAGGCGACCCCTCCACGACTATGACTATGACACCCACGAATCACTCTATGACACCCAAGGCGACACCTCCACGATGACTCTATGACACCTAAGGCAACCCCTCCACCTATGACTATGACACCCAAGGCGACCCCTCCACGAATGACTCCATGACACCCAAGGCGACTCCTCCACGAATGACTCTATGACACCCAAGGCGACCCCGCCACGAATGACTCTATGACACCCAAGGTGACCCCCTCCGCGAATGACTCTATGACACCCAAGGCGACCCCGTCACGAACGACTCTATGACACCCAAGGCGACCCCGCCACGAATGACACTATGACACACAAGGCGACCCCTCCACGAATTACTCTATGACACACAAGGCGACCCCTCCACGAATGACTCTATGACACCCAAGGCGACCCCGCCACGAATGACTCTATGACACCCAAGGCGACCCCTCCACGAATTACTCCATGACACCCAAGGCAACCCCGCCACGAACGACTCTATGACACCCAAGGTGACCACTCCACGAACGACTCTATGACACCCAAGGTGACCCCTCCATGAATGACTTTATGACACACAAGGCGACCCCTCCACGAATGACTCTATGACACCCAAGGCGACCCCACCACAATTGACTCTATGACACCCAAGGCGACCCCGCCTTGAATGAGTCTATGACACCCAAGAGGACCCCGCCACGAATGACTCTATGACACCCAAGGCAACCCCTCCACGATGACTCTATGACACCCAAGGCGACCCCTCCACATATGACTATGACACCCAAGACGACCCCTCCACGAATGACTCTATGACACCCAAGACGACCCTGCCACGAATGACTCTATGAAAAACAAGGTGACCCCTCCACGAATAACTCTATGACACCCAAGGCAACCCTGCCACGAATGACTCTATGACACCCAAGGCGACCCCTCCATGAATGACTCTATGACACCCAAGACGACCCCTCCACGAATTACTCTATGACACACAAGGCGACCCCTCCACGAATAACTCTATGACACCCAAGGCGACCCCGCCATGAATGACTCTATGACAACCAAGGCGACCCCGCCACGAACGACTCTATGACACCCAAGGCGACCCCTCCACGAATGACTCTATGACACCAAAGGCGACCCCTCCACGATGACTCTATGACACCCAAGGCGACCCCTCCACATATGACTTTGACGCCCAAGGCGACCCCTCCACGAATGATTATGACACCCAAAACGACCCCGCCACGAATGACTCTATGACACACAAGGCGACCCCTCCACGAATAACTCTATGACACCCAAGGCGACCCCGCCACGAATGACTCTATGACACCCAAGGTGACCCCGCCACAAATGAATCTATGACACCCAAGGCGACCCCGCCACAAATGACCCTATGACACACACGGCGACCCCGCCATGAATGACTCTATGACACCCAAGGCAACCCCTCCACAATGACTCTATGACACCCAAGGCGACCCCTCCACGTATGACTCTATGACACCCAAGGCAACCCCTCCACAAATGACTCTATGACGCCCAAGGCGACCTCGCCATGAATGACTCTATGACACCCAAGATGACCCCACCTACGAATGACTCTATGACACCCAAGGCGACCCCACCACAAATGACTCTATGACACCCAAGGCAACCCCTCCACGAATTACTCTATGACACCCAAGGCGACCCCTCCACGAATGACTCTATGACACCTAAGGCGACCCCGTCACGAACGACTCTATGACACCCAAGGCGACCCCGCCACGAATGACTCTAAGACACACAAGGCGACCCCTCCACGAATGACTATATGACACCCAAGGCGACCCTCCACGATGACTCTATGACACCCAAGGCGACCCCTCCACGTATGACTATGACACCCAAGACGACCCCTCCACAAATGACTCTATGACACCCAAGACGAGCCTGCCACGAATGACTCTATGACACACAAGGTGACCCCTCCACGAATAACTCTATGACACCCAAGGCGACCCCGCCACGAATGACTCTATGACAAACAATGCGACCCCTCCACGTATGACTATGACACCAAAGGCGACCCCTCCATGAATGACTCTATGACACCCAAGACGACCCCTCCACGAATTACTCTATGACACACAAGGCGACCCCTCCACGAATAACTCTATGACACCCAAGGCGACCCTGCCATGAATGACTCTATGACACCCAAGGCGACCCCGCCATGAACTACTCTATGACACCCAAGACGACCCCTCCACATATGACTATGACACCCAAGGCGACCCCTCCACGATGACTCTATGACACACAAGGCGACCTGTCCACATATGACTATGACACCCAAAACGACCCCGCCACGAATGACTCTATGACACACAAGGCGACCCCTCCACGAATGACTCTATGACACCCAAGGTGACCCCACCACGAACGACTCTATGACTCCCAAGGCGACCCCGCCACGAATGACTCTTTGACACACAAGGCGACTCCTCCACGAATGACTCTATGACACCCAAGGCGACCCCTCCACGAATGACTCTATGACACCCAAGGTGACCCCACCACAAACGACTCTATGACTCCCAAGGCGACCCCGCCACGAATGACTCTTTGACACACAAGGCGACTCCTCCACAAATCACTCTATGACACCCAAGGCGACCCCTCCACAATGACTCTATGACACCTAAGGCGACCCCTCCACCTATGACTATGACACCCAAGGCGACCCCTGCACGAATGACTCTATGACACCCAAGACGACCCCGCCACAAATGACTCTATGACACAAAAGGCGACCCCTCCACGAATGACTCTATGACACCCAAGGCGACCCTGCCACGAATGACTCTATGACACCCAAGGTGACCCCTCCGCGAATGACTCTATGACACCCAAGGCGACCCCGCCACGAACGACTCTATGACACCCAAGGCGACCCCGCCACGAATGACACTATGACACACAAGGCGACCCCTCCACAAATTACTCTATGACACACAAGGCGACCCCTCCACAAATTACTCTATGACACCCAAGTCGACCCCGCCACGAATGACTCTATGTCACCCAAGGCGACCCCTCCACGAATTACTCCATGACACCCAAGACGACCCCACCATGAACGACTCTATGACACCCAAGGTGACCACTCCATGAACGACTCTAAAACACCCAAGGTGACCCCTCCACGAATAACTCTATGACACCCAAGGCGACCCCGCCACGAATGACTCTATGACAACCAATGCGACCCCTCCACGTATGACTATGACACCCAAGGCGACCCCTCCATGAATGACTCTATGACACCCAAGGTGACCCCTCCATGAATGGCTTTATGACACCCAAGGCGACCCCACCACAATTGACTCTATGACACCCAAGGCGACTTCGCCACGAATTACTCTATGACACGCAAGGCGACCCCGCCTTGAATGAGTCTATGACACCCAAGAGGACCCCACCATGAATGACTCTATGACACCCAAGGCAACCCCTCCATGATGACTCTATGACACCCAAGGCGACCCCTCCACGTATGACTATGACACCCAAGACGACCCCTCCACGAATGACTCTATGACACCCAAGACGACCCTGCCACGAATGACTCTATGACAAACAAGGTGACCCCTCCACGAATAACTCTATGACACCCAAGGCGACCCCGCCACGAATGACTCTATGACAACCAATGCGACCCCTCCACATATGACTATGACACCCAAGGCGACCCCTCCATGAATGACTCTATGACACCCAAGACGACCCCTCCACGAATTACTCTATGACACACAAGGCGACCCCTCCACGAATAACTCTATGACACCCAAGGCGACCCCGCCATGAATGACTTTATGACAACCAAGGCGACCCCGCCACGAACGACTCTATGACACCCAAGGTGACCCCTCCACGAATGACTCTATGACACCCAAGGCGACCCCTCCACGATGACTCTATGACACCCAAGGCGACCCCTCCACATATGACTTTGACACCCAAGGCGACCCCTCCACGAATGACTATGACACCCAAAACGACCCCGCCACGAATGACTCTATGACACACAAGGCGACCCCTCCACGAATAACTCTATGACACCCAAGGCGACCCCGCCACGAATGACTCTATGACACCCAAGGAGACCCCTCCACGAATGACTCTATGACACCCATGGTGACCCCGCCACGAACGACTCTATGACTCCCAAGGCGACCCCGCCACGAACGACTCTATGACTCCCAAGGCGACCCCACCACGAATGACTCTATAACACACAATGCAATAGAAAGTGGTCCCAGTAAAAAACACGTTTAGCAAACAGCACAATATACATACATTAGCATCAAAAGGAAATGAAAAAGGACCACAAATTAAATCAATGATGAAACAGTGTTATTTAATCACACTGTCACAGTAGTACTGTATATAAATAACATCCTCAGATTCATAAAAGAGGTGCCCGGAAAAGAGAGAGGGGGTATTATTGTGAAGGAAGTGAGGATGAAGTGATACGGGAGGGTAAGATCACTGTGCAAGAAGACTTAATCATAAATAACATCACAAAATTGGCATATTATTCCGCCACAGTTTCACAAAATTATGTACAAATTATAATAGCCATGCTGGACACTAAACACAATAGAACAATACTTGTTGTTTGGATGCTGGCCATAAGATGAAGTGTCGACGTTTCGACCCCAATAAATTGTAGGTTCATTAACACCTTACGTAGGGGTCTTCCTCAGGACTGTGATAGGGAGGTGGGCACCTAAGGGGTAATGTGAGAGATTAACACTATCTCAGGGAGAAGGGAAAAATAAAAATTGAAAACGGAATACAGGGGCTGAAAGTCCCCAAATTTACCATAAAAAGCCCTACAAGGAGGGTCAATCTTGCGGTAGGTGGGCGCGTAGGCTCCTAGTAGAACGAGAGCGGAAAGTCTGCACCTGCAAAAGTAAGGTGGAGTTTAGCCAAAACACCCACCAACACATGGGACAGGGGCGGGGGTGAAATAGTTTCAAGAATGTCAGTGGAAAACTAACACTTACGTTCAACGGATCATATCCAGCATTTTCTATCCACATACATGAGTGAGTCCAGCCCCAAAGAATCGGCTAGGACCATCCAATATAAAATCTAAGAAAAAGTATTACAAAGATCGCGTCAAGGACCCCGAGAGATAAGAATCTAACCGCTACACACCACCCAATGTGTGATTAGAAAATTACCTGCTCTCCCTTCCAAAATGTGGATGCACCAAGGGGCGCTGAATCTACAAAACAGAAGGAGCAGGGGACCGTAAATAGAGGTCTTTCAAGCGTATATCCTGAGCTGCCTAAAGAAGTCTCATAAAGTATACAGAATACAAAAAACAACTCACCGCTCTTCGGTGGTTCTGATTACTTGAAAAAAAGGGGAACACGGGAACCAGCGTTGCTGAGTCTGAAGGCAAAAGAGGATCACATCAGCGGTTGAAGTCTCGGATACGAGACAAGGTACAAGGCCACAAGCACAAGGCTCAGGGACCCCCTGAGGGGTACATATAGCTACAGAGAAGCTAACTTACCGCTATACGTCTGGCGGTATCCAAAGTAGAGTGGAGGGAACGGGGCCTGATCTCGGCACTCTTAAATAGAAAAAATCTTACTCTCTCGCGCGTGCGCAGCGTCACGCCTGCAGACTCTAGATGCTGATAGTATCGCATCACTGTGTTCAGGATAATAGAGAGGGACAATAGACTCGACTTTTAGTAGAAGGGCCGCTAGTCTGCCAGTTGGAAAAGAAGATTTATCAAGAGCTATAGGAGGAGAAAGCCGTCTTTACCAGGATGAAGTGTAAATGTATTCGAAGGACACAGTCCAAACACATCATGTTATAAAAAGCAAGTGCGTGATTCCTCAGTTAAGCGGGTCCAAAAATTGGCAATTATTGAGACCCAGTCCTATTAAAGGGCATCCATAATCTATGTCTGTATCATGTGGATGGAAGGGCCAATAAATGTCAAACCTACGGGTATAATAAATGGGTCATCAAAAGCAAATCCGGCAGCTGGTCATGCGACCAAATACCTATGTATTGTGACAGTCAATCTAACATGTAGTAACCACAATAATGGTTCTTGCAGGCAAGTCGACCCAATGTATGGTATTTCCTGGATAGCATATCATACCATAGTCATTAAAGAAAATGGGATCCACATAGAAAATTAGTGTACATATACATAGTGTTCCGCACAGGCCGATCGATGTCTTGTCCGGCATGCACTAATTAGTATATCCTCACATATTCATTGCGATGAGCATTACATCTCATACATATTCTGGTTTATGTATACAAACATAAGTCATAGGTATTAATACAAAATCAAAAATTGGCAATTACAATCAATAGCGTACGTTATAGGTAAGCAGTTGCAAAGCTGATTTAGGGCCTAGCAGTATTGAAGGTGGTGACCAGCATTTACATCTTAAACTTATTCTGGTAATGTAAACATACATCAGACATAGGTATTAGTCCATATTTAAAGATTGGCAATGACAATCAAGAGCGTACGATACAAGCAGGCAGTTGCAAAGCTAATATGGGACCTAGCAGTATTGAAGGAGGTAAACACACAATTGGGGATCCACCCTCATTAACATTCTGATGCAAGACATGCCAATTGGGCATGGCTGGAATCCACTTCTTTGAGCCCATTTTGTATCGAGTCCAAACGTGTCATCCATTTACATTCTCTTATATTGAGAATTGAGCCGATATTGCCACCTCTTGGGCCCACAGTTGCTTTTTCAAGGACTATCCACTGAAGTTCTTCCGGTGTGTGTGCAGCATTTATAAAAGGTTCAACTAGGGGTGCGCCTTGCACATCGCATCGTATTCTGCTGCAGTGCTGCAGTATGCGTAGTTTGATTTTCTGCTGCGTCTGGGCCACATAGATGAGCCCACAGGGACACACAATTCCATAAATGACGTTGCTGGTGTTGCAGTTGGTTAATGACTTCATATCAATGGTATGGTGCTTATATGTGAACTTCTTGGTTTGAATGGTCATCTGGCAGGCCTTACACTGGCCGCATTTGAAATGCCCCAGGGTAGCCGGTAGGTTCCAAAGAGATTGCAAGGAAGGTGCCTCTGGAATATCAAGGAAAGAGCGGACCACATGGTCTTTCACGCTCTTCGCTTTACGAAACGAGTGCATCGGTAGATCGGGCTGTTCTATGTCGTCCGACACTAGACCCCAATGTCTGTTGATTACCTTTTTAATAGCGTTGCTCTGAGTACAGAACGTGGTCACACAGATCATTATTTGTAACGCAGTGTTCCTTTTGTCCTTCACTGTGAGTAGGGCTTCACGAGGGCTATACCAAGCCCTTTTCTGCGCTCTCTTTATCAGTCTCCTAGGGTAACCCCTCTCTCGTAATCGATTGCTCAAATCGTCTGATTCCAACATATAGTCTGCTTTTTTGGAGCAATTCCTACGGATCCGCAGGAATTGCCCTACCGGTAAGTTGTCTCTTAGACCACGAGGAGGCAGCAGGCAGGATCTGGGCCTTTTTCACGACTGGCTCAACCTGAGGAACAAGGACATTCAATTCACGATGCAGTCCAATCCGAACAAAATAGATTTCCTGGATATCACCATCTATAACGAGGTCGATAAGCTGCATACAACTCTATACCGGAAACCAAAAGAGCGCAACTCCCTCTTACGATACAATAGTCACCACCCTCGTGGTCATGCATCTCCTTTTAGAAAGGTGGTCTGTGTCTCCGCCCACTCATGCAGGTCCAATAAGGGCATGGTGAAGGGGACAAATCCTTTCTTTGGCACCGAGTAACCTTTGCCTTCTATCCTGCTGCCTGGATATTTCCTTTTCTACTCAGTGCTGGAGAAAAGAAGTTTGTTTATCCTGATTCACCTTTCCTGGCCCCTGAAGCTGCTTAGCAGATCAGGCTGTGACGAGGAACCGAGCAGGTGAGAGAATGTCTGGCTTTTTCTTCTTATTTTTTAAATCCGGGAAGGCCCAGCAAGACACACACTTCCTGCATGCTTCATTTAAACAGTTTTTATTATTATCATGGTGGACTCTGCCATGGATGCAAGACAACAATAAAAAATGTCCAGATAACTCTGGTGATTTATGATCCTGCTGGAGAGCAATCATTTGTCTGTTGGTAGTTTTGAAATGCAGATAAACTGTACTTTATGTAAATAGCTCAGTGGGTTACTGCCTTTGTCACAGAGATTCTTGTGTTACTTGCAGTTCAGAAGTTACAATCCAACATAGGACAGTGACCTATGAACTATGATCAAAGAGCTGCATACAAACCTGAATGGTATAGTTAGAACTTCCCCAGTCTTTCGTTATTCTAATGTTGATAAAAAGAGTTTGTTTGGGCAGATATACATTTTTATCAGTAAAGCCAACCCCCAACAAATGGAGTACTCTTTAAATCCTGAGTTTGTGTTTCTCCAGACCAAACCCGCTTAAAATATACTGCCCACCAGTATGGATGACTTGTGATTCCTACATCTTGTAATCCTCATTGGCTTATGTGACATTCCCTGTAGACTGATTTACCTACTTGTATTATTCATTGTCTCTGTATAATGTGTGCGTGATGTAAAGTTCTGTGACACCCTACACTGATATGAGTAGCGCTATACAACAAATGAAATGCATATGAGAGGGGGCTACGGAGAGATGAGGGGCGCTGGTGGAGGGTGGCAGTGAGGGAATCCGAGGAGGAGGTCATGGGGGAGGGACTTTGGAGAGATGAGGGGCCCTGGTGGAGGGTGGCAGTGAGGGAATCCAAGGAGGAGGTCATGGGGGAAGGGACTTTGGAGAGATGAGGGGCCCTGGTGGAGGGTGGCAGTGAGGGAATCCAAGGAGGAGGTCATGGGGGAAGGGACTTTGGAGAGATGAGGGGCCCTGGTGGAGGGTGGCAGTGAGGGAATCCAAGGAGGAGGTCATGGGGGAAGGGACTTTGGAGAGATGAGGGGCGCTGGTGGAGGGTGGCAGTGAGGGAATCCGAGGAGGAGGTCATGGGGGGGAGGGACTTTGGAGAGATGAGGGGCCCTGGTGGAGGGTGGCAGTGAGGGAATCCAAGGAGGAGGTCATGGGGGCGGGGCTTTGGAGAGATGAGGGGCACTGTTGGAGGGTGGCAGTGAGGGATCCGGTGAGGTGGTCATGGGGTAGGGGCTTTGGAGAGATGAGGGGCACTGTTGGAGGGTGGCAGTGAGGGAATCCAAGTAGGAGATCATGGGGGGAGCTACGGAGAGTTGAGGGGCATTGGTAGAGGGTGGTAGTGAGAGAATCCAAGTAGGAGATCATGGGGGGAGCTACGGAGAGATAAGGGGCACTTGTGGAGTGTGGTAGTGAGGGAGTCTGAGGAGGGGGTCATCAGGGGGAGAGGCTATGGAGAGGTGAAGGGCACTGTTGGAGGGTGGTAGTGAGGGAGTCTGAGAAGGAGGTCATCAGGGAGAGAGGCTATGGCGAGATGAGGGGCACTGTTGGAGGGTGGTATTGAGGGAGTCTGAGGAGGAGGTCATTGGGGGAGGGGCTTTGGAGAGATGAGGGGCACTGTTGGAGGGTGGTATTGAGGGAGTCTGAGGAGGAGGTCATTGGGGGAGGGCTTTGGAGAGATGAGGGGCACTATTGGAGGGTGGTAGTAGAGGTATCTACAAAGAAAGAGGTCATTGGTGGGGCGCTAAAAAAGACTTTTACACCAGCGCTAAAGCCGGCCCTGTCATGGCCTTTCTATTTTTGTTTATTTAATTAGCAATTGGGTCATTGTGGCAACTGTGGAACATATTTAAAAGTGCGCGCTAATTATATTTACTGCTTTATTCAATACTTTAAGTTTGAAGGTGATTTTACTAATGTTTTGTTACTGGGAACAATGAAAGTGGAACCGGATGGTGGCTGATATGGGGCTGGGGCCCACGGTCAGCTGTGAGATAAAGTGCACTGGAGAGGGGTGGTAGAAAAGTGGATAGTCAAGCTTGGAAGGGAGTGCGCTGCAGAGTCCGGGGTCAGGGGTCAGGTGAAGATAGTAATGAAGAGGGATTCTCCCTGAAGGCTCGCATAGAGGGAGCCCGAGTAGTGTAACTTGCCGGATACTCCCACCTCAGAAACCTCCTCTTCCCATCAAAGAGACATTACATGGAAGAAAAAAAAAAACTTTTTTGAGAGTGATAACATTTAGAAAGAGATTTGGAAAAGAGTGCGTTTTACTGGGCCTTGTAAGACTAGGGAGAGATAAAGGAGGGCTCTGAAACAGGCCTGGCTAGATATATACGCGACAAATCATGCCTGCAGTGGCCCACCTGAATGCACCGTTGGCCCACCCAAATAAAAATTCCTGGAGCCGGGCCTGCCGCCTCGTCAGGTGCCAGGCACGACCACCCCAGCCTCACAAGTGACCAGAGATGAATGAAGTAAACAGGATTGGGTGGGAGTTTTAATCTTAATGGTCCTTCAGGGCAGTGATGGAGGAAAGGAAAAGGCCATCTCCAAGATAGCGAAGAGCTAACTAGCCTAATCCCTCTGGCGATACCAGCCCGCGCCACTGACGTCATCCTCTCGTGATGCACTTCCTGTCCCACACTCTCAGGGGACGTGGAAGACCCTTGCGAGAGGGCACCCGTGTGATTACAACCCCCTCAGTCCTAGAAAGACATAGGGTTCAAGGGTGAGGGAGGGGCGAGGATCGTGGGGCACCCTCCCCAGGCCTACTGCCGCTCACCCCTAAGTACGGTGAGCTTGTTCAAATGGTGCATGGAACATTTTCCGTGCCCCGCCAGCTGCTCGTGTAAAAAAGGTTTTTAGAACCCTCAAAAGTTTGGAAGGCAGTGTGGATGCGGTTACATCCACGCAACATAAAGCACATACCACACACCTTCACTTCGATTCATAACTCCTATTGCAGCACGGAGACGTACACAGCACTGCCAATGTACCTCCGCCCTGGCCTGCAGTCCCGGTGCAGTACCTGGGACCGCTGGGATTCTGCGATTCCGCGGCCACTGCGTTTTTCGCTTAATTGTGGATTTGCCACATAATCCATCATCTGCTGCATAATTATCAGATTTGAATAAAAAAAATGTTGTTTGTAGCTCAAAGGGATCAAAAGTTACTAAAATGCGAGGACGCGTTGCTGCGCAGTGTAAGGCCCTTCGCAAAGGTTGACTTGTCACTTTTCAGTAGCGATTGCTGCATTTCATTGCTCATACGGTACATATGAGGTGAAACCTGTGCGAAGACAGTGTAAACACGGGTAATAATGAGAAAATAATAAGTAACACTGTCATTAAATGTGCCGCCTTAAACTGCATGGTTCGCCTTCTCATGCCGCATAATTTAGTTATCTCTGTCACGTAATGAGGGCCTCTTCTGCTGCACCAGTGGTGGGACACGCAGGCAGCTGTGTACAGGTGCCTAGCCGTCACCTCTGGCACCTTCACACTCACCCTGGGGGACACACACCGCGCAGCGTTTGAGACGGAGCCCCCCACCCGTTAATCTGCGGCTCTATGAGGCGTTACATTATATTAATTGGGTTTTGTAAGTGGCACATGCCGCCAGCGGGAGCCGGGGCCGCTCAGTGCCATGGATGCCGGCACGGCTGGCACCCCGCGCGACCCCAAGCTGGCACGCAGCCTTCTCGGCACGCCTCTGGCGCGGCTTTAAGCGGATTAAACGTGTTAACCGGTTCTGCGCAGTCTGATCCCAAAAGCCACCCGTGGCTAATGAAAGGGACACGAGAATCCCCCCCCCCCTCCTCCCCCCGGCGCCCGCTGCGTGCCCGCGATAAGCCGCTGGCACCGATCCTCTTACCTTCAAATCCCGGCTCCCCCGGGCCTAATCTGCTCATTTAAAATCTAATTCATGCAGGGGCGGCCTGCAAACCCAGCAGGCGCTGCGCGGGCACGGTAGCAATACCTGCTTTACACAGTTCTCGATATCAGCACAGGACCTGTTTCTAATCACGCTACCTATAAGAGGCTCGAGGCACAGACTGTCTAAGATCACACAATGCGGTCGAGTGGAAAAACTGGGATTATAATTTAGGCAGTGCTGGAAAATAGGAGGATCCCGGTTCTGGCGGCTATTTCTGGCACCGGGACACAATCAGCAGCGCGCGCACCTTGTCTGCATTCTGTTCAGTGCATCAACCTTCAGGCAGTGAGGGACTTTCTTATTTTCTCTTCCAGCTGGCCATACACAAGGGCCCGATTTCATGGGCCATCAGCCCCTCTTTTGTTCAACTATCATCCTGGCAGGGAGCCATCTAGAGCCTCACTCCTTGATGGCAACGGGAAGAAACAAAGGCACACAGCTTATCACTTCACAAGTTCTTCAGAGAAACTGTGACAAGGGTACTGGAATTGGATGACAGGGAAGCAGCACATTATGCGGCACGGTTGCATAATTCCAGTGGCTCTGACTATGACTTGGAGGCAGGTTTTTGACTTTGATAAACCCCTGTTGGAGCCGGCACTTTCTGTTTGGCTGTAGGGATGCCCCCAGCCAGACAGAACCTACCGCTCCCGTCAAGGGCCGGTGATTACGGTCATTGTACAACCTGTGCTCACCTGTGGGTAGCTTGGCACTGAGCAGTCAGGGTTAATTCAGAGGCAATGCGTAAATCATTGCACAGCAGTCACTTGCGATAAATGCACTGAGCGCCACAAAAGAGACTTCACACAGGATGTCTGGAAAAACGCTTGTATTAAACACACATATTCAATCTTTATAACATGGACATCAGGTACTTTTGGACGTAAAACACATTTGGAATTATCACTAGCAGTACTTGGCCCTCTCGTATGATTATGATATCAACAGTATGTATGTGGGGCAAATTCCTAATCTTACTCCCCTCCTACAGAGGGAGCACCCTTATGCGGTGCGACCCGCTGTCCACCCAAGGCCCACCCTGTCCATCCTGATAATGCAGTCCCACACAGTTATATGACACACCCCGGACCACAACGATCCAAACAATATGTACATACACAACACAAGAACACATTTTAGCAGCACTGCGGTCCAGAGCCACGCGGGTAGACCCAATGTCAGATGTATTGTGCTTTTGGCATGAAATCAACGTATAACATGGCACTGCCGGCCAGTGTTGTGAATCCGCGGTCCGCACACTGTCACTCCCACTCGCTCACTTCGCACCGCTACACTGTGCGACAGGTATTCAGCACAGTCCCTACGGGACGCTCTTGCATGATACGCACTCAGCACCCTAATGCGGTGCCACTGGTACCCAGCAGGTCAATGGATAACACCCTGCAGACTCTGTGACCCCAGCCTCCCCCACGCTCTTGTTCACCCTGATTGTCCTGTACCCCCAGATGGAAGATAACCAGCCCCGCCTCCGGGACGCTGGGCCACACGCGGCCAAAGTCACACTTAGTCTGGGTCTTCTAGAAGCAGGTGGGAATATGTAGAAAATTTAAAATTAAGAGGTGGACATAAACGAGGAGAGTTTAGCAGCCACTCAGGAAGTTCACCCACAGGTCTCAAAACACAATGAAGTTACGCAGTCTCTTGACCTGCTTACAAACTGTCTTAGAAGCGTTTCTTCAACCCAGTCAATCTCTCGCAATACTACCTGGTACCAAAATGTCTCAGGGAGGGGCCAGGTGTGGAGAGGTCTATTGGCCTGCCGTGATGAGGGTCATAAAGGGAACAACCTATGAATGATGAGTAACACAGTGGACCCTCTAGTTAGGATGAGGCACCCCGACAGATACACAGTGATCATGGTCGTGCTCAGGTAATCTAGACACAGCGTCTGGTGTGCGTTGGTATGAGTCACACCAGACACTTCAGATCTCAAACACAATGAATTGCAGCTCCATACCCCCCTGGAAATGAGGCACTAGGACCAGTGCACGTTGATATGGGTTGCACTAGGCAATTCCGGTCACACACAACAAAGAATTGCAAATTCTGTACCTCCATTGAAATGAGGCACAACCTCCGGTACCCGATGATACAGGTTGCACCAGACCAGTTTGGCCACACATAGGCGCAAGTTCAGCAGAGCCAGGTGAGGTAGAATGCAGCACTACTACGGGTACACCCCAACCCTGTCAATCGGACACTACACCGCATGAGAGAGATGCAGCCCGATCGACGAAGTGGGTCACCTTCGATCCCACAGACAGTGAATCCTCTCATCACCAATAAGATGTTTATGTGTGTCAAGGTTCTTGCGATTCGGGAACCACCCACCTTAGATGCGGGCAAGATTTCTGGGCTACGCAGTGGGCAATCTGCTCTGCAGGCTCAAGTCTTAGTTCCACACTCACACCACACTACCCGTTGTGATTTAGTAGCCGATGTGGGCACTTGAGAGTGCACCGCTCTACAGATGTAATGTAGATGGTGTAGGTTCCTTGTAGGAGATCTTTGATGTCCCTGTGATCCCCGAGAGAACAGGGGGCCTGCAGATGGGCCTTTGGAGACCACATTTCAGGGCGCGACACTTCAGCGGGTCCTCAGTCCAGGCCAGTCACTATTCAGAAAGGGAACACTGTCCCCTTCAATGGCATTAATCCTCCATGTGCACAACAGAGTCCCCTGGCAATGTGCAACATCCAGTTCTCCAGTCTCAGGTCCCTATAAGTGTATCTCACCTTGTGCTAAAGGATGGCACCAGTAGTTATATTATCATGTGTCTTCGAACTTCAGGGGTGGTGTAGGGTTTTCCCTTTGAACCACCGATGTTTCCCCTAATTGTAGGCCTGTCCTCCATGGGGCTGTGGAATGTAAATCTTAATCTTTAGTGGGACCATGATCCAGCCCCTAGAGGCTAAGTGTCACAACCTCTCTCTCTCCAATCTATCCCATTCTGCCCTCAAATGGCAGACGTCTGCCATTCTCATGGGATGCCCATGGTTTATGGCTGTAGCTGGGGAATGCACATATGTACTCCCCTGACTCCTGATGTCCACTGGGGCCAGGCACTGTGAGAAGGTGGCCTGGTATATGCTGTCCACTAATTAAAGTGGGCACCTTGCACCAGTCCAAACGACCCTTATTGATGATTAGGTTAAAGACAACCAAAGCTATCCTAGTGGTAGCTGTGGAGAGCAGCCTTCAGGCTAAGTCTTGAAGGAATGTAAAGCAGCTTGTTTTACCAGTATATAACCTCCTGAATGACCAAATGAAAGGAGAACAACACAAGAGATATATAAAATATATGTATTTATTACTAAACACTCTCTAATAACCTCTTTATGAGATTAGAGAACAAGGCACACAATATTACAGCACTAGAACGACAGTAAATAGCACAATACACAGTGGGCTCCAGGGGGAGACCAAACCATATATTAGGAAAGTGGTATAACAACCACGACTTGACTAGACACAGTGCCTAGAGCACGTAGAATCACTGGGACCCCAAGGAACCACCCAAGGTAGTGACACAGGGGACCCACGGAGGACGGGTGCAGTGTGGGAACACAGACGCGAGCTCCGTACAACTCTATGGGAAAGTCGCGGTTGGAATTTTAGAGTTTAAGGACACTTCGGAGAGGACTTCAAGCAAACCCAGTTAAACTTAGAAGGTTCTAAGGCCAGCACCCTTGAGAGTACCGAGGTACCCGTGTTACCTAGCCCAGGGAAGCCGGGTGCATAGGGGTCAAGTGGTGTCGGAAGCCCTCGTCGTTTTCTATGGCGTGATGCGAAGAAGTGCTGCTGCCGTGGAGAAGAAAAGTGTCCGGTGTGATCCAAGCCTGGATCGGAGATGAGAAGAACCTGAAAGCAGAGGGGACAAAGTCTGGGTCACTTCACGTGACCAGGAGCGGAGCAATCGAATGCCCACCGATGGTGGGTGCTTCAGGTGCGAAGAGGTGAAGCTTGACTCTGCAGCCACGGGGACCAGGAGACATTGACGATGACCAGGATCCGCAGGTGAGCTGTCCCACAAAGGATGTCGAGTGCTGAGGGGTCAGTTTCCGGATTGGAGACCAACAAGCCTTGGCAACTGCAACCCATGCAGTCAGAGTAATGATGCTTCTGTGAGGACTAGCAAGGTCCTGGGGACTCCCCAGGCAATGGAGAGTCAGGGCACGTCTGGAGCAACCAGGGAAGCCCACTGAAAGTTAAAGTTGACTTCTCAGGGACCCACAGGTCAACGGACCAGGGATCGCGAAGGGACCTCAAGAGGAATCACACAATACCAGCCCATGGAACACTCGTGGAGTGTAGGCAAGTAATCTTCGGTGGAAACACTGCTCAGGGCTTGGACTACAAGTAGCCCAAAGCAAAGCCTCAGGGATTGCCTAAAAGCATATGCTGCTGCAAATGAGCACGGTGTCCAGGGGCTCGGGTTGCACGGTCCCCACGAGGGCTGCAGATCTCAAGTTTGCTGAGAGCACTAGTCGGCCTAGGGGAAGCTTGGGCACCCACCTCCTGTGTTGCAAAATCTTCGGAGTCCGTCGGGAGCTGCGTAGATGCAAACCGGTCAGATGCGTTGAGGTGCCTGCGTTGCAGGGGAGTAACTCCTTTACTCCAAGGGAGATTCTTCAGTCGTCCAGCAAAGCGTAGATCGTCGAAGGTTACTTGGTTTCTGTAGCAGAGTTTAGTCCAGGTAATATCTAAAGTCCTGTAGTCAGGGTTCCTACTTTATACCCAAGGAAGGGGTGGGACAAACTCTGGGGACCCACCTATGGGAGGGTCAGGACAGAGGGGTGGCTACACCCATGTCCTTTGTCCAGTTTCACGCCAGAGCAGGGGCTGAGTGCCCCTGGAACCAGTTTGAGCTGGACTATGCACAGCGACATCAAATGTGCCCCCAGTGCAGACATCAAAGCACTCTTGGAGTGCACCCACCCAGCCCCAATACACTAAAGCCTGTCTGGGAGGTGGTCACACCTCCCTGTGACAGGAAACCTATTGTCAAGCCTTCCCCTGCCGGAGTTTCGTCCAGCAGCAGGAGGGCAGACTCGTGTCTGTGGCTGGCAGCATCCATTTTGTGATGCCAGGGCTCTGTAAAGCTGGTACCGGGTGTACCGGTGCTGTCATATTTCTCCCTCTAGGAGGGAGGAATCATACCTCCCACACCAGTTACTGGTGTGGAGGTATGATTCCAAGGTGTTTGACACCAAACACGACATAATTCCTTGCAGCCGTTTTAAAGTTAGCATTTACCGCAAGGTTATAATGCACTTAAGAGTATATGGTTGGCTGCATCACAGACAACCCCGGAATAGTGGTTCCGAAGGCTGCAGAGGGGCTCTGCTCATGTATGGGCACCCTCTCACATAAAACCCAGCACCCTGCCTTCAGGATTGATAAGGCCTGCCATAGGGGTGACTGATAGGCTTATATGTGCAGTGATTAGGATAGATATAGTGAACCTATATCTAAGGAAGGGGTGCAGGCACCACCTTACACAGGCTGCAGTAGCAGACCTGTTGTGTCATTTTGAATGGCCTCTCAGGGGTGGCATAATACATGCTGCAGCCCCTGGGAGGCCTCTGGGGTACCTATGCCCTGGGTACATAGTATACCATATACTAGGGACTTATAAGGGTACCCCAGAATCCAATCTGGAGTGTACCTAAAGTACATGCAATCAATTTAGAGGAGAACGCAGATAGACTGGGGTCCTGAATAGCAGGATCCCAGTCAGACTAAGTAGAAAACAGTGAAACATCAGCAAAAAGTGGGGGTAACTATAAGAAGCAGATCCTACTCTCCTACACAACCCCCCAAACGTCAGGACATTAAACTAACCTTGACCAGTTGAGTCTTCATGTTCTAAGTGGAAATATCTGGAGAGTCCATCTGCATTGGCATGGTTACTCCCAGGTCTATGTTCCACTGTATAGTCCATCCCCTGTAGGGAAATGGACCACCTCAAAAGTTTGGGGTTTTCACCCTTCATCTGTTTTAGCCATAAGAGGGGCTTGTGGTCTGTCTGAACAATGAAGTGAGTGCCAAACAAGTAGGGCCTCAGCTTCTTCAAGGCCCAAACCACAGCAAAGGCTTCCCTCTCAATGGCTGACCAACGTTTCTCTCTGGGGGTCAGCCTTCTGCTAATAAAAGCTACTGGCTGATCCTGACCTTCATCATTCACTTGTGATAACACAGCCCCTACCCCCAACTCAGATGCATCTGTTTGGACAATGAATTGTTTGGAGTAGTCAGGACTTTGCAGAATGGGAGCAGTACACATGGCCTGCTTCAGGTCATCAAATGCCTTTTGACAGCTAACTGTCCACTGAACTTTCTGTGGCATTCTCTTGGAAGTTAAGTCATTCAAAGGGGTCACTATGGATCCATACACTTTGACAAACCTCCTATAGTACCCAGTCAGGCCCAAGAAAGCTCTGACCTGAGTCTGGGTGGTTGGAGCAACCCAGTCCATGATGGTCTGGATTTTGCTCTGCAATGGTTGAACCTGGCCTCCACCCACAAGGTGGCCCAGGTATACAACTTGGCTCTGCTCTATCTGGCACTTGGTGGCCTTGATAGTGAGGCCTGCTTTCTGCAGTGCCTCCAAAACATTTCTCAGGTGGACCAGGTGATCCTCCCAGGTGGAGCTAAAGACAGCAATATCATCTAGATATGCTGCACTATAGGCTTCCAGGCCTGTAAGGACTTTGTTCACCAACCTTTGAAAAGTGGCAGGTGCATTCTTCAAACCAAAGGGCATCACCACAAATTGGTAGTGCCCACTAGGGGTTGAGAATGCGGTTTTGGCTTTTGCATCCTCAGCTAGTCTGATTTGCCAGTAGCCAGCTGTCAGGTCAAATGTGCTGAGAAACTTGGCTGAGGCCAAAGTGTCTATAAGCTCATCTGCCCTAGGGATTGGATGGGCATCAGTCCTAGTGACTGCATTGAGACCTCTGTAGTCAACACAAAACCTCATCTCTCTCTTACCACCCTGGGTGTGAGGTTTAGGTACCAAGACTACTGGACTAGCCCATGGGCTATCTGAGGGTTCAATTACACCCAAATCCAACATCTTCTGGACTTCAGTCCTGATGCAGTCCCTGACATGGTCAGGTTGCCTGTAAATCTTATTTTTAACAGGCAGACTGTCCCCAGTGTCTACTTCATGAGTGCACCAGGTAGTCTGACTTGGAGTCAGTGAGAACATATGTCTAAACTGGTTGAGAACTTTTCTGCAATCAGTTTGCTGCTGGTCAGTGAGGCTGCCTGCCAAGGCTACACCATTCACTGAACCATCATCAGGGTTCTGTGAGAGCAGGTCAGGGAGTGGATCACTCTCTTCCTCCTGTCCCTCATCAGTAGCCATGAGCAAGCCCATGTCTGCCCTGTCAACATATGGTTTGAGCCTGTTGACATGGAGCACCCTATGGGGGCTCCTGGGAGTTCCTAGGTCCACCAGGTAGGTAACCTCTCCCTTTTGCTCAATTATGGTATGGGGGCCACTCCACTTGTCTTGGAGGGCTGCTGGGGCCACAGACTCCAACACCCATACTTTCTGTCCTGGCTGATAAACGGTCAACACAGCCTTTTGGTCATGCCAGGCCTTTTGTAATTCCTGGCTAGCCTCAAGGTTTTTAGTTGCCTTCTTCATGTACTCAGCCATCCTGGAGCGGAGACCAAGTACATAGTCCACAATATCCTGTTTAGGGGGTTTGAGAGGTAACTCCCATCCCTCCTTCACTAGACACAATGGACCCCTAACTGGATGTCCAAACAGAAGCTCAAAAGGGCTGTAACCAACCCCCTTCTGTGGAACCTCTATGTAGGCAAAGAGAAGGCAGGGCAAAAGTATGTCCCATCTGTGCCTAAGCTTTTCTGGGAGACCTTTAATCATGCCCTTTAAGGTTTTGTTGAACCTTTCAACCAAACCATTGCATTGTGGGTGATAAGGGGTGGTACATTTATAATTTACACCACACTCCTTCCACATAGCAGTTAAGTAACTAGACATGAAGTTTGCACCTCTGTCTGATACTACCTCCTTAAGAAAACCCACCCTGGAAAAGATTCCCAGGAGGGCCCTTGCCACCACAGGAGCTATGGTGGTCCTGAGGGGAATTGCCTCTGGATACCTAGTGGCATGGTCCACCACCACCAGTATAAATCTGTGCCCGGATGCAGTTTGAGGATCTAGGGGACCAGCAATGTCAATCCCTACCCTCTCAAAGGGAACACCCACCACAGGTAGTGGTATCAGGGGGGCCTTTGTAGTGCCACCTGCCTTACCACTGGCTTGACAGGTGACACAGGAGCGACAAAACTCCTTGGTGTCTTCAGACATATGAGGCCAATGAAAGTGAGGGACATTTCTGTCCCAAGTCTTGTTTTTGCCTAGGTGGCCTGCTAAGGGGATATCATGTGCTAGGGTCAAGAGGAAGCTCCTAAACTTCAGAGGTATAACCAACCTCCTGGTGGCTCCAGGCTTGGGGTCTCTACACTCTGAGTAAAGGAGTCCATCATCCCAGTAGATCCTATGGGACCCACTAGCACTCCCACCAGCCTCAGCAGCAGCTTGCTGTCTGAGGGGTTCAAGAGAGGGGCAGCTCAGTTGCTCCTGGCTCAGATCTGCCCTGGAAGGGCCCCCTGTCCCCAAGAACTCAACCTAATCAGGTTCAAGCTCATCTGGGACAGTTCCTTCTTCAGGACTAAGATCAGCTCCCTCAAGAGACTGATCTGGATTCTGAGGCAGGGGGGAAGACACTGCCTTAACCCTACTGCTCCTCCTCTTGGAGGGTGCCTGGTCCATTCTTCCAGGATCCAGGACCTGTTCAGTGTTAGACATTTTTGCCTGTGACCTGGTCATAGCAAACACATCTGCAGGGATACCCAACATTTCTGCATGAGTCCTGGGTTCCACTTCAGCCCAAGCTGAAGTTTCTAAATCATTGCCCAACAAGCATTCAACTGGGAGGTCTGCACTTACCACAACCTTTTTAGGGCCAGTTACCCCTCCCCAGGAGAAATTAACAACTGCCAAGGAATGGTCTGTCCTGACATTGCTAGCATTGGTCACTTGGTACACCTCACCAAGTATGATTTGCTCAGGAGCCACAAGATCTTTTGTCACCATTGTGACACTTGCTCATGTGTCCCTGAATGCCAAGGCCTCTTTTCCATTTATTATAGGCTGTTGTCTGTATTTGCCCAGATTACTGGGGCTTACAAATAAGGAGGCCATATCCATGCCTCCATCACAGATCAACATAGCCTGAGTTGGAACTCTGACTAGGCCAGAGTCCATCTCAGATCCCAGGGTTAACTCTACTACACCCTTATTTGGAACACCACCACTTGGAGCTGAACTAGGGGTAACAGTTGCCTTAGGGGCAGTGGTGGTTGGAGTTGAGTCCTTGGACTTGGTACAATCACTTGTCCAATGGGTCTTCTGTTTACAGATTTGACACCATGGTTTCTTCTTGCTTTTTCCCTTGTTGGATTGTGACTCCCCACGAGATGCAGATTTTTGGGGCCCTTGAGAAGACTTCTGGTCTTTACCCTTCTCCCCACCTTTATCAGAGTTTTTAGAATCTTGCTTCTTGGAGTCACCACCTTGGTTCTGAACCTTCTGCTTCACCCTGGTTCTGACCGATTTGTCTGCCTTCTGGCCCAATTCTTGGGGAGAGGTCAGATCCGAGTCCACCAGGTACTGATGCAACAGTTGATTTTGACAGTTATTAAGGATCTGCTCTCTCATGATTAAATTATACAATCCTTTGAAATCACACACCTTACTGCCAAGTAACCAGCCTTCCAGAGCCTTAGTAGCACAATCAACAAAGTTTACCCAGTCCTGAGTCTGTGCCTTTTGGGTATCCCTGAACTTTAACCTGTATTGTTCAGTGGTTAGGCCAAACCCATCAATCAGAGCACTCTTCAGGACTTTGTAATTATCAGCATCCTCTTCTCTAACAGTGAGGAGCTTGCCTCTACCTTTGTCTGCAAAGGAGAGCCACAATATTGCTGCCCACTGCTCCTGAGGGACCCTCTGTACCTTACAGGCCCCCTCAAGTGCAGTTATCCATTTGTGGATGTCATCCCCACTCTGGTAGGGAGGGACAATCTTGTTCAGGTTCCTATGGTCATGAGTATGATCTCTACCTCTAGGGACACTGTGGCTGCCACCATGGGACTCTAGTCCCAGCTTCTGAGAAGCTCTCTGAAGCTCCAGGGACTCCCTATCTAAGGCCAATTGCTCTCTCTTGATTCTGAGCTTAGCTCTCTCAAACTCAAGCAGTTGGCATTTCTACTCATAAGAGGATTCCCTTGTATGAGAAGCAGAGGTCCCTACAGAAGTACCAGAATGATCAGATTTCTGAGAAGGAGATCTGGATCTTCTTGGTAAATTGTTAACCCTTCCAGGTGGGGTAAAGAGAGGCCCACTGGGGCCTCCTTCCTCACCTTCAGGAAGGATTGGCTGTTCCAGGTTAGAATAATTTTGATCCTCCTGGCCAGCATCAGAGTCCAGGTCATTGAGGTTTTCACTCCCTGGCCTTTCCTCTTCTGCTGTCCCACCCCTTTGCCTGCCTCATCAGACCCTGGGGTCTTTCTGAGGTCATCTAAAAGCAAAGTCACTATGAGTCTTTGGGTGTTTGGATTTTTCCCTGTCTTCAGTTTCCTTGATGTACACATGTTTCTCAATTCTTGGAATGTGAGATGGTCATACTTAGTTGGCAATGAGTCACTGACTTCTGGCCTTGAAGACATTCTAGTGTGGTGTGGTGTATGCACCTACCTACTCTAGTGGGAACTACTAAACTCTCTTGAGTTGGAGAAAGGGTGTGCTAGGCCCTTGACACCCAACTCTAAGTTCAGTAGAACTTACTTTATTCTAGACTTGATTTCTATGTACCTAAGTACCTTTAGTGGTTTTCAGTTAGTCACTCACTGAGATTATCTGGTAAAACAATAGGAAGCTTGAATCCCAACCGCTGCACACCAATGTGAGAAGTTGGCCTGGTATATGCTGTCCACTAATTAAAGTGGGCACCTTGCACCAGTCCAAACGACCCTTATTGATGATTAGGTTAAAGACAACCTTTATAGAAAGCTATCCTAGTGGTAGCTGTGGAGAGCAGCCTTCAGGCTAAGTCTTGAAGGAATGTAAAGCAGCTTGTTTTACCAGTATATAACCTCTTGAATGACCAAATGAAAGGAGAACCACACAAGGTATATATAAAATATATGTATTTATTACTAAACTCTCTCTACTAACCTCTTTATGAGATTAGAGAACAAGGCACACAATATTACAGTACTAGAACGACAGTAAATAGCACAATACACAGTGGGCTCCAGGGGGAGACCAAACCATATATTAAGAAAGTGGTATAACAACCACGACTTGACTAGACACAGTGCCTAGAGCACGTAGAATCGCTGGGACCCCAAGGAACCACCCAAGGTAGTGACACAGGGGACCCATGGAGGACGGGTATAGTGTGGGAACACAGACGCGAGCTCCGTACAACTCTATGGGAAAGTCGCGGTTGGAAATTTAAAGATTAAGCACACTTCGGAGAGGACTTCAAGCAAACCCAGTTAAACTTAGAAGGTTCTAAGGCCAGCACCCTTGTGAGTACCGAGGTACCCGTGTTACCTAGCCCAGGGAAGCCGGGTGCATAGGGGTCAAGTGGTGTCGGAAACCCTCGTCGTTTTCAATGGCGTGATGCGAAGAAGTGCTGCTGCCGTGGAGAAGAAAAGTGTCCGGTGTGACACAAGCCTGGATCGGAGATGAGAAGAACCTGAAAGCAGAGGGGACAAAGTCTGGGTCACTTCACGTGACCAGGAGCGGAGCAATCGAATGCCCACCGATGTCGGGTGCTTCAGGTGCAAAGAGGTGAAGCTTGACTCTGCAGCCACGGGGACCAGGAGATGTCGACGACAACCAGGATCCACAGGTGAGCTGTCCCACAAAGGATGTCGAGTGCTGAGGGGTCAGTTTCCGGATTGGAGACCAACAAGCCTTGGCAACTGCAACCCACATGGTCAGAGTAATGATGCTTCTGTGAGAACTAGCAAGGTCCTGGGGACTCCCCAAGTGATGGAGAGTCAGGGCACGTCTGGAGCAACCAGGGAAGCCCACTGAAAGTTAAAGTTGCCTTCTCAGGGACCCACAGGTCAATGGACCAGGGATCGCAAAGGGACCTCAAGAGGAATCACACAATACCATCCCAGGGAACACTCGTGGAGTGCAGGCCAGTAATCTTCGGTGGAAACGCTGCTCGGGGCTTGGACTACAAGTAGCCCAAAGCACAGCCTCAGGGATTGCCTAAAAGCATATGCTGCTGCAAATGTGCACGGTGTCCAGGGGCTCGGGTTGCACGGTCCCCACGAGGGCTGTGGGTCTCAGGTTTGCTGAGAGCACTAGTTGGCCTTGGGGAAGCTTGGGCATCCACCTCCTGTGTTGCAAAATCTTCGGAGTCCGTTGGGAGCTGCGTAGATGCAAACCGGTCAGATGCGTTGAGGTGCCTGCGTTGCAGGGGAGTAACTCCTTTACTCCAAGGGAGATTCTTCAGTCGTCCAGCAAAGCGTAGATCGTCGAAGGTTACTTGGTTTCTGTAGCAGAGTTTAGTCCAGGTAATATCTAAAGTCCTGTAGTCAGGGTTCCTACTTTATACCCAAGGAAGGGGTGGGACAAACTCTGGGGACCCACCTATGGGAGGGTCAGGACAGAGGGGTGGCTACACCCATGTCCTTTGTCCAGTTTCGCGCCAGAGCAGGGGCTGAGTGCCCCTGCAACCAGTTTGAGCTGGACTATGCACAGCGACACCAAATGTGCCCCCAGTGCAGACATCAAAGCACTCTTGGAGTGCACCCACCCAGCCCCAATACACTAAAGCCTGTCTGGGAGGTGGTCACACCTCCCTGTGACAGGAAACCTATTGTCAAGCCTTCCCCTGCCAGAGTTTCGTCCAGCAGCAGGAGGGCAGACTCGTGTCTGTGGCTGGCAGCATCCATTTTGTGATGCCAGGGCTCTGTGAAGCTGGTACCGGGTGTACCGGTGCAGTCATATTTCTCCCTCTAGGAGGGAGGAATCATACCTCCCGCACTAGTTACTGGTGTGGAGGTATGATTCCAAGGTGTTTGACACCAAACACAACATAATTCCTTGCAGCCGTTTTAAAGTTAGCATTTACAGCGAGGTTATAATGCACTTAAGAGTATATGGTTGGCTGCATCACAGACAACCCCGGAATAGTGGTTCCGAAGGCTGCAGAGGGGCTCTGCTCATGCATGGGCACCCTCTCACATAAAACCCAGCACCCTTCAGGATTGATAAGGGCTGCCATAGGGGTGACTGATAGGCTTATATGTGCAGTGATTAGGATAGATATAGTGAACCTATATCTAAGGAAGGGGTGCAGGCACCACCTTACACAGGCTGCAGTAGCAGACCTGTTGTGTCATTTTAAATGGCCTCTCAGGGGTGGCATAATACATGCTGCAGCCCATGGGAGGCCTCTGGGGTACCTATGCCCTGGGTACACAGTATACCATATACTAGGGACTTATAAGGGTACCCCAGAATCCAATCTGGAGTGTACCTAAAGTACATGCAATCAATTTAGAGGAGAAAGCAGATAGACTGGGGTCCTGAATAGCAGGATCCCAGTCAGACTAAGTCAAAAACAGTGAAACATCAGCAAAAAGTGGGGGTAACTATAAGAAGCAGATCCTACTCTCCTACAGGCACCACGGCACACAAGACTCTGAGAGCATAGAAATGCCCATATTATATAAGTGACATCTCTAAGCGAGTTATGCCGACACCATCTTTACCATTGGAAAGAGTTTGGCACAGCGAATCCATCAATAGGAAACATCGTGAGGCTGCTACACTGCAATCCACTATCGCAGCCCGAAGTAATGTCAACCACTCCCCCATGCTAACCTATGGAAAGAGCATGCCTAATAGGTAGTAAAAACACACACAGGTATTCCTCACTATCAGACGCACATGCGCTATTGTGCACCCTTACCTGCAATGGCCGGTCGGACACATAGTCTCCAGCACCCGTGGTGCAAGTGCAACGATAGACTGGACACATGCGATCACGGGCACCATAGGTGCGGGTGCGCATACACAGCGGACTGCACTGGCAGACTGCTCATGAGTTATTCATTATGAATGGCAGGCACACACACCAGTCTGCAAGGACAGGCCAGGAACATGGGCTTACCCAGACCCTAGCACCTTCAGGAGCAAGGGCGCACACTTGGCCTGCAGTGACTGGTCGGGCACATGGGATTACCCCGGCATCAGCACCTTAGGTCCAAGTGTTCGCATACCACCCTGCCTGTTCAGCCAGACACAGGTAACCCCTGACGTGTGCAATTGCGCATTGCCGGGAACCTCACCACTAGCACCTTGGGTGCAAGCGCGCTGACATAGGCCTGCAATGGAACACCGGGAATGCAGGTATGCATTCACCCACCCGCGATGGCAGACAGTCACCTATCCAAAATGTCATGGGTGCCATGGCGCATCGTTCCGTCTGCCACAGCTGCCGCAGGCTGGACATGTATTCAAAGCAGCCTAAGTGCCAGTGCACATGCCCAGGCTGGTAATGGCTGTCTGGGCGCATAGTTAACACCCCACATGGGCAAGGGTGCACTCTCTGGTATGCCTTGGCAGCCCGGCCACTCTTCCAGAATGATGTACCAGAGCCTCTTCCTAACCTATGTAGGAATGTGCACGCACTTCCACACTCCCCTGACAGTGAGGACGTGCTCAGAGTCTGGAGGCCCAGCAAGAGAATCAGCAACAACCCAGCAGTATCATCATAGGATGAACCAAACTCCACGGCAGGGGAAGCCCCCTGTGCGGGGCTCATCACTAGCTGGGCAGGGAACATCCATATGTACTCGCCCAGCCTTCAGACTGCCACCCAGGCTCACTTCAGGGCTTCCATGGGGGATGCCCTCATGGTACAAGATGACCCACTCAGGGTTGGCTGAGGCATGTGATGCCAACCCAGGCAGGGGTGCAATGGCTCACTACAGGCCTGCGCTGACAGGCCCAAAACATGGCTGACAGGCTAGCCAGTAGGTGGCACACTCAGTGCTGCATCCCACTACTAGTCAGTGCTGTACCTGCCCCATGTATGTGGGGTACCTGTCTACGGGGCGCACAGAGGTACGACACCTGAACCCATCACGTACGAGCCCCCTGCATGGTGCGGCCAAGGCGGACATGCGCACCTTCTCTCTTCCGTACTGGGGAAGGTGCCCCAATTTCTTAGGTCATGCAGTGAAAGTCAGCAAAGACTTGGGGAGGGGGGGGAGTTTTGGATTAACTTCCTCCCAAGAAGGCCATGTCCAACAACCCTCCTACATAATAGACGTGTTTGCACTGCATGAATGCAAGATTTATCTTTATGTATTAGTAATTACACTAATAATTATTTTACTGGAACCTACACATTCATTTTTTATTTAGATTTCTTATAGCACTAAGTCCTCCCAGCGTAGAGTGTTAGAGCGCTTTATCTCACATTCAAAGAGACAATAAATCATAAAAATGTATAAATCAATCGACAGGAAATGTTACTTAAGACACCGAGGGTTAAAAGGAGTAAGAATCACATATCGTCCACGCTTGCAGCCATTGACCACCAAAGTAAGGCGCACAAAGACCCCTGCGGCAGAAGTCCGAACCGTGTAGGATATTTCCAAATGCCGCCTCTTGTGCTCGATTAAGGAAGCTTGACCAGATGTGCTGTCACATTTGTCGTTGTTGCTGATTTGTTTGCAGCAAGTTTAAAAAAAATATATAAATGTATATCAGCTGTCAGATTTTGCTTTTCAACCTCCGCCCCTCGTGACTCCACCCTCTTTCCTTTCCCACACCTTGACCCCTAATTTAAGGGTTGCTGGAGCAATCACCCGCTTTGAACTGAACGGATGGATCAGTGACTGACTATCAGAAACACAACTATCGTGTGGACAGACTATCCTGTCAAAAATATCGAGGACAAGAGTTATGAGAAGGTAAGTGCAAATAGGTAAGTATAAATTTACTGTTCTTAACCTTAGATCTACGTTCCTTGAAGATACATATATGGTCAAGGTACATATGTGTAGAGTTATATATAGTAAAACTTTACTTACCCATGGAACATGACCTGCACGATAGTCTTGGGCTCGATATCTTTGACACAATATTCTGTCCTATGATATTTGTGTTTCTGATATTTTGTCCAAATGAGGAAAGGATTGTCTCTAATAAGGAGTAAAGCCCAGGGCACTGAAGAGCTGGAGCCAGGGTATCAGGGCCACAAGTGGGCATCAAAGGCCGGAGCAGTGCCAGAGACGAGGGCCTGGTGCACCAGGAGAGCTCAGTCATGTGCACATCAGGACACTGAGGCCCTGGCTCCACCCTGCAAGGAGAGAAGGGAGGGAACGGTACGCAACGTGCCTAGAAGTCACCAGAGAGGCACAGCTGTAAAAGAGCAGGAAGTCAGACCCAGGACAGAGGCTTTGCATGAACCAGTCAGGCCCAGGACAGAGGCTTTGCATGAACCAGTCAGGCCCAGGACAGAGGCTTTGCATCAACCAGTCAGGCCCAGGACAGAGGCTTTGCATGAACCAGTCAGGCCCAGAACAGAGGCTTTGCATGAACCAGTCAGGCCCAGGACAGAGGCTTTGCATGAACCAGTCAGGCCCAGGACAGAGGCTTTGCATGAAGCAGTCAGGCCCAGGACAGAGGCTTTGCATGAAGCAGTCAGGCCCAGGACAGAGGCTTTGCATGAACCAGTCAGGCCCAGGACAGAGGCTTTGCATGAAGCAGTCAGGCCCAGGACAGAGGCTTTGCATGAACCAGTCAGGCCCAGGACAGAGGCTTTGCATGAACCAGTCAGGCCCAGGACAGAGGCTTTGCATGAACCAGTCAGGCCCAGGACAGAGGCTTTGCATGAACCAGTCAGGGCCAGGACAGAGGCTTTGCATGAACCAGTCAGGCCCAGGACAGAGGCTTTGCATGAACCAGTCAGGGCCAGGACAGAGGCTTTGCATGAACCAGTCAGGCCCAGGACAGAGGCTTTGCATGAACCAGTCAGGGCCAGGACAGAGGCTTTGCATGAACCAGTCAGGCCCAGGACAGAGGCTTTGCATGAACCAGTCAGGCCCAGGACAGAGGCTTTGCATGAACCAGTCAGGCCCAGGACAGAGGCTTTGCATGAACCAGTCAGGCCCAGGACAACAGAGGCTTTGCATGAACCAGTCAGGCCCAGGACAGAGGCTTTGCATGAACCAGTCAGGCCCAGGACAGAGGCTTTGCATGAACCAGTCAGGGCCAGGACAGAGGCTTTGCATGAACCAGTCAGGCCCAGGACAGAGGCTTTGCATGAACCAGTCAGGCCCAGGACAGAGGCTTTGCATGAACCAGTCAGGCCCAGGACAGAGACTTTGCATGAACCAGTCAGGCCCAGGACAGAGGCTTTGCATGAACCAGTCAGGCCCAGGACAGAGGCTTTGCATGAACCAGTCAGGCCCAGGACAGAGGCTTTGCATGAACCAGTCAGGCCCAGGACAGAGGCTTTGCTTGAACCAGTCAGGCCCAGGACAGAGGCTTTGCATGAACCAGTCAGGCCCAGGACAGAGGCTTTGCATGAACCAGTCAGGCCCAGGACAGAGGCTTTGCATGAACCAGTCAGGCCCAGGACAGAGGCTTTGCATGAACCAGTCAGGCCCAGGACAGAGGCTTTGCATGAACCAGTCAGGCCCGGGACAGAGGCTTTGCATGAACCAGTCAGGCCCAGGACAGAGGCTTTGCATGAACCAGTCAGGCCCAGGACAGAGGCTTTGCATGAACCAGTCAGGCCCGGGACAGAGGCTTTGCATGAACCAGTCAGGCCCGGGACAGAGGCTTTGCATGAACCAGTCAGGCCCGGGACAGAGGCTTTGCATGAACCAGTCCTGCCCGGGACAGAGGCTTTGCATGAACCAGTCAGGCCCGGGACAGAGGCTTTGCATGAACCAGTCAGAACCAGGACAGAGGCTTTGCATGAACCAGTCAGGCCCAGGACAGAGGCTTTGCATGAACCAGTCAGGCCCAGGACAGAGGCTTTGCATGAACCAGTCAGGCCCAGGACAGAGGCTTTGCATGAACCAGTCAGGCCCAGGACAGAGGCTTTGCATGAACCAGTCAGGCCCAGGACAGAGGCTTTGCATGAACCAGTCAGGCCCAGGACAGAGGCTTTGCATGAACCAGTCAGGCCCAGGACAGAGGCTTTGCATGAACCAGTCAGGCCCAGGACAGAGGCTTTGCATGAACCAGTCAGGCCCAGGACAGAGGCTTTGCATGAACCAGTCAGGGCCAGGACAGAGGCTTTGCATGAACCAGTCAGGCCCAGGACAGAGGCTTTGCATGAACCAGTCAGGCCCAGGACAGAGGCTTTGCATGAACCAGTCAGGCCTCACGTTTAAGGTAGGGTGACCACCCGTCCGTAATTTACGCAGACTGTCCGTAAATTATCCCTGACGTCCATTGTCCGCAAATGACGCTCCAAAGGAAGGCATTTGTCTGGTATTTTAGCCTTTCTTCTGGATACAAAGGTTCACTCCTACAGTACAGATGCCTCTGCTGTAGTGGAAGGGAGGGAGTCTCCTGTGCTGTGATCCAGAGGGAGAGCTGACAACTAAACAGGAAACACCTCCTCTTGCCAGGATGCTCTTTCCGGAACGTTCGCTGCCACTGTAGGCATTAATTGATGGAGTCACATTAAGCTTCCTAATGACAAAAAAATCTATTAATTTGAGAGGGTTCGTAAGGGTGTTCCAAGCTGATCTGTGGCCTGGTGGTTTTTGTGGACAGTTATGAAAATGTTTGCAATAAGTACAACCTGCATATTACTATAATCTATACTACAGAAGCACTTTTTTTCATCTTCAAGCTAAATGTATTTGCGCATTTTGCGGCAGCCTAGCTTATATTTTGTATAATACGAGTTTAATATAATGCGTTACACATTCACAGTGCTTTCTGAGACAGGTAGGGACCTCTTAGTACTAAAAATACAGAAGTCAACTGCACCCAACACGATTCGATTCTATAGCCCACTGGTTTCACACACAGACATCTGAAATGATGGCATTAACCAACAGATGTTGTGTAACATAAATTAGTGCAGTTCCCACTTATTAGCTTATCTTGCATTTATTTTTCATTTAAATCATGCTTTATTTTATATGCAGTTACCTAATAGTGAAAGATTAACAAAAGTCACAGAATATTTTGTTCTTTTGATACACACCTTTGATTCCGCCTCTACGCTCACTGACCCAGTCTCCATTGCCCTAGCGTCACAGAATCCATACTTTTGTTATGCATTTCGACCGCTGTGTTGAATATGTTTGTAAAGCCTGAGAAAGCCAGTGATATTAGCATATGGTGTCCTGCCTTCCCTTAACTTCCCTACATACCTTTTTATGATATTGTTTCAGATTAACTTGTGATCTGTATTAATTTAACACAGTGTACTATATATCTGACAGAATTGTGCAAAAACACTGTCCTCAAGTGTTAAAAGGGATTGAGGAAAAAAATTAATCTAGCCAGCGGCTTAATTGCACTATGTATGAGCAGGAAACCTGAGTTCAAATCCCGGCTTCCTCGCATTACTAAATTGTGTGATCTAAGTCATAGCAGTTTACTTCATATGTCTAATTAACTTGGCATTTGAGAACTCATTCAAGTAATTCAGTTCAAGGTGAATCCTGCACAAAAACCTCACTTGTATCTGCTTTAATATCCGGTAAAGTTCCACTATTCAGAACATTAATATTGGCCGTCATGTAAGGGACAGAAGACAATGGATTCTCTTTCTTCACTCATAGTGTTCTCGGGAGGTAGGGTTAATAAATGTTTTAAAGTTCATGTTTATAAACTTTCAATTCAAAGAAACGTGAATGCAAAGTTGTGATGTAATGTACTAAATTGAATCACTTATACATGTTAAAGAAACACTTTCTACAATTTAAAGTCTTTGTCATGTTCGTACATTTTGTTTGTTGTGTAATTTACATCCCAAATATTTTGAAGGTTCTGCTTGCTCTTTGGTACTTAGGGATGAGTCAGACCACTGGTTCGGGCTTGACTTGACTGCAGAGCCATTTTAAGAACTGGAGAGAGTGGGCAATTGTCCAGGGCCGCACCTTCCAAGGGGCCGGGCCCTAGTCCGTTGTCCACATGCACAACCAATGGACCATTGCACCAGCAGCGTTTGCCAGGGTGGGTGGGTGCTGCATGGTCAACCACATGACAGCATCTCTTTTTTCTGGCCTCTCTGCTGAGACTTCTCTCCAGCTGTGCAATAGTTTAGGAGACTCATTGCAGGCCCATCTTGCCTGATTTTAAGAATTGTCCCACAGTGTTCTTCTCTTCCTCATTTGTCCCGTTCTTAGCAACCCATTGAATAAGTTGCTACTGCATATCTCCCATTTGATCTTCACTTTGTCCTGTTCTTTAATTCTCTTTGCCTGGTGGTCCGGCTCCCAGTTCTGACATAAATGTACACTCCCTGACGTACACTCCAATGGAGCAGTCGGGCCTTCATGGTGCTGCGAGACTACAGACCAGTTGTGGGTACCTCGCATCCTGACATTGTGAGACACTTGCCCACACTATCTGCTTTTACTCATTAATTTGTTTAGGTTTGGTATCTAGTAGAGGGTGAGATGTGCCAGATGTTTTTGTCCAACGTGTCCAAACTAGCAGAATGTGAAAAACCGGTATAGAACCTTAAACAAGCATATCTAAGCACAACATATTACCTCCTTTTGTTAAAAAAACAAAACAAAATCATACAATAAAAATAAGCAAAGAAAACAAAAATAACAAAAGTCAAAAGGAAAGAATAAGGAAAAACAAGAAAAGTATCTAGTAAAGAACCATTAATGCAGATTAGACAAAATGCATAAACATGGAGATACAAGAGAAGTATCTAGTACTGAACAATTTATGCAGATGAAATAACATAGATTTCTTGAAAAGATCATCGTAACTTCCAAGGAACACGTCTAACACGAATAGACCTCCTTGGCACATGACTTGTCACACTGGTTTCAGAAGCATTTCCTGAAGGTACATTGGCTGGTCCAGGAGGAGAATTACCTGCAGAAACATTAGTAAGTCCAGAAGGCAAAACAACATCACCTCTGGTGCCATTGCAATTATGAACAGCAGACTGAACCTTCACAATTTTTCCCGAATTCCACCAATGCCCACCACGTACCATAACGGCACCACCACAAACTTTCTCGACACAGACAGGTTCACCAAAGGACATACCTCCTTTTTTTACAAAATTTGTGTTTTTGATACGAACCATGTCCCCAGGACACAAATTGACTGTCTTGGCAGACTTCTTTTGATTATACCTGTCAGACATCTTCTTCTGCGCAGCTTTGACTCGAGATTCCAAAGCAACATGATCCACCCAACACAAAACTTTGTTACAAACAGTTCTTAAAAGCCAAGCTGGATAAAGAGCAGAAGTGGGTACTCTACCTTTAAGTGAAACAAAGGGTGCAACTTTTGTGAGAGAGTGTGGCGTTGTGCGGTAAAACCACAACATGGATCTGACAGCACCCTCCACATCAAAACAATTATGTTTTGCCCATTTAATGCATTCCACCACAACCCTGTTCATCCTCTTAACTAAACTGTTGGTTTGAGGATGCCCAACCGAACTTCTTAAATGTTTCACACCAGATTCATTCAAAAACACAGACATTTCCTGATTAACAAACTGCACACCATTATCAGAGACAAGGGCCTCTGGAAACCCTTCTCTCATAAAGATCTCTTTAAGGAAAAGAATGGCATTGCTTGCTGTGGGAGAAGCACAAAACTTGACGTCAGGCCACTTACTGTGGAAGTCCATTAACACAAACGCAAAGCGTAAGTTGTGGGGAAGAAAATTGAACGGACCAACCAAATCAATGCCCACCTTGTTTTGATGTGGTGGGTTATTTATTGTTTTTATGAGGAATTTACTGCAGTCTATGTCTGATTTTCTTTGTGAATATTTTACACTCTTTCTCCTTGTGTTGAGTTGTTTATGTAAAAATATTTAAGAGCACAGTTTTCTTATATAACTTTGTAATATGCAATCTGTAAGTCCACCACCTCCATTTTTGGAGAGTCCAGGCTCACCTCAGATCCAATGGAGACAGTGGTTTGATGCATTTGAAACGTACTTAAGTGCTATTGGCGCATCACGTTTTAGGGCTGAAAGAAAGAAGTATCTTCTTCTAAATTCATTAGGATTTGAGGGAAGAGAAGTTTTCAAACACCTGCCTGATATTGTGTTGGCGGAGGGTGAAGTTGTTGATGATTATCAAGAAGCTGTCAAGAAATTGGTTATCAAATTTGATGTGCAACCCAGCTTAGTTGTTTTAAGGCACACATTTTTTAAGCGCGCACAACTACAAAGTGAGAATGTGGATACTTATCTGAGTGCGTTGCGTAAACTTTGTGCTGAGGGTCAATTTGGTGAGTACCATGATCAACTTGTTAGAGACCAATTTATTGCGAAAAACAAATTCAACAGAAATTGCTTACTATGGGTAACCCCAGTCTAGAAGAGATTATTAAAGTCGCAAAAAGTGTCGAATTGGCACAGATTTCGATCAAGGAGCTTAGTGTGAGTTCCACCTCAAAAGAGACCATCAATGTTGTTGCTACTGCCAATGCCAATAGTAATACTTTACGAAGGTTTAAGCCAAATGAGAAAGGGCTTTTCAAAAGAGGCAACATCTGTTATAGATGTGGGTATCCACCACATGGTAAAGACAACAGATTTTGTCCAGGTAAAAATGCAAAATGTCACAAGTGTGGGAGAATTGGACATCTGGCAAAAGTATGTCAATCTAGTTTAAACAAAGCAGAAAAAGTTAACTGTGTAGTTAAGGATAAACAGTTATGTGAAAGTGATGTAGTTCAAGATTTTCAAGACATGATTGTTGCGGTCACGGATGATGGTATTGTTTCTGGTGATCCGTCTGATTGTGTAGATCCCTATGTTGATGTGTTGGTAGGTGATGTTTGCTTAAAGTTATTGGTGGACTCTGGTGCCCATATAACCATGATTACGTATGATCTATTCAAGAAATCTTGGGGGGACAGATCTCTTTTTCCTCCAGATAGGGCACCCGTTTCATATGAGGGACGCAGAATAGATTTGGAGGGATTCATAGAGGATGTCTTGGAATTTAAGGGCCGCAAGATACAGGGTAAAATTTATGTGGCTGTTCGTGGTTTAAACATCCTTGATTGGTACCATCAAGGCCTGTTTGGAATGGTGTTGAGACCGGGAACGAGTGAACAAGTTTTGGTTGTGCAAGATATTTCCAATTCACTCTGTTTAGAGCAGGAGTTTCCTAAGGTGTTTTCGGACTCCCTTGGAAAAATTGTGGGTTTTAAGCACAAGATCAAAGTAAAGAAAGATGCTGTACCTGTGAAGCATAAGGTCAGGTCGGTACCATTTAGCCTTAGGGGAGATCTCAAGATGGAATTGGACTGATTGGAAAATTCTGGGATCATTGAGCCTGTGGAATCTAGTTTGTGGTTAAGTCCATTGGTTGTCGCACGACAACGGAATGGGGAGATCCGCTTATGCATCGATCTGAGGAGTCTTAACAAAGAGATTTGGGTAGATTCCCATCCCATTCCTAAAATTGGTGACCTGTTAGAAGAATTGAGGGATGCACAATGGTTTTCCAAGATTGATTTAGCCTCTGCGTACCATCAGATCATGTTGGATGATGAGTCTCGTCACTATACAGCTTTCAATTCTCTTTTTGGTTCTTTTCAATTCTGCAGGATGCCTTTTGGTCTCGCATCTGCGGCTTCCGTGTTCCAAAGGGTGATGCAGTCAATACTCCAAGATGTGAAGGGAGTTGTCATATTTCAAGATGACGTGCTTATTTTTTCTAAATATTTAGAAGAGCATGATAAGACTTTGAGGACTGTGCTTGGTACTTTTGAGAAAAAAGGCATTGTTGTAAAGAAAAATAAATGTGAGTTCTGGAAGAGAGAGAGAGAATTTCTGGGACATCTTGTTTCGGCTGATGGTGTAAGTCCTAGGCCTGGTTTGGTAAGAGCAGTTGTCGAGTGTCCTTGTCCTAAAAACAAGGATGAGTTACGCTTCTTTTTGGGGTTGTGTGAGTTTTTCTCACGTTTTATTCCTGATTATGCTAGCAAAATGAAGGTACTTTCTAATATGTTAAGGACGAACGTCACTTTTGTGTGGGATATTAACTGTCAAGAAACTTTTGAGTTGGTCAAGTCGGAAATGGTCAATGCCAAAACGCTTAGAGCTTATGACCCGGCTGTTCCTTGTACCATCACAGTTGATGCTAGCAATTATGGTTTAGGGGCACTTCTTACACAATCTTCAGGTGTGAGTGAAGTTACTATCAGCTATGCTTCTAGAGTACTGCGAGATCCAGAACTTAACTACACTGTGATCGAAAAGGAGCTTTTGGCGTGTTATTGGGCGTGTGAAAAATTCAGAACTTACATTTGGGGTAGGAAATTTGTCATCCAAACTGATCATAAACCCCTTGTATACATTCTGGGAGGAGAACGTCTCAAATATCCCACCCTCGTCGCCAAAAATAGTGTTGTGTCCCCAAGCACAGTTTAGCACCACAGGACACAGTAGCTTAGTCTTCAGTATTTTTCGTGGGAACAACGAGCCACCGCTCCTCTAACGACAGAAGAGAGGCACCAACTGACTCTTCTTAGAACACCCCACATCACAGCACCATGACAACACATGGGGTTCTGTATAGAACCTTAAACAAGCATATCTAAGCACAACACACTTCACAGATACTCTCTCTCAGTGCTTAATTTGTAAAACAATAAGTGCCAGGGCCCTCATCAGGAGGCTACCAAAGATTGCACCAGCCACTGCCCCGCCAGCCCTGAAAATGACAGTACTCACACAACTACTACCCATCCCACCCTACAAGTGTGACATTTCAGACTTTTCGAGGCCACCACAGCCATAAAGATGGCTTGGGTGGCAGGTATTGGTTGTTTTTAATGTACATGGAATAATAAACAACTGTTGTTTTGCTCATCTTTAAATGACACAAACAGCGCCACTATGCAGCAGCTGTTATAAGTGCAGGCGTTGGCAATTAGGTGCCGTGCCGAGTACCAGAAATCAAAAGCTCAAATTAAGCACTTCTCTCTTACTCTCTCTCTCACACACACACACACGCACACACACACACACACACACGCGCGAAACCACACACACACAGTTTGTCACACTCTCAATCACAGTTTTCCTCGCTCTTTAACTCACCCACTCACTCGCTCACCCTTTCGCACTGTCACACTTGCTACACTCTCACTTTCTCACACTTACTCCCTCTCACACTTCCACTAACACACTAACACACTAACATGCAAACTTTCAATCTTATTCTCACACTAGGTCACTATCACACTCTCTCTCTCTCTCACACTCACTCACACTGCTTTACTCACACCCTTTTTCTGTTTCAGTCTCTTTCTTTCTCTATCTTACATTCACTGTACCCCATCGCGTCGCACATTGGACGAAGGTGATTGGTCTACCCTGAAGATCTCAGTGGATATACCAGTTTATTTGGGAGGCCAAGTAAAATGTAGTCTGGGAACCGGGTTGGGGTAGTATTGAACATGTCATCAATGTCCTGCAATACTACGTCTCAGTAGCACTTTAGCTTTGGACAGTGCCACAGGATGTGTGTCAGCGTGCCCTGGTCGCCACACTCATGCCACCATAGGTTCAATGCCAAAGTCTGCCCCTGCACCAGGTGGTCAGGGGTATAGTACCAGTGGTGGGAGAGTTTCAGCATTGTCTCCTTGCCTGATGCGCTAAACGCTGTAGTCCGGGCCCTGTAGTAGATGCCTGACCAGTCCTCCGCAGAGCGGGCGAGTTCTAGCTCTGCTTCCCACCGACATTGGGGGAGCATTTCTGAACAGCTTTTGGGGTTTGTTCAGGAGCCAATAGATTTCCGATAGCAGGCCTTTCTCACCTTTTTTAAGGAATAGCCATTTCTCAAAGGGTGTAAGAGACCTGCCAGTAGATGTCCTTACGTTCGGATGGGAAACCCAGTGATGGATATGCGGGTTCCTCCAGCGCTCCGACTCGGGCATGTCAAGGCTTTGCTTATTTTGCTCGAATTCCACGAGGCCCTGTTGGTCATAGAGGTCTCCAATCCTTTTACAGATGGGAATTTGCCAAGTGAGGTAGTCATTGCCTCTCGCGGTTGGGGGAAAATCCGGGATGCCAATGATGGGGTAAGTGGGGAGGGATATGACGGCAAGCCTGTGGGTCCTACCGCTTTGTCACAGCCAATATTGTAGATCTGGTGACGGGAGAGGAGAAGATGCCCCAGGGTCGGTGTTTTTTGGCTCGGCAGGGCACACTCCGGATGTCGATACCTGCTATGGTCTGATCCATGAAGCACCAGTGTTTCTCAGTATCTGGCCGGTTCTAGAGGATTCTGAGGTGGGGTCATCTTAAGGGCCATGATTCAGCCCAGCCATGATAGGCCTTCCATCTGTCAGGTATGAAGATCCTATGCACTGCCTCCAGGAGGTCTTTATAATTGCGCTCTGCCATTTTTTTTTCAGGGGACGACCAGATCTTGAGGCCCAGGTACTGTATACAGCGGGGTGCCCACATTAGTGGGATGTGGGCCTCCAGTGCCATTCTGTCCACCGCTGTGACAGTGAGGTTTAAGATCTGGAATTTTTGCAGGTTGATTTTGCACCCAGAGACCCCCCCTGAATGCCTCCATCTCGGCCAGCAGAGCTGAGAGTGAATGGTGGGGTTCAGAGAGGGTCAAGAGAATGTCATTGGCATAGAGCGCAATCTTATACTCTTGATTACCCAGGGTTATTCCCGAAATTGCCACGCTCCGCCTAACATGCTCGGCATTGGGCTCCATTTAGAGTTCAAACAGGAGTGGGGGCGGCCGCAGCCCTGACCAAAGTGGCTTGAAAGTGTAACGTTCACTAGGACTGGAGCAAAGGGATGGACATAGCCACCGTTAATCCATCGTAGCAGTCCTAATCCTAAAACTGCCCACAAAAACCTCCGGTGGACCCGATCAAAGGCCTTCTCTGCCTCGATAGAGAGAAGAGGGGCTGGGCTGCGGCTCGTGAGGCTTTATCTATGAGGTGAAGGATCCGTTTCGTGTTGTCGCTGCACCCTCTTTCAGGGATGAACCCCATTTGATTGGGGTCCACCAGTCTCTGCTTGCTCTGATTGTTATTATTAATATTGAAGGGTTTGTAGAGCACGACAGCCACTCATAAGAGTGTCCCGGCACTACGTAGCACATCTGATCACTAAATAACAGTGGTCCTAGAAAGCGAAACTAAAGAGCCAGGTCTTAAGAAGTCGCTTAAAAGTCACAATGTCCCTATGAGCGTGAAGCTGAACTGGGAGGGCATTCCCCCCCTGGCAGCCAAATAAGAGAAGTAGCTCTGCCCCACTTCCGTCTGCAGTGAGGAGTTGCTACCAGCAAGGCATCAGATGATGGAAGACACTGCACTGGTTGGAAGGGGGAATCTATTTGACAGATAAAGAAGGCCTTTGTGGTCGAAGGGTCTGTGTGCCAGGACCAAACCTTTACATCTCACCCGTTCTTTTGTAGCCAACTAGAGGAGTTCCTGTAGGCCTGTGTGAGTGTGGGCTCTCCTGTGAGGGCGAATAAAGGCCTGGCAGCAGCATTCTGCCCCAGCTGTAATCTCTTCAGGAGGCAGGCGGGTGGGCCCAGTACAGAGTTAG
Source organism: Calotriton arnoldi (assembly GCA_963921515.1). Classification (NCBI taxonomy): domain Eukaryota; kingdom Metazoa; phylum Chordata; class Amphibia; order Caudata; family Salamandridae; genus Calotriton; species Calotriton arnoldi. The sequence goes on along the minus strand of CAWUFW010010054.1, from coordinate 620,609 downwards.
CAGAATCCAGCCTTGATCTAATCAAGGCGGGATCACCGGCTTCTGCTCTGGGAGGGGGAGGAGGTAGAGAAACTTTTTTATCATTTTTAGCAGGCCAAAGCAGGTGCCTACTACCCCCGCAACGTGAGGGGCAAAGGAAGCTGTAGTGTCAAATTTTACCTCAAGATAGTGTGCTACCGTAGAAGGGGGGGAGGCGGGGGTACGTACTTAGGCCAATGGTCATTGTCCCAACTAGGCGTGGGGACCCCAAAGAGCATCTGCCAGTGAAGGTTTTCGCATCTACTTTGAGTAGATAAATGAGTCGGTAGGAGGCACTGAGAGTGGAGTCCTTCCCCTGTTTCGGGCGGACCGTGATTACCACCTCAGACATGGTAGGAGTAAGGACTACTCACTCGCTAAAGGAGTTGAAGAGCCACGTGAGGGGTGGCACCAGCTTTTTTCATTTTGAGTACCTTAGAAATAACCAAAATGAGATGAGAAAGCACGCGGCTCGGCTTGTTCTTGGCTCGAGACACTCAGCGGACGTCGGGCTGAGCCAGGGAGAGGCATCTGGCAGTGACTCACCCACTTCTTCCTTGAGGGGCCTGCTCACAAAGCATGAAAAGTCCGGCATCCTAAGCATACATCTGGGGATGCCTTGGCTGAAAGGTTGGGGGTCGACTGCTGGGGGTTAAAGAAATGTCTCGTCCATCATGGCCAGGGAGCTGGGCCTACAGTCTGGTCTGAGATAACTCCAAGGTTCGAAGGTGGGGGGGAGGGGCGGCTTCTCATAGTGCAGCAGAGACATCTAGGGGAAAGCAGAATGTCACAATGTGCCCTTTCTGCAAAGCAATGGGGTGAAATTTATCAGGCATGCATGATTACTCTAAGGATGTCGGGCTGTGTAGGGCGGAGTTCATTTATCTGAGGTGGGCATGACTGGGTCCATCTCAATGTCACTGGAGCCTTGGAAGCAGCAGGAGGCGCCTAGGGGAAGCCCAGCGTTGGATAAACTTCAAATGAATCAACCCTGGACCTGGGCAGGGCCAATGGAATTATGCGATTCTGCGGGTGTGGCGATTTTCACATAATTATGGATTTGACACATTTCGCACAGAATTCATCATCTGCCACATAATCTGCAGATTTCATCAACATTTTTTTGTTTATAGCCCAGACGATCAAAAGTTACAAAACATATGGTGACTCAGGTGCCTAAGCACCGGAAGGCTTTTCCCAAAGGTTGGCTGGTCATTTTCAGTTGCTTATTACTGTATTTGGGTGTTAAATTGGAACTAATTAAAGTGAACTCTTTCTCAGGCACTGTTACCGTGTGCAAAAATGTCAAAACAATGAAGTAATAGTACTACAATATTTGCTGCATTATTCCGCATAATTTGCCTTTTATTGCTGCATAATTTAGTCAATACTGCCGCATAATTCCGTCTTCCTTTGCCGCATAATTCCAGTGTCTCTGACTATGGGGGAGCCGCGATGGGACATTAACCCCCTAGCGGCGTGACGACAGATCCAATGATCAGACTCTGGTCTTCATCACCACGGGTGTAAGGTCAGACAGAGGGGTGGTCTTTCAGCCAATGGGCTTTCGGCTTCACCCAGTGGGTCCTGATGGAAAAGCCTCAAAGGGTTCCTCCTCATGGCCGCCACTGTACTTACAGCTCAAATCTTGGCAGCAGATACATAGACACGTTTTAAAAAAAAAATGTATTAAACACTTTAGACTTTATTATGATGTGGGTGACACTGCTGCGGAATGGAACAGCCAAGACAATAGGTTGGCAGTTCCGACCACCCTATGGACAGGCGGAAACATCAATTTTTCAATGGCAGCTTGTGCGGCAGGCGGAAAAGGCCCAGAGCACAAGTTGCCATTGAAAAATGGATGTCTGTAAACATCCCTGCACCGTGTGGCAGGCGCCATGTGGTACAGGGATGTTCAGGGGGGCACCATAGGTGCACCCCAAGTCCCATAGCTGAGGGCCAGGGGGAAGGGGCCCTTCTAGGGGCCCCCCAAAGTGACTTTCCGACAGCCTTTCCATGTCAGAAAGGCCGGCATGGAAAGGCTGTGGGAAAGTGACATCAGAATCCCGACGGTGGAGCCGAGGCTAACTCCGCTATCATTATGGGGTTAAGTGTCATTCCAACGCTCCGACGGGCTCCGATGGGCTGAGCCCATCGGAAGCGCAACAGAATCCCCCCACAGGTTTCCCTGCAACTGCTGGTATGTAATACAGCGGTTGGAGGGAAACCATCGATGTTGGGGGGGAAGCCCCCGACAAGCTGTCGGATGGCTTTCCGCCCAACATCGAAATCGGGCCCTTTGTAGAAATGCTTGGCATCTGTCTGCAGATTTGTTTACTGCTCGCGGCCTGACTCCGATAATTATTGGGAGCGCTTGGTACGAGGCAGGGCTGGAGGCAAAGTGGCCCAAGTGTGCAGATTACAGGTGTTGTTACCAGACCCCAGGGTGCGCATGCGCACTGCCCAGACAACAGCAACAACGCACCCAGTGCTCTAGAACCTCAGCAGCCCAGACCCTCTTTTCTCCTCCCCTACCCCCGAGGCAAGGGGACGGGGCGTTCCACAGGTTGGGAACACCTATTCAGCATTCCTCCACCCTAGAATAACCAAAACCATAAAATTTGATATTTCTCGGGAATACGAACATATTCCGAGTTTGCTCATAAAAAATAGGGATTATACATGGTAATTCGAGTTTCTGCTCCATTTTGGGGAATTTTCCACCCACATTCCACTAAACTGCTATTGCTGAAACTTCAGGGGCGGGGCACTGGCTGTAGGGTTTCATACTTAAAGTCCTGATTTGTGCTGTACCGCCTTTTACCAGTCAAGACCGGATTTGCTCCCAAGGGCATATGCCCGATTCAATTTCGATTTCACTTGTACATAAACCTGGGCGTTACATCATTGTTAAGTTTGATATCTATTTCATTCTTAACCCCTCCCAGATGGGTGAGTTCCCTGAGCTCCCCGGCCGATAATGCACCCCACCTTTCTTTGCAGTCACAGATGAAACCAGCCTTGATGGTGCGAAACGGCCGCAGCTTAGCTTTATTCACATATTAACTTAAGAAAACACAGTCCAAGTTCAAATATGCATCACATCATCATTGCTCCAAATTGGCCGTAGGTCAAGTCCAGTAGTACTTAGTCCATAACAGCACCTTGTGACAGCGCCCTGCGCGAATGCCCCTTCCCAGCCAGGGTCTAGCACCTCTCCTGCGGCTTCCAGGCTACACCTTGCTGCCAAGCGGTGTGGGTGGCCCTCATGCCTGACCCGGGCTGCAAGTGCCGTGACCGCCCTCTGCTGACCCATAGCCTGCTCCCCCTCCGTAAGGCATCCCAAGGGCACGTGTTTGAGCTGCTCCACTATTGGCTATTGCGCTCTTTCTGCTGTCCCTTTGTGCTGTCCCCGCCTTGCCTGAGCCACCATAGCCCGCGACTGCGACCCCCGCGTTTTGGTGTGGGTGGGTGGTTCAACGGCGAAGGCACATGACTTTGGGGGGGCCCCATGCCAATTGGTGGCTTCAAACCCAGCCGACCAATCGGTCTCTGCCATTTTCCCGGGCTCAGCTGCTGCCCGCTCTCGTTTCCGCCCCTCGGTAGGGGTTTGCCGTGGGCCCTCACTGGTCTGGATGCACCTCCCCGGCCCTCGTGCGAACCCCTCCCAGATGGGCGAGTGCCCTCGAGCTCCCCGGCCGATAATGCACCCCACCTTTCTTTGCAGTAACAGATGAAACCAGCCTTGATGGTGCAAAATGGCCGCAGCTTAGCTTTATTCACATATTAACTTAAGAAAACAGTCCAAGTTCAAACATGCATCACATCATCATTGCTCCAAATTGGCCGTAGGTCAAGTCCATAGTACTTAGTCCATAACAGCACCTTGTGACAGCGCCCTGCGCGAATGCCCCTTCCCAGCCAGGGTCTAGCACCTCTCCTGCGGCTTCCAGGCTACACCTTGCTGCCAAGCGGTGTGGGTGGCCCTCATGCCTGACCCGGGCTGCAGGTGCCGTGACCGCCCTCTGCTGACCCATAGCCTGCTCCCCCTCCCCCTCCGTAAGGCATCCCAAGGGCACGTGTTTGAGCTGCTTCACCATTGGCTGTTGCGCTCCTTTATACTGTCCCCGCCACGCTGCCTGTGGTTGAAAGACCTCGGGCAGCTCCCCCCCTGGTCATCTTCTGATGCTCCCTGGCTGAAATTGACTCGAGAGCCCTAAAGTTGAGGAGGAACAGGTCCATACCTACTTCCGACTAATATACCCATTCTGGTTCTTGGTATCCTACCTTGTTGCGGTTACTGGGGCATGCCTCATGCAACCCCATCCGGTATCCTGCACAACTCGGACGTTCTGATACTCCAGTTTCTTTCTAGCCTTTCTGCGGCTGTTTTACCCCTAGGCCCCTTTCCCAACGACTCCTGTTATCATCTCAAACCTTGTGCTTGGCTCGGGGTCGCCCTAGAAGGGCCCCACTATATTACAAAGACACGGTTCTTGTCACCAAAGTCATTACTTGCACTCAAGAGTAGAGATCCGGTGAATGCATGACACCGCCTAGTTGCCTTGCTAGGCGTGCGGGTTAATTGCTCTTCTGCACACCTGCCCACCTACGTACCAGTCGTCCAACAACCTTTGCAATGATGTGCCTTTGCGAATCAATGATTTCTGGATTGCAACCTGCAACTCTTAACACTACTACCCCATCCTGACTCGCCCTTGGCCAGCTGGCCCACTATACCCTGCTCTTGTCCCCAACCTGTCGTCTTGGCCTGACTGCGCTATCCGCCATGGTTCGGGCGAGATTTTCTGCCACTTCTCCCTGGACCAATACGTGATTCATTGGCCTCTTTGCCCTGGTGTGCGCCTAGCCTGCACCCTATTGGTCAGATGTTGTTAATACACCTGTCCTGTGATGTGACGCTTTCCGACATGTACGAGCTCTGCACCGCACACACCAGCAGGGGCCTCCCTCTACCCTTGTTAACTTCTCTTTACCCCCTGACCCTCCTAACTGCTGGGGTCGTCCCATTGGCAGCGGGTGGGGTTCTTGTACTTCAGCCCCATCCAATTCTCTACCCTAACACCATCTTTAGCGCACATCACTCATGGCCGAGAGATGCCCAAGCGGCTTTTCAATTTTTAAAAATTTTTTTTTTAGATTGTGACCATTGCCCGCCGGTCCAAGAGAAATTATACAGTGTTAGCCCTCTGAACCTCCCCGGAGTATATACCCCCAACTAGATTCCTTGCTGGGTGACCGTCAAAAGAGACGCAAGCCCACAGTGATCACTGCACGCGGACCAGGTACCTAAAGGTCAGAAGTGGAGGTAGAAGGCCCAGAATGTTAGCAGTGAATACAACCCCTGGGGAAACACTTTGCAACCCTAGGATAACGGGGGACCGGGGGGAACCACAACGATCAGTCACTGCTTGCAGTGTGCGTGACGCTCTCTGCTGACAGGTGACAGCTCCCTGTTCTACGAGTTTAATTCCAACAGCATGTACCGCAAGGATCTCTGACAAACGCAGTAACGCACTGACTTATGCACAATAGCATACTTTGTGACCTGCCTGGAATATAAACCCTCTGCGCTTCCTTGCACTGAGTCAAAACAACCACCATGTAACACTCCGATCTCTCTCCCGGAAGAACATTAATCATCGGAGTCATCTTGACTGAATTGTTGCCTGGATATTGCTGAGGCCAGGAACGCAGCATAGGTGCTTTTAAGACCATAAATGTATCTGCAGACACTTAGCCCCCACCCGGAGCTTGTGCCCGGTGTGATGGCGCCAATCACCCCGCCCTAGAGTTGGCCTTAGTTCCATGTTAAACTCTTCCTGACTTCCACCGTGCGGTGTTTAACCCTAGCGAGCTGCTTCGCATGTAGTAAGTTACTTGTATCTGCCTGTCTCTACCACCCTCTCATAGCGATAGGGCTAGTGGCCTGCATCAGCACATAGGGAGTTACTTGTATCTGCCGGTCCCTAATCGCCCTCTCATAGCGATAGGGCCAGTGGCCTGCGTCAGCACGTAGGGAGTTACTTGTATCTGCCTGTCCCTAAGCACCCTTTCATAGCGATAGGGCTAGTGGCCTGCCTTAGCACGTAGGGAGTTACTTGTATCTGCCAGTCCCTAATCACCCTCTCATAGCGATAGGGCTAGTGGCCTGCGTCAGCATGTAGGGAGTTACTTGTATCTGCCTGTCCCTACCACCCTCTCATAGCGATAGGGCTAGTGGCCTGCGTCAGCATGTAGGGAGTTACTTGTATCTGCCTGTCCTTACCACCCTCTCATAGCGATAGGGCTAGTGGCCTGCATCAGCACGTGGGGAGTTACTTGTATCTGCCTGTCCCTAATCGCCCTCTCATAGCGATAGGGCTAGTGGCCTGCCTTAGCATGCTGTGAGTTAATTGTATCTGCCTGTCCCTAATCGCCCTCTCATAGCGATAGGGCTAGTGGCCTGCATTAGCATGTAGGAAGTTACTTGTATCTGCCAGTCCCTAATCACCCTCTCATAGCGATAGGGCTAGTGGCCTGCGTTAGCATGTAGGGAGTTACTTGTATCTGCCTATCCCTAAGCACCCACTCATAGCGATAGGGCTAGTGGCCTGCGTTAGCATGTAGGGAGTTACTTGTATCTGCCTGTCCCTACCACCCTCGCATAGCGATAGGGCTAGTGGCCTGCGTTAGCATGTAGGGAGTTACTTGTATCTGCCTGTCCCTAAGCACCCACTCATAGCGATAGGGCTAGTGGCCTGCGTTAGCATGTAGGGAGTTACTTGTATCTGCCTGTCCCTAAGCACCCACTCATAGCGATAGGGCTAGTGGCCTGCGTCAGCATGTAGGGCGTTACTTGTATCTGCCGGTCCCTAATCGCCCTTTCATAGCGATAGGGCTAGTGGCCTGCGTCAGCATGTAGGGAGTTACTTGTATCTGCCTGTCCCTAAGCACCCACTCATAGCGATAGGGCTAGTGGCCTGCGTTAGCATGTAGGGAGTTACTTGTATCTGCCTGTCCCTAAGCTCCCACTTATAGCGATAGGGCTAGTGGCCTGCGTTAGCATGTAGGGAGTTACTTGTATTTGCCTGTCCCTAATCGCCCTTTCATAGCGATAGGGCTAGTGACCTGCGTCAGCATGTAGGGAGTTACTTGTATCTGCCTGTCCCTAATCGCCCTCTCATAGCGATAGGGCTAGTGGCCTGCCTTAGCATGTTGTGAGTTACTTGTAGCTGCCTGTCCCTAAGCACCCACTCATAGCGATAGGGCTAGTGGCCTGCGTTAGCATGTAGGGAGTTACTTGTATCTGCCTGTCCCTAATCACCCTCTCATAGCGATAGGGCTAGTGGCCTGCGTTAGCATGTAGGGAGTTACTTGTATCTGCCTGTCCCTAAGCACCCACTCATAGCGATAGGGCTAGTGGCCTGCGTTAGCATGTAGGGAGTTACTTGTATCTGCCTGTCCCTAAGCACCCACTCATAGCGATAGGGCTAGTGGCCTGCGTTAGCATGTAGGGAGTTACTTGTATCTGCCTGTCCCTAAGCACCCACTCATAGCGATAGGGCTAGTGGACTGCGTCAGCATGTAGGGAGTTACTTGTATCTGCCGGTCCCTAATCGCCCTTTCATAGCGATAGGGCTAGTGGCCTGCGTCAGGATGTAGGGAGTTACTTGTATCTGCCTGTCCCTAAGCACCCACTCATAGCGATAGGGCTAGTGGGCTGCGTTAGCATGTAGGGAGTTACTTGTATCTGCCAGTCCCTAAGCACCCACTCATAGCGATAGGGCTAGTGGCCTGGTTAGCATGTAGGGAGTTACTTGTATCTGCCTGTCCCTAAGCACCCACTCATAGCGATAGGGCTAGTGGCCTGCGTCAGCATGTAGGGAGTTACTTGTATCTGCCGGTCCCTAATCGCCCTTTCATAGCGATAGGGCTAGTGGCCTGCGTCAGCATGTAGGGAGTTACTTGTATCTGCCTGTCCCTAAGCACCCACTCATAGCGATAGGGCTAGTGGCCTGCGTTAGCATGTAGGGAGTTACTTGTATCTGCCTGTCCCTAAGCACCCACTCATAGCGATAGGGCTAGTGGCCTGCGTTAGCATGTAGGGAGTTACTTGTATCTGCCAGTCCCTAAGCACCCACTCATAGCGATAGGGCTAGTGGCCTGCGTTAGCATGTAGGGAGTTACTTGTATCTGCCTTTCCCTAAGCACCCACTCATAGCGATAGAGCTAGTGGCCTGCGTTAGCATGTAGGGAGTTACTTGTATCTGCCGGTCCCTAAGCACCCACTCATAGCGATAGGGTTAGTGGCCTGCGTCAGCATGTAGGGAGTTACTTGTATCTGCCGGTCCCTAATCACCCTCTCATAGCGATAGGGCTAGTGGCCTGCGTTAGCATGTAGGGAGTTACTTGTATCTGCCTGTCCCTAAGCACCCACTCATAGCGACAGGGCTAGTGGCCTGCGTTAGCATGTAGGGAGTTACTTGTATCTGCCTGTCCCTAAGCACCCACTCATAGCGATAGGGCTAGTGGCCTGCATCAGCATGTAGGGAGTTACTTGTATCTGCCGGTCCCTAATCGCCCTTTCATAGCGATAGGGCTAGTGGCCTGCGTCAGCATGTAGGGAGTTACTTGTATCTGCCGGTCCCTAATCACCCTCTCATAGCGATAGGGCTAGTGGCCTGCGTCAGCATGTAGGGAGTTACTTGTATCTGCCGGTCCCTAATCGCCCTTTCATAGCGATAGGGCTAGTGGCCTGCCTTAGCATGTAGGGAGTTACTTGTATCTGCCTGTCCCTAATCACCCTCTCATAGCGATAGGGCCAGTGGCCTGCCTTAGCATGTAGGGAGTTACTTGTATCTGCCTGTCCCTAAGCACCCACTCATAGCGATAGGGCCAGTGGCCTGCGTTAGCATGTAGGGAGTTACTTGTATCTGCCTGTCCCTAATCACCCTCTCATAGCGATAGGGCTTGTGGCCTGCGTTAGCATATAGGGAGTTACTTGTATCTGCCTGTCCCTAAGCACCCACTCATAGCGATAGGGCTAGTGGCCTGCGTTAGCATGTAGGGAGTTACTTGTATCTGCCTGTCCCTAAGCACCCACTCATAGCGATAGGGCTAGTGGCCTGCCTTAGCATGTAGGGAGTTACTTGTATCTGCCTGTCCCTAATCACTCTCTCATAGCGATAGGGCCAGTGGCCTGCGTCAGCATGTAGGGAGTTACTTGTATCAGCCAGTCCCTAATCACCCTCTCCTAGCGATAGGGCTAGTGGCCTGCGCTAGCATGTAGGGAGTTACTTGTATCTGCCAGTCCCTAATCACCCTCTCATAGCGATAGGGCTAGTGGCCTGCGCTAGCATGTAGGGAGTTACTTGTATCTGCCTGTCCCTAAGCACCCACTCATAGTGATAGGGCTAGTGGCCTGCCTTAGCATGTAGGGAGTTACTTGTATCTGCCTGTCCCTAATCACCCTCTCATAGCGATAGGGCCAGTGGCCTGCCTTAGCATGTAGGGAGTTACTTGTATCTGCCTGTCCCTAAGCACCCACTCATAGCGATAGGGCCAGTGGCCTGCCTTAGCATGTAGGGAGTTACTTGTATCTGCCTGTCCCTAATCACCCTTTCATAGCGATAGGGCTAGTGGCCTGCGTTAGCATGTAGGGAGTTACTTGTATCTGCCTGTCCCTAAGCACCCACTCATAGCGATAGGGCTAGTGGCCTGCGTCAGCATGTAGGGAGTTACTTGTATCTGCCTGTCCCTAAGCACCCACTCATAGCGATAGGGCTAGTGTCCTGCGTCAGCATGTAGGGAGTTACTTGTATCTGCCTGTCCCTAAGCACCCACTCATAGCGATAGGGCTAGTGGCCTGCCTTAGCATGTAGGGAGTTACTTGTATCTGCCTGTCCCTAATCACCCTCTCATAGCGATAGGGCCAGTGGCCTGCGTCAGCATGTAGGGAGTTACTTGTATCTGCCAGTCCCTAATCACCCTCTCATAGCGATAGGGCTAGTGGCCTGCGCTAGCATGTAGGGAGTTACTTGTATCTGCCAGTCCCTAATCACCCTCTCATAGCGATAGGGCTAGTGGCCTGCGCTAGCATGTAGGGAGTTACTTGTATCTGCCTGTCCCTAAGCACCCACTCATAGCGATAGGGCTAGTGGCCTGCCTTAGCATGTAGGGAGTTACTTGTATCTGCCTGTCCCTAATCGCCCTCTCATAGCGATAGGGCCAGTGGCCTGCCTTAGCATGTAGGGAGTTACTTGTATCTGCCTGTCCCTAAGCACCCACTCATAGCGATAGGGCTAGTGGCCTGCGCTAGCATGTAGGGAGTTACTTGTATCTGCCTGTCCCCAAGCACCCACTCATAGCGATAGGGCCAGTGGCCTGCCTTAGCATGTAGGGAGTTACTTGTATCTGCCTGTCCCTAATCACCCTCTCATAGTGATAGGGCTAGTGGCCTGCCTTAGCATGTAGGAAGTTACTTGTATCTGCCTGTCCCTAAGCACCCACTCATAGCGATAGGGCTAGTGGCCTGCGTTAGCATGTAGAGAGTTACTTGTATCTGCCTGTCCCTAAGCACCCACTCATAGCGATAGGGCTAGTGGCCTGCGCTAGCATGTAGGGAGTTACTTGTATCTGCCTGTCCCTAATCACCCTCTCATAGCGATAGGGCTAGTGGCCTGCGTTAGCATGTAGGGAGTTACTTGTATCTGCCTGTCCCTAAGCACCCACTCATAGCGATAGGGCTAGCGGCCTGCGCTAGCATGTAGGGAGTTACTTGTATCTGCCTGTCCCTAAGCACCCACTCATAGCGATAGGGCTAGTGGCCTGCCTTAGCATGTAGGGAGTTACTTGTATCTGCCTGTCCCTAAGCACCCTCTCATAGCGATAGGGCCAGTGGCCTGCCTTAGCATGTAGGGAGTTACTTGTATCTGCCTGTCCCTAAGCACCCACTCATAGCGAAAGGGCTAGTGGCCTGCCTTAGCATGTAGGGAGTTACTTTTATCTGCCTGTCCCTAAGCACCCACTCATAGCGATAGGGCTAGTGGCCTGCCTTAGCATGTAGGGAGTTACTTGTATCTGCCTGTCCCTAATCACCCACTCATAGCGATAGGGCCAGTGGCCTGCCTTAGCATGTAGGGAGTTACTTGTATCTGCCTGTCCCTAATCACCCTCTCATAGCGATAGGGCCAGTGGCATGCCTTAGCATGTAGGGAGTTACTTGTATCTGCCTGTCCCTAATCACCCTTTCATAGCGATAGGGCTAGTGGCCAGCATTAGCATGTAGGGAGTTACTTGTATCTGCCTGTCCCTACCACCCTCTCATAGCGATAGGGCTAGTGGCCTGCGTTAGCATGTAGGGAGTTACTTGTATCTGCCTGTCCCTAATCGCCCTTTCATAGCGATAGGGACAGTGGCCTGCCTTAGCATGTAGGGAGTTACTTGTATCTGCCTGTCCCTAATCGCCCTTTTATAGCGATAGGGCCAGTGGCCTGCCTTAGCATGTAGGGAGTTACTTGTATCTGCCTGTCCCTACCACCCTCTCATAGCGATAGGGCTAGTGGCCTGCCTTAGCATGTAGTGAGTTACTTGTATCTGCCTGTCCCTAATCACCCTCTCATAGCGATAGGGCTAGTGGCCTGCGTTAGCATGTAGGGAGTTACTTGTATCTGCCTGTCCCTACCACCCTCTCATAGCGATAGGGCTAGTGGCCTGCCTTAGCATGTAGTGAGTTACTTGTATCTGCCTGTCCCTAATCACCCTCTCATAGCGATAGGGCTAGTGGCCTGCCTTAGCATGTAGTGAGTGTTGGAACCGGGGTTACCGAGCCCGACACGGTAGCATGGCGTGGAGCGGGAAAGGCACGCGAAGGCAATGTGTAAGGCAGTTGTGCAGCACACTCTCACTTTGACTCACAAATGCGAACGCAATAACATGACACCACACCAGGCTTTTGTATTTAAAATCAAGATCTTTTATAAATAAATTAAGTTGGCATCAGATAAGGCAGGTTAATTTAGATCTACATTCAAACTCATTAAATTATTCAACTGGTGCACATTTTAAATAAAGCTGCATAGCTCATCAACATTGTAGGCCACTAAGAGGCCGCAGGAATTATCTCCTACACGTAGCACTTAATAATGATCTCAAGGTACGTTAATAAAACATAGGCCTAAACATACAGTTTACTTTAGCATATTCAATTATTTAAAAGAAGGCTTTTCACGTTACATTTAAATAGGCCTGCATTAATCTAGGCGCACCCACATTCAGTACAGTGGGCGTCGCAACTCCAGTACACCTGTAACAGAAAATACTTCAACTCTTGGCGGTGTACACTTCAGCTCAACTCCATTAAACACTTTCCCCTTGTGGAAAAGACTTAACAGTTAAAACCATGGCCTAGGCAGTAATTATAATAGGCAATGGCATAAATCATTACATACTGTGGGCATCATCAATACATGAATGAACTATGTGGGGAATCTCTCAACATGTCCTGTATTCTGGGGCTTCTAGGTTCCTTAGGGGTTAATTCAGGCCAGGCCCACTCGTCTCTGGGACCTCGCCTCGTAGGACTACAATAGTAAGGGTTAATAGTGGCACCCGGCCCCCAGTGGCGTCTTATGGGCCCTAGGGGCCTCCAGGGCTCACCTGTGGTGTGGTCGTTGGTCGCGCTTCAGGGCGACTGGCGATCATCCGGGCCGGCCCGTGTTCCGTTGGGCGGGGCCCGGTCGGGGGTGTCTCGGCCTTCTGGCCGGTGTTGCGGGGTCGTTGCGGGGGCCTGTATGCCTTACTCCGGCCCCCGGGATCAGGGGGGATAACTGCGGCTCGTTGCGGGGACCGGGATCACCCTCCTCCGGCCCCCGTGTTCAGGGTAAGTGTAGGTGGGCTCAGGGCTGCTGGGGGAAGGGAGCGGGAGCCGGCAGTCCTCTCCGGCCGGCTCCCCGTCTCCCTCTGCACTGCCGGGGCTCTTCTTGGGCTTCCTTCGGCGCTGGGCGGGCCCGGGAGCCGGCGCCCAATCGGTGCGCGGCCTTCCCGGGTCACGCCGAGCGACCCCTGGTTGCTCGGCAACGGCGTCTGCGGGGCCGGGAGGCCTCGCTGCAGATCGCAGGAGCGATTTCTTGGGCCGCTTCGGCGGCGGTGGCAATCTCTTGGGCCGCTAAGGCGGCGGCGACGATTCTTCGGCCGCTTCGGCGGTGGGGGCAATTCTTTGGCCGCGACGGCGGCGGGACCAATTCTTGGGCCGCGACGGGACCACTTCTTGGGCCGCGACGGCGGCGGGACCACTTCTTGGGCCGCGACGGCGGCGGGACCACTTCTTGGGCCGCTACGGCGGCGGGACCACTTCTTGGCCGCGACGGCGGCGATGAGGGCCCCGGGCCCCTGGAGGCTTCGGTGAGGGCGCGGACGGCGCTCCTCACCTCACACACCTGAGGGGCTTCCTCCACCTCAGCGCTTCTTGGGCCGCGACGGCGGCGGGACCACTTCTTGGGCCGCGACGGCGGCGGGACCACTTCTTGGGCCGCTACGGCGGCGGGACCACTTCTTGGCCGCGACGGCGGCGATGAGGGCCCCGGGCCCCTGGAGGCTTCGATGAGGGCGCGACGGCGCACCTCACCACTTGGTGTCTCCTCTCAGGCGGCGGCGGCAATCTTCATCATAAGGTCAGTGACCTGAGGGACAACAGCACACAGGGTGCACCAGCAGCCTGTGGGCAGGGCTGACTGGCAAAGTACTTGGGGGCAGCCCAGCAACAGGCAAAGGTGGATAGGGGGTGAAGGTTTAGCGCTTCAGGGTACGGCGCTTTACCTGGTGAGGGGTTAAGGGGTCTTGCGACTGCTTCAGCTTGGTTGCTTCTTAGGCGCTTCTAGTTGTAAGTTTCTTGTCAGAAGTTCCTTGTTATAAGTTCCTTGTCAAAGTTTCCTGTCAGAAGTTTCTTCTTATGAGGGGGGATGAGTTGGTGGTCTGGGAGTGCTTGATGTTCCTCCCCGCACGCTGAAGGTGGTTCCCTGGGTCCCCTCACACTGGGCAAGGTCAGTGGGTGGTGGGCGTTCCTCAGCTATCTTACTACAGCAGGGCCTCAACCCTGTCAGCAGCAGTAGTGTAGGTCTCCCCCTAGGCCCTAAAGCCTATACTCCGGCGGAGGTTCTCCCAGGTTCAGTGGTGCCTCATCAACTGACTAGAAAGTTTTCCCTCCAAGCCTTTTATACTCCCAGGTCAGGTGACTCTCCCAAAGGCGGCAAAACATAACTCCTCCCACAGCCCGGAAGGTTCTGGAACCTTCTACATGCCTGGCTATGTGGCCCAGAGGCGGGGATGGAATGGATACTGTATCCCTATACCCCAGCCTGACCCTGGCTACTAGTGTGTATGCGTGTCAGGCCCCTCTGCAGTAGCAGGGGCCTGTGGCAGCCATCTTGAGTGAGAGAGAGCACCTGCACCTCAGCACTGGCTAGCAGTGGCAAGGTGCCCAGAGACCTAGGTCCAGTAAAAATATGGTGGCAAAAAGGAGGCGAAAAAGGAAAAAAAATAGGGAAAGACCACCTTAGGGCTGACAGGTCTAACAGTGAGTTACTTGTATCTGCCTGTCCCTAATCACCCTCTCATAGCGATAGGGCCAGTGGCCTGCGTTAGCATGTAGGGAGTTACTTGTATCTGCCTGTCCCTAATCACCCTCTCATAGCGATAGGGCTAGTGGCCTGCGTCAGCACGTAGGGAGTTTCCACCCGACCCCTGAACTGAAGCACTAATACCTGATTCATCGGGCAGGGAGGCGCGCACTTAACAACTCGCTCCAAGTAGAGATGAGGGCACCCAGCATAGTGTGCCGTTTAAGCAGCTTCTGCGCTTATATACTGCAGGGAAGGTCTTTTCCTAGCTCAGGTGAAGCTAGATGTTTGTTCCCTGTTGTCTATCGCAGTGCGGATCACTGTGCCGCGTGGGCTGCCTGTCCGTCAAGAGCTCGCACGTGACTTATGTCCTTGCCTGTGGTAGCGCATTTGCCTGGCATATTCCAATTGACCGGAGTGCCATTGCCTGCGCCCTGGGTGGTCCAGCCCTGAAGACATGGTCTACGCCACAGGAGTGCAAAGATGTAAATTCTATCACCAGGCTGCAGAAGTACCCCCAGCGGAGTCCCTAGGGAGCACCGCTTGAACCCTTGTCTACCTCAAAGGGGCCTCTGACACCGTAGGCTGGAGACCTTGCCTCTGCGCTGCACCTCCTGGATCTGAGGTGGGTCCTTGTCGGAGTACATGGTTATTTTGCTGTAAACCAGGGAAAGTGGCCGGGGCAGAGTCGAGCATGCCCCTGGGAGGCCCAGAGGCCTGACCCGTTACTGTCTTAGCCCAGACCCCAAACTTTGGGTTACAGTTAACAGTCCCCGATTACTTCACATGTCCCACTCCAGCATTGCTTATTTTATAAAGATTTTTAGCAGTAGTCGTGTCTTACCCCAGGTTTAGATGTGACTTACTCATGATTTCCTGACGAGACATGTCGATCAGAAGGGATTAACTATCAGGTTACTAACCGACACCCCATCCCTCCTCAAAGCTTTGAGATGTCGACAATCTAAGGGTCTGGATTGGGATGTCTGGGTCCAGAAGATATTTGGGATGGCGTTTTAGAGAGGAATTACATCCTGAATCTGGGGCTGCAATTAATTTTATGATTGAAGCCTAGAATGAGAAGTCCTTCCAAATGTTCCAGGTAACAACCACTGAGATGATGTCTGGTACTAACAGACGCGCTTCCATCCTTCCTTTTGGCTGCCCAACCTCTGTTTTCATAACGTTCTCTAATCAAAACCAGTGGCCTCCGTAGAAGTGAAAATTTCCATATAATTGAGAATCACTCCTGCCAATGAGACATTGATTAGTTCTCCCTGTCTGCCCTGAGGGAAACGAGTGATATAGTTCAAATCCTGCCCTCACTCCTGCCAGTCTGACATTGATTAGTTCTCCCTGTCTCCCGTGAGTGAATCTAGTGATAGAGTTCAAATCCTTCCCTCACTCCTGCCAGTCTGACATTGATTAGTTCTCCCTGTCTGCAGTGAGTGAATCGAGTGATATAGTTCAAATCCTGCCCTCACAGCTTTCAGACCATGCCTCACACCGATAGTTTAAAAGAAAATCGATCCAGCTGGTTTTGTCTCATCCTTGTTCTTCCCCTTGAAGGCCTCATTCCCTACATTTGGGGCCTGAGAAGTTAAAGCCCAGGGTAAAAAGCACATTCTGATTGTATATTGCAATGTATATCTGCCTTCCCTTGCACCTGATGAAGGCTGATGTTCCTCGGACGAATAAATGGTTACTTGTATTTGCTGTCATTAATGTGGGTCATGTGGAAAATGGAACACTGAATGCAAAATTAACTTTTGAAACCCAGGTGTAAAAGGCCTTTCCTGGTTGGGTAACTAAAGAAAACCCTGAATGGGCAGATGGAGAAGATATTTGTCAACAGCAAAGCTTTTTACTGCTGAGAAAAGCCAGTCTTGCAAAGGATTCCGGCCACGTCATCTGCACGTACTCATCATTCATCCGAATCTGCACGTACTCATCATTCATCCGAATCTGCACGTACTCATCATTCATCCGAATCTGCACGTACTCATCATTCATCCGAATCTGCACGTACTCATCATTCATCCGAATCTGCACGTACTCATCATTCATCCGTGCAGAATAGTCCTGCAAGTGGAACTTCCACATCGGTAAACATGCACATATGACAACAATCTTGAGATACTCTGTATATTTCATAAGGTCCAATCTAAGGGATTATTTTTATACATTTTAAACATGGCTTTGGATCGTTCTCTGAGAGAACACAGACATGGCACTCTTCAGGCCGCGTGGTCCGCTGAGGCAATATTACTTCACCTACTTTGACCTCTAACTACTGCGTACCCATCCAAGCCAAGAACTTGACAAATTGTCTAGCAGTTATTAATGCTCTATTACTTACCGGTAATCTTCATTACTCCGGGTCCCGTTGTCCTCGTCCCATTCATTACAAAGTGGAGATAATCATCTCCCGACAGAAAAAAAGACCAGAGGCAAGCTTAAACAGAGTTCAAGTTGAAGAGGACGCCCAAGTGGTTCACTTCCTACTGACAGGCAAGCCCGAAAAGGAGTCATGTTGGCATGGTAGCCCAAGCCCTACTGAGAGGTAGCCCAAAAACGAAATGGATGACAACAGACAATAACCCAACCTTGGGCAACACTGGCAGGGGAGGTCGACTCCAACAACATCAGGAATTGAGACCAGTACCCTGCAGAGCTTTCCCTAATCCAAGGCATGCATTTAAGGACATGCTGGAGGTGTTCTGGGCCTATAAATTGTGGCCCCCAACAAAGCGCTCCTTTCATCTGTTCCTGGCAGTAAACAATGACCCCATCTGAAATAAGTCCATGAGATGGCCTCCCCAGTTCACTGCTGCTGCCCGGGCCTACGCGTATCAGAGCAGATCTCCCCTCTTCAGCTGTGGCCCACCACCGCTTCTGCTCAACCGGGATAATTACCCCAGGTTAGATCTCACATATGGGCTCGGGGTCTCAGACAGCCACAGGAAGTACCTCCCCTCCCGGACACTCCGGGATCCCTGGTGTGCCGGTGTCTCTCCAGGGCCTTGATTTTCACGCAGCAGCCCAGTGTTTACCTTAAGCCGACCAAAATAGGTGGCGGACTGGTGGGGGCACTACTATCGAGTAAACAAAGAAAGGGCTAATCATATTCTAGTTGGGGAAGGCAGATATAGAACCTACTGCCCTTAAACGTATGATGTACGGCAAAGAATATTATTGTGTTAATTGTCGACCAGAAAAAACACATATTACCCCCAAGGTCCCTTATGTCCTCGTCACATTCATTTACAAAGTGGAGATAACCATCTCCCGACAGAAAAAAAGACCAGAGGCATGCTGGGACCCTAATACTGCCCCTCCCACCGGGAATACATAAGCAGTACTTACCCAGCATCCCGCCTGTACAACCAAGCCCAGACAGGAAGGCCGGCCGCCCGGGAGGGAGGAGGGGCGTATGAATGGTACGAGGACAACGGGAGTAATGAAGATTACCGGCAAGTAATAGAGCATTACCCCCAGGTCCCTTATGTCCTCGTCCCATTCATTTACAAAGTGGAGAATACCAAAGCAGAAAACCGGCCTTCCGAACCCACAAGAGCACCCAGGAAACCACACCAAACGCAGCAACCCAAGGGAGCACCGAGAAGGAGGGAAGGGGGGACCGCATGAAGCAACCGGCCCGCAACCCAGAACAGGACAGCAGGGACCAAACAATGACCGGAGACAACCAAGAAAAAAACAGAAGGCCAGGGCCACAACAAGGAGGCCGCCAACCAGAGAAACCGGAGACAGGGCAACCAGGCCAAAAGGACACGGCCAAGGGACCCACCGGACAAGCCCGCCCAGCCCAGAACCACCAGGAAGGCACACAGGACCCGGCAGCCGCACAGACACCGAGCAAACCCCGACCGCCCCGGAGAAGGCCAAAGAAAGAAGCCCAGGCCGGCCAACAGGGCGCAGGCACAAGCACCCAGACCAACAAGGAAGCAGGGAAGCACAGGCCAGAAACCGGCCCACCCCGGTTGATGTTCCTCCCCGCACGCTGAAGGTGGTTCCCTGGGTCCCCTCACACTGGGCAAGGTCAGTGGGTGGTGGGCGTTCCTCAGCTATCTTACTACAGCAGGGCCTCAACCCTGTCAGCAGCAGTAGTGTAGGTCTCCCCCCTAGGCCCTAAAGCCTATACTCCGGCGGAGGTTCTCCCAGGTTCAGTGGTGCCTCATCAACTGACTAGAAAGTTTTCCCTCCAAGCCTTTTATACTCCCAGGTCAGGTGACTCTCCCAAAGGCGGCAAAACATAACTCCTCCCACAGCCCGGAAGGTTCTGGAACCTTCTACATGCCTGGCTATGTGGCCCAGAGGCGGGGATGGAATGGATACTGTATCCCTATACCCCAGCCTGACCCTGGCTACTAGTGTGTATGCGTGTCAGGCCCCTCTGCAGTAGCAGGGGCCTGTGGCAGCCATCTTGAGTGAGAGAGAGCACCTGCACCTCAGCACTGGCTAGCAGTGGCAAGGTGCCCAGAGACCTAGGTCCAGTAAAAATATGGTGGCAAAAAGGAGGCGAAAAAGGAAAAAAATAGGGAAAGACCACCCTAGGGCTGACAGGTCTAACACGCGTCCCCCCAGCCGAAAGAGGGAGAGCTTCCCAACCTCTAGGGAGTTCTCTTCGCTAAGGCGGAAAAACCGGGAGAGACCGTCAGCGTTGGCGTGGTCTACACCGGGTCGATGTTCCACCCGAAAGTCCATCCCCTGGAGGGAAATGGACCACCTCAACAATTTGGGGTTTTCGCCTCTCATCTGCATGAGCCAGCGAAGGGGTCTGTGGTCGGTCTGGATCAGGAAGTGACAACCAAAAAGGTATGGCCTCAACTTCTTGACAGCCCAAACCACAGCAAAGGCTTCTCGTTCGATGGTACTCCACCGCTGTTCCCGGGGAGTAGTCTTCGGGAAATGAAGGCCACTGGCTGGTCTTGGCCATCGTCATTCAGCTGCGAGAGCACAGCTCCTATGCCATGCTCAGAAGCGTCTGTCTGTACAATAAATTCCCGTCCAAAGTCTGGAGTCCTGAGCACCGGTGCGGTGCACATTGCACGTTTGAGGGTCTCAAAGGCTTCCTGGCAGGCAGCCGTCCAGATGACTCTGCGTGGCTGCTTCTTTGAAGTCAATTCCGTCAATGGGCCCACGATGGTTCCATACCCCTTGACGAACCGGCGGTAATACCCCGTGAGGCCGAGAAAAGCTCGGACCTCTGTTTGGGTCTTGGGGGCTCCCAGGCCAAGATGGTCTCAATCTTGGCTTGGAGGGGTTGCACCTTACCTCCGCCCACCAGATGTCCCAGGTACACGATCCCTGTCCAATCTGGCACTTGCTAGCCTTGATGGTTAGACCAGCCCGTTGCAAAGCCTGTAGCACCTCCTGGAGATGCTCCAGATGGTCCTCCCAGCTGCTACTGAAGACAGCTATGTCATCCAGGTAGGCAGCAGAGAAGGCCTCTAGGCCAGACAGCACCTGGTTCACCAACCGCTGGAAAGTGGCTGGAGCATTTTTCAACCCGAAGGGCATCACCCGAAATTGAAAGTGGCCCTCGGGGGTGGAGAACGCAGTCTTCTCCCTTGCTCCTTCCGCCATGGCTATCTGCCAATAGCCTGACGTCAAATCAATGGTACTCAAATACCGGGCTGCTCCCAGCCGGTCAATGAGCTCATCCGCCCGCGGGATTGGGTGAGCGTCGGTCTTAGTGACTGAGTTGAGTCCACGGTAATCCACACAGAACCGAAGTTCTGGTGTGGTGCCCGGTGGGGCCGCTTTCGGCACCAACACCACCGGACTAGCCCAAGGGCTACTGGAAGGCTCAATCACTCCCAGTTCTAGCATCTTGGTAACCTCACCCTGGATACTAGCCTTGACTTTATCGGACAGCCGGTAAGACTTGGTTTTTACTGGCGGACTGTCCCCTGTGTCCACATCATGGGTACACATGTGCGTGATTCCAGGCGTGAGGGAGAACAACGAGGCGTACTGCCCCAAGACCTGGCGGCAGTCCCTCTGTTGCTCTGGGGTCAAGGATGGGGCGAGGACCACTCCCTCTACCGAACCATCCTTCTCATGGGCCGCCAGAAGGTCTGGAAGAGGCTCACTCTCCTCCTCCTCACTTCCATCTGTTATCATTAGGAGAGTGAGTTCTGAACGCTCCTGGTGGGGCTTCAGGCGGTTGACGTGGAACACCCGGTGGGGTTGACGGGGGTCTTCACATCGACGACATACGTGGTCTGGCCTTTCCTTTCCAGGATCTCAAACGGTCCAGTCCACCGGTCCTGGAGGGCGCTAAGCTCTCCTGGCTCCATGACCCACACCTTCTGTCCAGCGTCTAACTCTACCGTCCGCGCGTTCCGGTCATACCATTTCTTCATGACGGCTTGACTTGCCTCTAGATTGTCCGAGGCCTCTTTCCACAGCTTGGCCACCTGGCTGCGGAATGCCAGCATATAGCTGACCACATCACGGGGAAGCTTCGAGGAAGACTTCTCCCACCCCTCCTTGACAAGACTGAGGGGCCCCCGAACGGGGTGGCCATAGAGCAGCTCAAAGGGGCTGAAACCGACCCCCTTCTGCGGCACCTCTCGGTAGGAGAAGAGCAGACAGGGTAAGAGGACGTCCCACTTTCTTCTCAAGTCCTCGGGTAGGCTCCTGATCATCCCCTTCAAGGTTTTGTTAAAGCGCTCCACGAGTCCGTTCGTCTGGGGGTGGTAAGGAGTGGAGAACCGGTAGGTCACTCCACACTCCTTCCACATGGCCTGCATGTAGGCCGACATGAAATTCGTGCCCCTATCTGACACCACGACCTTGGGGAATCCCACTCGGGTAAAAATCCCCATCAGGGCCCGCGCCACCACCGGTGCAGTGATGGTCCTCAGAGGGATTGCCTCTGGGTACCGGGTGGCGTGGTCTACCAGCACCAAAATGAACCTATGTCCTGCAGAAGTCGGCGGGTCCAATGGCCCGACAATGTCAATCCCTACCCGCTCAAAAGGGGTATCGACAACTGGGAGAGGTTCTAGAGGGACCTTCACTTTCGTCCCCGTCTTGCCGCTCGCTTGGCAAGTGGTGCAAGTCTTGCAAAAAGTGTCAGAAGTGACGCGCATCCTGGGCCAATAAAAATGTGGGACCAGACGCGCAAACGTCTTGTCTTGGCCCAGGTGTCCTGCTAGTGGTATTTCATGTGCCAACTCTAGCAGAAAGGCTCGGTAGCATTGGGGGACCACCACGGCTCGGGCGGACCCATGCACCGGAGCCTTAGGCTCACTGTAGAGGAGACCATCCTCCCAGTAGACATGGTAGTTACCAGTCTCTGTTCCAGCTGCTTGGGCTTCGGCCTGTTGCCGCATGCCTTCAAGCGTAGGGCACTCTTTCTGCGCCCGGCAAAATTCCTCCCGGGTAGGCCCTCCTTCCACCTGCCACTCTGCAGGGGTCGGCAGGTCCCCCACGGGAACACCAACCACCTCAGCGGACTCCGGGGTCACCTCCACGGGCTCCCCATCCATCTCACCGGGTGTCTCCTCCTGGACATCTCCTCGTCCAGCAGTGGGCTGGGCCATTATTCCAGGCTCCAACCCCAGCTGAGTTCCTTGTCGGGCAGCCATGGACCGCGTGACAACGCAAGTCCATCCTGGTAATCCCAACATCTCAGCATGGGCATTGAACTCTACCTCCCTCCAGGCAGTATGTTCCAAGTCGTTGCCCAGCAGACAGTCAACTGGCATGGCAGGGCTCACCGCAACCTTCAACAGACCTGATACTCCTCCCCACTCAAAGGGAACTTGGGCCACGGGGTAATGACCCAGGCTATTATCAGCCATAACAACCGGGTGAAATTCTTCAGGAATCACCTGCTCTGGGGACACCAGCTGACGTCTCACCATCGTCATGCTGGCACCTGTGTCCCTCAGAGCCTCCACCTCCTCCCCGTTCACCAGGACCCTCTGCCGATACTTGGCAGTGTTCGCGGGTACCTGAACCCGTGGGATGATCTCTCTATCCCCCAGGGAAACTAAGGTCAAGCCTGTCCACTAACCTCCCCTACCTAGGGACAACTCCTCCCCTAGCGCTACACTGGCCACCCCGGGGCTCTTACCTCCTGTGGGGGCTGGGGTTCTCTTGCGACACTTGGGATCCCCCTTATAATGTCCAACCTCCCCGCACTCGTAGCACCGGACAGTTCTGGGCTGCTGACTCCTGTCAGGATAAGTGGGTTTCTGGAATCCAGATTGGGATGGGGAACCTACCCCTCTCCCAGGCGGTTTATTTTGGGGACCTTTAAAGAACTCCCTCTTTTATCTCCCCCTCTTTCTTCTGGGGGAGCCCCTGTCCACCTTTCGGGGGTCCGCCCCGGCTCCCTTGTGGGACACCCGAGTGCTGACCCACGTGTCTGCCTCCTCCGCAAGCTCCCTAGGATTGGTCAGCTTGCGGTCCTCCAAGTACTGGCGCAGCTCCGGAAAACATTTCTCTAGGAGGTGCTCTCTCAAGAACAGGTCATACAGCCCTTTGTAATTGTCAACGTTGCTGCCACGCACCCAACCCTCCAATGCCTTCCGGGCATAGTCAAAAAAGTCCACCCAGTTTTGTGTGTGACGCTTGTGGCTGTTGCGGAACTTTTGGCGGTACTTCTCTGGGGTGAGGCCAAACTTCCTGAGCAGGGCCTCCTTCATGATAGGGTAGTTAGTCTGCTCCCCCTTATCTAAAGTTAAGAGTGTGTCCCTTACTAGTGGAGGTATGTACCTATAAAGACCTCCTCCCCAGTAGCTCTCAGGAACTCTATGGGCCACCAGAGCCACCTCGTAGGCCGCCAACCACTTGTCGATGTCATCACCTACACTAAAACTGGCCATCACCTCTCTGGGTAAATAGAATTTGGGCTCCTGTGGAACCCCAGCAGGTACGCTGCCACCATTCATTTTGCCTTCCATCTCCATCTGCAAGGTCCGGAGCTCTAGCTCCTTCAGGCTAAGCTCATGTACAAGCGTCCTTTCCTCCATGGCTTTTTCCATCCTAGCAAGTTCTAATGTCAATTGCCTCTGCTCCCTTCTGTCTTCCAATTCCTCTTGTGACAAACTTCCCCCTGATGCACTACTGCCTGCCCTGGAACGTCTTCCTGGCAACACATTCTCTCTAACATCAATGCTCAGTAGGTCCAGTTCTCCTGGGTTGTCTGTCTCCCCCTGCTCCTCATCCCCTCTTCCCTCCGGGTGGGCCATTACCCATGCCCTCAAAGCTTTCTGAAGCACCTCCTTCCTGGCGCCTCGCTTGACGGCCACCCCCCTCTCTAGGCAGAACTCCTTGAGCTGTGTCACCGTATACCTTTCTAGGTTGGCTAACTCAAACTCCATCCACCTAGGTGGGGTCCCAGACAATTCAAGGAAGGGGTTCTAAACTGTAGGTAACAGGTCCAACACAGGAATGTACACAGTCGGCAATTACCATAGAATTCCTAGCACTCTCATTAATATAGGTGTCTAATTGCGGCGCACATTGAGTCACTGTAGGGTGCTGCACAAACACCAGTCCTTATCCCACCGCTGCCACCAAATGTTGGAACCGGGGTTACCGAGCCCGACACGGTAGCATGGCGTGGAGCGGGAAAGGCACGCGAAGGCAATGTGTAAGGCAGTTGTGCAGCACACTCTCACTTTGACTCACAAATGCGAACGCAATAACATGACACCACACCAGGCTTTTGTATTTAAAATGAAGATCTTTTATAAATAAATTAAGTTGGCATCAGATAAGGCAGGTTAATTTAGATCTACATTCAAACTCATTAAATTATTCAACTGGTGCACATTTTAAATAAAGCTGCATAGCTCATCAACATTGTAGGCCACTAAGAGGCCGCAGGAATTATCTCCTACACGTAGCACTTAATAATGATCTCAAGGTACGTTAATAAAACATAGGCCTAAACATACAGTTTACTTTAGCATATTCAATTATTTAAAAGAAGGCTTTTCACGTTACATTTAAATAGGCCTGCATTAATCTAGGCGCACCCACATTCAGTACAGTGGGCGTCGCAACTCCAGTACACCTGTAACAGAAAATACTTCAACTCTTGGCGGTGTACACTTCAGCTCAACTCCATTAAACACTTTCCCCTTGTGGAAAAGACTTAACAGTTAAAACCATGGCCTAGGCAGTAATTATAATAGGCAATGGCATAAATCATTACATACTGTGAGCATCATCAATACATGAATGAACTATGTGGGGAATCCCTCAACATGTCCTGTATTCTGGGGCTTCTAGGTTCCTTAGGGGTTAATTCAGGCCAGGCCCACTCCTCTCTGGGACCTCGCCTCGTAGGACTACAATAGTAAGGGTTAATAGTGGCCCCCGGCCCCCAGTGGCGTCTTATGGGCCCTAGGGGCCTCCAGGGCTCACCTGTGGTGTGGTCGTTGGTCGCGCTTCAGGGCGACTGGCGATCATCCGGGCCGGCCCGTGTTCCGTTGGGCGGGGCCCGGTCGGGGGTGTCTCGGCCTTCTGGCCAGTGTTGCGGGGTCGTTGCGGGGGCCGGTATGCCTTACTCCGGCCCCCGGGATCAGGGGGATAACTGCGGCTCGTTGCGGGGACAGGGATCACCCTCCTCCGGCCCCCGTGCTCAGGGTAAGTGTAGGTGGGCTCAGGGCTGCTGGGGAAGGGAGCGGGAGCCGGCAGTCCTCTCCGGCCGGCTCCCCGTCTCCCTCTGCACTGCCGGGGCTCTTCCCGGGCTTCCTTCGGCGCTGGGCGGGCCCGGGAGCTGGCGCCCAATCGGTGCGCGGCCTTCCCGGGTCATGCCGAGCGACCCCTGGTTGCTCGGCAACGGCGTCTGCGGGGCCGGGAGGCCTCGCTGCAGATCGCGGGAGCGATTTCTTGGGCCGCTTCGGCGGCGGTGGCAATCTCTTGGGCCGCTAAGGCAGCGGCGACGATTCTTCGGCCGCTTCGGCGGTGGGGGCAATTCTTTGGCCTCGACGGCGGCGGGACCAATTCTTGGGCCGCGACGGCGGCGGGACCACTTCTTGGGCCGCGACGGCGGCGGGACCACTTCTTGGGCCGCGACGGCGGCGGGACCACTTCTTGGGCCGCTACGGCGGCGGGACCACTTCTTGGCCGCGACGGCGGCGATGAGGGCCCCGGGCCCCCGGAGGCTTTGGTGAGGGCGTGGACGGCGCTCCTCACCTCACACACCTGAGGGGCTTCCTCCACCTCAGCGCTTCCCTCGATGAGGGCGCGACGGCGCACCTCACCACACGGTGTCTCCTCTCAGGCGGCGGCAGCAATCTTCATCATAAGGTCAGTGACCTGAGGGACAACAGCACACAGGGTGCACCAGCAGCCTGTGGGCAGGGCTGACTGGCAAAGTACTTGGGGGCAGCCCAGCAACAGGCAAAGGTGGATAGGGGTGAAGGTTTAGCGCTTCAGGGTACGGCGCTTTACCTGGTGATCCCCAGTTGGGCAGTTTTAGGCTTTAGGCCTTGCTGGACGGACAGGCCTCCTCAAGTTAAGGGGTCTTGCGACTGCTTCAGCTTGGTTGCTTCTTAGGCGCTTCTAGTTGTAAGTTTCTTGTCAGAAGTTCCTTGTTATAAGTTCCTTGTCAAAGTTTCCTGTCAGAAGTTTCTTCTTATGAGGGGGGATGAGTTGGTGGTCTGGGAGTGCTTGATGTTCCTCCCCGCACGCTGAAGGTGGTTCCCTGGGTCCCCTCACACTGGGCAAGGTCAGTGGGTGGTGGGCGTTCCTCAGCTATCTTACTACAGCAGGGCCTCAACCCTGTCAGCAGCAGTAGTGTAGGTCTCCCCCTAGGCCCTAAAGCCTATACTCCGGCGGAGGTTCTCCCAGGTTCAGTGGTGCCTCATCAACTGACTAGAAAGTTTTCCCTCCAAGCCTTTTATACTCCCAGGTCAGGTGACTCTCCCAAAGGCGGCAAAACATAACTCCTCCCACAGCCCGGAAGGTTCTGGAACCTTCTACATGCCTGGCTATGTGGCCCAGAGGCGGGGATGGAATGGATACTGTATCCCTATACCCCAGCCTGACCCTGGCTACTAGTGTGTATGCGTGTCAGGCCCCTCTGCAGTAGCAGGGGCCTGTGGCAGCCATCTTGAGTGAGAGAGAGCACCTGCACCTCAGCACTGGCTAGCAGTGGCAAGGTGCCCAGAGACCTAGGTCCAATAAAAATATGGTGGCAAAAGGAGGCGAAAAAGGAAAAAAATAGGGAAAGACCACCTTAGGGCTGACAGGTCTAACAGTGAGTTACTTGTATCTGCCTGTCCCTAATCACCCTCTCATAGCGATAGGGCCAGTGGCCTGCGTTAGCATGTAGGGAGTTACTTGTATCTGCCTGTCCCTAATCACCCTCTCATAGCGATAGGGCTAGTGGCCTGCGTCAGCACGTAGGGAGTTTCCACCCGACCCCTGAACTGAAGCACTAATACCTGATTCATCGGGCAGGGAGGCGCGCACTTAACAACTCGCTCCAAGTAGAGATGAGGGCACCCAGCATAGTGTGCCGTTTAAGCAGCTTCTGCGCTTATATACTGCAGGGAAGGTCTTTTCCTAGCTCAGGTGAAGCTAGATGTTTGTTCCCTGTTGTCTATCGCAGTGCGGATCACTGTGCCGCGTGGGCTGCCTGTCCGTCAAGAGCTCGCACGTGACTTATGTCCTTGCCTGTGGTAGCGCATTTGCCTGGCATATTCCAATTGACCGGAGTGCCATTGCCTGCGCCCTGGGTGGTCCAGCCCTGAAGACATGGTCTACGCCACAGGAGTGCAAAGATGTAAATTCTATCACCAGGCTGCAGAAGTACCCCCAGCGGAGTCCCTAGGGAGCACCGCTTGAACCCTTGTCTACCTCAAAGGGGCCTCTGACACCGTAGGCTGGAGACCTTGCCTCTGCGCTGCACCTCCTGGATCTGAGGTGGGTCCTTGTCGGAGTACATGGTTATTTTGCTGTAAACCAGGGAAAGTGGCCGGGGCAGAGTCGAGCATGCCCCTGGGAGGCCCAGAGACCTGACCCGTTACTGTCTTAGCCCAGACCCCAAACTTTGGGTTACAGTTAACAGTCCCCGATTACTTCACATGTCCCACTCCAGCATTGCTTATTTTATAAAGATTTTTAGCAGTAGTCGTGTCTTACCCCAGGTTTAGATGTGACTTACTCATGATTTCCTGACGAGACATGTCGATCAGAAGGGATTAACTATCAGGTTACTAACCGACACCCCATCCCTCCTCAAAGCTTTGAGATGTCGACAATCTAAGGGTCTGGATTGGGATGTCTGGGTCCAGAAGATATTTGGGATGGCGTTTTAGAGAGGAATTACATCCTGAATCTGGGGCTGCAATTAATTTTATGATTGAAGCCTAGAATGAGAAGTCCTTCCAAATGTTCCAGGTAACAACCACTGAGATGATGTCTGGTACTAACAGACGCGCTTCCATCCTTCCTTTTGGCTGCCCAACCTCTGTTTTCATAATGTTCTCTAATCAAAACCAGTGGCCTCCGTAGAAGTGAAAATTTCCATATAATTGAGAATCACTCCTGCCAATGAGACATTGATTAGTTCTCCCTGTCTGCCCTGAGGGAAACGAGTGATATAGTTCAAATCCTGCCCTCACTCCTGCCAGTCTGACATTGATTAGTTCTCCCTGTCTCCCGTGAGTGAATCTAGTGATAGAGTTCAAATCCTTCCCTCACTCCTGCCAGTCTGACATTGATTAGTTCTCCCTGTCTGCAGTGAGTGAATCGAGTGATATAGTTCAAATCCTGCCCTCACAGCTTTCAGACCATGCCTCACACCGATAGTTTAAAAGAAAATCGATCCAGCTGGTTTTGTCTCATCCTTGTTCTTCCCCTTGAAGGCCTCATTCCCTACATTTGGGGCCTGAGAAGTTAAAGCCCAGGGTAAAAAGCACATTCTGATTGTATATTGCAATGTATATCTGCCTTCCCTTGCACCTGATGAAGGCTGATGTTCCTCGGACGAATAAATGGTTACTTGTATTTGCTGTCATTAATGTGGGTCATGTGGAAAATGGAACACTGAATGCAAAATTAACTTTTGAAACCCAGGTGTAAAAGGCCTTTCCTGGTTGGGTAACTAAAGAAAACCCTGAATGGGCAGATGGAGAAGATATTTGTCAACAGCAAAGCTTTTTACTGCTGAGAAAAGCCAGTCTTGCAAAGGATTCCGGCCACGTCATCTGCACGTACTCATCATTCATCCGAATCTGCACGTACTCATCATTCATCCGAATCTGCACGTACTCATCATTCATCCGAATCTGCACGTACTCATCATTCATCCGAATCTGCACGTACTCATCATTCATCCGAATCTGCACGTACTCATCATTCATCCGAATCTGCACGTACTCATCATTCATCCGAATCTGCACGTACTCATCATTCATCCGTGCAGAATAGTCCTGCAAGTGGAACTTCCACATCGGTAAACATGCACATATGACAACAATCTTGAGATACTCTGTATATTTCATAAGGTCCAATCTAAGGGATTATTTTTATACATTTTAAACATGGCTTTGGATCGTTCTCTGAGAGAACACAGACATGGCACTCTTCAGGCCGCGTGGTCCGCTGAGGCAATATTACTTCACCTACTTTGACCTCTAACTACTGCGTACCCATCCAAGCCAAGAACTTGACAAATTGTCTAGCAGTTATTAATGCTCTATTACTTACCGGTAATCTTCATTACTCCGGGTCCCGTTGTCCTCGTCCCATTCATTACAAAGTGGAGATAATCATCTCCCGACAGAAAAAAAGACCAGAGGCAAGCTTAAACAGAGTTCAAGTTGAAGAGGACGCCCAAGTGGTTCACTTCCTACTGACAGGCAAGCCCGAAAAGGAGTCATGTTGGCATGGTAGCCCAAGCCCTACTGAGAGGTAGCCCAAAAACGAAATGGATGACAACAGACAATAACCCAACCTTGGGCAACACTGGCAGGGGAGGTCGACTCCAACAACATCAGGAATTGAGACCAGTACCCTGCAGAGCTTTCCCTAATCCAAGGCATGCATTTAAGGACATGCTGGAGGTGTTCTGGGCCTATAAATTGTGGCCCCCAACAAAGCGCTCCTTTCATCTGTTCCTGGCAGTAAACAATGACCCCATCTGAAATAAGTCCATGAGATGGCCTCCCCAGTTCACTGCTGCTGCCCGGGCCTACGCGTATCAGAGCAGATCTCCCCTCTTCAGCTGTGGCCCACCACCGCTTCTGCTCAACCGGGATAATTACCCCAGGTTAGATCTCACATATGGGCTCGGGGTCTCAGACAGCCACAGGAAGTACCTCCCCTCCCGGACACTCCGGGATCCCTGGTGTGCCGGTGTCTCTCCAGGGCCTTGATTTTCACGCAGCAGCCCAGTGTTTACCTTAAGCCGACCAAAATAGGTGGCGGACTGGTGGAGGCACTACTATCGAGTAAACAAAGAAAGGGCTAATCATATTCTAGTTGGGGAAGGCAGATATAGAACCTACTGCCCTTGAACGTATGATGTACGGCAAAGAATATTATTGTGTTAATTGTCGACCAGAAAAACCACATATTACCCCCAAGGTCCCTTATGTCCTCGTCACATTCATTTACAAAGTGGAGATAACCATCTCCCGACAGAAAAAAAGACCAGAGGCATGCTGGGACCCTAATACTGCCCCTCCCACCGGGAATACATAAGCAGTACTTACCCAGCATCCCGCCTGTACAACCAAGCCCAGACAGGAAGGCCGGCCGCCCGGGAGGGAGGAGGGGCGTATGAATGGTACGAGGACAACGGGAGTAATGAAGATTACCGGCAAGTAATAGAGCATTACCCCCAGGTCCCTTATGTCCTCGTCCCATTCATTTACAAAGTGGAGAATACCAAAGCAGAAAACCGGCCTTCCGAACCCACAAGAGCACCCAGGAAACCACACCAAACGCAGCAACCCAAGGGAGCACCGAGAAGGAGGGAAGGGGGACCGCAGGAAGCAACCGGCCCGCAACCCAGAACAGGACAGCAGGGACCAAACAATGACCGGAGACAACCAAGAAAAAAACAGAAGGCCAGGGCCACAACAAGGAGGCCGCCAACCAGAGAAACCAGAGACAGGGCAACCAGGCCAAAAGGACACGGCCAAGGGACCCACCGGACAAGCCCGCCCAGCCCAGAACCACCAGGAAGGCACACAGGACCCGGCAGCCGCACAGACACCGAGCAAACCCCGACCGCCCCGGAGAAGGCCAAAGAAAGAAGCCCAGGCCGGCCAACAGGGCGCAGGCACAAGCACCCAGACCAACAAGGAAGCAGGGAAGCACAGGCCAGAAACCGGCCCACCCCACCAAACCGAACGACCCAGCCCCCAGAGAGCTCAGAGGAGAAAGCCAACCAAACCCCGCAGAGGAGGCCCAGGACCCGGGAAAGAAAAGCCAGCACCACCAGGGCCACCAAACGACAACCACCAAGCACCCAGCCCAGAGGGAGGAGCCCCAGCAAGAGCCCGGGAGCAGAACAGGAGCCAGACCCCAACCAAACCGAAAAGGACAGGGAAGG
Organism: Calotriton arnoldi; assembly: GCA_963921515.1. NCBI lineage: Eukaryota > Metazoa > Chordata > Amphibia > Caudata > Salamandridae > Calotriton > Calotriton arnoldi. The sequence goes on along the minus strand of CAWUFW010010054.1, from coordinate 589,409 downwards.
AGACAGAGACCCGAAACCCCAGGAGACCAAAGCCCCACAGGGAAGGAGTCCGCCAACCGAACCAGGATGGCCACAAAACCCAGAACAGCAGGTGCAGAGGAGGCCAACCCAAAAGACCACAGGCCAGAGACGCCCCCAGAAAGAACCAGCCGACAGCAGACCAAACAACAGAGAGGACAACAAACCGGAACCGAACAGGTACAGCAAGGGCGGGGACAGGGCCACCGGCCACAACCACAAAAACCCCCAATCCCAAAGGGAGGGAAAACAAGGCAGGGCGCAAGCCCAGGGCAACCGGAAACCCCCGGCAGCCCCCAAACCAGGAAACAACCAGGCACGAACCTGCCGAACCACAGAGGGCAGACAAAAACAGGAGCCAACAAGGCGGAGGACCGCACAGGCACCCAACACCCAGGCCAAGCACGCAGCAAGGTCAGGAGCAGCGGAAAAGGCCCCAGGGCGCACAGCACCCAGACCAGAAACCCACCAGGCCCGACCCCAGCCAACGCCGAAGAGGAGCCAAGAAACAGCAAAAACCAGGGCAACAAACGCAAAAGGAACCAGGAAGCCAGGACCGGAGCCAAGCAACCCACCGATGCAGGAGGACCCACAGGCCCAACCAGCCCCCGGAAGGAGCCCACGTAGCGCCCAGGGCAAAGCAAAGGGCAGGGAGGCTGACAGAGACCCCCAGCACACTACCGCCGGACCACACAGAAGGCCGAAAGAAAAACAAGCACAGGAAACCGCCAAAGCGGAAACCGGAGGAAGCAGAGAAGGCGGAGGGCCAAGCAGCAGCATACCCCGGACAACCTGCAGCCAGGAGGGAGGACCCCACAGGCAAGAGGAACCCCACAGAACCGCACCCCAACCAAAGAAGGGGGGGGCACCCAAACAGACACACACCGGGAACAGAGCCCAGGGAAGCAAGGGAAAACAGGAGCGAGCCAGGACACCGGAACCAGGAAGAACCAGGAACGCCCAGCAAAACACACCCCAGAGCCGGCCGAGAAGCAACGACACAGCCAGCAAGCCTAGGAGGCACAGCCAGAGGCCACGCCGAACCAGCAGGAAGCCGGCAGACCCGGAGCAACAGGAGGCAACCCCTGACATGCCAAACCAGAAGCACCGAACACCAGGACCCCACACAGGACCGGACAAGGGAACCGCAGCCCAGGAGAAAAGGGGGAGAGGGCCCACGAAGAAGGAGCACCGGGGCAACGGGGAAACCCGAAGCCCAACAGCACCCAACGGAACCCCCAGGACCAGGCAGAAACACGGACACCCAACCAGAGGCGAACCAAGCCCGGGAAGAGAACCGCCGGCAGGAGCAGGCCTAGAAGGACTCACCAGGACACGGCCCGAAACCAAGAGAGCGCCCCGCCAGAACACCCAGAGAGAGCACAGGCAAGGACGCAGGTCTGAAAAAAAGGCGACCAACAGACGCCCAAAACCAGCAGAAGCCGTAAAGCCCCAGCAGACCCCCAGCCAGGCACCCATGACGGGAGCCAGACAAGACCAGGACCCCCCAGGGAGCAAACGCACCCGGAGCCGAGACGGACCCCCAACCGGGAGAACCGCAGAACAGAAGAGGGGAAAAACAGGCGCCATGCCAAGGACACAGCAGCAGCGAAAGAGAGCCAGGCACAGACAGCAGCGGCACGAACCCCAGGGACCCAAAAGGCGAACCGCCACCGGAAACACACCCCGGGGGGGACGCAAAGGAAAGGAAGAGCAGGGCCCAACCACACCAGCCTGAGAAGCCGACAGCCCCAGGCACCCCCAGGCGGCCCCAACCAGGAACAAACCAGGCACGACCAAGCGGAACCACAGAGACCAGGCGAGAGCAGGCTCGCTGGCGGAACCAGGAGGGGCGGTCAGGACCCACCGAAGCAAGCCAAAGGCAAGCACAGGAAACAGAGCAGGGGTGCAGCAGAAGCAGGGGAACACAAGGCCAACACCAAGGAAACCCCAGACGCCAGGAACAGCGAGCGCCAGAGCCAGGAGCAACCAAAGACAACAGCACCCAGCACGGAAGAGGCAAGAAGCTGGAGACAGCAACAGCCAGCCAGACCCCCATAAAGCAACCCAAGCACACAGGAGGACCCGGAACAAACACCGGGAGCCCCAGACTTGTGCAATGAGAACACAACAGCCGCAAAGGAGGCAGCAACAGGGAAAGAAGCGTCCCAGCAAACGCCAACCCCGGAACCCCAGGGAGGCCAGACCCCAGAACGGGATGACGCCATACAAAGACAAAGAGCCCCCCAAACCGGACCGAAGGCAGCGGGGGCAGAGTCAGGAGAGGAAGGGGACACCGCACTCCAACGGAAAGAAGGAGCAACCCCGAAGAGAGGCCACAGAAGCCAGGAAGCGGAGGCACCCAAAAGAGAGCCGAACCGCCCAACGGGGACCGGAAGAAAAAAGAGAACCCACGGCACACCCAAGCAGGGTACATGACCCAGCAGAACTGGACGCCAGCAGAGGAACAGAGCCCGCAGCACAGGCAAGGACCCCCGGGAAAGGGTGGGCAGACCCAGGGACCCAGCGCACCCAAAGCCAGACCACAGCATCCACACCATCAACACCCCGAGGAGCAGGACTGCACAGGAACAGCAGAAAGCGGGCAGACCCCGGCAGGACCAGGAGCCCAGGAGAGGGCAAGCACAAGCGAGCCCACGGAGCCCAAGAAAGGACCACGGACCCAGCCGCACCACCCAGGGAGGCCACGCACTGCAGAGGCAATGCGCCGACGAGCAACAAAGCACACAGGCACCCAGCGGAGCCCAACACAGAGAGCCCAGAAGGAGAAAGGGCTGAGTGGACATGCCGGTACACGAACCGGCGACCACAAGAACCAACACAGGCCCCCGCAGGGGAGACAAGCCCACCGAGACAGCACACACGGCGAACCAAAACACTGGCAGCACCGCACACCCCAGTATGCCAGCCCAGCATCCCGGAACACCCATGAGGGCGTTACTGAAGGTCGTAGATCAGCACAAACAGGAAAGAACCCCTTCCCCGCAGCGGGACAGAGGCGGGCGGACCGGCACCACTCATCAAAGAGGCGCCACTGGGCCAGGAACTAGGACCGGGCCACACACCACCGGGCACCCGGCACCCCCCAGCCCCGCAGGAGAAAGGGGGGTGGGAAAGCAAGAGAGATGGGCACAGGGGAGCACGAGGACCCGAGCGAAGCCGGCACATAGCACAGCGCAGCGCGGCACCGCGTGGCGCCAGCCCGAGCGGGGAAAGGAAGAATGGCCAGCAGCGAGCATGAAGCACTCCGAAACCGGCACCACCAGGAGGCACAGGAGCCCGTCACGGCAGGAACCAGAAGGCCAGCCCGCCAGCAAGCAAGGACGGTGTAGGAAGGTGGAATCTGACTACATGGTTGCCCCCACTTTTTTTCTGGTGTTTTGATGGTTTTTGACTTAGTTTGGCTGGGAACCTGCTATTCAGGTCCCCAGCCTATCTGATTTCTCTTATATGTTTATTCCATGTACCTTAAGTACACTTCAGATTGGATTCTGGGGTGTCCTTATAAGTCCCTAGTATATGGTATACTATGTACCCAGGGCATTGGTACCCCAGAGGCCTACCAGGGGCTGAAGCATGTATTGTGCCACCCCTGGAAGGCCCTTCAAAATGACACCACAGGACTGGTACTCCAGCCTGAGTAAGGTGGTGCATGCACCCCTTACAGAGATATAGGTTCACTATATCTCACCTATCACTGCGCACATAGAAACCTATCAGTCACCCCTATGGCAGGCCTTATCAATCCTGAAGGCAGGGTGCTTGGTTTTATGTGAGAGGGTGCCCCTGCATGAGCAGAGCCCCTCTGCAACCTTCGGAATCTCCTCTCCGGGGTTGTCTGTGGTGCAGCCTGACCATATACTCTTAAGTGCATTATATCTTAAACGGTAAATGCTAACTTTGGGATGGCTGCACGGAAACATGTCGTGTTTGGTGTCAAACACCTTGGAATCATACCCCCACACCAGTAACTGGTGTGGGAGTATGATCCCACCCTTCTAGAGGGAGAGACATGACAGCACCGGTATACCCGGTAGAGACTTTACAGAGCCTGGCATCACAAAATGGATGCTGCAGCCACAGACACGAGTCTGACCTCCCACTGCTGACCGAAACTCCGTCAGGGGAGGCCTGGACAATAGGTTTCCTGTCGTAGGGAGGTGTTACCACCTCCCAGACAGGCTTTAGTGTATTGGGGCTGGGTGGGTGCACTCTCTGAGTGCTTTGAAGTCCTGCACTGGGGGCACATTTGGTGTCCTCGTGCATACCCCAGTTCAAACCAGTTGCAGGGGCTGCCAGCCCCTGCTCTGGTGCGAAACTGGACAAAGGAAATGGGTGTAGCCACCCCTCTTTCCAAACTCTCCCATAGGTGGGTCCACAGAGTTAGTCCAACCCCTTCCTTAGGTATAAGTAAGGAACCCCTGGCAACAGGACTTTAGATATCCCTGGACGAAACTCTGCAACTGAATCCTGGAACTTCGACGCTCTACTCAAGACTAGAGGACTGAAGAAATCTCCCTTGGGGTCAAGGAGTGACTCCCCTGCTTGGCAGGCACCAACAAAGCATTTGCCGGTCTGCATCTCCGAAGCTCCCGCCGGACTCCGAAGTACTTGCAGCCCAGGAAGAGGGTTTCCAGACATCTCAGAGGCCGACCCGAGACCCCAGCAAAGCTGAGACCCGCAGCCCTCGTGAGTAGCGTGGAACCGGAACTCCTGGTCACCGTGCACATTTGCTAGTGCATTGACTTCTCATCGACTCTTGAAGTCCTGTTTTGGGATGCTCATAGCCCAGGCCCGAGCACCATTTGCACTGAAGATTGTGAGCCTACACTCCACGAGTGTTCCGTGGGCCCGCTTCCTGCATTTCCGCTTGGGGCTCCTTTGCGATCCCTGGTCTGTCGACTGGTGGGTCCCTGTGAAGGCAACTCTGATTTTCTTTGGGCATTTCTGGTTGCTCCAGACGTGCCCTAACTCCCCACCAGGTGGTGAGTCCCTCAGACCTTGCTGGTCTGCTCCGAAGCATCTTTCTCCTTTCTGCGTGGGTTGCTGTTGCCAAGGCTTGTTGTGTTCAATCCAGACACCAACACAGCAGCACTCGACATCCTTTGTGGGACAGCTCGAATCCAGCTCTTGGTTGTCGTCGACACCTCCTGGTCCTCGTGGCTGAAGAGTCAAGCTTCCCCTCTTTCACCTGAAGCACCCGACATCGGTGGGCATTCGACTATCGTGCCCCTGGTCACTGGCAAGTGACCCAGACTCTGTCCCCTCTGCTTTCAGGTTCTTCTCATCTCTGATCCAGGCTTGGATCTCTTCGGACACTTCACATCTTCCCGGCAGCAGCACTTCGTGGCAGGCTGCCATTGAAAACGACGACGCGACCCGACACCATTTGACACCTATGCACCTGGCTTCCCTGGGTGAGGTAACTCGAGTACTCCAGTGCTCCCGTGCGTGTTGACCCTAGAACTGTCTAAGTCCAAGAGGGTTTGGTCCTAGTCCATTTCTAAGTGTCCCTAAACTCTAAAACTCTTACCGCGACTTTCCCATAGACTTTAACGGAGCTCGCAGCTGTGTTCACACACTGCACACAGCCCTCGTGGGTCCCCGGTGTCACTACCTTGGGTGGTTCCTTGGGGTCCCAGCGATTCTACAGGCTCTAGGCCTTGTGTCTACTTGAGTCGTGGTTCTTATACCACTTTCTTAATATATGGTGTGGTAGGCCCCTAGGGCTAATCGTATATTGTGCTAATTTACTGTGCTATTTGACTTGTAACTTGTGTACTTCGACCTCTAGCCTCATAAAGAGACTATTGGGATGTGTTTAGTAATAAATACATATATTTTATATATATACCTGGTGTGGTTCTCCTTTCATTTGGTCATTCATGAGATTATAACTGGTAAAACAAACAGCTTAACACTCCTTCAAGACTTAGCCTGAAGGCTGCTCTCCATAGCTACCACTAGGATAGCTTTCAATAAAGGTTGTCTTTAAACCTATCATCAATAAAGGTCGTTTGGACTGGTGCAAGGTGCCCACTATAACTAGTGGACAGCATATACCAGGCCAACTTCTCACAGACGGCAGGCAGCAGTGACAGCCCGGAGCCTGGAAAGAAACATGAACCTCGCACCACCCAGAGGCAGCAGCAACCAGGAAACAGCCGCCAACAACGGGCACACCCACAGGAGAAAGGAGGCAAAAACCGCTACGCGGGACTCACCCGGGGCAGGGGCCGGACTCCACCAGCAGCAAGGCCCCAACCGCAACAGCGGGAAGGCACGTAACTCGGCAAACGCGGCGCGTCTCCCAACTCGTCCAGCTTCAGGAAGACGTGCACGCGACCCGGAAGCACCCGGGAGGCCACGCACCAGCCACAAAGGGCCTGCAGGCCAGGCAGCGCACCAGCCATCACCGTCATGTCACCCAGCAAGCCCGGCAGGCCAGGGGACAGACCAGGAAACCCCACGGCCGGACAGCCAGGCAGCCGGGCGGGGGGAGGGAAGAGAAGAACGCCACTCCAGCCCAGCAGGAGCAGCATCAGCACACCACGTCCATTCTGTCGACAGACAGAAAAAAAGAACAGGTGGGATGCTGGGTAAGTACTGCTTATGTATTCCCGGTGGGAGGGGCAGTATTAGGGTCCCAGCATGCCTCTGGTCTTTTTTTCTGTCGGGAGATGGTTATCTCCACTTTGTAAATGAATGTGACGAGGACATAAGGGACCTGGGGGTAATATGTGGTTTTTCTGGTCGACAATTAACACAATAATATTCTTTGCCGTACATCATACGTTCAAGGGCAGTAGGTTCTATATCTGCCTTCCCCAACTAGAATATGATTAGCCCTTTCTTTGTTTACTCGATAGTAGTGCCCCCACCAGTCCGCCACCTATTTTGGTCGGCTTAAGGTAAACACTGGGCTGCTGCGTGAAAATCAAGGCCCTGGAGAGACACCGGCACACCAGGGATCCCGGAGTGTCCGGGAGGGGAGGTGCTTCCTGTGGCTGTCTGAGACCCCGAGCCCATATGTGAGATCTAACCTGGGGTAATTATCCCGGTTGAGCAGAAGCGGTGGTGGGCCACAGCTGAAGAGGGGAGATCTGCTCTGATACGCGTAGGCCTGGGAAGCAGCAGTGAACTGGGGAGGCCATCTCATGGACTTATTTCAGATGGGGTCATTGTTTACTGCCAGGAACAGATGAAAGGAGCGCTTTGTTGGGGGCCACAATTTATAGGCCCAGAACACCTCCAGCATGTCCTTAAATGCATGCCTTGGATTAGGGAAAGCTCTGCAGGGTACTGGTCTCAATTCCTGATGTTGTTGGAGTCGACCTCCCCCTGCCAGTGTTGCCCAAGGTTGGGTTATTGTCTGTTGTCATCCATTTCGTTTTTGGGCTACCTCTCAGTAGGGCTTGGGCTACCATGCCAACATGACTCCTTTTCGGGCTTGCCTGTCAGTAGGAAGTGAACCACTTGGGCGTCCTCTTCAACTTGAACTCTGTTTAAGCTTCCTCACTGGTTCCTCCTGACATTATGGCCACCCGCACATCTTGCGGTTCTAGTGAGTTTCTTTGCATATACTGCTACATTTGTCTATTTGTTGATTTTAGCTATCTTACACCTTTATTGGTTCCATGTACAGGCTCTGTGTTTCCATGTCGATGCTGTTATTTATTGCCTGCTTTGCGGCTTCTGCATATCCTAAGCTAATTCTGGTTTGGCGACCTTATCATATTTACGCTAAAACCTAGAATTGTACACCAACATCATTATTTTGCACGTTTAATGCGTTTCTCATATTGTTTCATTGGCTTAAAAGACCTTGCAGGCATCTGTGGAACACTCTGCCTACCTCACCCTAACATTGATCCCCTGCTGTATTCCCTGTGATAATCTATTGTTGCCGATGTCTTTTCTCTACAAGACGATTCTGCCTGCCTACCATGATGGTTCCCTGTGCAGGCAATGTGTCTACACATCATTGCTGTTATTTATTGCTTGCTCTGTGTCTTCTGCCGAAGCTTAGCTGAAGCAACGTGCCGCAACTGGTACGTTTCTTGCCCTGGAGGCTCAGCTACATCATCTTGCCCTTATCTTCAATGGGTTCTATTCCTCGCACTTCCCCCTGATCACCTTGATTACTTAATTACTCCTGAATAATGTTCCATCTTCTGCTTCTACTCGCTTTCACCTCATTCGAAGCGCTCTCTTCTTCTCCTACATCTCCTCCACTTCACCCTCTCCATCTTACAAATATGTCGTCCAAACGAGTGAAGGCTGGAGCCAACTGTTTAAAAATCATTTCCCCCCCCAATTTGTCCAAAGCATCAGCAAAAAGGTTCAAACACAACACCCTGAACAATTTCCAGATTCCCTTTTCGTTGACCAATACCATAGTGGTCGTTATGGGAGGCTCAAAACCGATCTCATGCTCTTCACCCACAACATCTCATCCTGGACTACCATTTTCAATAATTCCCTCAACGTTACTTCCTCCTCCTCAATCCCACACGGGCACCAACTAAAAATCTCCCCATCAGCTTGTTTCGATGTCTCACTCACTATCTCACTTTACAACAACGGCAAAGTCCTGATCCAAGCCAAAGACACTTATCTCTCCCTTTTCGACCACCTATTTCCATCCCTGCTCTCCATACCTGGCACTCCTATCCCTCCAGGCTCCTCCCCTAACTCCTCCCTCAATTCTTTCTCGCCTCCCCTTATCCACCGGAACACCTGCTTGCAGTTCTCCCTTGGGGCACAGCCGTCCCCCCTGGCAGTCCCGTTCCATCCTTCACCCCTGTCTCCCCTCCCCCCAATCCCACCTTCCCCATATGGGATACTAACCTCAACACTCCCTCCCAGCCAATGGCTTGCTCCCTCATCCACACCCCTTTACCAACCTGGAATTCTACATAAATCTCCCCCCTCGCCAGATTAACCACCCCCCTATCCATTCCATCTTTCCAATATCCTGTCTTCCCAGCTCTCACAGTATCTTTTCCACCTTATGCTCTCCATTCTAATCCCTCCCCTCCCCCTTCCCCTTTCCATTTTGTATGAATCCTGGGCAAGCCGCTTTCATTTCTCTTCAACCCCCCAACATTCCAGAACTGCTGCTTGCACCACCATCCCCCTATGACAACCTCCTCCTCCCCCCCTGGATATACTTTTCCTCACTGAGACCTGGCTTAACGACACTTCTCATTCTTCTTTCGATCTTCTTCTCCCCACTGACTATTCCATTCTCAGGAACGATAGAGAAGATAAAGTCGGGGGAGGTGTAGCAGTTATCTTCAGGAACTCCCTTCATCTCAAAGCTTCTCCCAGAAGCTCTTTCCGTTCCTTCGAATGCCTTTCTCTGGAGTTTCAAACACAGCAAAACTCCCCTGTCAGGTTTCATACCATCTATCACCCGCCTGGTGACAGCTCCACCTTCAGAGAGGAATTCACTGACTTTGCGAGCGACCAATACTCGCAAAGCGACAAACAGATTTTATTGGAGACTTTAATCTTCATTGGGGCAATCTGGAAGATACAGCGGCAAACAGGCTTGCCACTTTCCTCTTAGGAAATGATCTTGTTCAACATAACACAAAACCGACGCACTCTAAGAGCTCCATTCTTGACCTTGTTATCTCCAAAGTAGATATGCTAACTGCTGTTGATCCTATACCAGTAGATTGGTCTGACCACTTCCTCATCCTCTTCTCTCTGCACCTATCTCATTCTGTTACTCTTGGCCAACCTAAAAGAACTACTACCTTTTTCCGCAACATCAAAAACATCGACCTGGACATTTTATGCAACACAGCTTTGAGCTCTCTTCCAATCTTAGACCCCTACTCGGATGTCAACGACCTGACCACCCAATGTCTCACTAGTCTATCAGCTGTAATTGATAATGTTGCTCCACTGCAAAGTAAAAAGAAAAAACCTACTCCTTCTGCTCTGTGGTTCAATAAATCCCTCTACAAAGAAAGAAAACACTTGAGGAACCTTGAGAAATTATGGAGACATTCTCCTTCCACCACCAATCTATCCAATCTCCGCCTCGCAAGATCCAGTTTCCACAAACACATCTTCCATGAAAAAGCGATGCATTTCAGAACCCTCATAGATTCTGCCAAAAATAGACCTAAAAGATTATTCAACCTTATCAAAAGCACCAACATCTCTCCCTCTTCCTTCATATTTGACGACCCCCCCAAGATAGTGGCAGAATTTGCATTATTCTTTCATGAAAAAGTAAAATCACTTGTGGATCAGGTTACCCATCCTACCCCCTGAGGTCTGTAAATCCTGAGTCCTGCGGCAGAACTTTGACCTCGTCACCGAAACGGCCCTCCTTGAAAGCATTCTAGAAACTAAACCCTCTAACCATTCCATCGACCCCATCCCCAGTGACATTGCCATTGACTTTTACACACACACACTCCCCTACTGGACCAGTCTGATAAATCTCTTCCCCAACCAAGGCTCCCTTCCTGCTGCCCTTAAAACAGGATGGGTTACCCCACTTCTTAAGAAACCCTCTGCTGATGTAAACGATCTCAACAACTTTCGCCCTATCACCAACCTTCCTTTTCCTGCTAAAATCACAGAAAGTTGTGTGGCGAAGCAACTTTCCAAACTTATCAAGGTCAACTCCCTCCTTGACGAATTCCAATCTGGCTTTACCCAAGGTTGCAGTACCAAAACAGCCCTACTTCAAGTGATCGATGATGCCCTGCGAGTACTTGACTATGGTGAATCTTGTCTCCTGGTCCTTCTTGATCTATCCGCAGCCTTTGACACTGTTAATCACAACACTCTTTTGAACACTTTGAAGCTAAGAATGGGTTTTGAAGGCACAGTGCTCAAATGGTTCGAATCATTCCTCTTGGGCAGATCCCAGATGATCAAAATAGCTAATTGTCTCTCCACTTCAATGGCTGTTGGACAAGGTGTCCCTCAAGGCTTGATCCTCGCGCCCACTCTGTTCAACCTCTACATTGAACCGCTGGGTAATCTCCTAAAAAAATCCGGGATCCATTATCACCTATATGCAGATGACACCCAAATCTACCTAAAGGTTTCTTCCACTCATGACATTTTAATCCTCAACACCACACTCAACTCCATCCACCACTGGCTGTCTACTCATCAACTAATACTGAATCCTTCCAAAACAGAATTCCTTCTCCTCTCGACCTCACTATCTCCTCCCCCTATCCAATCTTGGATGAACAATCTGAACATTCTCAACAACAAGCCTATCATTGTTGACAGTGCCAAATCTCTAGGCTTCATCCTAGATAAAAGGCTCAACTAACAGTCCCATATCAATTCCATCGCCAAGAATGCACGTTACCAACTGCGCCTTCTCTGGGGGTTTGGCGCTTCTTTCCTGAACAAGACCTAAAAACCTTGGTCCAATCATTGGTTCTTTCCAGATTGGACTACTGCAACTGTCTCCTTGCTGGACTCCCCAAATCCCACCTTTCCCCTCTAAAATCCATCCTCCACTCAGCAGCTCGCTTCGTATATGGGGCTAAAAGAAATGATCACATCTCACCCATATTGTTGTCTCTTCGCTGGCTTCCTATAGAAGTAAGGTCAATTTACAAGACTGCCTGTATCACCCACAAAGCCCTGCACACCTCCACCCCACGCTATCTGGCGAATAAACTCAAATTCTCAGGTGGCTCTAGACCTTCACGCAATGCAGAAAACTTACTGCTCAAACCTCCTACCTTCAAAAGGGAAAGATTTATGGCTCAATCCTTCTCTGGTAATGCGACCAGAATCTGGAACTCACTTCCTCCTTCCCTCCGAACCACCACCTCTTTCCGTACCTTCAAAATAGATTTTAAGTCTCTCCTCCTCCAAAGACATTTCCTGGAATAACTCAACCTATTTCTTGACCACTACGACCATCTAGAACTTACAAGAGGACAACTGTGCAAATATGTATTTTACTCCAGTTTCAACCTAACGCTGTCACCTTTCATATTTTGTAAACAAGGAGAGGGGCTCTAATATTCCAAGGATCAGAGCACCTAATGACTCAATAGTTAAAAAATAAATTTACCCAATGGAAATGTTACTTCATCTCACAGCATCTATGTGATTAATTCAACACCCATACATCACTCACTCATTAAAACTTGAAAATAGAAGCTCTACTCAGAATGTATATGCACTTATATGTATATTTAATCCATCATATTCAAAATTCAATAAAAACATATATCTTCATACACAGTATTAAAAAATTACATATTTTTTTTTATACAAATCATCAAAAAATTACACAATTAATAGGAAAACAGTCCCCTAGACAGGAAAAATACACAAGACAGTACTTTTTGTCTTTGACTTGTTAATCTGAGATTTATCGTAGGCAGCACCCTGCAAGGGAGATAACCTTAGCTGTCTTTTACTGATTACTGTCTCTTCCCAGATTTAACACTGATGTTGTGCGTCGACGCGTTTCGGTGTAGCAGTGAATAATAATGCCACCTTCCTCAAGACTAACTTTTTTCCTCTTTCCTTTATACAACTGTGTGTATGCACCGGTGCTACGGCACTCGGGAGCGGTGTGGCTCCTGTTGAATGAGGGTTGTCCACACTTCAAAGATACAAATTTGATTTTATACTCGGGAGCGGTGTGGCTCCTGTAGAATGAGGGTTGTCCACACTTCAAAGATACAATATTGATTTTATACTCCCTTAAATTCCGTGATTTTTCTCAGGACATATCAATGTTCTTGTCCCCACTTGGCTGTTCAATCAAATTGAATGATTCAGCCAAGTGGAGACCTCAGAGGAAATGCGATACGTATATATAGGAGTTATCATTAAGCACTCCGAGGGACAGGCTTTTAAAGAGTGACTAATTGCGTTCTTTTTACCAAAGGATTATAGGACTATGGCTATGATCAGCTAAATATGTGGGGACAAGAACATTGATATGTCCTGAGAACAATCACGGAATTTAATGTGTCTAGTTTTACCCTTTTCCTTTTGGATCCCCACAGCAGCTCCACCAGGTAGGCGGTCCAGATGTCAGAAATACGTCTGTGGTATTCGGTAAAGTGAATTTTGCATGACATACAGACACCGTGGTAGGATCACCATTTTTGTCAGTGCCACCTTACCCATCAAAGATAGCGGTAGTTCTCGCCAAAAAACGATCGATTTTTGGATGCCCTCCACACACCTCCCGACGTTTCTCTCCAAATAGACAGCCTGGTTGTGTGCCCCAGGTATCTTACTTCGTCTCTGACCCAACGCATTCCCACCAGGGGTAGTTTGCGTTCTTCCTTCTCAACCAGGCGTCCCATGGGGAAGAGCTTAGATTTCCCTGGAATGAGGCGCAGTCCCGCCACCTCCCCAAATCTGGCCAGCTCCCTGAGAAGCACAGGTACTGCCTCTTCAGGATGTCGAAGGTATACAAGTGTGTCGTCAGCGTACATAGACACCACGTGGGTAACATTTCCCAACTGGATCCCCCACCTCTCTATCTCAATTCTAAGGGTGATCATCAGGGGCTCCATCGCGAGAGCGAATAGAAGTGGCGATAAGGGGCAACCCTGTCGGGTACCCCTTTGTAGTTCAAAGCTGTCCAACACCTGATTTCGTAGGTGCACCCTAGCCATAGGTCTAGTGTATAGTAGTTTCATCCATCCTATATACTTGTCCCCAGTCCCATCTTACTAAGCACCATCCACATATAGCTCCATTCAACAGAGTCGAAAGCCTGCTGAATATCCAGAAGGCACATGCCCAGCTCTCTTCCCGAAGATGTGGCGCATGCCAGATTTGTGCGAGTCTACGCAAATTGTGTGTAGTGTTTCGACCGGGAATAAATCCGGCCTGGTCCGGGTGGACCAGTCGGGCCACATATGGGCACGCCGCTTAGAATTTTTTCATCGATATTCAGGAGAGAAATGGGCCTATAGGAGCTCGGAAAGAGGGGGTCTCTGTCCGGCTTGGGAATCATGGACACCAAAGCTTCCATCATGGTGTTAGGAGGTTCCCCATAAACCAGGGCTGCATTGAACACCTCTAGAAGGCGGTCAACCAGCTGCGGGGCAAATTTTTGATAAAACTCTGCCGGGAGCCCATCGCTCCCGGGGCACTTCTCTTATTTCAGCTTTTTAACCCCTTGACCGCGATCGGAATTCCGCTCGTGTGCTGGACATTCCGATCGCGGGTGCGGTTGTGACGAGCTCAGCTCGTCATGCGCACAGCGCTACCGCGCAGCATGACGAGCTGAGCTCGTCACGCGCATCGAAGGGGTTAATCGATGCTAGCACTTCCTGCTTGGAAATTGGTGCCCCTAGAGCTTCGGCTTCTGCCTCCCTCAGAGTGGGAAGCGTCATCCCATCAATAAATTCCTGTAATGCGTGCGGTCTAACCTGGATGGCAGTTGTACATGTGTGTTGTAAGTGGGTCGCGAATTCCTTTAGAATTGCGTCTGGCGTATATATCATGTTTCCTTCACTGTTTTGGAGCTGTAGGATAGGTGTATGTTCTGTCTCCGTCCTAATCAATCGTGCTAGGAGCGCTCCTGACCTGTCCCCCTCCATGTGCAATCTTTGTCTATAGGTAGTATACCTGTGTTTTTCTAGTCTGGTCCAGGCCTCCTGTAACTCTCCGCGAACTTGCGTCCATTCGGCCACACCAGTAGGCACCCTGTAAAGAGCATCGTCCAGGGTCTTAAGCTGCTTTTCTAAGGATGCAATATCATTTCTGAGCTGGTGTTGTACCCCATATGTGGTCCGCATGCAAACCCCCCTTAGGGCCACTCTGTGGATCTATTAGCTGTCGATCCCCAATTATCCTCAAAATAATGTTGCACAGCCTCCATTACTGTCTGTGCGTATGGGGGGTCTGGGAGTGCCTCAGCCCTGAGTCACCAGAGTGGAATGGCCGGTCGTCCCGGCCTGCTTTTCAGGGTAAGTTGAAGGAAGTGGCCCTTAGGGGCCACCCGGGTTACTTACAACCACCTTCTCTGCCTTCCCAAGAATGAAGAGTCGGTCAGACAGTAGAGAATACAAACCAACCTTTATTAGCAATACTCTGCAGAGGAGTCCAATCTGACCTGCACCCTAAGATGTCTGCCGAGGGACTGGCTCCCCCACGGCCGGCAGTGCATTATCATTCTTCCAAGAACCCCCCACCCACGTCCACAGTAGAAAGTTACCGGCTTGGGCCGAACATGAACAAAGGAGGCACAGAAGGATGGGCTACCACCTGCCAGATGGGTACATGCTATCTGCAGCTCAAGGCCACAGCGCCGAGTCTCAGCGTCTCCTAACGTGGGAGCAGAACTACACACTCGGATAGGCATGCGAGGGCAGAATGGCCTATTCATTAGTAAGTCAGGAAGCAGCCTTGAACGGAGAGAAAATAATAACGAAATACAGTGTTCTGCTGAGGCAGGCAATACGAATGAAGAGGCCTAGTTCAGACACGGCCTAAGCAGCCTAACAGGGATTACGAAATACAAAATGGAGTCACACTGGCTAACTACAGGAAAGCTTGCATGTTGCAGGGATAACTCAGTGGGTTGCATAACGTGAATACAAATGGCGTATATTTAGCCACACACTGCTAACCTAATATGGCATAAAACGAGTGCGTTGCAGGAATGGGATTTTCAAACCTAAGTAAGTAATAATGGTGCATGATCAGAAAGATATCGAGGTGAATAGGAAATGTCCTCCGTGGTAGCAGAAAGGCCCGGTGAGAGACAGCAGTGGTCAATTCGAGTAAATGTGTTAGGGGCAGGAGTGTAACAGGAAAACTCTCTTTTGGTAGGATTACATGCCCTCCATTCATCCCGTAGTTGCATGCCCTGCAGTATGGTATTGAGTGATCTCGACATGCGAGGTTTGGTATTATCTCTAGGAGGTTCTCTGTCTAATTCTGCATCGAAGATGCAATTAAAGCCTTCGAAAAGAATAAGTTCTGCACCCATATATGGTGTCGCTGCCTTCAGGACTAATGGGAAAAAATCGGGGCAGTCCGAGTTAGGCGCATAAACATTAACAATGCAAAGTTCCCTGCCTTCCCACCTCCCGAATAAAATTACATATCTCCCATCAGGGTCCAGGACATGATGTAGGTGGTGGAATGGGACCCCCAGTGCCACCCACACCAGTGCCCCTCACGCAAAGCCTGAGTACGAGGTAGCATACAGCTGGCCCGCCATCTTTTCCGTATGCTCAATATGGTATTACCCCATATATGCGTTTCTTGGAGCCCCGCAATTGCTATTCTGTGCCTCTTTAAAAATGCGTGCACTTTGCGGCATTTGTCAAGGCCGGCCATACCCTGAACATTCCAATTAAGTATCTTCAATGTTTGCACTGGCATGGGAATTTGTCTGTATGTAATTAAATTCTGAAACCCATTCCCCGGTGAATCCGACCTTTTGACCCGTTAGTTTGTATGGCACCTTGTAATCCAGCGCGACCCTAAAAGTTCCCAACAAACTGAAAAAACTTTGGAAATTGAACGAACCCAACCCCCTTCTCACCCCATGGGCAGTTGTGTGAATTCCGATGTGTGTAGTGTGATCCATAGGAGAAGCAGCACATACCGCCCCATACCACCCCCTCTCCCAGAAAACATTTCAACATTTTAGGCTTAATTGTCCAAGGGCCGAGACCCAGTCCAGCCTTCTCTAACAAACAAGTGTTGATATCTGTCTGGTGCTGTGCTAGAGAACTGGCTCCGCCGGGGTGCGAGATTGCTCTCAAGACTCCCAGGCGGGCCTGGACTCTGGTGGGGGGCGTCACTGCTCCTGCGGCCGCCCTTGCCCTTATTATAGATAATGATCAGCATGGTCTTCCACATATACATTCTGACGGGGATTAAAAATAAGACCAAGGAGTCTACGCATGGGATCCGAGATTACGAGTATCCTAGGGACCCCAGCAGGATACCTGCGTACCAGTCTCTCCGGGACCCCACTATGATACAGTTACTAACTGAACTTATCTGTACAGTTCCTCTCTCCGGTATTCAGCATTCAGTGTTCATTCGTGGCCGCTGCCTGGGTCGCCGGTGCCAGCCTCTGTGTCCAGCGTCGTTTCCATCGAGTCCGGCACTATCTCTGTGTCTGAGGCCTGTAGCATGCCGTCTTGTAGGACTGTGATGCGACCTGAGCTCGCTGTCCGCTTGGGTTGTGATTGGCGTGTAGATTGTCTGCGTCCCCTCAATGATGTTTTCGTTGATGTTGCTCCAGTGGAGGCCGTGGAAGGCACCAGACATCTCCCCTCCGGGGCTCTGGTATCTAGCCAGTCCCTCGCCTCCTCCGCTGAGAAGAAAAATAATGCGCGCCCTTCACTCTCCACCCGGAGTTTAGCCGGGAACATAAGGCTGTATTTTAAGTTTAAATCTCTCAGTCTACCTTTGACTGCAATAAAGGTCTTTCTTTGTTCCTGGACTCTTTGGGTGTAATCAGGGTACAGCGATATGGAATGGCCCTCAAAGAAAAAGCGCCGTCCACTGCATGAGAGCTGAAGGAGGAGGTCTCTGTCCCTGGAATTGAATAGCTTCACAATGATAGCTCGAGGAGGCGCTCCGGGTCTAGGGGGAGCCACCAGTGCTCTGTTCGCTCTTTCAATACTGAAGAACTTGGACAACTGTTTGAGAGCCATTTCGTGCATGATCCATTCTTGAAGGAACAGTTCCGTGGAAGGGCCCTCCGCTTTTTCAGGGAACCCAACAAATCTCAGGTTCCCTCTCCTCGACCTTCCTTCTGAATCTTCTGCCCTATCGTCCAACTTTATAACCTGTTGTTTCAGTTCCACTCCCGTGGCACTAAGATTTTTCACTTCCACCTTTAAAGCGTCCATTTCTTTCTCAGTGACGGTCACTCTATCTGAGTCTTTTCGCAGATCGCACCTCAATAAATTAACGTCTATGGCCACAGCGTCTATTTTTCGGACCATGTCGTCCCTGGTCGATTGGATAGCTTGGATGATGTCCATTAGTGTGGGAGGGTCCTCGCCAGCTCCCTCAACAGTCCCCTTCCCCTGCGTGGGGTCCTCATCCCTGGCATCAGGGCCGTGGAATATGGGCTGAGCAAAATTCGAGATTTTGTTGGTTTGCGCCTTCACTACTTTATCCTTCCCCATGGCAACCGGCAGAGTATGTCGACTGGTATCCTGTGGGACACCTCTAGATAGGGGAACTACCTGGGTGATCTGTACCCAGGAGCTTGAGTCCATCCAATGTTCAGCACTTCTGAGCCTGGGTCTCGCTGCTATCCAGTCGGTTGTTCGAGGTGGCCACCTTCCAGGGGTCCCCACAAGGGGTCCGGCTCTCTAGGATCCCAGAATGAAATTTAACTGGGTGCCACGTCACGTTGTCTCACAGCGGTCCCAACGCTGTCTCCCCCACTTGTATCCCACTTGGGCACCCTCACAGGTCCCTGTGTGTTCTTTTCCCAGCTGGAATGGCCCCGGGCTACCGTCCCTCAGCCCCGTTCACCTCGCACATCCCACGAGGCGCAGTCAAGTCCCTCAGTAGGGGTCTTTATCTTCCCTGGGCAGGCAGCTCAATCCGGCCCCACCGCAGCCTCCTGGACTTGAATCTCAAGGGGTTCCCTGCTGGGGCACCCCACGCTCTCACCTCTGTCTTGCCTGGACCCAATGGCACCTCCCTAGTTTATCTCACCTCGTGATCCCTCGAGGTCACAGTCAATCCGCAGGACGAGGGCCTCTTAGCAGCTCAGGCAGATCCGTACCACGTTGTGCCTGTGGCCTAGTCCTTCTACAGCTGCCTTATTGCCGCCGGGGACCAACGGTCAAGCGGACCCTCCCCATTGATGTGAGGGGGAGGTAATCGCAGCCCGCTCTGCTTCTTGTGCCTCAGGTCACCTCCGGCGCCAGTTGCGTCCCATGGACGACCCCTTCACCACGAGCCATTGTCAGCGGCTCCCGCGTCTCGGGGTCTGAGTAGAGCTACAGGGCTGAGCGCCGTGCCACGTTACACGCGCCGGTCACAGCTCGACCTCCAGCATGAACCCAGCCAAAGCCCGCTCTCCGCCGTGGTTGCGGCGTATCTGAGCCTCCGAGATGGGGCCCGGGCAGATCTCGGGTCCGATCGTTGCGACTCAGTCACACCTCCGGCAGCTAAAATGGCGCCGACTCCCCTCTGAGGCCGGATCTCCGTATTAGCGATTGTGGGGTCCCTGGCAGTTGCGATTGCTCGTGCAGTTGTGTGGGGTCTCACGGTACCCAGGAGACCAATTGCGAGCCAGACATGGGCCAGGATTCTTCAGGATTATGCCCTAAATTGGGCCGGCATGCGGAGCTCTCTCAGAGCTCGTCTACGCTGCCATGATGGCAAGCCACGCCCCCCATCCTCAGCAGCTGTTAGCAGCTTAGAGCTTCAGTCTTCTCCTCAGTCCTCTGGTCCTCAGCAGCTCCCATCAGCTTAGATCTTCAGTCTTCTCCTCGGTCCTCTGATCCTCAGCAGCTCATAGCAACTTAGAGCTTCAGACTTTTTCTCGGTTCTTTAGTCGTTAGCGGCTCCCACCAGCTTAGATCTTCAGTCTTCTCCTCAGTCCAATGATCCTCAGTAGTTCTCAGCAGGTTAGATCTTCAGTCTTCTCCCTAGTCCTCTGGTCTTCATCAGCTCCCAGCTTCAGTCTTCTACTCAGTCCTCTGAGAAAACTTACACCTGTTCAAAGAGCCACAGTTTCAGCTTCTTCTTAACCTGTTTGTGATTCGAAATCTGATGAGAAATTAGGGAAGAGCATTCCCATGTTTGGCCACAAGGTAAGAGAATGAGTAGCCACTATTCGGCGAATGATACGAGGACTGGAAGCCTGACAGATAGGCATAGCGGATAGTTCCAGTTTCATTTTCAGGTGGATCAGGCCGACATCATTGAAAGCTTATGCACAAATCACAGAGTTGTAACAACTGATGGTTTTAGGGCAGGAAGCCCGCGTAGGTCCCAGAGATGAGAAGAAACAGAAGCAGGAGAAGGAAGGTTGAGATTCAGACAAGCTGCAGGATCTTGAGCAACTTGTGGACGATGAAACATGAAAGCAGGGACTCCTAAGCAGCGATGGTGCAGTCATCAAGGCTGGACATGACCAGTGCTTGACTGATGCTCCTGTGGGCAGCAAGGGGCAGGAAAGAGACGGCTGCTCTTAGCATTCCGAGTGCAGAGAAACAGATGGCAGCAGCTGTGTGATCGTGGTCAGAGGTGAATAAGAACCCCTAAAATCCCACTGAATCCACTGGAACGGAGTTGGAGTCCAGATCTAAACTTTCTAGAAAGCCCAGAGGCGCTGTCATGATACAAGCCAGCTTGGCTCCGCAGTGAGGCCAGACCTGGGTTGGTAGTTCAGGCTGGACTGTTCCCATGAGGCACAGGGTCAAGACTGATTTGCATATAGCTGGGTCTGAACTGACGTGGCGAAGTGAGCTAAAGGACGATGATGGATTCAACACATATCTGTGACTGGGGGTGAGTGTCTGAAAATTTTCAGTGCCTTGTCCATCATCTCCTTGTGTTTGCTTTGTTCGCCCTAAGTTGGCAGGGTATGCCCAGACGTGAGTCCCTTGATCACTTTGCCACTGGATTCAAGCTAACCTGGCTGATGAGGGGTGCTATCCCGAAACCGGTCCCAGGATGCTTGTTTCCAGTTCAGGGAAGACCTGGCTTGGCAGATCAAGCTGGACTGTTCCCATGAGGCACAGGGTCAAGACTGATTTGCATATAGCTAGGTCTGAACTGAGGTGGCGAAGTGAGCTAAAGAACAATGATGGATTCAACCCAAATCTGTGACTGGGGGTGAGTGTCTGATAAATTTCAGTGCTCCGTCCATCCTCTCCTTGTGTTTGCTTTGTTTGCCCTAAGTTGGCAGGGTATGCCCAGACGTGGGTCCCTTGCTCACTTTGCCACTGGATTCAAGCTAATGTGGCTGATGAGGGGTGTTACCCCAAAACCGGTCCCAGGATGCTTGTTTCCGGTTCAGGGAAAACCTGACTTGGCAGTTCGGGCTGGACTGTTCCCATGAGGCACAGGGTCAAGCCTGATTTGCATATAGCTGGGTCTGAGCTGAGGTGGCGAAGTGAGCTAAAGAACGATGATGGATTCAACCCAGATCTGTGACTGGGGGTGAGTGTCTGATAAATTTCAGTGCTCCGTCCATCATCTCCTTGTGTTTGCTTTGTTCGCCCTAAGTTGGCAGGGTATGCCCAGACGTGGATCCCTTGCTCAGTTTGCCACTGGATTCAAGCTAACCTGGCTGATGAGGGGTGTTACCCCGAAACCGGTCCCAGGATGCTTGTTTCCGGTTCAAGGAAGACCTGGCTTGGCAGTTCGGGCTGGACTATTCCGATGAGGCACAGGGTCAAGACTGATTTGCATATAGCTGTGTCTGAACTGAGGTGGCGAAGTGAGCTAAAGAACGATGATGGATTCAACCCAGAGTTGTGACTGGGGGTGAGTGTCTGAAAAGTTTCAGTGCTCCGTCCATCATCTCCTTGTGTTTGCTTTGTTCTCCCTAAGTTGGCAGGGTATGCCCAGACGTCCATCATCTCCTTGTGTTTGCTTTGTTCGCCCTAAGTTGGCAGGGTATGCCCAGACGTGGGTCCCTTGCTCACTTTGCCACTGGATTCAAGCTAACCTGGCTGATGAGGGGTGTTACCCTGAAACCGATCCCAGGATGCTTGTTTCTGGTTCAGGGAAGACCTGATTTGGAAGTTCGGGCTGGACTGTTCCCATGAGGCACAGGGTGAAGACTGATTTGCATATAGCTGGGTCTGAACTGAGGTGGCGAAGTGAGCTAAAGAACGATGATGGCTTTAACCCAGATCCGTGACTGTGGGTGAGTGTCTGATAAATTTCAGTGCTCCGTCCATCATCTCCTTGTGTTTGCTTTGTTCGCCCTAATTTGGCAGGGTATGCCCAGATGTGGGTCCCTTGCTCACTTTGCCACTGGATTCAAGCTAACATAGCTGATGAGGGGTGTTACCCTGAAACCGATCCCAGGATGCTTGTTTCTGGTTCAGGGAAGACCTGACTAGGCAGTCCGGCTGGACTGTTCCCATGAGGCACAGGGTCAAGACTGATTTGCATATAGCTGGGTCTGAACTGAGGTGGCGAAGTGAGCTAAAGAACGATGATGGATTCAACCCAGATCTGTGACTGGGGTGAGTGTCTGAAAAGTTCAGTGGTCCGTCCATCATCTTCTTGTGTTTGATATGTGCATCGAAATCTTGTTTTTTTCTTAAGACCTCTAAAAAAGCTGAAAAAAATCACCTGCCTGCACAATTTGATGGAATTTCCTCCAGCAACTGTTGAGCTGTTTATCACAAAATTTGCCTCTGAGGATTTCAATGTTACTTGAGAAACTCACAGATTTTGTGATACCCCCTATAACTTTGAACCGAGGGTATTCCCTGAGCAGTGACGTGTACATCTCACGTGCAGAGTTGTGTCTGTTTGCTGCTGCAGGGGCCTCCTCGGTATGTCTATTCTCTGTCTAGGGAAGTGACTGTCTTCTGTTGAAAATGTACACACCCACCATTGCATGTCCGGTACACCACAGTGGTGAGCCCAAAGGAGGGCACAATGTGTCCTTGAATGCTGAATCATGTCTTTGGAAGATAAGGCCACGTTTAAGGTGATGCTTGCTTTACAAGCTCCAGCACAGCTCACCACTCAAGGGAAGCTTTTCCTATTTTTGGCGCCCACCAGCCCTTGGTGCTGTTTGGTATAAGACGCCAGTGGATCTCAGCGAGTCGGGGGGGGGCGGGAGGGGGAGCTTCAAGGGGAGCAGGCACGGGAGGGATGTGCGCCAATTGCATATTATTAGCAGTTATTAATGTTTGAAGTCGAGCAGCTGCAAATGACAGAGCTCCCAGTGGGCCAATTAGGAAGGTATTTAATTCCTTTATTTAATTCGTGTTTGTAATGGCAGCGAAATAGATTAGACGGATGTGGATTGCTTGAATGTTGTCTTCCTGTTTTTAAAGCACATTACCCGTTCTGTGTTTGTAAATATAATATTCGTGCTCAGTGGGTTAACGCACCTGCTGGAGAAATCTGAGTGCAATCTGCTTGTTACCGGTTCCAACCCCACAGGGCTGGGACCGCCTCAGATTGTTAAACCGCTCCAGTTGTGGTAAGTAATGAACATCTGTTATTCAAAGTGCCAAGAAGTGACAGCATGGCAGCACCAGGCACTACACAAATACAGGTTGTTAGGGTTGTATCAACGCTGGTATTGTACCGCCCTCCCCAACCTACTCGTAAGAGAAAGGATGGTGGTATAATATATAGGGAAATCGGCGCTCTGTAGGGTGAATACACCTAATATCTTGAACTGATCTTATCTGCAACGGTGCTAAAAGGTGGAGAGAACCACCTGCCTCCCCAAATCTTGTGGCCTAGGCTACAAACAGACGTATTAGCAATCCCCAGCACACGTTTTGAAATTTCAACAGGAAATGTCAGCAGTAGCACATGCAAATCCACTTCAAATATACAACAGAAATCACAATGGGTTCCTTTTTCTTTCTTTCTTCAGGTTCCTTTTTATTTCGACAAGATCTTAGCCAACACGTGTTTCGTCGCCACAGTGGGAATCCAACCCGCGACTTTTTCAAGGCTCTAATGTCTTTTGTTCTCAACCTTTTCCTGTGTGGTGAAAATTCCAACCCACACGATCCTCCGACATGAGCAAACGTACTTAGGTAACTTTCAATATGTCCATAAAACGACCACCGATTATTTAGGGTGTGTTCTCGTGTTACTTCTTTGTAAATCTCGCGTACGCCCAGTGCTGGTCCCTCGAGTACGAACCTACTCAGTGCCACAGGCACACTGTGAAATGTTTCTTTGCACTGTTCACTAACACTATAGCAGCCGGCATGACGAGTGCAGGCACCGCGCAGTACTAGTATTGCAGTCACACTGTGAAATGTTTGCAATGTTCACTAACAGTATAGCAGCCTGCACGACAAGTGCAGGCACTGCGAGGACTAGTATAGCAGTTGCACTGTGAAATCTTTGCACTGTTCACTAATAGTATAGCAGCCTGCATGACGAGTGCAGGCACCGTGCAGTACTAGTATAGCAATCACACTGAAATCTTTTTACTGTTCACTAACAGTGTAGCAGCCGCAGCGCACATGACGAGTGCAGGCACTGCGCAGTACTAGTATAGCAGTCACGTTGTGAAAAGTGCACTTTTCACTAACAGTATAGCAGCCTGCACGACAAGTGCAGGCACTGTGCATTACTAGTATAGCAGTTCCATTGTGAAATGTGCAGTGTTCACTAACGGTATAGCATCCCACACGACAAGTGCAGGCGGCACTGTGCATTACTAGTATAGCAGTCACACTGTGAAATGTGCAGTGTTCACTAACGGTATAGCATCCCACACGACAAGTGCAGGCACTGTGCAGTCCTAGTATAGCAGGGACGCTCAGAAATGTGCAGTGTTCACTAACGGTATAGCAGCCCGCACGACAAGTGCAGGCACTGTGCAGTACTAGTATAGCAGTCACACTGTGAAATGTGCAGTGTTCACTAACAGTATAGCAGCCTGCATGACAAGTGCAGGCACTGCGAGGACTAGTATAGCAGTTGCACTGTGAAATCATTGCACTGTTCACTAATAGTATAGCAGCCTGCATGACGAGTGCAGGCACCGTGCAGTACTAGTATAGCAATCACACTGAAATCTTTTTACTGTTCACTAACAGTGTAGCAGCCGCAGCGCACATGACGAGTGCAGGCACTGCGCAGTACTAGTATAGCAGTCACGTTGTGAAAAGTGCACTTTTCACTAACAGTATAGCAGCCTGCACGACAAGTGCAGGCACTGTGCATTACTAGTATAGCAGTCACACTGTGAAATGTGCAGTGTTCACTAACGGTATAGCATCCCACACGACAAGTGCAGGCACTGTGCAGTCCTAGTATAGCAGGGACGCTCAGAAATGTGCAGTGTTCACTAACGGTATAGCAGCCCGCACGACAAGTGCAGGCACTGTGCAGTACTAGTATAGCAGTCACGTTGTGAAAAGTGCACTTTTCACTAACAGTATAGCAGCCTGCACGACAAGTGCAGGCACTGTGCAGTCCTAGTATAGCAGGGACGCTGAGAAATGTGCAGTGTTCACTAACAGTATAGCAGCCTGCACGACAAGTGCAGGCACTGCGCAGTACTAGTATAGCAGTCACGTTGTGAAAAGTGCACTGTTCACTGACAGTATAGCAGCCTGCACGACAAGTGCAGGCACTGTGCAATACTAGTATAGCAGTCACACTGTGAAATGTTTGCACTGTTCACTAACAGTATAGCAGCCCACACGACAAGTGCAGGCACTGTGCAGTACTAGTATAGCAGTCACACTGTGAAATGTTTGCACTGTTCACTAACAGTATAGCAGCCCACACGACAAGTGCAGGCACTGTGCAGTACTAGTATTGCAGTCACACTGTGAAATGTTTGCACTGTTCACTAGCAGTATAGCAACCCGCGTGGCAAGTGCAGGCACTGTGCAGTACTAGTATAGCAGGCACGCTGAGAAACGTTTGCACTGTTCACTAACAGTATAGCAGCCCACACGACAAGTGCAGGCACTGGACAGTACTAGTATAGCATGCATGCTGTGAAATGTTTGCACTGTTCACTAACAGTAAAGCAGCCTGCACGATGAGTGCAGGCACTGCGCAGTACTAGTATAGCAGGCATGCTGTGAAATGTTTGCACTGTTCACTAACGGTATAGCAGCCCTCATGACAAGTGCAGGCACTGAGCAGTACTGGTATAGCAGGCATGCTGAGAAATGTTTGCACTGTTCACTAACGGTATAGCAGCCCGCACAACAAGTGCAGGCACTGTGCAGTCCTAGTATAGCAGGGACGCTCAGAAATGTGCAGTGTTCACTAATAGTATAGCAGCCTGCACGACAAGTGCAGGCACTGCGCAGTACTAGTATAGCAGTAACGTTGTGAAAAGTGCACTGTTCACTAACAGTATAGCAGCCCGCATGATTAGTGCAGGCACTGTGCAGTATTAGTATTGCAGTCACACTGTGAAATTTTTGCACTGTTCACTAACAGTATAGCAGCTCCTACGACAAGTGCAGGCACTGTGCAGTACTAGTATAGCAGTCACACTGTGAAATGTGCAGTGTTCACTAAAAGTATAGCAGCCGACATGATGAGTGCAGACACTGCGCAGTACTAGTATAGCAGTCACACTGTGAAATGTGCAGTGTTCACTAACAGTATAGCAGCCCTCATGACAAGTGCAGGCACTGAGCAGTACTGGTATGGCAGGCACGCTGAGAATTGTTTGCACGGTTCACTAATAGTATGGCTTCCCTCATGACAAGTTCAGGCACTGCGCAATACTGACATAGCAGGCACGCTGTGAACTGTTTGCCCTGTTCATTAACAGTATAGACGCCTGTGCGAAAAGTGCAGACACTGTGCAGTCCTAGTATAGCAGTTACGCTGTGAAATGTGCAGTGTTCACTAACAGTATAGCAGCCCACACGACAAGTGCAGGCACTGTGCATTACTAGTATAGCAGTCGCACTGAGAAATGTTTGCACTGTTCACTAGCAGTATAGCAGCCCACACAACAAGTGCAGGCACTGTGCATTACTAGTATAGCAGTCACACTGTGAAATGTACAGTGTTCACTAACGGTATAGCAGCCCGCACGACAAGTGCAGGCACTGTGCAGTACTAGTATAGCAGTCACACTGTGAAATGTGCAGTGTTCACTAACAGTATAGCAGCCTGCATGACAAGTGCAGGCACTGCGAGGACTAGTATAGCAGTCGCACTGTGAAATCATTGCACTGTTCACTAATAGTATAGCAGCCCGCATGACGAGTGCAGGCACCATGCAGTACTAGTATAGCAGTCACACTGAGAAATCTTTTCACTGTTCACTAACAGTGTAGCAGCCGCAGCCCACATGATGAGTGCAGGCACTGCGCAGTACTAGTATAGCAGTCACGTTGTGAAAAGTGCACTTTTCACTAACAGTATAGCAGCCTGCATGACAAGTGCAGGCACAGTGCAGTCCTAGTATAGCAGGGACGCTGAGAAATGTGCAGTGTTCACTAATAGTATAGCAGCCTGCACGACAAGTGCAGGCACTGCGCAGTACTAGTATAGCAGTCACGTTGTGAAAAGTGCACTGTTCACTGACAGTATAGCAGCCTGCACGACAAGTGCAGGCACTGCGCAGTACTAGTATAGCAGTCACACTGAGAAATGTTTGCACTGTTCACTAACAGTAAAGCAGCCTGCTCGATGAGTGCAGGCACCGCGCAGTACTAGTATTGCAGTCACACTGTGAAATGTTTGCACTGTTCACTAGCAGTATAGCAGCCCGCACTGTGCATTACTAGTATAGCAGTCACACTGTGAAATGTGCAGTGTTCACTAATGGTATAGCAGCCCGCACGACAAGTGCAGGCACTGTGCAGTACTAGTATAGCAGTAACACTGTGAAATGTGCAGTGTTCACTAACAGTATAGCAGCCTGCATGACAAGTGCAGGCACTGCGAGGACTAGTATAGCAGTTCCATTGTGAAATGTGCACTGTTTACTAACAGTAAAGAAACCCGCATGGCAAGTGCATGCGCACTGGGCAGTACTAGTATAGCAGACACGCTGAGAAATGTTTGCACTGTTCACTAACAATATAGCAGCCTGCACGACAAGTGCAGGCACTGCACATAACTAGTATAGCAATCACGCTGAGAAACGTATGCTGTGTTCACTAACAGCCTATCAGCCCGGATGACAAGTGCAGGCACTGAACAGTACTAGTATAGCAGGCATGCTGTGAAATGTTTGCACTGTTTACTAACAGTGTAGCAGCCCTCATGACAAGTGCAGGCGCTGCATAGTACTAGTATAGCAGGCACGCTGTGAAATGTTTGCACTGTTCACTAACAGTATAGCAGCCCTCATGACAAGTGCAGGCACTGCAGAGTACTGGTATAGCAGTCAAGCTCTGAAATGTTTGCACTGTTCACTAACGGTATAGCAGTCACGCTGAGAAATGTTTGCACCATGCACTAACAGTATAGCAGCCCTCACAACAAGTGCAGGCACTGCGCAGTTCTAGTATAGCAGGCACGCTGAGAAATGTTTGCACTCTTCACTAACAGTTTAGCAGCCCACACAACAAGTGCAGGCACTGCGCAGTTCTAGTATAGCAGGCACGCTGAGAAATGTTTGCACTCTTCACTAACAGTTTAGCAGCCCACACAACAAGTGCAGGCACTGTGCAGTACTAGTATAGCAGTTACGCTGTGAAATGTGCAGTGTTCACTAACAGTATAGCAGCCTGCACGACAAGTGCAGGCACTGCGCAGTACTAGTATAGCAGTCACGTTGTGAAAAGTGCACTGTTCACTGACAGTATAGCAGGCTGCACGACAAGTGCAGGCACTGTGCAATACTAGTATAGCAGTCGCACTGAGAAATGTTTGCACTGTTCACTAACAGTAAAGCAGCCTGCACGATGAGTGCAGGCACTGCGCAGTACTAGTATTGCAGTCACACTGTGAAATGTTTGCACTGTTCACTAACAGTATAGCAGCCCACACGACAAGTGCAGGCACTGTGCAGTACTAGTATAGCAGTCACACTGTGAAATGTGCAGTGTTCACTAACAGTATAGCAGCCTGCATGACAAGTGCAGGCACTGCGAGGACTAGTATAGCAGTTGCACTGTGAAATCATTGCACTGTTCACTAATAGTATAGCAGCCTGCATGACGAGTGCAGGCACCGTGCAGTACTAGTATAGCAGTCACACTGAGAAATCTTTTCACTGTTCACTAACAGTGTAGCAGCCGCAGCCCACATGATGATTGCAGGCACTGCGCAGTACTAGTATAGCAGTCACGTTGTGAAAAGTGCACTTTTCACTAACAGTATAGCAGCCTGCACGACAAGTGCAGGCACTGTGCAGTCCTAGTATAGCAGGGACGCTGAGAAATGTGCAGTGTTCACTAACAGTATAGCAGCCTGCACGACAAGTGCAGGCACTGCGTAGTACTAGTATAGCAGTCACACTGAGAAATGTTTGCACTGTTCACTAACAGTAAAGCAGCCTGCATGATGAGTGCAGGCACTGCGCAGTACTAGTATTGCAGTCACACTGTGAAATGTTTGCACTGTTCACTAGCAGTATAGCAGCCCACACGACAAGTGCAGGCGGCACTGTGCATTACTAGTATAGCAGTCACGTTGTGAAAAGGGCACTGTTCACTGACAGTATAGCAGGCTGCACGACAAGTGCAGGCACTGTGCAATACTAGTATAGCAGTCACACTGAGAAATGTTTGCACTGTTCACTAACAGTAAAGCAGCCTGCACGATGAGTGCAGGCACTGCGCAGTACTAGTATTGCAGTCACACTGTGAAATGTTTGCACTGTTCACTAGCAGTATAGCAGCCCACACGACAAGTGCAGGCGGCACTGTGCATTACTAGTATAGCAGTCACACTGTGAAATGTGCAGTGTTCACTAATGGTATAGCAGCCCGCACGACAAGTGCAGGCACTGCGAGGACTAGTATAGCAGTTCCATTGTGACATGTGCACTGTTTACTAACAGTAAAGAAACCCACATGGCAAGTGCATGCACTGCGCAGTACTAGTATAGCAGACACGCTGAGAAATGTTTGCAATGTTCACTAACAGTATAGCAGCCTGCACGACAAGTGCAGGCACTGCGAGGACTAGTATAGCAGTTGCACTGTGAAATCATTGCACTGTTCACTAATAGTATAGCAGCCCGCATGACGAGTGCAGGCACCGTGCAGTACTAGTATAGCAGTCACACTGAGAAATGTTTGCACTGTTCACTAATAGTATAGCAGCCCGCATGACAAGTGCAGGCACTGTGCAGTCCTAGTATAGCAGGGACGCTGAGAAATGTGCAGTGTTCACTAACAGTATAGCAGCCTGCACGACAAGTGCAGGCACTGCGTAGTACTAGTATAGCAGTCACACTGAGAAATGTTTGCACTGTTCACTAATAGTATAGCAGCCCGCATGACGAGTGCAGGCACCGTGCAGTACTAGTATAGCAATCACACTGAAATCTTTTCACTGTTCACTAACAGTGTAGCAGCCGCAGCCCACATGATGAGTGCAGGCACTGCGCAGTACTAGTATAGCAGTCACGTTGTGAAAAGTGCACTTTTCACTAACAGTATAGCAGCCTGCATGACAAGTGCAGGCACAGTGCAGTCCTAGTATAGCAGGGACGCTGAGAAATGTGCAGTGTTCACTAATAGTATAGCAGCCTGCACGACAAGTGCAGGCACTGCGCAGTACTAGTATAGCAGTCACGTTGTGAAAAGTGCACTGTTCACTGACAGTATAGCAGCCTGCACGACAAGTGCAGGCACTGTGCAATACTAGTATAGCAGTCACACTGAGAAATGTTTGCACTGTTCACTAACAGTAAAGCAGCCTGCTCGATGAGTGCAGGCACCGCGCAGTACTAGTATTGCAGTCACACTGTGAAATGTTTGCACTGTTCACTAGCAGTACAGCAGCCCGCACTGTGCATTACTAGTATAGCAGTCACACTGTGAAATGTGCAGTGTTCACTAATGGTATAGCAGCCCGCACGACAAGTGCAGGCACTGTGCAGTACTAGTATAGCAGTAACACTGTGAAATGTGCAGTGTTCACTAACAGTATAGCAGCCCACACGACAAGTGCAGGCACTGTGCATTACTAGTATAGCAGTCACACTGTGAAATGTGCAGTGTTCACTAATGGTATAGCA
This sequence comes from Calotriton arnoldi, assembly GCA_963921515.1. NCBI lineage: Eukaryota > Metazoa > Chordata > Amphibia > Caudata > Salamandridae > Calotriton > Calotriton arnoldi. Next base: position 558,547 of record CAWUFW010010054.1, on the reverse strand, counting down.
GCCCGCACGACAAGTGCAGGCACTGTGCAGTACTAGTATAGCAGTCACACTGTGAAATGTGCAGTGTTCACTAACAGTAAAGCAGCCTGCTCGATGAGTGCAGGCACCGCGCAGTACTAGTATTGCAGTCACACTGTGAAATGTTTGCACTGTTCACTAGCAGTATAGCAGCCCGCACTGTGCATTACTAGTATAGCAGTCACACTGTGAAATGTGCAGTGTTCACTAATGGTATAGCAGCCCGCACGACAAGTGCAGGCACTGTGCAGTACTAGTATAGCAGTAACACTGTGAAATGTGCAGTGTTCACTAACAGTATAGCAGCCTGCATGACAAGTGCAGGCACTGCGAGGACTAGTATAGCAGTTCCATTGTGAAATGTGCACTGTTTACTAACAGTAAAGAAACCCGCATGGCAAGTGCATGCGCACTGGGCAGTACTAGTATAGCAGACACGCTGAGAAATGTTTGCACTGTTCACTAACAATATAGCAGCCTGCACGACAAGTGCAGGCACTGCACATAACTAGTATAGCAATCATGCTGAGAAACATATGCTATGTTCACTAACAGCCTATCAGCCCGGATGACAAGTGCAGGCACTGAACAGTACTAGTATAGCAGGCATGCTGTGAAATGTTTGCACGGTTCACTAACAGTATAGCAGCCCGGATGACAAGTGCAGGCACTGAACAGTACTAGTATAGCAGGCATGCTGTGAAATGTTTGCACTGTTCACTAACAGGGTAGCAGCCCTCATGACAAGTGCAGGCGCTGCATAGTACTAGTATAGCAGGCACGCTGTGAAATGTTTGCACGGTTCACTAACAGTATAGCAGCCCGGATGACAAGTGCAGGCACTGAACAGTACTAGTATAGCAGGCACGCTGTGAAATGTTTGCACTGTTCACTAACAGTATAGCAGCCCTCATGACAAGTGCAGGCACTGCAGAGTACTGGTATAGCAGTCAAGCTCTGAAATGTTTGCACTGTTCACTAACGGTATAGCAGTCACGCTGAGAAATGTTTGCACTCTTCACTAACAGTTTAGCAGCCCACACAACAAGTGCAGGCACTGCACAGTACTAGTATAGCAGTTACGCTGTGAAATGTGCAGTGTTCACTAACAGTATAGCAGCCTGCACGACAAGTGCAGGCACTGCGCAGTACTAGTATAGCAGTCACGTTGTGAAAAGTGCACTGTTGAACTGACAGTATAGCAGGCTGCACGACAAGTGCAGGCACTGTGCAATACTAGTATAGCAGTCGCACTGAGAAATGTTTGCACTGTTCACTAACAGTAAAGCAGCCTGCACGATGAGTGCAGGCACTGCGCAGTACTAGTATTGCAGTCACACTGTGAAATGTTTGCACTGTTCACTAACAGTATAGCAGCCGACATGACGAGTGTAGGCGGCACTGTGCAGTACTAGTATAGCAGTCACACTGTGAAATGTGCAGTGTTCACTAACAGTATAGCAGCCTGCATGACAAGTGCAGGCACTGCGAGGACTAGTATAGCAGTTGCACTGTGAAATCATTGCACTGTTCACTAATAGTATAGCAGCCTGCATGACGAGTGCAGGCACCGTGCAGTACTAGTATAGCAGTCACACTGAGAAATCTTTTCACTGTTCACTAACAGTGTAGCAGCCGCAGCCCACATGATGATTGCAGGCACTGCGCAGTACTAGTATAGCAGTCACGTTGTGAAAAGTGCACTTTTCACTAACAGTATAGCAGCCTGCACGACAAGTGCAGGCACTGTGCAGTCCTAGTATAGCAGGGACGCTGAGAAATGTGCAGTGTTCACTAACAGTATAGCAGCCTGCACGACAAGTGCAGGCACTGCGCAGTACTAGTATAGCAGTCACGTTGTGAAAAGGGCACTGTTCACTGACAGTATAGCAGGCTGCACGACAAGTGCAGGCACTGTGCAATACTAGTATAGCAGTCACACTGAGAAATGTTTGCACTGTTCACTAGCAGTAAAGCAGCCTGCTCGATGAGTGCAGGCACTGCGCAGTACTAGTATTGCAGTCACACTGTGAAATGTTTGCACTGTTCACTAGCAGTATAGCAGCCCACACGACAAGTGCAGGCGGCACTGTGCAGTACTAGTATAGCAGTCACACTGTGAAATGTGCAGTGTTCACTAACGGTATAGCAGCCCGCACGACAAGTGCAGGCACTGTGCAGTACTAGTATAGCAGTCACACTGTGAAATGTGCAGTGTTCACTAACGGTATAGAAGCCCGCACGACAAGTGCAGGCACTGTGCAGTACTAGTATAGCAGTCACACTGTGAAATGTGCAGTGTTCACTAACGGTATAGCAGCCCGCACGACAAGTGCAGGCACTGTGCAGTACTAGTATAGCAGTCACACTGTGAAATGTGCAGTGTTCACTAACGGTATAGCAGCCCGCACGACAAGTGCAGGCACTGTGCAGTACTAGTATAGTAGTCACACTGTGAAATGTGCAGTGTTCACTAACGGTATAGAAGCCCGCACGACAAGTGCAGGCACTGTGCAGTACTAGTATAGCAATCATGCTGAGAAACATATGCTATGTTCACTAACAGTATAGCAGCCTGCACGACAAGTGCAGGCACTGCACATAACTAGTATAGCAATCATGCTGAGAAACATATGCTATGTTCACTAACAGCCTATCAGCCCGGATGACAAGTGCAGGCACTGAACAGTACTAGTATAGCATGCATGCTGTGAAATGTTTGCACTGTTCACTAACAGTGTAGCAGCCCGGATGACAAGTGCAGGCGCTGCATAGTACTAGTATAGCAGGCACGCTGTGAAATGTTTGCACGGTTCACTAACAGTATAGCAGCCCTCATGACAAGTGCAGGCACTGCAGAGTACTGGTATAGCAGTCAAGCTCTGAAATGTTTGCACTGTTCACTAACGGTATAGCAGTCACGCTGAGAAATGTTTGCACCATGCACTAACAGTATAACAGCCCTCACGACAAGTGCAGGCACTGCGCAGTCCTAGTATAGCAGGCACGCTGAGAAATGTTTGCACTCTTCACTAACAGTTTAGCAGCCCACACAACAAGTGCAGGCACTGCGCAGTTCTAGTATAGCAGGCACGCTGAGAAATGTTTGCACTCTTCACTAACAGTTTAGCAGCCCACACAACAAGTGCAGGCACTGAACAGTACTAGTATAGCAGGCATGTTGAGAAACGTTTGCACTGTTCGCTAATAGAATAGAAGCCCGCACAGCATGTGCAGGCGCTGCGTAGTACTAGTATAGCAGGCACGCTGTGAAATGTTTGCACGGTTCACTAACAGTATAGCAGCCCTCATGACAAGTGCAGGCACTGCAGAGTACTGGTATAGCAGTCAAGCTCTGAAATGTTTGCACTGTTCACTAACGGTATAGCAGTCACGCTGAGAAATGTTTGCACCATGCACTAACAGTATAGCAGCCCTCACAACAAGTGCAGGCACTGCGCAGTTCTAGTATAGCAGGCACGCTGAGAAATGTTTGCACTCTTCACTAACAGTTTAGCAGCCCACACAACAAGTGCAGGCACTGCACAGTACTAGTATAGCAGTTACGCTGTGAAATGTGCAGTGTTCACTAACAGTATAGCAGCCTGCACGACAAGTGCAGGCACTGCGCAGTACTAGTATAGCAGTCACGTTGTGAAAAGTGCACTGTTGAACTGACAGTATAGCAGGCTGCACGACAAGTGCAGGCACTGTGCAATACTAGTATAGCAGTCGCACTGAGAAATGTTTGCACTGTTCACTAACAGTAAAGCAGCCTGCACGATGAGTGCAGGCACTGCGCAGTACTAGTATTGCAGTCACACTGTGAAATGTTTGCACTGTTCACTAACAGTATAGCAGCCGACATAGACGAGTGCAGGCGGCACTGTGCAGTACTAGTATAGCAGTCACACTGTGAAATGTGCAGTGTTCACTAACAGTATAGCAGCCTGCATGACAAGTGCAGGCACTGCGAGGACTAGTATAGCAGTTGCACTGTGAAATCATTGCACTGTTCACTAATAGTATAGCAGCCTGCATGACGAGTGCAGGCACCGTGCAGTACTAGTATAGCAGTCACACTGAGAAATCTTTTCACTGTTCACTAACAGTGTAGCAGCCGCAGCCCACATGATGATTGCAGGCACTGCGCAGTACTAGTATAGCAGTCACGTTGTGAAAAGTGCACTTTTCACTAACAGTATAGCAGCCTGCACGACAAGTGCAGGCACTGTGCAGTCCTAGTATAGCAGGGACGCTGAGAAATGTGCAGTGTTCACTAACAGTATAGCAGCCTGCACGACAAGTGCAGGCACTGCGCAGTACTAGTATAGCAGTCACGTTGTGAAAAGGGCACTGTTCACTGACAGTATAGCAGGCTGCACGACAAGTGCAGGCACTGTGCAATACTAGTATAGCAGTCACACTGAGAAATGTTTGCACTGTTCACTAGCAGTAAAGCAGCCTGCTCGATGAGTGCAGGCACTGCGCAGTACTAGTATTGCAGTCACACTGTGAAATGTTTGCACTGTTCACTAGCAGTATAGCAGCCCACACGACAAGTGCAGGCGGCACTGTGCAGTACTAGTATAGCAGTCACACTGTGAAATGTGCAGTGTTCACTAACGGTATAGCAGCCCGCACGACAAGTGCAGGCACTGTGCAGTACTAGTATAGCAGTCACACTGTGAAATGTGCAGTGTTCACTAACGGTATAGAAGCCCGCACGACAAGTGCAGGCACTGTGCAGTACTAGTATAGCAGTCACACTGTGAAATGTGCAGTGTTCACTAACGGTATAGCAGCCCGCACGACAAGTGCAGGCACTGTGCAGTACTAGTATAGCAGTCACACTGTGAAATGTGCAGTGTTCACTAACGGTATAGCAGCCCGCACGACAAGTGCAGGCACTGTGCAGTACTAGTATAGCAATCATGCTGAGAAACATATGCTATGTTCACTAACAGTATAGCAGCCTGCACGACAAGTGCAGGCACTGCACATAACTAGTATAGCAATCATGCTGAGAAACATATGCTATGTTCACTAACAGCCTATCAGCCCGGATGACAAGTGCAGGCACTGAACAGTACTAGTATAGCAGGCACGCTGTGAAATGTTTGCACGGTTCACTAACAGTATAGCAGCCCTCATGACAAGTGCAGGCACTGCAGAGTACTGGTATAGCAGTCAAGCTCTGAAATGTTTGCACTGTTCACTAACGGTATAGCAGTCACGCTGAGAAATGTTTGCACCATGCACTAACAGTATAACAGCCCTCACGACAAGTGCAGGCACTGCGCAGTCCTAGTATAGCAGGCACGCTGAGAAATGTTTGCACTCTTCACTAACAGTTTAGCAGCCCACACAACAAGTGCAGGCACTGAACAGTACTAGTATAGCAGGCATGTTGAGAAACGTTTGCACTGTTCGCTAATAGAATAGAAGCCCGCACAGCATGTGCAGGCGCTGCGTAGTACTAGTATAGCAGGCACGCTGTGAAATGTTTGCACGGTTCACTAACAGTATAGCAGCCCTCATGACAAGTGCAGGCACTGCAGAGTACTGGTATAGCAGTCAAGCTCTGAAATGTTTGCACTGTTCACTAACGGTATAGCAGTCACGCTGAGAAATGTTTGCACCATGCACTAACAGTATAGCAGCCCTCACAACAAGTGCAGGCACTGCGCAGTTCTAGTATAGCAGGCATGTTGAGAAACGTTTGCACTGTTCACTAACAGTTTAGCAGCCCCCACGACAAGTGCAGGCGCTGCGTAGTACTAGTATAGCAGGCACGCTGTGAAATGTTTGCACTGTACTAGTATAGCAGGCACGCTGTGAAATGTTTGCACTGTTCACTAGCAGTATAGCAGCCCGCATGACAAGTGCAGTCACTGAGTAGTACTGGTATAGCAGGCACGCTGGAACTGTTTGCACTGCTTACAAACAGTATAGCATCCCGCATGACAAATGCAGGCACTGCGCAGTACTGGTATAGCAGGCACGCTGTGAACTGATAGCACTGTTCACTAACAGTATAGCAGCCCTCACGACAAGTGCAAGCACTGCGCGGTACTGGTGTAGCAGGCATGCTGTGAAATGTTTGTACTGCACTAGTATAGCAGGCACTCCGTGAACTGTTTGCACTGTTCACTAACAGTATAGCAGCCTGCACGACAAGTGCAGGCACTGCACATAACTAGTATAGCAATCACGCTGAGAAACGTTTGCTCTGTTCACTAACAGCCTATGAGCCCGCATGACAAGTGGAGGCTCTGAACAGTCCTAGTATAGCAGGCACGCCGTGAAATGTTTGCACGGTTCACTAACAGTATAGCAGCCCTCATGACAAGTACAGGCACTGCACAGTACTGGTATAGCAGTCAAGCTCTGAAATGTTTGAACTGTTCACTAACGGTATAGCAGTCATGCTGAGAAATGTTTGCACTGTTCACTGACAGTATAGCAGCCTGCACGACAAGTGCAGGCACTTCGCAGTCCTAGTATAGCAGGCACGCTGAGAAATGTTTGCACTCTTCACTAACAGTTTAGCAGTCCACACAACAAGTGCAGGCACTGCACAGTACTAGTATAGCAGGCATGTTGAGAAACGTTTGCACTGTTCACTAATAGAATAGAAGCCCGCACCGCATGTGCCAGCACTGCGCTGTCCTAGTATGTCAGGGACGCTGAGAAACGTTTGCACTCTTCACTAACAGTGTAGCACCCCACACGACAAGTGCAGGCACTGCACAGAACTAGTATAGCAGTCACGCTGAGAAACGTTTGCTCTGTTCACTAACAGTATATCAGCCCCCACGACAAGTGCAGGCGCTGCGTAGTACTAGTATAGCAGGCACGCTGTGAAATGTTTGCACTGTACTAGTCTAGCAGGCCGCTGTGAAATGTTTGCACTGTTCACTAGCAGTATAGCAGCCCGCATGACAAGGGCAGTCACTGAGCAGTACTGGTATAGCAGGCACGCTGGAACTGTTTGCACTGCTTACGAACAGTATAGCATCCCCCATGACAAATGCAGGCACTGCGCAGTACTGGTATAGCAGGCATGCTGTGAAATGTTTGTTCTGCACTAGTGTAGCAGGCACTCTGTGAACTGTTTGCACTGTTCACTAACAGTATAGCAGCCCGCATGATGAGTGCAGTCACTGAGCAGTACTGGCATAGCAGTCATGCTGTGAAATGTTTGCACTGTGCACTAACAGTATAGCAGCCCGCACAACGAGTGCAGGCACTGCACAGTACTGGCATGGCAGTCATGCTCTGAAATGTTTGCACTGTGCACTAACAGTATAGCAGTCCGCACGACTAGTGCAGGCACTGCGCAGTACTGGTATGGCAGTCACACTGTGAAATGTTTGCACTGTTCACTAACAGTATAGCAGCCCGCATAACAAGTGCAGTCACTGAGCAGTACTGGCATGGCAGGCATGCTGTGAAATGTTTGCTCTGTGCACTAACAGTATAGCAGCCTGCACAACGAGTGCAGGCACTGTGCAGTACTGGTATGGCAGTCACGCTGTGAAATGTTTGCACTGTTCAATAACAGTATAGCAGTCCGCACGACGAGTGCAGGCACTGCGCAGTACTGGTGTAGCAGGCACTCTGTGAACTGTTTGCACTGTTCACTAACAGTATAGCAGCCCTCACGACAAGTGCAGGCACTGCGCAGTACTGGCATGGCAGTCATGCTGTGAAATGCTTGCACTGTTCACTAACAGTATAGCAGCCCGCATGATGAGTGCAGGCACTGCGCAGTACTAGTATAGCAGTCACGCTGTGAAATGCTTGCACTGTTCACTAACAGTATAGCAGCCCGCACGACAAGTGCAGGCACTGTGCAGTACTAGTATAGCAGTCACACTGTGAAATGTGCAGTGTTCACTAACAGTATAGCAGCCTGCATGACAAGTGCAGGCACTGCGAGGACTAGTATAGCAGTTGCACTGTGAAATCATTGCACTGTTCACTAATAGTATAGCAGCCTGCATGACGAGTGCAGGCACCGTGCAGTACTAGTATAGCAGTCACACTGAGAAATCTTTTCACTGTTCACTAACAGTGTAGCAGCCGCAGCCCACATGATGAGTGCAGGCACTGCGCAGTACTAGTATAGCAGTCACGTTGTGAAAAGTGCACTTTTCACTAACAGTATAGCAGCCTGCACGACAAGTGCAGGCACTGTGCAGTCCTAGTATAGCAGGGACGCTGAGAAATGTGCAGTGTTCACTAACAGTATAGCAGCCTGCACGACAAGTGCAGGCACTGCGTAGTACTAGTATAGCAGTCACACTGAGAAATGTTTGCACTGTTCACTAACAGTAAAGCAGCCTGCACGATGAGTGCAGGCACTGCGCAGTACTAGTATTGCAGTCACACTGTGAAATGTTTGCACTGTTCACTAGCAGTATAGCAGCCCACACGACAAGTGCAGGCGGCACTGTGCATTACTAGTATAGCAGTCACGCTGTGAAATGTGCAGTGTTCACTAACGGTATAGCAGCCCGCACGACAAGTGCAGGCACTGTGCAGTACTAGTATAGCAGTCACACTGTGAAATGTGCAGTGTTCACTAACAGTATAGCAGCCTGCATGACAAGTGCAGGCACTGCGAGGACTAGTATAGCAGTTCCATTGTGAAATGTGCACTGTTTACTAACAGTAAAGAAACCCGCATGGCAAGTGCATGCACTGCACATAACTAGTATAGCAGGGACGCTGAGAAACGTATGCTGTGTTCACTAACAGCCTATCAGCCCGGATGACAAGTGCAGGCACTGAACAGTACTAGTATAGCAGGCATGCTGTGAAATGTTTGCACTGTTCACTAACAGTGTAGCAGCCCTCATGACAATTGCAGGCGCTGCATAGTACTAGTATAGCAGGCACGCTGTGAAATGTTTGCACGGTTCACTAACAGTATAGCAGCCCGCATGACAAGTGCAGTCACTGAGCAGTACTGGTATAGCAGGCACGCTGGAACTGTTTGCACTGCTTACAAACAGTATAGCATCCCGCATGACAAGTGCAGGCACTGCAGAGTACTGGTATAGCAGTCAAGCTCTGAAATGTTTGCACTGTTCACTAACGGTATAGCAGTCACGCTGAGAAATGTTTGCACCATGCACTAACAGTATAGCAGCCCTCACAACAAGTGCAGGCACTGCGCAGTTCTAGTATAGCAGGCACGCTGAGAAATGTGCAGTGTTCACTAACAGTATAGCAGCCTGCACGACAAGTGCAGGCACTGTGTAGTACTAGTATAGCAGGCACGCTGTGAAATGTTTGCACTGTTCACTAGCAGTATAGCAGCCCGCATGACGAGTGCAGGCACTGCGCAGTACTGGTATAGCTGTCACGGTGAGAAATGTGCAGTGTTCACTAACAGTATAGCAGCCGACATGACGAGTGCAGGCACTGAGCAGTACTGGCATGGCAGTCACGCTGTGAAATGTTTCTACCGTTCACTAACAGTATAGCAGCCGACATGACGAGTGCAGGCACTGCGCAGTACTGGCATGGCAGTCTTGCTGTGAAGTGTTTGCACAGTTCACTAACAGTATAGCCGCCTGTGCGACAAGTGTAAGCACTGCGCAGTACTGGTGTAGCAGTCACGCTGTGAAATGTTTGCACTGTGCACTAACAGTATAGCAGCCCGCATGACAAGTGCAGGCACTGTGCAGTACTGGCATGGCAGTCACGCTGTGAAATGTTTGCACTGTGCACTAACAGTATAGCAGCCCGCATGACGAGTGCAGGCACTGCGCAGTACTGACATGGCAGTCACGCTGTGAAATGTTTGCACTGTGCACTAACAGTATAGCAGCCCGCATGACAAGTGCAGGCACTGCGCAGTACTGGTATAGCTGTCACGGTGAGAAATGTGCAGTGTTCACTAACAGTATAGCAGCCAACATGACGAGTGCAGGCACTGTGCAATACTAGTACAGCAGTCGCACTGAGAAATGTTTGCACTGTTCACTAACAGTATAGCAGCCGACATGACGAGTGCAGGCACTGCGCAGTGCTGGCATGGCAGTCACACTGTGAAATGTTTGCACTGTTCACTAACAGTATAGCAGCCCGCATGGCGAGTGCAGGCACTGCGCAGTACTGGCATGGCAGTCACGCTGTGAAATGTTTGCACTGTGCACTAACAGTATAGCAGCCCGCACGACGAGTGCAGGCACTGCACAGTACTGGTATGGCAGTCATGCTGTGAAATGTTTGCACTGTTCACTAACAATATAGCAGCCCGCACGACGAGTGCAGGCACTGCGCAGTACTGATAATGCAGTCACGCTGTGAAATGTTTGCACTGTTCACTAACAGTATAGCAGCCCGCACGACGAGTGCAGGCACTGCGCAGTACTGGTATGGCAGTCACGCTGTGAAATGTTTGCACTGTTCACTAACAGTATAGCAGCCAACATGACGAGTGCAGGCACTGCGCAGTACTGGCATGGCAGTCACGCTGTGAAATGTTTGCACTGTTCACTAACAGTATAGCAGCCTGCACGACAAGTGCAGGCACTGAGCAGTACTGGTATGGCAGTCACGCTGTGAAATGTTTGCACGGTTCACTAACAGTATAGCAGCCCTCATGACAAGTGCAGGCACTGCAGAGTACTGGTATAGCAGTCAAGCTCTGAAATGTTTGCACTGTTCACTAACGGTATAGCAGTCACGCTGAGAAACGTTTGCTCTGTTCACTAACAGTATATCAGCCCCACGACAAGTGCAGGCACTGTGTAGTACTAGTATAGCAGGCACGCTGTGAAATGTTTGCACTGTTCACTAGCAGTATAGCAGCCCGCATGACGAGTGCAGGCACTGCGCAGTACTGGTATAGCTGTCACGGTGAGAAATGTGCAGTGTTCACTAACAGTATAGCAGCCGACATGACGAGTGCAGGCACTGAGCAGTACTGGCATGGCAGTCACGCTGTGAAATGTTTCTACCGTTCACTAACAGTATAGCAGCCGACATGACGAGTGCAGGCACTGCGCAGTACTGGCATGGCAGTCTTGCTGTGAAGTGTTTGCACAGTTCACTAACAGTATAGCCGCCTGTGCGACAAGTGTAAGCACTGCGCAGTACTGGTGTAGCAGTCACGCTGTGAAATGTTTGCACTGTGCACTAACAGTATAGCAGCCCGCATGACAAGTGCAGGCACTGTGCAGTACTGGCATGGCAGTCACGCTGTGAAATGTTTGCACTGTGCACTAACAGTATAGCAGCCCGCATGACGAGTGCAGGCACTGCGCAGTACTGACATGGCAGTCACGCTGTGAAATGTTTGCACTGTGCACTAACAGTATAGCAGCCCGCATGACAAGTGCAGGCACTGCGCAGTACTGGTATAGCTGTCACGGTGAGAAATGTGCAGTGTTCACTAACAGTATAGCAGCCAACATGACGAGTGCAGGCACTGTGCAATACTAGTACAGCAGTCGCACTGAGAAATGTTTGCACTGTTCACTAACAGTATAGCAGCCGACATGACGAGTGCAGGCACTGCGCAGTGCTGGCATGGCAGTCACACTGTGAAATGTTTGCACTGTTCACTAACAGTATAGCAGCCCGCATGGCGAGTGCAGGCACTGCGCAGTACTGGCATGGCAGTCACGCTGTGAAATGTTTGCACTGTGCACTAACAGTATAGCAGCCCGCACGACGAGTGCAGGCACTGCACAGTACTGGTATGGCAGTCATGCTGTGAAATGTTTGCACTGTTCACTAACAATATAGCAGCCCGCACGGCGAGTGCAGGCACTGCGCAGTACTGATAATGCAGTCACGCTGTGAAATGTTTGCACTGTTCACTAACAGTATAGCAGCCCGCACGACGAGTGCAGGCACTGCGCAGTACTGGTATGGCAGTCACGCTGTGAAATGTTTGCACTGTTCACTAACAGTATAGCAGCCAACATGACGAGTGCAGGCACTGCGCAGTACTGGCATGGCAGTCACGCTGTGAAATGTTTGCACTGTTCACTAACAGTATAGCAGCCTGCACGACAAGTGCAGGCACTGAGCAGTACTGGTATGGCAGTCACGCTGTGAAATGTTTGCACCATTCACTAACAGTATAGCAGCCGACATGACGAGTGCAGGCACTGCGCAGTACTAGCATGGCAGTCACGCTGTGAAATGTTTGCACTGTGCACTAACAGTATAGCAGCCGCACGACGAGTGCAGGCACTGCGCAAGTACTGGTATGGCAGTCACGCTGTGAAATTTTTGCCCTGTTCACTAATAGTATAGCAGCACGCATGACGAGTGCAGGCACTGAGCAGTACTGGCATGGCAGTCATGCTGTGAAATGTTTGCACTGTGCACTAACAGTATAGCAGCCCTCATGACGAGTGCAGGCACTGCGCAGTACTGGCATGGCAGTCACGCTGTGAAATGTTTGCACTGTTCACTAACAGTATAGCAGCCCAGATGACGAGTGCAGGCACTGCGCAGTACTGGTATTGCTGTCACGGTGAGAAATGCTGGCACTGCCACATTACAACTTCAACGGGCCTGATTAGGAGTGGAGATGCTATCTCATTACTAGTACAGCCAAGTATAGCAGCCTTGATTAGCAGTACAGGCGCTGTGTAGTACACAGTCCTGCAGAGAAATGCCCGTGCTGACATAAAACATTACATGATAGGCACCGGTGCCACTGCACCAGCTGCACTGCTGACATCTACACCCCGGCGGCGTTCCTAAAGTATGCCCAACTCTGCGGCAACAAAGCTTTGCCGCCATGCCCATGCAAGCCTCCGACAGTTACGTACTCCTGACACACCGAAGAGGCTCAACATGGTGTGATCTTCGGCAAACTGTTGTGACTGCAGAGTTCCATCAATTCAAGGAGCTTGTGTACTAGACCATGTGGAATGTATGGAGGGAGTAGCAAAGCCCGCCAGCCCTACATCTGGCCTTTTAAATGACCTCTGATGCAGTGAGAAAAACGCTGAAATTAAGACTAAAGCACATCTGGGATCCCCCACCCTACCCTGGTTCGAGGAAGAGCTGAAGGTGCACCTCTTTAAAGAACACTGCATAACGACACCATGTACGCACACCCCCACTCTCAGAACCCAGCGTCCCCGCCACGCACTCGTTGACGTTCCCTTTACCTGTGACCCTGCACAGCGCTCCGCTAACGTCCTGCACGGTTTGCACTATACAATTACTAAATACATGCATTCATACATGTATACATCTTCTGTCTCGAAAGACACTCCTAAAAATACTATCATATTTTCTTATGTAGAGCTAGAATCAAGGATTGTGAGAACTCATGTTTCAAATCTAAAGTGCATTCATTGTATTGACCCTAGAAGCATGAAAGGCTGAGCTCAGGCAGATGGAATTGAATCCCTGGAGATCAGTCTACAGTGAGTACGTTAACCCACCGAGCTGTTTTAGCAGATTCTGAAACAGATCTTTATAAGAACTGTTGGACATGGCCTTCTTAGGGCAATTTACCCCTCAACTATTCGCTTTTTCCTCCAAGTCTTTGCCGACTCTCTTCGCACGACCTTAGGAATCTGGGCACCTTCCCACTGTACTGATGGAAGGTGCAGATGGAAGGTGCAGACTCCCGCCTCACCCGTATTAGGCAGGGGGTGCATGTGCGATGGGTTTAGGTGCCGTACTGCCGTGTGCCCTGTAAACAGGTACCTCACATACCTGGGGCAGGTACGGCACTGGCTAGTAGTGGGACGTTGCACTGCATGTGCCACCCACCGGATAGTCTGTCAACACTGTATCTGGCCTGTCATAGCAGGCCTGTAGGACTCCATGGCGCCCCTGCCTAGGTTGGATAACACTCACGCCTTAGCCAACCTTGAGTGGGTCATCCAATACCGAGAGGGCACCCCCCAGGCAAGCCCTAACAGGTGCACGATGGGTGGTAGGCTGAAGGCTGGGTGTGGACATATGGATGTTCACTGTCCGGGTAGGGACGACCCCCCCCACGTGGGGCTTCCCCTACTTTGAAGTTCGGCTCTTCCCATGGGATATTTCTGGCATGGTGCCGATTCTCTCGTGTGGTCTCAGTGCCCGAAGGACATCCCCACTGTCAAGGCAGTGGGGAAGTGCATGCTAACCCGGTGTTCAGAAACATGGGCCGGACTGCCAATGCAGACTAAGGAGTGCGCCCTTCTACCTTAGAGGTGTTAACTATGTACATGGGTGTGCCATGCCCTTTTGCTGTTTCAACTACGTCTCTAGCCTGCTGTGGCAGGCTAGCGGATGTACCCTGGCACCTATGGCATTGTGGATAGGTGCCCTGTCTGCCAACGTGGGCTGGTGAGTTCATCCCTGCATCCCCAGTGTTCTAACACCTGGGTCAGGCCTGCCGATGTAGGCCTGTGTCTGCATGCTTGCACCTATGGTATTAGTGGCAAGGTGCCTGGACCGCCGTCGCAGGCTGATTATGGACAATCGCAAACCGTAAGGGGGTCGATCTGAGTCAGGGTGGTGAGAGCGCACTCGCACCTAAGGTGCTAGGGCCTGGGTAAGCCCATGGCCCGGTCTGCTATCGCAGACTGGTGTGTGTGCACTGACAGCTATCATGAATAAACTCATGAGTAGTTTGCCATTGTAGGCTTCTGTATGTGAGCACCCACTCGTTTGGTGCTCATGAATGAGTCTGCTGCTTCCCATCAGAGGCTTGTGCATGCGCACAGACACACGTATTAGTTAAACCCATGTCCAGTCTACTATGCAGACTCGGGCAGGTGCACTTGCACCCCTGGTGCTGGGAACAATGTGTAAAACCTGCCAACATAGGTCTATGTGCGCAATAGTACACGTGCACCCAGGTAGTGAGGCATACCTATGGGTGTTTTCACTACCTCTGAGGCCTGCTTTTTCCTTAAGTTTACAAGCAGAAGTGGTTGACATTACTTCAAGCTGCAATAGTTGATTGCAGTGGAGCAGCCTCATGATGTTTCAAATCAATGGATTTACTGTGCCAAACCCTTTCCACTGGTAAAGGTGGTGTTGGCATAACTCACTTAGGAATGCCACTTATAGAATATGGACATTTGTGTGCTCTAAGAGTCTCGTGTGTCATGGTGCCTGGCTCCAGAGAATACCAGGATCGGGGAGGCACATCTGTGCATTTCCCAAGTGGCAGCCATAAATCTTGGGCATCCTGTGAGAATGGCAGACCTCTGCCATTTGAGGGCCGAATGCGATAGATTGGAGAGAGAGAGACGTTTTAACACTTAGCCTCTAGGGGCTGTATCATGGCCCCACTAAAGATTAAGATCTGCATTCCATGGCCGCATGGCAGACAGGCCTACAATTTAGGGGAGACATCTGTGTTTCAAAGGGAAATCCCTAAAACCATCCCTAACTTCAAAGACTCACAATATTATAACTGCGGGTGCCATCCTTCAGCAAAGGGTGAGATATGCTTGTGGGGACCGGAGAATCCGGACTGCGTGGCGCACATTGCCAGAAGACTCTGTTTTGCACATGGAGGATAACTGTCCAAATAGTGGCTGGCCTGGGCTGAGAACCTACTGATGTGTGGTGCCCTGAAGTGTGCTATCCAAGGGCACGTGTCCGGGCCTCTTGTTTTCCTGGAGGTCTCAGGGACCTCAAAGATCTTCCATGTGGGACCTACACCATCTACATGTGACATCTGGAGAGCGGTGCTCTCTCAAGTGCCCACACCGGCTACTGAATCCCAACTGGTTGCTTGGTGTGAGCATGGAGCTAAGACTTGTGTGTGGAGACCGGATTGTCCATTGCGGAGCCCCAGAAACCTTGCCAGCATCTTAGGCATAACTGTCTTGTTTGTTGGTGTTGAGTGGATTCACCGGTTGCGGGACCCCGCGCAGCCCATTTAGCCGATCATGCTGCATCTCTCTCGTGCGACATGCCGACTGCATGCTCATTTATTGCAGTGTCCGATTAACAGAGTTCAACACTCGGAGGTGGGTGTGTGCACATTGAAGTGCCTCATTCTACCTCATGTGGTTCTGCTGAACTTGCGTCTGTGTGTGTGTGACCAGACTGGTCTGGTGCAACCTGCATCATCGTGCACTGGACATTGTGCCTCATTTCAGTGAGGTACGGAATAGGTACTATTTGCTGTGTGTGTGACCGGAATTGCCTGGTGCAACCCATCTCAACGTGAACGGTCATCGTGCCTCATTTTTAGGGAGGATTAGCAACTCATCGTGTTTGAAATCTGAAGTGACTGGTGCAAATCATACAAACGTGCATTAGACGCTGTGCCCGGATTGCCTGGGTGCCTGGGCACAACCTGGATCATCGTATACTGATCGGGGTGCCTCCTCCTATCGAGAGGCGCCCCTGTATTACTCTTCATTAGGCCTTGGAGGAGTTTGCAAAATGACCACAAAACTCCGCCGTGCTGCGTGGAGTTGCGCAAGCTGTGGAGTGACTTAGGTTGCTCCATTCGCATTGATTTTTAGCACTGGGTGTATGGCCCTCACTGCAAAGTCAGCGTGAATGGCACCATGTGCAGTGCAAGAGAGCGCTGCTTCTTTCTGCTGCTCAAGTAGGTGTTCTACTCAAGTGGCAGCTTCCTCAACACGAACTGAAGGTTTCTCAATGCGAGCGGTAGCGGCCATCCGCGACTGCCCGCATTGAGAAATCTCGCCGGGAGTTGGCCTGGAGTAAGATTTTCCTCGCTCGCCAACTTAACATTGGTGAGTAAGGAAAATACTCCACTCCCCGTTTGGAACTCCATGCGCTATGCAGAGTGTGGAGTGGAAAAACTCTACAAACTCCCTGGGCAGAGTGGAATTTCACACCCATGCCTACTCCCTATTGATCGGTTGTTCGCTTTTGACCATCATCGTGGAGGACCAACTGCCTGATCCATACCTGGTCCCTCCCAATGAAATTTTGTTGCCAGGTAGTAGCGAGAGAGAGGTTGACTGGGTTGAAGGAATGCTTCTGAGACAGTTCGGAGGCAGTTCAAGAGATTGCAGGACTGCTTTGTGTTTACAGACCTGTGGGTGAAATTCCAGAGTGGCTGCTAACCTTCCCTTTGTTTACATCTACTTCCGAATTTAAATTGCTACATATTCCCACCTGCTTCCTCCCTGAGGACCCAGACTAAGTGTGACTTCAGCCCAGTGTCCGGAATGCAGGGTTGGTTATCTTCCATCAGGCGGTAAACTAGGGAGGCGGGGGCCACGAAGTCTGCAGAGGGTGAACCATTGACCTGCTGGGTATCAGTGGCACCACATTAGGATGCTGAGTGCGTATGTGTGTAAGAGTGTTCCGTACGGACTGCCTGATACCTGCTGCACCATGTAGCGCTACAGAGTGAGTGTGCATGAGTGGGAGTGATCGTGCGCGGACTGCCTGTGATTCAAGACACTGGCCGGCGATGCTGCTCCATATGCTGATTGTATGCCAAAAGCACATTACATTTGAAATTGGGTTTACCCGCATAGCTTCGACCTGTGGTGCTGCCAAAAAGTGTTCTGCTTTTGTGTATGTACATATTTTTTATATCGTGCACCGCTTAAGGGTGCTCTCTCTCAATTGGGCGGTTAGATTAGGAATTTCCCACAGTGTGCATACTATTGATATCCTAACCATACGAGTGGGCCTAGTACTGCTAGTAATATTTCCAAATGTGTTTTATGGCCAAAAGTATATAATTTTCATGTTATAATGATTGAATATGTGTGTTGAATATAAACATTTTTACATGCATATTGTGTGAAGTTTGTTTTGTGACGCTTGGTGTATTTACCGCAAGTCACTACTGAGCCTTTGCTTTGCACATTGCCTCTGATATAAGCCTGACTGCTCAGTGCTAAGCTACCCAAGGGTGAGCACAAGTTGTACAGTGAGTGTAATCACCTGCCCTTGACAAGAGCGGTAGGTTCTGCCTGGCTGGGGGCATCCCTTCAGCTAACCAAAGACTGCCTGTTTCAACAAGAACTCATCTAATCTAACCTGGTACTAAAAGTTTGATCGAGACTCCATAACATATATGTTCACACTATAATGACTATTTTCCTGTAACAGGGATTGGACCTTGTTTCTATAGGCAATAAGTGGTGTCTATACTTCCACTTTCTTGTTGGCATTGAGCGGATTTTCAAAACTTAATTTCAATTCATCCCTGACTCATATTGGCTGACCCATTTGGAGGGCCTGTCCAAATGGGTGAAATAGGCGGTCAGCTAGGATGCCAAGTTAAGCAAGGTTCCAAATTATAGGAAACATATTGCATTTAAAAAAAAGAAAATTTAAAATGACACAGTTGAGTTTCTGATTGCATGGTTTGCCTATGGCACCAGTTGCTTCCAGCTTGCCAGAGCCCCCTCTTCTCTTTATTTTGTACCCAAAAACCCCAGGCGGAATGGTAAAATGTGGAGCAGGAGAAAGAGGAAAGCAGGTTCATGAGGAAGAGGAAAGTGCGGGAACAGCCTATTAGAGCAAGGCTCCAAGGACAAGCGCCTTCTAGCAGAAGTAGAGTTGGACTAACCCACACTTCACCCTTCAGGAGCACTACAGTGTCTAACTGCCCATCAGGAGCAGACTCCCCAAGACAGCCCTTCCCCTCCAACACCTAAACATGTCCACAAGGACCAGAACATGGTGCTAACGTCCGGGAACGTTACACTCTCAATCCCCTCCAGTCTGTCCCTAACGCATCTTGTAACTACACTCAGGTGAAATTTAAACTATGCCATTGTAATTTTGTGAATTTTGCGTTATGCTTGTTACATGAAATTCCTGATCTTATGCCATTACGCCAAATTGTGTAATTATGTGCCGTTTGTGGCATAATTTTACCACAAATGCAGAGGAACAACGCTACCAATCAGAAAACAAGCGGATGATGCTTGCACCTCTTGTGTTTTCTGTACTATTTTTTTTTACCAGAGAATGCATCTTCCTGTCAAAAACTGATGCGAGGACGCATTTCATGCTAAAATATGGCGATAAACGATGTATTCGCATTTTGCGTAAATACACATTTTTCACATAATTTTATTTAAATTTTGTTTAATTATGTGAAAGAAAAATGTGCAAATTCTGCACACCCGTACTTGTGTCTCCAAACTCACTCTGTATCCTGACAACAGTTATACTAACGTTTAATGTACAACCAGGTGTGCAAAACTTTATTAGACTATTAACTGGAAACTCTTGCTCAACAGCTTGGCGGGGTTGCCTCCTATCATCTGAAGCATGAAGGTTTCAAGCCGATGTCTATGTAGATGCTTTGTGCCTGTGTAGACATTTCAGAAGGTCATACCCCATGAGTTTCTCCATACTTAGACCTGCATGAAAGAAAATTAAAATCTCAAGATGATGTCACTCTCTTCTAGAAACATTTCAAGTTGGATTTAAATGTGTCTGCCATTCTCCTCTCTGTCAATGTCAGGGAGACGTCTGCTTTTTTTCTGTGATTGCTGCTGTTTTTCAGGTCTTGCCTACCAGGTAGCTCTTGTGGGCTATACTGAAAGCTTACAGTGGTCTTCAAGCCTGCTTATGGCTTACCGTTGCTGGCTTTACTGTCACCTTCATTTGCTTGTTTCTGATTCGATGGCTTGCCTTTCGCTTCATGCATTTGATCCTCTGCTGGATCATACCCTCTTTACCATCCTGTTGATTGGCTGACTTGTAACCTTCCACTGCTCACATTCAGGGAACTACTTTTTTCATCTTCATTAAGCTCTTTATTTACCTACATCATGTGCTGTTTACCCCCAAAACCCGCCCCACGCTCCCTGTTGCTCACTCATCCTCTCTTAAGTTCTTCCATTACTTTTCACTCTTCCACCTTTTTAAATATATTTTAAATGTATCTTTCCTGCCAGTGATCCAGCCGCCACATCTCTCTTATTCCCTTCCCATTGCTCCCAACCCTTTCCATGGTGGCATTTACAAAATACGTTTCTTTTAACTTTTTAAGTATAACCCAGAAACGGTTGTTTGCTGCCGGGCAACTTCTGTTGAGCACGTTTAATCATTTTTTTTATTTACCACTCCAAGAATAGCTTCCACCATCATGGAAGGATAGATTAAAAACATTTAACAAAATGGTGCCTGCTTCAACAGCGCCCACATGCACGCATACGCTATCTTGCTGGCTGTGGATGTGGCAAGACATATACATGTGCATGTGTTATCACTCATGTGTGTGCTCAATACAAAATTATTTTCTTCTTTTATGATTTGAACAGCATTAGCATATACATTAGCAAAGCCAATCTGTTTAATTGCTGGGACCTGTTGGCTTTGTTAATGCTTGTTAATAAAGGCATTTTGCAGACTGGTTTCCAAATGAAGAGTTCTGAATCTTATATCGGCAACCCTTGCCCACTTTGTGCCCATAACATAGTCTGTTTCCCTTTTACCAGTCTGCTCCCATCTATCTCCCATTCTCTCATCCTGCCCCATAACTGCACTTTGTACCCACTGTGTGCTGAGTAGTTCACTTGTGCCCGCAGCCATCCAGTGAACGCCATTCTTTCTGAACTCACCTTCTCTGCTGCTCCTGACACAATGTGTCCTATCACCAACTCTTCACCCCTCAACCACTCCTGCACTCTACAGCCACTCAGTGCCCTCCATCCACTCTGTGCCCTCCATCCACTCTCTGCTCTCAGCCTTTTGAGTATTGTACTCACCTTGTACCCACTCTCTGACCTCACTCACTCTAATGCCCACCCGTTCTGTGCACCTTCCCTAATTCTGTGCCCCTACAAACTGTGTCCCCTCTAGTGAAAGGGAACGATTTACAAAGGTAAACTGAGACAGAAGTCTAACTTTACGACTTTTGGTATTCACAAAGGGCATTTACTACACTATTTAAGTACATGCCCTTTGGCATTGTACTAAATATTACATTTAAGTAGTAAGTCATTGCCTGACCCTCTAAAAGAGGATCATTCGGGAAATGAAATTTGTACTTGTAAAGCGCACCCATACCCCCAAAGGGGTGTCCAGGCGCTGTACGCATACCGCTGTGGAACCCTTCCTGGCTTTTCCCTGTGAAATGTCCACTCCTGGGCACCCCCAGGGTGAAGCCAGGCATCCCAGCGCTGTTGGGGCCGTTGTGGAGATTAAGCAAGCTATTGCCCAGAGTTGCAGAGTGGGACCCATGATTAGAATAGGCACCGAGGCGAGAATTATCAGGTCCGAGGAAATTGAGCCCAAGACCCGCCGAGGCGGGAATTGAACCCTGGTCCCGGGCCAGATCTCTGCATCAGGGTCTGCCGCTCTAACCATTGAGCCACACTTCTCCACTTTCCACTTTTTGCTGGCACTCACCATGGTCTCCATAGGGCACCAGTCCCTCTGAGGCTGATCTCGCAGTCAAGCATACACACCACATGTGACGCTAGGCACACTGACCTGGAAGTAAAGCCCATATTCATAGAGGACTCAGAATCACTGACAGGAGAAAGAAAGCATCACTGACAAGAGGAGGACAACGTCACTGTAAGGGGGCATCAGCATCATTGACAGGAGGTGTCAGCATCATTGACAGGAGGCATCAGTATCACTCAGAGAGTCCACCTCCCTCTCTTCACCTCGCAACCCAAGCACACCATCTGCGGAGTACCCCAAGGCTTGTCCCTCAGCCCTACCCTCTTCAGTATCTACACGGCACCACTCGCAGACATCGTCAGATCACACTACATCAACATCATCTTCTACGCCGATGACACTCAGCGCGTCCTCTCGCTCTCAGCAAACCCCACCCAGATGAAAACCAACTTCCACAACTGTATGAAGAACATCGCAACATGGATGAGAGACAACTGTCTTAAACTCAACATGAACAAAACATAAGTCATGATCTTCAGCAGACACACCGCCCTTTGGAATGACTCCTGGTGGCCAATGGAGCTCTGACCAACCCACACACCAAAAGACAATGCCCACAACCTAGGCATCAAACTGGACAGCGAACTCTCCATGAAACATCAGGTCAACACCGTTGCCTCAGCCTGCTTGCACATGATCCACATGCTCCGCAAAATCTTCAGATGGCTCACCATCAGAACCAGGAAAACTGTGATGCAGGCCCTAATCACCAGCCGGCTCGACTACGGAAATGCACTCTATGTCAGCACCACCTCCAAACTCATGCAAAGACTCCAGGCAATCCAGAATGCAGCAGCCAGACTGATCCTCAACCTGCCGAAGAGGACATACATCACCCAGCACCTGATAGACCCCCACTGGTGCCCAATCCAGAAGAGATGCTAGTTCAAGATCCTGACCCACGCTTACAAAGCCCTCCACAACCAAGGACCACACTACGTGAACCATCTCCTGATTTCCACCGGCTGACCAGAAACCTCTGCTCCGCACACCGTGCCCTTGCTCAGACACCACGTATCTGCTGCAGCCCTGCCAGAGGACGCTCCATCTCGCACCTCGCCGCCAAAGCCTGGAATACCTTCCCCCTCCACCTCTGCACATCACCCTCGCTGACCCACTTTAGGAAGGAACTCAAGACCTGGCTCTTCAACTGATACCTGCAGAAAAGTGCCTGGATACCCCCGGGTGAAGATTAGCACAATACAAATACAACTTGATTGATTGATTGACTGACAGAAGAAGGTCAGCATCACTGACAAGAGAAGGTCAGCGTCACTGACGATAGCGTCACTCACAGGAGGAATGTGCAGCACTGATAAGAAAAGTTGAGCATCACTGACAATAGCGTTACTGACAGAAGAAATCAGCATCACTGACAGGAGCAACACTGACAGTGGTAGGTCAGCATCAGTTGTATGAGGAGGTCAGCATCACTGACAGGGGTATCACTGACAGGAGGAGGTAAGTATCACTGACAGGAACAGGTCAGCATCACTGACAGGAGGAGGTCAGCATCACTGACAGGAGCGCTACTGACAGGAGGGCAGCATCACTGACAGGGGTATCACTGACAGAAGAAATCAGCATCACTGACAGGAGCATCACTGACAGTGGTAGGTCAGCATCAGTGGTAGGAGGAGGTCAGCATCACTGACAGGGGCATCACTGACAGGAGGAGGTAAGTATCACTGACAGGAACGAGTCAGCATCACTGACAGGAGGAGGTCAGCATCACTGACAGGAGGAGGTCAGCATCACTGATAGGAGGAGGTAAGTCTCACTGACAGGAACGGGTCAGCATCACTGACAGGAAGAGGTCAGCATCACTGACAGGAGTAGGTCAGCATCACTGACAGGAGGAGGTCACCATCACTGACAGAAGAAATCAGCATCACTGACACGAGGAGGTCAGTATCACTGACAGGAGCATCAATGACAGGAGGAGGTCAGCATCACTGACAGGAACGGGTCAGCATCTCTGACAGGAGGAGGTCAGCATCACTGACAGGAGGAGGTCAGCATCACTGACAGGAGAAGGTCAGCATCACTGACAAGAGAAGGTCAGCATCACTGACAGGAGGAGGTCAGCATCACTGACAGGAGGAGGTCAGCATCACTGACAAGAGAAGGTCAGCATCACTGACAAGAGAAGGTCAGCATCACTGAGAATAGCGTCACTGACAAGAGGAATGTGCATCACTGACAAGAGAAGGTCAGCATCACTGACAAGAGAAG
Organism: Calotriton arnoldi; assembly: GCA_963921515.1. NCBI lineage: Eukaryota > Metazoa > Chordata > Amphibia > Caudata > Salamandridae > Calotriton > Calotriton arnoldi. Next base: position 534,922 of record CAWUFW010010054.1, on the reverse strand, counting down.
GTCAGCATCACTGACAATAGCATCACTCACAGGAGGAATCAGCATCACTGACAGGAGGAGGTCAGCATCACTGACCGGAGGAGGTCAGGATCACTGACAGGAGGAATCAGCATCATTGACAGGAGGAGGTCAGCATCACTGACAGGAGGAGGTCAGCATCACTGACAGTGGTAGGTGAGCATCTCTGACAGGGGAAGGTCTGCATCACTGACAGAAGAAATCAGCATCACTGACAGGAGGAGGTCAGTATCACTGACAATAGCGCCACTGACAGGAGGAATGTGCATCACTGACAAGAGAAGGTCAGCATCACTGACAGGAGGAGGTCAGCATCACTGACAGGAGGAGGTCAGCATCACTGACAGGAGGAGGTCAGCAGCACTGACAGGAGGAGGTCAGCAGCACTGACAGATGGAGGTCAGCCTCACTGACAGGAGGAGGAATCAGCATCACTGAGAGGAGGAGGTCAGCATCACTGACAGGAGGAGGTCGGCATCACTGACAGGAGGAGGTCAGTATCACTGACAGAAGGAGGTCAGCATTACTGACAGGAGGAGGTCAGCAGCACTGACAGGAGGAGGTCAGTATCACTGACAATAGCGTCACTGACAGGAGGAATGTGCATCACTGACAAGAGAAGGTCAGCATCACTGACAGGAGGAGGTCAGCATTACTGACAGGAGGAGGTCGGCATCACTGACAGGAGGAGACTAGCATCACTGACAGGAGGAGGCCAGTATCACTGACAATAGCGTCACTGACAGGAGCATCACTGACAGGAGGAGGTAAGTATCACTGATAGGAACGGGTCAGCATCACTGACAGGAGGATATCAGCATCATTGACAGGAGGAGGTCAGCATTACTGACAGGAGGAGGTCGGCAACACTGACAGGAGGAGACCAGCATCACTGACAGGAGGAGGCCAGTATCACTGACAATAGCGTCACTGACAGGAGGAATGTGCATCACTGACAAGAGAAGGCCAGCATCACTGACAGGCGGAGGTCAGCATTACTGACAGGAGGAGGTCGGCATCACTGACAGGAGGAGGTCAGCATCACTGACAGGAGGAGGTCAGCATCACTGACAGGAGGAGGAATCAGCATCACTGAGAGGAGGAGGTCAGCATCACTGAGAGGAGCAGTTCAGCATCACTGACAGGAGGAGGTCGGCATCACTGACAGGAGGAGGTCAGTATCACTGACAGGAGGAGGTCAGCATCACTGACAGGAGAAGGTCAGCATCACTGACAGGAGGCCAGCATCACTGACAAGAGAAGATCAGCATCACTGAAAATAGTGTCACTGACAGGAGGAATCAGCATCACTGACAGGAGGAGGTCAGCATCACTGACAGGAGGAGGTCAGCATCACTGACAGGAAGAGGTCAGCATCACTGACAGTAGGTGACAGGAGGAGGTCAGCATCACTGACAGGAGGAGGAATCAGCATCACTGAGAGGAGAAGGTCGGCATCACTTACAGGAGGAGGTCGGCCACTGGTAAGAGTAGGTCAGCATCACTGACAGGAGGAGGTCAGCATCACTGGCAGGAGGTCAGCATCACTGACAAGAGAAGGTCAGCATCACTGACAATAGCGTTACTGACAGAAGAAATCAGCATCACTGACAGGAGGAGGTCAGCATCACTGGGAGAAGAAGGTCAGCATCACTGACAGGAGGAGGTCAGCATCACTGACAGGAGGAGGCCAGCATCACTGACAGGAGGAGGTCAGCATCACTGACAGGAGGAGGTCAGCATCACTGACAGGAGGAGGTCAGCATCACTGACAGGAGGAGGTCAGCATCACTGACAGGAGCCTCACTGACAGGAGCGTCTCTGACAGGAGGAATGTGCATCACTGACAAGAGAAGGTCAGCATCACTGACAGGAGGAGGTCAGCATCACTGACAGGAGTGGGTCAGCATCACTGACAGGAGGAGGTCAGCATCACTGACAGGAGGAGGTCAGCATCACTGACAGAAGAAATCAGCATCACTGACAGGAGGAGGTAAGTATCACTGACAGGAACAGGTCAGCATCACTGACAGGAGGAGGTCGGCATCACTGACAGAAGGAGGTCAGCATCACTGACAGGAGGAGGTCAGCATCACTGACAGGAGGAGGTCAGCATCACTGACAGGAGGAGGTCAGCATCACTGACAGGAGGAGGTCAGCATCACTGACAGGAGGAGGTCAGCATCACTGACAGGAGGAGGTCAGCATCACTGACAGGAGCCTCACTGACAGGAGCATCACTGACAGGAGGAATGTGCATCACTGACAAGAGAAGGTCAGCATCACTGACAGGAGGAGGTCAGCATCAATGACAGCAGTGGGTCAGCATCACTGACAGGAGGAGGTCAGCATCACTGACAGGAGGAGGTCAGCATCACTGACAGGAGGAGGTCAGCATCACTGACAGGAGCCTCACTGACAGGAGCATCACTGACAGGAGGAATGTGCATCACTGACAAGAGAAGGTCAGCATCACTGACAGGAGGAGGTCAGCATCAATGACAGCAGTGGGTCAGCATCACTGACAGGAGGATGTCAGCATCACTGACAGGAGGAGGTCAGCATCACTGATAGAAGAAATCAGCATCACTGACAGGAGCATCACTGACAGGAGGAGGTAAATATCACTGACAGGAATGGGTCAGCATCACTGACAGGAGGAGGTCAGAATCACTGACAGGAGGAGGTCAGTATCACTGACAGGAGGAGGTCAGCATCACTGACAGAAGAAATCAGCATCACTGACAGGAGCATCACTGACAGGAGGAGGTAAGTATCTCTGACAGGAACTGGTCAGCATCACTGACAGGAGGAGGTCAGCATCATTGGCAGGAGCATCACTGACAGGAGGAGGTCAGCATCACTGACAGGAGGAGGTCGGCATCACTGACAGGAGGAGGTCGGCATCACTGACAGGAGTGGGTCAGCATCACTGACAGGAGGAATCAGCATCATTGACAGGAGGAAGCAGCATCATTGACAGGAGGAGGCCAGCATCACTGACAGGAGGAGGCCAGCATCACTGACAGGAGAAGGTCAGCATCACTGACAGGAGGAGGTCAGCATCTCTGACAGGAGGAGGTCAGCATCACTGACAGGAGGAGGTCAGCATCACTGACAGGAAAAGGTCAGCATCATTGTCAGGAGGAGGTCAGCATCACTGGGAGAAGAAGGTCAGCATCGCTGACAATAGCGTTACTGACAGAAGAAATCAGCATCACTGACAGGAGCATCACTGACAGTGGTAGGTCTGCATCAGTGGTAGGAGGAGGTCAGCATCACTGACAGGAGGAGGTAAGTATCACTGACAGGAACAGGTCAGCATCACTGACAGGAGGAGGTCAGCATCACTGACAGGAGGAGGTCAGTATCACTGACAGGAGGAGGTCAGTATCACTGACAAGAGCGTCACTGACAGGAGGAATGTGCATCACTGACAAGAGAAGGTCAGCATCACTGACAGGAGGAGGTCAGCATTACTGACAGGAGGAGGTTGGCATCACTGACAGGAGGAGGTCGGCATCACTGACAGGAGGAGACCAGCATCACTGACAGGAGGAGGCCAGTATCACTGACAATAGCGTCACTGACAGGAGCATCACTGACAGGAGGAGGTAAGTATCACTGATAGGAACGGGTCAGCATCACTGACAGGAGGATATCAGCATCATTGACAGGAGGAGGTCAGCATTACTGACAGGAGGAGGTCGGCATCACTGACAGGAGGAGACCAGCATCACTGACAGGAGGAGGCCAGTATCACTGACAATAGCGTCACTGACAGGAGGAATGTGCATCACTGACAAGAGAAGGCCAGCATCACTGACAGGCGGAGGTCAGCATTACTGACAGGAGGAGGTCGGCATCACTGACAGGAGGAGGTCAGCATCACTGACAGGAGGAGGTCAGCATCACTGACAGGAGGAGGAATCAGCATCACTGAGAGGAGGAGGTCAGCATCACTGAGAGGAGGAGGTCAGCATCACTGACAGGAGGAGGTCGGCATCACTGACAGGAGGAGTTCAGTATCACTGACAGGAGGAGGTCAGCATCACTGACAGGAGAAGGTCAGCATCACTGACAGGAGGTCAGCATCACTGACAAGAGAAGATCAGCATCACTGAAAATAGTGTCACTGACAGGAGGAATCAGTATCACTGACAGGAGGAGGTCAGCATCACTGACAGGAGGAGGTCAGCATCACTGACAGGAAGAGGTCAGCATCACTGACAGTAGGTGACAGGAGGAGGTCAGCATCACTGACAGGAGGAGGAATCAGCATCACTGAGAGGAGAAGGTCGGCATCACTTACAGGAGGAGGTCGGCCACTGGCAAGAGTAGGTCAGCATCACTGACAGGAGGAGGTCAGCATCACTGGCAGGAGGTCAGCATCACTGACAAGAGAAGGTCAGCATCACTGACAATAGCGTTACTGACAGAAGAAATCAGCATCACTGACAGGAGGAGGTCAGCATCACTGGGAGAAGAAGGTCAGCATCACTGACAGGAGGAGGTCAGCATCACTGACAGGAGGAGGCCAGCATCACTGACAGGAGGAGGGCAGCATCACTGACAGGAGGAGGTCAGCATCACTGACAGGAGGAGGTCAGCATCACTGACAGGAGCCTCACTGACAGGAGGAATGTGCATCACTGACAAGAGAAGGCCAGCATCACTGACAGGAGGAGGTCAGCATCACTGACAGGAGTGGGTCAGCATCACTGACAGGAGGAGATCAGCATCACTGACAGGAGGAGGTCAGCATCACTGACAGAAGAAATCAGCATCACTGACAGGAGGAGGTAAGTATCACTGACAGGAACAGGTCAGCATCACTGACAGGAGGAGGTCGGCATCACTGACAGAAGGAGGTCAGCATCACTGACAGGAGGAGGTCAGCATCACTGATAGGAGGAGGTCAGCATCACTGACAGGAGGAGGTCAGCATCACTGACAGGAGCCTCACTGACAGGAGCATCACTGACAGGAGGAATGTGCATCACTGACAAGAGAAGGTCAGCATCACTGACAGGAGGAGGTGAGCATCACTGACAGCAGTGGGTCAGCATCACTGACAGGAGGATGTCAGCATCACTGACAGGAGGAGGTCAGCATCACTGATAGAAGAAATCAGCATCACTGACAGGAGCATCACTGACAGGAGGAGGTAAATATCACTGACGGGAATGGGTCAGCATCACTGACAGGAGGAGGTCAGAATCACTGACAGGAGGAGGTCAGTATCACTGACAGGAGGAGGTCATTATCACTGACAATAGCGTCACTGACAGGAGGAATCAGCATCACTGACAAGAGAAGGTCAGCATCACTGACAGAAGAAATCAGCATCACTGACAGGAGCATCACTGACAGGAGGAGGTAAGTATCACTGACAGGAGGAGGTCAGCATCATTGACAGGAGCATCACTGACAGGAGGAGGTCAGCATCACTGAGAGGAGGTCAGCATCACTGACAGGAGGAGGTCGGCATCACTGACAGGAGGAGGTCGGCATCACTGACAGGAGTGGGTCAGCATCACTGACAGGAGGAATCAGCATCATTGACAGGAGGAAGCAGCATCATTGACAGGAGGAGGCCAGCATCACTGACAGGAGGAGGCCAGCATCACTGACAGGAGAAGGTCAGCATCACTGACAGGAGGAGGTCAGCATCTCAGACAGGAGGAGGTCAGCATCACTGACAGGAGGAGGTCAGCATCACTGACAGGAGAAGGTCAGCATCATTGTCAGGAGGAGGTCAGCATCACTGGGAGAAGAAGGTCAGCATCACTGACAATAGTGTTACTGACAGAAGAAATCAGCATCACTGACAGGAGCATCACTGACAGTGGTAGGTCTGCATCAGTGGTAGGAGGAGGTCAGCATCACTGACAAAAGCATCACTGACAGGAGGAGGTAAGTATCACTGACAGGAACAGGTCAGCATCACTGACAGGAGGAGGTCAGCATCACTGACAGGAGGAGGTCAGTATCACTGACAGGAGGAGGTCAGTATCACTGACAAGAGCGTCACTGACAGGAGGAATGTGCATCAATGACAAGAGAAGGTCAGCATCACTGTCAGGGGGAGGTCAGCATCACTGACAGGAGGAGAACAGCATCACTGACAGGAGGAGGTCAGTATCGCTGACAGGAGGAGGTCACCATCACTGACAGGAGGTCAGCATCACTGACAGGAGGAGGTCAGCATCACTGACAGGAGGAGGTCAGCATCATTGACAGGAGCATCACTGACAGATGGAGGTCAGCATCACTGACAGGAGCATCACTGACAGGAGGTCAGCATCACTGACAGGAGAAGGTCAGCATCACTGACAGGAGAAGGTCAGCATCACTGACAGGAGGAGGTCAGCATCACTGACAATAGAATTACTGACAGAAGAAATCAGCATCACTGACAGGAGGAGGTCAGCATCACTGACATGAGGAGTCAGCATCATTGACAGGAGGAATCAGCATCACTGACAGGAGTGGGTCAGCACCACTGTCAGGAGGAGGTCAGCATCACTAACAGGAGGAATCTGCATCACTGACAGATGGAGGTCAGCATCACTGACAGGAGTGGGTCAGCATCACTGACAGGAGGAGGTCAGCATCACTGACAGGAGTGGATTAGCATCACTGACAGGAGGAATCAGCATCATTGACAGGAGGAGCTCAGCATCATTGACAGGAGGAGATCAGCATCATTGACAAGAGGAGGTCAGCATCATTGACAGGAGGAGGTCAGCATTACTGACAGGAGGAGGTCGGCATCACTGACAGGAGGAGGTCAGCATCAGTGACAGGAGGAGGTCAGCATTACTGACAGGAAGAGGTCGGCATCACTGACAGGAGCATCACTGACAGGAGAAGGTCAGCATCACGGGGAGAAGATGGTCAGCATCACTGACAGAAGGAATCAACATCACTGACAGGAGGGGGTCAGCATCACTGACAGGAGTGGGTCAGCATCACTGGGAGAAGAAGGTCAGCATCACTGACAGGAGGAATCAGCATCACTGACAGGAGGAGGTCGGCATCAATAACAGGAGGAGGTCAGCATCACTGACAGGAGGAATCAGCATCACTGACAGAAGTGGGTCAGCATCACTGTCAGGAGGAGGTCAGCATCACTGACAGGAGGAATCAGCATCACTGACAGGAGTGGGTCAGCATCACTGACAGGAGGAGGTAAGCATCACTGACAGGAGGAGGTAAGCATCACTGACAGGAGGTCAGCATCACTGACAGGAGGAGGTAAGCATCACTGACAATAGCATTACTGACAGAAGAAATCAGCATCACTGACAGGAGGAGGTCAGCATCACTGACAGGAGGAGGTCAGCATCACTGACAGGAGGAGGTCAGCATCACTGACATGAGGAGGTCAGCATCACTGACAGGAGGAGGTCAGCATCACTGACAGGAGGAGGTCACCATCACTGACAGGAGGTCAGCATCACTGACAGGAGGAGGTCAGCATCACTGACAGGAGGAGGTCAGCATCACTGACAGGAGGAGGTCACCATCACTGACAGGAGGTCAGCATCACTGACAGGAGGAGGTCAGCATCATTGACAGGAGGAGGTCAGTATCACTGACAATAGCGTCACTGACAGGAGGAATGTGCATCACTGACAAGAGAAGGTCAGCATCACTGACAGCAGGAATCAGCATCACTGACAGAAGGAGTTCAGCATCACTGACAGGAGGTCAGCATCACTGACAGGGGCATCACTGTCAGGGGGAGGTCAGCATCACTGACAGGAGGAGGTAAGCATCACTGACAATAGCATTACTGACAGAAGAAATCAGCATCACTGACAGGAGGAGGTCAGCATCACTGACAGGAGGAGGTCAGCATCACTGACAGGAGGAGGTCAGCATCACTGACATGAGGAGGTCAGCATCACTGACAGGAGGAGGTCAGCATCACTGACAGGAGGTCAGCATCACTGACAGGAGGAGGTCAGCATCACTGACAGGAGGAGGTCAGCATCACTGACAGGAGGAGGTCACCATCACTGACAGGAGGTCAGCATCACTGACAGGAGGAGGTCAGCATCATTGACAGGAGGAGGTCAGTATCACTGACAATAGCGTCACTGACAGGAGGAATGTGCATCACTGACAAGAGAAGGTCAGCATCACTGACAGGAGGAATCAGCATCACTGACAGAAGGAGTTCAGCATCACTGACAGGAGGTCAGCATCACTGACAGGGGCATCACTGTCAGGGGGAGGTCAGCATCACTGACAGGAGGAGGTCAGCATCACTGACAGTGGCATCACTGTCTGGAGGAGGTCAGCATCACTGACAGGAGGAGATCAGCATCACTGAGAGTAAAAGGTCAGCATTACTGACAGGAGGAGATCAGCATCACTGACAGGAGAAGTTCAGCATCACTGACAGGAGGAGGTCAGCATCACTGACAGGTAGAAGGATTCAGCATCACAGACAGGGGTGGCTGGAGGTTGTAAGTTCACCTGGGGGAGGGGCACATTTGACTCCTCTCCTCCGAGTGCCCTAAAGAGTCATCCCCTATCCTGAGTCCCCCATCACACTTGCCTTTTTCTGCTTCTGTCGTTCACAGACATATTGACAAATACTAAAACCCAAACCTTTACTAACAGTATGCTCCCTTTAGTAGCTTGTAGGGCTGGGGAGAGTCAGTGACACGTTTTATGTAGGGTAATGCATTTATAATGCAAGAGGTTAAATTCTGCTGTCGTTGGTACCGTTCCTTATATTGTGGTCTGTCTCTATCCTCGGAGCAGAAGGTGACAGTCTGCATGCTACTGTCCTTGGTTCTGATGTAGAAAGTGACAGTCGGCACGGTGCAGTCCATGGTACTGACGCAGATGGTGACAGTCTACATGCTGCAGTCCTTGGTACTGACGCAGATGGCGACAGCTGCAGTCCTTGGTGCTGATGCAGAAGGTGACAGTCTACATGCTGCTGTCCTTGGTGCTGATGCAGAAGGTGACTTTCCACATGCTGCAGTCCTTGGTGCTGATGCAGATGGTGACAGACTGCATGCTTCTGTCCTTGGTTCTGATGTATAAAGTGACAGTCGGCACGCTACAGTCCTTGGTACTGACGTAGATGGCGACAGCTGCAGTCCTTGGTGCTGATGCAGAAGTTGACAGTCTACATGCTGCTGTCCTTGGTGCTGATGCAGAAGGTGACTTTCCACATGCTGCTGTCCTTGGTGCTGATGCAGAAGGTGACTTTCCACGTGCTGCTGTCCGTGGTGCTGATGCAGAAGGTGACAGTCTACATTCTGCTGTCCGTGTGCTGATGCAGAAGGTGACTTTCCACATGCTGCTGTCTTTGGTGCTGATGCAGAAGGTGACAGTCTATATGCTGCTGTCCTTGGTGCTGATGCAGAAGGTGACTTTCCACATGCTGATGCAGAAGGTGACAGTCTACATGCTGCTGTCCTTGGTGCTGATGAAGAAGGTGGCAGCCTGCATGCTGCAGTCCTTGGTACTAGTTTAGATGGTTACAGTCTTCATGTTACAGCCCTTGGTGCTGATGCAGAAGGTGACTTTCCACATGCTGCTTCCCTTGTTGCTGATGCAGAAGGCAATAGTCTACATGCTGCGGTCCTTGGTGCTGATACAGAAGGTGACAGTCTGCATGGTTCTGTCCTAGGATCGGATACAGGTGATGACAGGCTGCATGCTGCAGTCCTTGGTGCTGGTGCAGAAGGTGACAGCTGCTGCCCTTGGTGTTGATGAAGAAGGTGACAATCTGCATGCTACAATCAAGGCCACTGATGCAGAAGGTGACAGTCTGAGTCGTGCTGTCCTAGGAACTGATACAGAAGGTGACAGCCTGCATGCTGCAGTCCCTGGTGCTGATGCAGAAGGTGACAGTCTGTGTGCTGCTGCCCATGGTGCATGCTGCAGTCCTTGGTGCTGGTGCAAAAGGTGACAGTCTGCATACTGCTGTCCTTGGTGCTGATGCAGAAGGTGACAGTCTGCATAGTTCTGTCCTAGGATCGGATACAGGTGATGACAGGCTGCATGCTGTAGTCCTTGGTGCTGGTGCAGAAGGTGACAGTCTGCATAGTTCTGTCCTAGGATCGGATACAGGTGATGACAGGCTGCATGCTGCAGTCCTTGGTGCTGGTGCAGAAGGTGACAGCTGCTGCCCTTGGTGCTGATGAAGAAGGTGACAATCTGCATGCTACAATCAAGGCCACTGATGCAGAAGGTGACAGTCTGAGTCGTGCTGTCCTAGGAACTGATACAGAAGGTGACAGCCTGCATGCTGCAGTCCCTGGTGCTGATGCAGAAGGTGACAGTCTGTGTGCTGCTGCCCATGGTGCATGCTGCAGTCCTTGGTGCTGGTGCAAAAGGTGACAATCTGCATACTGCTGTCCTTGGTGCTGATGCAGAAGGTGACAGTGTGTGTGCTGCTGCCTGTGGTGTGCTGCTGTCTATAGTCTATTCAGCAGTCCACCCACCACATCTCTCTCACCCCAGCCCCGTTGCTCCACCGCATCTCCATGGTTGCCTTTACAAAAAAAAGTTTTGTTTACTTTTCACAGATGGAATAGCAGCTGACATCTGCTGCTGGGCTACTACTGTTGAGCAGGTTTAAGCATTTTGTATTTATTTACTGCTGATGCAGAAGGTGACAGTGTGCATGTTGCAGTCCTTGGTGCACTGCTAACCAGTGGTGGCTGGTGACTTTTCAAAGTGGTGAGCCGTAAAAGTTAGGGGCGAGTTTGACTTTGACTTAGCAACTAAACCCGACAGGCATAAGGGCGACTGGGGGAAGGTGGCCTCTCTCTCTGAGAATATTTTGAAAGAAAAAGGGATAAATAGTGCATTTTAAAGCTAATTATTTTTACATAATTTGTTGTAAAAGCAGGAAAAATCTAGACCACATATAGGATGCACACGACCACTGACTTGCCTCTTACTTCACTAAGGCCATTGTTGTAAGGTGGAGGCTGAATGTCTCTAGTAGGTTTATGTTTAAAAACTTCCACTTTTAATAAATGGCATTCGATGCAGTGATATAATCATTCTGATGTTCTGAGGTGAAACGTCTCTGCATGTTAAAAAATACACTTTTTTGTTTTTGAAAAGGCTACGTGACATGCAGTGGATGGTTTACATTATATTGTAATTGACAATTACTCTATGAAGAGGCATTGAAGCACTTTACGGCTACACAGAATATAAATATGCAAACATAGCATATGGGTCGGCAGGTTACATGGAGCATATTTGTTTAGAGCTATGATGTGTATTTCATCCAAACATTGAGAAACTTACAGAAAAACACTGTACAGTGTATGGTCATGAAAGTCAGGATATGGGTTGGATTGCAGCTGCTTACTCACGAAGTAAACAATCAGTGCATGCTTACCTAGATACAAAAAATGCCAACACTTTCGAAGTCCTTGATTATTTACATAAAAACAGTGTGCGTTAATATTCATTTATTCCCAGAATTAACCCTTCAGCATCTCTGCAATCTTACATATGGTTAGAAGAAGTACAGGCCAAGGAGTACAAGAATGAGTGGAGCATTAGAGACACATTACTAAGATCCAAATGCAGCACTGAACACACTGGGCAGATATGGTTACGCTGACTTCCAGAGAGTCTACAGATGCAGAAGGTGAGAGTCTTCATGCTGCTGTCATTGGTACAGATGCAGAAGGTGACAGTCTACATGCTGCTGTCCGTGTGCTGATGCAGAAGGTGACTTTCCACATGCTGCTGTCCTTGGTGCTGATGTAGAAGGTGACTTTCCACATGCTGCTGTTCTTGGTGCTGATGCAGAAGGTGACAGTCGGCATGCTGCTGTTCTTGGTGCTGATGCAGAAGGTGACTTTCCACATGCTACTGTCCTTGGTGCTGGTGCAGAAGGTGACAGTCTGCATGCTGCTGTCCTTGGTGCTGATAAAGAAGGTGGCAGCCTGCATGCTGCACTCCTTGGTACTGGTTTAGATGGTAACAGTCTTCATGTTACAGTCCTTGGTGCTGATGCAGAAGGTGACTTTCCACATGCTGCTGTCCTTGGTGCTATTGTAGAAGGTGACTTTCCACATGCTGCTGTCCTTGGTGCCGATGCAGAAGGTGACAGTCGGCATGCTGCTGTCCTTGGTGCTGATGAAGAAGGTGACTTTCCACATGCTGCTGCCCTTGTTGCTGATGCAGAAGGCAATAGTCTCCACGGTACGGTCCTTTGTGCTGATACAGAAGGTGACAGCCTGCATGCTGCAGTCCTTGGTGCTGGTGCAGAAGGTGACAGCTGCTGCCCTTGGTGCTGATGCCGAAGGTGACAATCTGCATGCTACTATCTAGGCCACTGATGCAGAAGGTGACAGTCTGCATGGTTCTGTCCTAGAATCGGATACAGGTGATGACAGGCTGCATGCTGCAGTCCTTGGTGCTGGTGCAGAAGGTGACAGCTGCTGCCCTTGGTGCTGATGCCGAAGGTGACAATCTGCATGCTACTATCTAGGCCACTGATGCAGAAGGTGACAGTCTGAGTGGTGCTGTCCTAGGAACTGATACAGAAGGTGACAGCCTGCATGCTGCTGTTCTTGGTGCTGATGCAGAAGGTGACTTTCCACATGCTGCTGTCCTTGGTGCTGACGCAGAAGGTGACTATCCACATGCTGCAGTCCTTGGTGCTGATGCAGAAGGTGACAGTCTGCATGCTGCTGTCCTTGGTGCTGATGAAGAAGGTGGCAGCCTGCATGCTGCAGTCCTTGGTACTGGTTTAGATGGTTACAGTCTTCATGTTACAGTCCTTGGTGCTGATGCAGAAGGTGACTTTCCACATGCTGCTGCCCTTGTTGCTGATGCAGAAGGCAATAGTCTACATGCTACAGTCCTTTGTGCTGATACAGAAGGTGACAGTCTGCATGGCTCTGTCCTAGGATCGGATACAGGTGATGACAGGCTGCATGCTGCAGTCCTTGGTGCTGGTGCAGAAGGTGACAGCTGCTGCCCTTGGTGCTGATGCCGAAGGTGACAATCTGCATGCTACTATCTAGGCCACTGATGCAGAAGGTGACTGTCTGCATGGCTCTGTCCTAGGATCGGATACAGAAGGTGACAGCCTGCATGCTGCAGTCCTTGATGCTGATGCAGAAGGTGACAGTCTGCATGGTTCTGTCCTAGGATCGGATACAGGTGATGAAAGGCTGCATGCTGCAGTCCTTGGAGCTGGTGCAGAAGGTGACAGCTGCTGCCCTTGGTGCTGATGCCGAAGGTGACAATCTGCATGCTACTATCTAGGCCACTGATGCAAAAGGTGACTGTCTGCATGGCTCTGTCCTAGGATCGGATACAGAAGGTGACAGCCTGCATGCTGCAGTCCTCGGTGCTGATGCAGAAGGTGACAGTCTGCATGGTGCTGTCCTAGGAACTGATACAGATGGTGATAGCCTGCATGCTGCAGTCCCTGGTGCTAGTGCAGAAGGTGACAATCTATATTCTACAGTCCTTAGTGCTAATGCAGAAGGTGAGAGTCTTCATGCTGCTGTAATTGGTGCTGATGAAGAAGGTAGCAGCCTGCATGCTGCAGTCCTTGGTACTGGTTTAGATGGTTACAGTCTTCATGTTACAGTCATTGGTGCTTATGCAGAAGGTGACTTTAGACATGCTGCTGCCCTTGTTGCTGATGCAGAAGGCAATAGTCTACATGCTACGGTCCTTGGTGCTGCTACAGAAGGTGACAGTCTGCATGGCTCTGTCCTAGGATCGGATACAGGTGATGACTGGCTGCATGCTGCAGTCCTTGGTGCTGGTGCAGAAGGTGACATCTGCTGCCCTTGGTGCTGATGCCGAAGGTGACAATCTGCATGCTACTATCTAGGCCACTGATGCAGAAGGTGACAGTCTGCATGGCTCTGTCCTAGGATCGGATACAGAAGGTGGCAGCCTGCATGCTGCAGTCCTTGGTACTAGTTTAGATGGTTACAGTCTTCATGTTTCAGCACTTGGTGCTGATGCAGAAGGTGACTTTCCACATGCTGCTGCCCTTGTTGCTGATGCAGAAGGCAATAGTCTACATGCTGCGGTCCTTGGTGCTGATACAGAAGGTGACAGTCTGCATGGCTCTGTCCTAGGATCGGATACAGGTGATGACAGGCTGCATGCTGCAGTCCTTGGTGCTGGTGCAGAAGGTGACAGCTGCTGCCCTTGGTGCTGATGCCGAAGGTGACAATCTGCATGCTACTATCTAGGCCACTGATGCAGAAGGTGACAGTCTGAGTGGTGCTGTCCTAGGAACTGATACAGAAGGTGACAGCCTGTATGCTGCAGTCCCTGGTGCTGATGCAGAAGGTGACAGTCTGTGTGCTGCTGCCCATGGTGCATGCTGCAGTCCTTGGTGCTGGTGCAAAAGGTGACAGTCTGCATACTGCTGTCCTTGGTGCTGATGCAGAAGGTTACAATCTGTGTGCTGTTGCCCATGGTGTGCTGCTGTCTACAGTCTATTCGGCAGTCCACCAACCACATCTCTCTCACCCCAGCCCCGTTGCTCCACCGCATCTCCATGGTTACCTTTACAAAAAAAAGTTTTGTTTACTTTTCACAGATGGAATAGCAGCTGACATTTGCTGCTGGGCTACTACTGTTGAGCAGGTTTAAGCATTTTGTATTTATGTACTGCTGATGCAGAAGGTGACAGTGTGCATGTTGCAGTCCTTGGTGCACTGCTAACCAGTGGTGGCTGGTGACTTTTCAAAGTGGTGAGGCGTAAAAGTTAGGGGCGAGTTTGACTTTGACTTAGCAAGTAAACCCGACAGGCATATGGCCGACTGGGGGAAGGTGGTCTCTCTCCCTGAGAATATTTTGAAAAAAAGGGACAAATAGTGCATTTTAAAGCTAATTTTGTTACATAATTTGTTGTAAAAGCAAGAAAAATCTAGACCACATATAGGATGCACACGACCACTGACTTGCCTCTTACTTCACTAAGGCCATTGTTGTAAGGTGGAGGCTGAATGTCTCTAGTAGGTTTATGTTTAAAAACTTCCACTTTTAATAAATGGCATTCGATGCAGTGATATAATCATTCTGATGTTCTGAGGTGAAACGTCTCTGCATGTTAAAAAAAACACTTTTTTGTTTTTGAAAAGGCTACGTGACATGCGGTGGATGGTTTACATTATATTGTAATTGACAATTACTCTATGAAGAGGCATTGAAGCACTTTACGGCTACACAGAAAATAAATATGCAAACATAGCATATGGGTCGGCAGGTTACATGGAGCATATTTGTTTAGAGCTATGATGTGTATTTCATCCAAACATTGAGAAACTTACAGAAAAACACTGTACAGTGTATGGTCATGAAAGTCAGGATATGGGTTTGATTGCAGCTGCTTACTCACGAAGTAAACAATCAGTGCATGCTTACCTAGATACAAAAAATGCCAACACTTTCGAAGTCCTTGATTATTTACATAAAAACAGTGTGCGTTAATATTCATTTATTCCCAGAATTAACCCTTCAGCATCTCTGCAATCTTACATATGGTTAGAAGAAGTACAGGCCAAGGAGTACAAGAATGAGTGGAGCATTAGAGACACATTACTAAGATCCAAATGCAGCACTGAACACACTGGGCAGATATGGTTACGCTGACTTCCAGAGAGTCTACAGATGCAGAAGGTGAGAGTCTTCATGCTGCTGTCATTGGTACAGATGCAGAAGGTGACAGTCTACATGCTGCTGTCCGTGTGCTGATGCAGAAGGTGACTTTCCACATGCTGCTGTCCTTGGTGCTGATGTAGAAGGTGACTTTCCACATGCTGCTGTCCTTGGTGCTGATGAAGAAGGTGACTTTCCACATGCTGCTGTCCTTGGTGCTGATGCAGAAGGTGACAGTCGGCATGCTGCTGTTCTTGGTGCTGAT
Source organism: Calotriton arnoldi (assembly GCA_963921515.1). Taxonomy (NCBI): domain Eukaryota; kingdom Metazoa; phylum Chordata; class Amphibia; order Caudata; family Salamandridae; genus Calotriton; species Calotriton arnoldi. The sequence goes on along the minus strand of CAWUFW010010054.1, from coordinate 518,997 downwards.
GCAGAAGGTGACTTTCCACATGCTACTGTCCTTGGTGCTGGTGCAGAAGGTGACAGTCTGCATGCTGCTGTCCTTGGTGCTGATAAAGAAGGTGGCAGCCTGCATGCTGCACTCCTTGGTACTGGTTTAGATGGTAAGTCTTCATGTAACAGTCCTTGGTGCTGATGCAGAAGGTGACTTTCCACATGCTGCTGTCCTTGGTGCTATTGTAGAAGGTGACTTTCCACATGCTGCTGTCCTTGGTGCCGATGCAGAAGGTGACAGTCGGCATGCTGCTGTCCTTGGTGCTGATGCAGAAGGTGACTTTCCACATGCTGCTGCCCTTGTTGCTGATGCAGAAGGCAATAGTCTCCATGGTACGGTCCTTTGTGCTGATACAGAAGGTGACAGTCTGCATGGCTCTGTCCTAGGATCGGATACAGGTGATGACAGGCTGCATGCTGCAGTCCTTGGTGCTGGTGCAGAAGGTGACAGCTGCTACCCTTGGTGCTGATGCCGAAGGTGACAATCTGCATGCTACTATCTAGGCCACTGATGCAGAAGGTGACAGTCTGCATGGGTCTGTCCTAGGATCGGATACAGAAGGTGACAGCCTGCATGCTGCAGTCCTTGGTGCTGGTGCAGAAGGTGACAGTCTGCATGGTTCTGTCATAGGATCGGATACAGGTGATGACAGGCTGCATGCTGCAGTCCTTGGTGCTGGTGCAGAAGGTGACAGCTGCTGCCCTTGGTGCTGATGAAGAAGGTGACAATCTGCATGCTACAATCAAGGCCACTGATGCAGAAGGTGACAGTCTGAGTGGTGCTGTCCTAGGAACTGATACAGAAGGTGACAGCCTGCATGCTGCAGTCCCTGGTGCTGATGCAGAAGGTGACAGTCTGTGTGCTGCTGCCCATGGTGCATGCTGCAGTCCTTGGTGCTGGTGCAAAAGGTGACAGTCTGCATACTGCTGTCCTTGGTGCTGATGCAGAAGGTGACAGTGTGTGTGCTGCTGCCTGTGGTGTGCTGCTGTCTATAGTCTATTCAGCAGTCCACCCACCACATCTCTCTCACCCCAGCCCCGTTGCTCCACCGCATCTCCATGGTTGCCTTTACAAAAAAAGTTTTGTTTACTTTTCACAGATGGAATAGCAGCTGACATCTGCTGCTGGGCTACTACTGTTGAGCAGGTTTAAGCATTTTGTATTTAATTACTGCTGATGCAGAAGGTGACAGTGTGCATGTTGCAGTCCTTGGTGCACTGCTAACCAGTGGTGGCTGGTGACTTTTCAAAGTGGTGAGGCGTAAAAGTTAGGGGCGAGTTTGACTTTGACTTAGCAACTAAACCCGACAGGCATAAGGGCGACTGGGGGAAGGTGGTCTCTCTCTCTGAGAATATTTTGAAAGAAAAAGGGATAAATAGTGCATTTTAAAGCTAATTTTTTTTACATAATTTGTTATAAAAGCAAGAAAAATCTAGACCACATATAGGATGCACACGACAACTGTCTTGCCTCTTACTTCACTAAGGCCATTGTTGTAAGGTGGAGGCTGAATGTCTCTAGTAGGTTTATGTTTAAAAACTTCCACTTTTAATAAATGGCATTCGATGCAGTGATATAATCATTCTGATGTTCTGAGGTGAAACGTCTCTGCATGTTAAAAAAACACTTTTTTGTTTTTGAAAAGGCTACGTGACATGCAGTGGATGGTTTACATTATATTGTAATTTACTCTATGAAGAGGCATTGAAGCACTTTACGGCTACACAGAAAATAAATATGCAAACATAGCATATGGGTCGGCAGGTTACATGGAGCATATTTGTTTAGAGCTATGATGTGTATTTCATCCAAACATTGAGAAACTTACAGAAAAACACTGTACAGTGTATGGTCATGAAAGTCAGGATATGGGTTGGATTGCAGCTGCTTACTCACGAAGTAAACAATCAGTGCATGCTTACCTAGATACAAAAATGCCAGCACTTTGCTAAGTCCTTGATTATTTACATAAAAATAGTGGGGCAGATTTACAAGCCCCTTGCGCCACTTTTGCGTCTTTTTTAACATGGGAATAATGACGCAAAAGTGGCGCAAGGGGCTTGTAAATCTGCCCCAGTGTGCGTTAATATTCACTTATTCCCAGAATTAACCCTTCAGCATCTCTGCAATCTTACATATGGTTAGAAGAAGTACAGGCCAAGGAGTACAAGAATGAGTGGAGCATTAGAGACACATTACTAAGATCCAAATGCAGCACTGAACACACTGGGCAGATATGGTTACGCTGACTTCCAGAGAGTCTACAGATGCAGAAGGTGAGAGTCTTCATGCTGCTGTCATTGGTACAGATGCAGAAGGTGACAGTCTACATGCTGCTGTCCGTGTGCTGATGCAGAAGGTGACTTTCCACATGCTGCTGTCCTTGGTGCTGATGCAGAAGGTGACAGTCGGCATGCTGCTGTTCTTGGTGCTGATACAGAAGGTGACTTTCCACATGCTACTGTCCTTGGTGCTGGTGCAGAAGGTGACAGTCTGCATGCTGCTGTCCTTGGTGCTGATAAAGAAGGTGGCAGCCTGCATGCTGCACTCCTTGGTACTGGTTTAGATGGTAAGTCTTCATGTAACAGTCCTTGGTGCTGATGCAGAAGGTGACTTTCCACATGCTGCTGTCCTTGGTGCTATTGTAGAAGGTGACTTTCCACATGCTGCTGTCCTTGGTGCCGATGCAGAAGGTGACAGTCGGCATGCTGCTGTCCTTGGTGCTGATGCAGAAGGTGACTTTCCACATGCTGCTGCCCTTGTTGCTGATGCAGAAGGCAATAGTCTCCATGGTACGGTCCTTTGTGCTGATACAGAAGGTGACAGTCTGCATGGCTCTGTCCTAGGATCGGATACAGGTGATGACAGGCTGCATGCTGCAGTCCTTGGTGCTGGTGCAGAAGGTGACAGCTGCTACCCTTGGTGCTGATGCCGAAGGTGACAATCTGCATGCTACTATCTAGGCCACTGATGCAGAAGGTGACAGTCTGCATGGGTCTGTCCTAGGATCGGATACAGAAGGTGACAGCCTGCATGCTGCAGTCCTTGGTGCTGGTGCAGAAGGTGACAGTCTGCATGGTTCTGTCCTAGGATCGGATACAGGTGATGACAGGCTGCATGCTGCAGTCCTTGGTGCTGGTGCAGAAGGTGACAGCTTCTGCCCTTGGTGCTGATGAAGAAGGTGACAATCTGCATGCTACAATCAAGGCCACTGATGCAGAAGGTGACAGTCTGAGTGGTGCTGTCCTAGGAACTGATACAGAAGGTGAAGCCTGCATGCTGCAGTCCCTGGTGCTGATGCAGAAGGTGACAGTCTGTGTGCTGCTGCCCATGGTGCATGCTGCAGTCCTTGGTGCTGGTGCAAAAGGTGACAGTCTGCATACTGCTGTCCTTGGTGCTGATGCAGAAGGTGACAGTGTGTGTGCTGCTGCCTGTGGTGTGCTGCTGTCTATAGTCTATTCAGCAGTCCACCCACCACATCTCTCTCACCCCAGCCCCGTTGATCCACCGCATCTCCATGGTTGCCTTTACAAAAAAGTTTTGTTTACTTTTCACAGATGGAATAGCAGCTGACATCTGCTGCTGGGCTACTACTGTTGAGCAGGTTTAAGCATTTTGTATTTATTTACTGCTGATGCAGAAGGTGACAGTGTGCATGTTGCAGTCCTTGGTGCACTGCTAACCAGTGGTGGCTGGTGACTTTTCAAAGTGGTGAGGCGTAAAAGTTAGGGGCGAGTTTGACTTTGACTTAGCAACTAAACCCGACAGGCATAAGGGCGACTGGGGGAAGGTGGTCTCTCTCTCTGAGAATATTTTGAAAGAAAAAGGGATAAATAGTGCATTTTAAAGCTAATTTTTTTTACATAATTTGTTGTAAAAGCAAGAAAAATCTAGACCACATATAGGATGCACACGACCACTGACTTGCCTCTTACTTCACTAAGGCCATTGTTGTAAGGTGGAGGCTGAATGTCTCTAGTAGGTTTATGTTTAAAAACTTCCACTTTTAATAAATGGCATTCGATGCAGTGATATAATCATTCTGATGTTCTGAGGTGAAACGTCTCTGCATGTTAAAAAATACACTTTTTTGTTTTTGAAAAGGCTACGTGACATGCGGTGGATGGTTTACATTATACTGTAATTGACAATTACTCTACTGAAGAGGCATTGAAGCACTTTACGGCTACACAGAAAATAAATATGCAAACATAGCATATGGGTCGGCAGGTTACATGGAGCATATTTGTTTAGAGCTATGATGTGTATTTCATCCAAACATTGAGAAACTTACAGAAAAACACTGTACAGTGTATGGTCATGAAAGTCAGGATATGGGTTGGATTGCAGCTGCTTACTCACGAAGTAAACAATCAGTGCATGCTTACCTAGATACAAAAAATGCCAGCACTTTGCTAAGTCCTTGATTATTTACATAAAAATAGTGGGGCAGATTTACAAGCCCCTTGCGCCACTTTTGCGTCTTTTTTAACATGGGAATAATGACGCAAAAGTGGCGCAAGAAGCTTGTAAATCTGCCCCAGTGTGCGTTAATATTCACTTATTCCCAGAATTAACCCTTCAGCATCTCTGCAATCTTACATATGGTTAGAAGAAATACAGGCCAAGGAGTACAAGAATGAGTGGAGCATTAGAGACACATTACTAAGATCCAAATGCAGCACTGAACACACTGGGCAGATATGGTTACGCTGACTTCCAGAGAGTCTACAGATGCAGAAGGTGAGAGTCTTCATGCTGCTGTCATTGGTACAGATGCAGAAGGTGACAGTCTACATGCTGCTGTCCGTGTGCTGATGCAGAAGGTGACTTTCCACATGCTACTGTCCTTGGTGCTGATGTAGAAGGTGACTTTCCACATGCTGCTGTCCTTGGTGCTGATGCAGAAGGTGACAGTCTGCATGCTGATGTCCTTGGTGCTGATGAAGAAGGTGGCAGCCTGCATGCTGCAGTCCTTGGTACTGGTTTAGATGGTTACAGTCTTCATGTTACAGTCCTTGGTGCTGATGCAGAAGGTGACTTTCCACATGCTGCTGCCCTTGTTGCTGATGCAGAAGGCAATAGTCTACATGCTACGGTCCTTGGTGCTGATACAGAAGGTGACAGTCGGCATGCTGCTGTCCTTGGTGCTGATGCAGAAGGCAATAGTCTACATGCTACGGTCCTTTGTGCTGATACAGAAGGTGACAGTCTGCATGGCTCTGTCCTAGGATCGGATACAGGTGATGACAGGCTGCATGCTGCAGTCCTTGGTGCTAGTGAAGAAGGTGACAGCTGCTGCCCTTGGTGCTGATGCCGAAGGTGACAATCTGCATGCTACTATCTAGGCCCCTGATGCAGAAGGTGACAGTCTGCATGGCTCTGTCCTAGGATCGGATACAGAAGGTGACAGCCTGCATGCTGCAGTTCTTGGTGCTGGTGCAGAAGGAGACAGTCTGCATGGTTCTGTCCTTGGATCGGATACAGGTGATGACAGGCTGCATGCTGCAGTCCTTGGTGCTGGTGCAGAAGGTGACAGCTGCTGCCCTTGGTGCTGATGCCGAAGGGGACAATATGCATGCTAGTATCTAGGTCTCTGATGCAGAAGGTGACAGTCTGAGTGGTGCTGTCCCAGGAACTGATACAGAAGGTGACAGCCTGCATGCTGCAGTCCCTGGTGCTGATGCAGAAGGTGACAGTCTGTGTGCTGCTGCCCATGGTGCATGCTGCAGTCCTTGGTGCTGGTGAAAAGGTGACAGTCTGCATACTGCTGTCCTTGGTGCTGATGCAGAAGGTTACAGTCTGTGTGCTGCTGCCCATGGTGTGCTGCTGTCTACAGCCTATTCGGCAGTCCACCTACCACATCTCTCTCACCCCAGCCCCGTTGCTCCACCGCATCTCCATGGTTGCCTTTACAAAAAAAAGTTTTGTTTACTTTTCACAGATGGAATAGCAGCTGACATTTGCTGCTGGGCTACTACTGTTGAGCAGGTTTAAGCATTTTGTATTTATTTACTGCTGTTGCAGAAGGTGACAGTGTACATGTTGCAGTCCTTGGTGCACTGCTAACCAGTGGTGGCTGGTGACTTTTCAAAGTGGTGAGGCGTAAAAGTTAGGGGCGAGTTTGACTTTGACTTAGCAACTAAACCCGATAGGCATAAGGGCGACTGGGGGAAGGTGGTCTCTCTCCCTGAGAATATTTTGAAAGAAAAAGGGACAAATAGTGCATTGTAAAGCTAATTTTGTTACATAATTTGTTGTAAAAGGAAGAAAAATCTAGACCACATATAGGATGCACACGACCACTGACTTGCCTCTTACTTCACTAAGGCCATTGTTGTAAGGTGGAGGCTGAATGTCTCTAGTAGGTTTATGTTTAAAAACTTCCACTTTTAATAAATGGCATTCGATGCAGTGATATAATCATTCTGATGTTCTGAGGTGAAACGTCTCTGCATGTTAAAAAATACACTTTTTTGTTTTTGAAATGGCTACGTGACATGCGGTGGATGGTTTACATTATTTTGTAATTGACAATTACTCTACTGAAGAGGCATTGAAGCACTTTACGGCTACACAGAAAATAAATATGCAAACATAGCATATGGGTCGGCAGGTTACATGGAGCATATTTGTTTAGAGCTATGATGTGTATTTCATCCAAACATTGAGAAACTTACAGAAAAACACTGTACAGTGTATGGTCATGAAAGTCAGGATATGGGTTGGATTGCAGCTGCTTACTCACGAAGTAAACAATCAGTGCATGCTTACCTAGATACAAAAAATGCCAACACTTTGCTAAATCCTTGATTATTTACATAAAAACAGTGTGCGTTAATATTCATTTATTCCCAGAATTAACCCTTCAGCATCTCTGCAATCTTACATATGGTTAGAAGAAGTACAGGCCAAGGAGTACAAGAATGAGTGGAGCATTAGAGACACATTACTAAGATCCAAATGCAGCACTGAACACACTGGGCAGATATGGTTACGCTGACTTCCAGAGAGTCTACAGATGCAGAAGGTGAGAGTCTTCATGCTGCTGCCATTGGTACAGATGCAGAAGGTGACAGTCTACATGCTGCTGTCCGTGTGCTGATGCAGAAGGTGACTTTCCACATGCTGCTGTCCTTGGTGCTGATGTAGAAGGTGACTTTCCACATGCTGCTGTCCTTGGTGCTGATGCAGAAGGTGACAGTCTGCATGCTGCTGTCCTTGGTGCTGATGTAGAAAGTGACTTTCCACATACTGCTGTCTTTGGTGCTGATGCAGAAGGTGACAGTCTACATGCTGCTGTCCTTGGTGCTGATGCAGAAGGTGACTTTCCACATGCTGCTGTCCTTGGTGCTGATGCAGAAGGTGACAGTCTGCATGCTGCTGTCCTTGGTGCTGAGAAGAAGGTGGCAGCCTGCATGCTGCAGTCCTTGGTACTGGTTTAGATGGTTACAGTCTTCATGTTACAGTCCGTGGTGCTGATGCAGAAGGTGACTTTCCACATGCTGCTGCCCTTGTTGCTGATGCAGAAGGCAATAGTCTACATGCTACGGTCCTTTGTGCTGATACAGAAGGTGACAGTATGCATGGCTCTGTCCTAGGATCGGATACAGAAGGTGACAGCCTGCATGCTGCAGTCCTTGGTGCTGGTGCAGAAGGTGACAGCTGCTGCCCTTGGTGCGCATGCCGAAGGTGACAATCTGCATGCTACTATCTAGGCCTCTGATGCAGAAGGTGACAGTCTGAGTGGCTCTATCCTAGGATCGGATACAGAAGGTGGCAGCCTGCATGCTGCAGTCCTTGGTACTAGTTTAGACGGTGACAGCCTGCATGCTGCAGTCCTTGGTGCTGGTGCAGAAGGTGACAGTCTGCATGGTTCTGTCCTAGGATCGGATACAAGTGATGACAAGCTGCATGCTGCAGTCCTTGGAGCTGGTGCAGAAGGTGACAGCTGCTGCCCTTGGTGCTGATGCCGAAGGTGACAATCTGCATGCTACTATCTAGGCCACTGATGCAGAAGGTGACAGTCTGAGTGGTGCTGTACTAGGAACTGATACAGACGGTGACAGCCTGCATGCTGCAGTCCCTGGTGCTGGTGCAGAAGGTGACAGTCTGCATGCTGTTGTCTTTGTTACTGATGCAAAAGGTGACAATCCGCATGCTGCAGTCCATGGTGCTAGTGCAGAAGGTGACAATATATATTCTACAGTCCTTAGTGCTAATGCAGAAGGTGAGAGTCTACATGCTGCTGTCCTTGTTGCTGATGCAGAAGGTGACAGTCTACATGCTGCTGTCCTTGGTGCTGATGCAGAAGTGGCAGCCTGCATGCTGCAGTCCTTGGTACTGGTTTAGATGGTTACAGTCTTCATGTTACAGTCCTTGGTGCTGATGCAGAAGGTGACTTTCCACATGCTGCTGCCCTTGTTGCTGATGCAGAAGGCAATAGTCTACATGCTATGGTCCTTTGTGCTGATATAGAAGGTGACAGTCTGCATGGCTCTGTCCTAGGATCGGATACAGGTGATGACAGGCTGCATGCTGCAGTCCTTGGTGCTGGTGCAGAAGGTGACAGCTGCTGCCCTTGGTGCGCATGCCGAAGGTGACAATCTGCATGCTACTATCTAGGCCTCTGATGCAGAAGGTGACAGTCTGAGTGGCTCTATCCTAGGATCGGATACAGAAGGTGGCAGCCTGCATGCTGCAGTCCTTGGTACTAGTTTAGACGGTGACAGCCTGCATGCTGCAGTCCTTGGTGCTGGTGCAGAAGGTGACAGTCTGCATGGTTCTGTCCTAGGATCGGATACAGGTGATGACAAGCTGCATGCTGCAGTCCTTGGAGTTGGTGCAGAAGGTGACAGCTGCTGCCCTTGGTGCTGATGCCGAAGGTGACAATCTGCATGCTACTATCTAGGCCACTGATGCAGAAGGTGACAGTCTGAGTGGTGCTGTACTAGGAACTGATACAGACGGTGACAGCCTGCATGCTGCAGTCCCTGGTGCTGGTGCAGAAGGTGACAGTCTGCATGCTGTTGTCTTTGTTACTGATGCAAAAGGTGACAATCCGCATGCTGCAGTCCATGGTGCTAGTGCAGAAGGTGACAATATATATTCTACAGTCCTTAGTGCTAATGCAGAAGGTGAGAGTCTACATGCTGCTGTCCTTGGTGCTGATGCAGAAGGTCACAGTCTACATGCTGCTGTCCTTGGTGCTGATGCAGAAGGTGACAGTCTACATGCTGCTGTCCTTGGTGCTGATGCAGAAGGTGGCAGCCTGCATGCTGCAGTCCTTGGTACTGGTTTAGATGGTTACAGTCTTCCATGTTACAGTCCTTGGTGCTGATGCAGAAGGTGACTTTCCACATGCTGCTGCCCTTGTTGCTGATGCAGAAGGCAATAGTCTACATGCTATGGTCCTTTGTGCTGATATAGAAGGTGACGAGTCTGCATGGCTCTGTCCTAGGATCGGATACAGGTGATGACAGGCTGCATGCTGCAGTCCTTGGTGCTGGTGCAGAAGGTGACAGCTGCTGCCCTTGGTGCGCATGCCGAAGGTGACAATCTGCATGTTACTATCTAGGCCTCTGATGCAGAAGGTGACAGTCTGAGTGGCTCTATCCTAGGATCGGATACAGAAGGTGGCAGCCTGCATGCTGCAGTCCTTGGTACTAGTTTAGATGGTTACAGTCTTCATGTTTCAGCCCTTGGTGCTGATGCAGAAGGTGACTTTCCACATGCTGCTGCCCTTGTTGCTGATGCAGAAGGCAATAGTCTACATGCTACGGTCCTTGGTGCTGATACAGAAGGTGACAGTCTGCATGGCTCTGTCCTAGGATTGGATACAGGTGATGACAGGCTGCATGCTGCAGTCCTTGGTGCTGGTGCAGAAGGTGACAGCTGCTGCCCTTGGTGCTGATGCCGAAGGTGACAATCTGCATGCTACTATCTAGGCCACTGATGCAGAAGGTGACAGTCTGCATGGCTCTGTCCTAGGATCGGATACAGAAGGTGACAGCCTGCATGCTGCAGTCCTTGGTGCTGGTGCAGAAGGTGACAGTCTGCATGGTTCTGTCCTAGGTAGGCCACTGATGCAGAAGGTGACAGTCTGCATGGCTCTGTCCTAGGATCGGATACAGAAGGTGACAGCCTGCATGCTGCAGTCCTTGGTGCTGGTGCAGAAGGTGACAGTCTGCATGGTTCTGTCCTAGGATCGGATACAGGTGATGACAAGCTGCATGCTGCAGTCCTTGGAGGTGGTGCAGAAGGTGACAGCTGCTGCCCTTGGTGCTGATGCCGAAGGTGACAATCTGCATGCTACTATCTAGGCCACTAATGCAGAAGGTGACAGTCTGAGTGGTGCTGTACTAGAATCTGATACAGACGGTGACTGCCTGCATGCTGCAGTCCCTGGTGCTGGTGCAGAAGGTGACAGTCTGCATGCTGTTGTCTTTGTTACTGATGCAAAAGGTGACAATCCGCATGCTGCAGTCCATGGTGCTAGTGCAGAAGGTGACAATCTATATTCTACAGTCCTTAGTGCTAATGCAGAAGGTGAGAGTCTTCATGCTGCTGTAATTGGTGCTGATGAACAAGGTGGCAGCCTGCAAGCTGCAGTCCTTGGTACTGGTTTAGATGGTTACAGTCTTCATGTTCCAGTCCTTGGTGCTGATGCAGAAGGTGACTTTCCACATGCTGCTGCCCTTGTTGCTGATGCAGAAGGCAATAGTCTACATGCTGCGGTCCTTGGTGCTGGTGCAGAAGGTGACAGTCTGCATGGCTCTGTCCTAGGATCGGATACAGGTGATGACAGGCTGCATGCTGCAGTCCTTGGTGCTGGTGCAGAAGGTGATAGCTGCTGCCCTTGGTGCTGATGCCGAAGGTGACAATCTGCATGCTACTATCTAGGCCACTGATGCAGAAGGTGACAGTCTGAGTGGTGCTGTCCTAGGAACTGATACAGAAGGTGACAGCCTGCATGCTGCAGTCCCTGGTGCTGATGCAGAAGGTGACAGTCTGTGTTCTGCTGCCCATGGTGCATGCTGCAGTCCTTGGTGCTGGTGCAAAAGGTGACAGTCTGCATACTGCTGTCCTTGGTGCTGATGCAGAAGGTGACAGTCTGTGTGCTGCTGCCCATGGTGTGCTGCTGTCTACAGCCTATTCGGCAGTCCACCTACCACATCTCTCTCACCCCAGCCCCGTTGCTCCACCGCATCTCCATGGTTGCCTTTACAAAAAAAAGTTTTGTTTACTTTTCACAGATGGAATAGCAGCTGACATTTGCTGCTGGGCTACTACTGTTGAGCAGGTTTAAGCATTTTGTATTTATTTACTGCTGATGCAGAAGGTGACAGTGTGCATGTTGCAGTCCTTGGTGCACTGCTAACCAGTGGTGGCTGGTGACTTTTCAAAGTGGTGAGGCATAAAAGTTAGGGGCGAGTTTGACTTTGACTTAGCAACTAAACCCGACAGGCATAAGGGCGACTGGGGGAAGGTGGTCTCTCTCCCTGAGAATATTTTGAAAGAAAAAGGGACAAATAGTGCATTTTGAAGCTAATTTTGTTACATAATTTGTTGTAAAAGCAAGAAAAATCTAGACCACATATAGGATGCACACGACCACTGACTTGCCTCTTACTTCACTAAGGCCATTGTTGTAAGGTGGAGGCTGAAGTCTCTAGTAGGTTTATGTTTAAAAACTTCCACTTTTAATAAATGACATTCGATGCAGTGAAATAATCATTCTGATGTTCTGAGGTGAAACGTCTCTGCATGTTAAAAAATACACTTTTTGTTTTTGAAAAGGCTACGTGACATGCGGTGGATGGTTTACATTATATTGTAATTGACAATTACTCTACTGAAGAGGCATTGAAGCACTTTACGGCTACACAGAAAATAAATATGCAAACATTACATATGGGTCGGCAGGTTACATGGAGCATATTTGTTTAGAGCTATGATGTGTATTTTATCCAAACATTGAGAAACTTACAGAAAAACACTGTACAGTGTATGGTCATGAAAGTCAGGATATGGGTTGGATTGCAGCTGCTTACTCACGAAGTAAACAATCAGTGCATGCTTACCTAGATACAAAAAATGCCAACACTTTCGAAGTCCTTGATTATTTACATAAAAACAGTGTGCGTTAATATTCATTTATTCCCAGAATTAACCCTTCAGCATCTCTGCAATCTTACATATGGTTAGAAGAAGTACAGGCCAAGGAGTACAAGAATGAGTGGAGCATTAGAGACACATTACTAAGATCCAAATGCAGCACTGAACACACTGGGCAGATATGGTTACGCTGACTTCCAGAGAGTCTACAGATGCAGAAGGTGAGAGTCTTCATGCTGCTGTCATTGGTACAGATGCAGAAGGTGACAGTCTACATGCTGCTGCCCGTGTGCTGATGCAGGTGACTTTCCACATGCTGCTGTCGTTGGTGCTGATGTAGAATGTGACTTTCCACATGCTGCTGTCCTTGGTGCTGGTGCAGAAGGTGACAGTCTGCATGCTGCTGTCCTTGGTGCTGATCAAGAAGGTGACAGTCGGCATGCTGCTGTTCTTGGTGCTGATGCAGAAGGTGACTTTCCACATGCTACTGTCCTTGGTGCTGGTGCAGAAGGTGACAGTCTGCATGCTGCTGTCCTTGGTGCTGATCAAGAAGGTGACAGTCGGCATGCTGCTGTTCTTGGTGTTGATGCAGAAGGTGACTTTCCACAAGCTACTGTCCTTGGTGCTGGTGCAGAAGGTGGCAGCCTGCATGCTGCAGTCCTTGGTACTGGTTTAGATGGTAACAGTCTTCATGTTACAGTCCTTGGTGCTGATGCAGAAGGTGACTTTCCACATGCTGCTGTCCTTGGTGCTGATGTAGAAGGTGACTTTCCACATGCTGCTGTCCTTGGTGCTGATGCAGAAGGTGACAGTCGGCATGCTGCTGTCCTTGGTGCTGATGCAGAATGTGACTTTCCACATGCTGCTGCCCTTGTTGCAGATGCAGAAGGCAATAGTCTACATGCTACGATCCTTTGTGCTGATACAGAAGGTGACAGTCTGCATGGCTCTGTGCTAGGATCGGATACAGGTGATGACAGGCTGCATGCTGCAGTCCTTGGTGCTGGTGAAGAAGGTGACAGCTGCTGCCCTTGGTGCTGATGCCGAAGGTGACAATCTGCATGCTACTATCTAGGCCACTGATGCAGAAGGTGACAGTCTTTATGGCTCTGTCCTAGGATCGGATACAGAAGGTGACAGCCTGCGTGCTGCAGTCCTTGGTGCTGGTGCAGAAGGTGACAGTCTGCATGGTTCTGTCCTAGGATCGGATGCAGGTGATGACAGGCTGCATGCTGCAGTCCTTGGTGCTGGTGCAGAAGGTCACAGCTGCTGCCCTTGGTGCTGATGCCGAAGGTGACAATCTGCATGCTACTATCTAGGCCACTGATGCAGAAGGTGACAGTCTGCGTGGTGCTGTCCTAGGAACTGATACAGAAGGTGACAGCCTGCATGCTGCAGTCCCTGGTGCTGATGCAGAAGGTGACAGTCTGCATACTGCTGTCCTTGGTGCTGATGCAGAAGGTGACAGTGTGTGTGCTGCTGCCCATGGTGTGCTGCTGTCTACAGTCTATTCGGCAGTCCACCTACCACATCTCTCTCACCCCAGCCCCGTTGCTCCACCGCATCTCCATGGTTGCCTTTACAAAAAAAGTTTTGTTTACTTTTCACAGATGGAATAGCAGCTGACATTTGCTGCTGGGCTACTACTGTTGAGCAGGTTTAAGCATTTTGTATTTATTTACTGCTGATGCAGAAGGTGACAGTGTGCATGTTGCAGTCCTTGGTGCACTGCTAACCAGTGGTGGCTGGTGACTTTTCAAAGTGGTGAGGCGTAAAAGTTAGGGGGCGAGTTTGACTTTGATTTAGCAACTAAACCCGACAGGCATAAGGGCGACTTGAGGAAGGTGGTCCCTTTCCCTGAGAATATTTTGAAAGAAAAAGGGACAAATAGTGCATTTTGAAGCTAATTTTGTGTCCCTTCCTGCACATAAACAATCATTTTAAAAATGACGAGTAGCAACTTCTATGCATGCTGCACAAAGCAGCACACATAGAAGTTAAAAATCGCCATTTAAGATTGTTTATGTGCAGGAAAGGACACCTTCCTGCACATAAACAGTCATTCCCAGAACACAGGCACCCTTGCACTATGGTACAAGGGTGCCTGCGTTGGCACTAGGCAGCTGTAATTAGCACCAGCGCAGGAGGAAACACAGGGCTGCACTGTATTATTGTAAATACAGTGCAGACCTGCGTTTCCAAAGTGGCGGAGTGCGGCATTAAGCCAAGAAGGCTAACGCCACGCATGCCACTTCCCTTGTAAATATATCCCACTGTACCATAATTGGCATAACTTCAACTACCCCTGTAAGTCCCTAGTAAGTGGTACCCCTGGTACCTAGGGCATGGGTAATTAAGTAGGGTCCTCTGGGGCTGCAGCACTGGTTGTGCCACCCCAGGGCCCCCTCACCAAGGCTATATACTCTGCCATTGCAGGCTGCATGTCTTGGTGCAGGAAAATCTGAAGAGTCGACATGGCACACAGCCCTGTGTGCCATGCCTCCCATGCACTGCATTAGATATAGGTAAGTCACTCCTACCGCAGGCCTTTATCCCTAAGGCAGGGTGCACTATATCCTATGTGTGGGAATATCCTCATGAGCAGATATGCCCCTATAATGTACAGTCCATTCTGTGATGTTGTAAGTGAACAGGGAAGCCATAAAGAGTACATGGACTGTATACTTGTCAGCACAAGTTTCCTAGCTCCATGATGGCTTCACTGATTTCTAAGATGTTTTGTACCAAACATCTAGTCTTAATAAATCCTCACTGATGCCAGTGTTAGATTTATTAAAAATTCACACAGGAGACCCTTTTAGAGGGTCCCCTGAAACCTAACCCAAACACTAGTGGGGTCTATGGCCACTTTTCACCAGGCTGCCACCACCAGACATGTTTCTGACCTCATGGGGTGAGAGCCAGCACTCTCAGAGGACAGAAACAATACCTGCTCTGGGCTGGGGTGTTTCACACCTCCTTCGGGACAGAATGGCCATCCCGGGTAATAAGCTTCAAAGGCAATGCCACCTTTGAAATCCAACCCAGGAACCCCCAGATGCAGGGGGAGGCCAAATCCCCTTTACTGCTCCACTTTGGTGGGAGTTAAGGTAAGAAAGTTTGTTAGGTGAGCAGGAGGGTCTCAGTCTGCATCACCCCTAAGGCAGGTCAGGCAAGGTGAACCCCTGGAGTTTGGGTCGAAGGGCCTGTCTGACTTGGGGTTGATGGGGAGGTCATCTCGGATGAATCCGACAGCAATGATATGAGTTTGTGAGTTCGTGCACGTGAAACATGGTGGTCATTGATATCATATTTACTGATATTCTCATTATTATACGTACAGTTGTCACATCATACATCAGCATTGCATTCACTGAGATTGACATCACTGTGCATGCATAAGTTACGGTGTACATTGACATTGGATTTACTGGCATTGACATCACTGTGCATGCATAGATTACAGCGAACATCGATTGCATTTATTGGTATTGACATGATTGTGTTTGCTTAGATTACAACGTACATCGATATTGCATTTATTGTTACTGCAGTTGCTATGCGTGCATGCATCAGGGTGCACATTGATATTGCATTTATCGAATGGTGGCGTTGTGTTAGAGGAATGGTAGGGGTTTAATTCTGGAGAAATTAAAGGAAGAGGAATGTTGTGGTTGGTTGTGGATGAAGGACTGTGAATTTCGAGGGGAATTCAATAGTGAGAGAAGAGGTGATGGGAGTGGGGATGGTGTCTTTGGGCATTTTAATTCGCCTGATTCCAATTCTTCTGCTTCTGGTGGTGTGGTGCCTGTTGGACGGGTGTTAAGATCAGGCAGACCACCGGGGTGGTTGGGGGATTTGGAGTGTGGTTTAGATATCCTGCACAATGATTTTGTTTCCTTATTGGTGGTTGTATTTTGTGGTAGTTTGCTATATGTTTTGTCATTTTTGGTTGTGGGCAGTTTTATTCTGTTGTGGCGTCTGAGTGTTGTGTTTTGTCAGTGTGTTTTGTCGGTGCTGTGTTATTTGTTTCTTTTGTGTTTTTGGAAAGAAAGGGCATGTGTTGCATACCTTAGTATAGCATTGATTGGGTGGTATGGAATCTTAACTATGTAATAAAATGTTTTTGCTGAGGTTTAGGGTTGTAGTCTGGAACGTGCAAGTGGCAGTTGCTGTGTGGTTTCTGACCTTGAGTGTCACAGGGTTTTGCTGCTGAATAAAAACCGATCTTCAATCAGCACTTGTGCGTAACCTGCAAAGTGCTCATGGTGTACCCAACGAAAATAAGGCGGGCTAGGGCCACTGACCGGCCTAATGGACAGGTTAGGAGTGTTACTTTAGAGGTATTTAGAAGAGCAGGGTTAGTCAGCACAGGGCCACAGTAGGATAGTCTGGAGGGCTTGGCCTGCTCCACATTAGTTCCTCTGCACAGCAGTGTAGGGACGGAGGCCACAGAGAGCAGGCTTGGCACCAACACAGGCCTAACATGAGCAGACCAGGCTTGAGGAGGGCAGCGGCTTGTGGTACCCATGAGTCCAGTCCTAAAGATCTACAAAGAATATGAGGACACACTCTGGAGGCTGACAGCCAAGGACACCTGCTTAGAACTCATTCCTAGATGCATACCATGGGCACCAACAGGCGGGTGCACCATGGCATGTTTGCCCATAGCTTCTGAGACAGTGGAAGACAAGATGAATTTTCCCTAACTCACATGATAGGTGCAGTACACAATCAGAGATATAAGCATGGCTCATATAACAGGCACAACTGAGCATAAATAGTGCAAGTGTTCCTCATTCACAGAACAAGCACAATACAGCAGCTCGAGTGCAAGCTTCAATTTGTCACGGAAAAGGAACAGAACACTGTCCACAGTATTAGAATCCAATCCTCACAAAATAAATACAGCACAGCAGCAGAAGTGCAAGCCTCTCCCTCGCAGAACAGGTGTGGTACACCACCACCAGGGCAATCAGCCCTCACAGAAAAAGTACAACTGTGCAGCCACAGTGCAAGCTTCTCTCTCTCACGAACAGGTACAGTGCACTATCATCACTGTAAGTTTCCCTCACAGAACAGGTACAACTGGGCATCAGCTGTGCAAGCTTCTCTATCACAGAACAGGTACAGTACACCATCAACTGTGAAAGCTGACCTCATAGAACAGGTACAGCTGGGCATCAGCAGTGAAAGCTTCTCTTTCACAGAACAGATACAGTACACTATTATCAGTGCAAGTTTCGATCACAGTGCAGGTACAATTGGCCATCCGCAGTGGAAGCTTCTCTCTCACAGAACAGGTACAGTAAACCATCATCAATGCAACATTACAGGTATAACTAGGCATTAGCAGTGCACACTTCCTACTCTTAAAGAACAGGTACAATACACCATCATTACTGCAAGCAGCCCTCACAAAACGGGTACAACTGGGCATCAGTAGTGAAAGCTTTTCACTCACAGAACATGAACAGTACACCATCATGAGTGCAAGCAGCCCTCAGAGAACAGGTGCAACTGGGCATCAGCAGTGCAAGCTTCACTTTCCCAGAACAGATACAGTACACCATCATCAGTGCAAACCACCCTCACAGAATATGTACAGCAGTGCAAGCTTTCCTTTCTTTTATAGGTACAGTACACCATCATCAATGCAAGCAACCTTCCCAGATCAGGTTAAACTGGGCATCAGCAATGCAAGCTTCTCTTTTCTCACAAAACAGGTGCAGTCCACCACCAACAGTGCAAGCTTCTTCCTCACAGGACAGGTGCAGTTCACAATCATCAGTGCAAGCAGCCCTCACAGAACGGGTACAACTGAGCATCAGCAGTGCAAGCTTCCCTCTCACAGAATAGGTACGGTACACCATCATCAGTGCAAGCATCAGTGCAAGCTTCTCCCTCCCAGAACAAGTACAACTGGGCATCAGCATTACAAACCTCTCTCTCATGGGAGAGGCACAGTCCACCATCATCAGTGCAAGCAGGCCTCACAGTACAGGTACAACCGGACATCAGAAGTGCAAGCTTCCCTCTCTCACAAACAAATACAATACACCATCATCAGCACAAACTACCTTCCCAGAACAGGTGCAACTGGGTATCAGCAGCACAAGCTTCCCTTTATCACAGAACAGGTGCAGTCCACCATCAGCAGTGCAAGCTTCTCCATCACTGAACAGGTGCAGTACACAATCATCACTGCAAGCAGACCTCACTGAACAGGTGCAACTGGGCATCAGCAAAGCAAACCTCTCTCACAGAACAAGTACAGTACACCATCATCAATGCAACATTACAGGTACAACTAGGCATCAGTAGCGCAAGCTTCCTCTCTCATGAACAGTTGCAGTACACATTCATCACTGCAAGCAGTCCTCACAGAACAAGTGCAACTGGGCATCAGCAGTGCAAGCTTCCCTCTCTCATGAACAGGTACAGTCCACCATCATCACTGTATGAGGCCCACACAGGGCGGGTACAACTGGGCATCAGCAGTGGAAGGCTCTCTCTCTCTCTATGCGTACAGTAGACCATCATCATTGCATGCAGCCCTCAAAGATCAGGTACAACTTGGCATCAGCAGTGCATGATTATCCGTCACAGAACAGGTGCAGTACACAATCATCAAAGCAAGCCACCCTCACATCACAACTTGTCATCAGAAGTACAAGCTTCTTACTCTTAAAGAACAGGTACAATATACCATCATTAATGCAAGCAGCCCTCACAGAACGGGTACAACTGGGCATCAGCAGTGCAAGCTTCCCCCTCACAGAACATGAACAGTACACCATCATGAGTGCAAGCAGACCTCACAGAACAGGTGCGACTGGGCATGAAATGAAATTAAATGAAATGACATTTATAAAGCGTGATGTCTACCCTGAGACCTCCCAGCGCTACGGACGAAACAACAGAGGACCGAGCAGGTAAGAATTAGATACAGTCCCTAAAGAGCCATGTTTTTAGGAGCTTTCGGAAGGCCATCAGGTTGGGCTCATTTCGAAAGTGAAGTGGAAGAGCGTTCCAGAGAATTGCAGCGTTATAGGAAAAGGACCGCCCCCCACATCTGGCTCTCCTTATTCTGGGAAGTAAAGAGAGAAATGCGACCGTTGAACGGAGATCTCTCCTAGGTTGGTAAGGAGTGATCAAGGATTGGATAACAGCTGGGCCGTTCTTCCAGAAGGCTTTGTGGGCCAAACACATGGCTTTAAACCGAATCCTTTCCCTGATCGGCAACCAATGAAGGGTCCCTAGGGCTGGTATTGCAGACTGCCGGCGAGGGATCTGGAGAAGCAGGCGGGCGGCGCAGTTTTGGATAATCTGGAGCTTATTGATGGTGTATTGTGGAGCTCCCAGATAGAGGACGTTCCCATAGTCCAGGCTAGAGAGGATAAGGGCCTGGACCATGATCCTTCTAGCTTGGAAAGGGAGGAGGGGAAGGATCTTACGAAGCATCAGCAGTGCAAGCTTCTCTTTCACAGAACAGATACAGTACACCATCATCAGTTCAAACCACCCACACAAGACATGTACAGCAGTGCAAGCTACCCTCTCTTTCATAAGTAGAGTACACCATCATCAGTGCAAGCAACCTTACCAGAACAGATGAAACTGGGCATCTGCAATGCAAGTTTCTCTTTTCTCACAGAACAGATGTAATCCACCATCAGCAGCGCAAGCATCTCCCTACCAGAACAGGTACAACTGAGCATTACAAGCCTCTCTCTCGTGGGAGAAGTACAATCCACCATCATCAGTACAAGCAGGCGTCACAGTACAGTTACAACTGGACATCAGCAATGCAAGCTTCCCTCTCTTACAAACAAGTACAGTACACCATCATCAGTGCAAACAACCTTCCCAGAACAGGTGTAACTGGGTATCAGCAGCGTAAGCTTCCCTTTCTCACAGAACTGGTCCAGTCCACCATCAACAGTGCAAGCTTCTCCATCACTGAACTGGTACAGTAAACAATCATCAGTGCAAGCAGCACTCACTGAACAGGTGCAACTGGGCATCAGCAGTGCAAGCCTCTCTCACAGAACAGGTACAGTACACATCATCAATGCAACATTACAGTTACAACTGGGCATCAGCAGTGCATGATTCTCCCTCACAGAACAGGTAGAGTACACAATCATCAATGCAAACAGTCCTTCGGGAACAGGTGCAACTTGGCATCAGCAGTGCAAGCTTCTTACTCTTAAAGAACAGGTACGATACAC
Source organism: Calotriton arnoldi (assembly GCA_963921515.1). Classification (NCBI taxonomy): domain Eukaryota; kingdom Metazoa; phylum Chordata; class Amphibia; order Caudata; family Salamandridae; genus Calotriton; species Calotriton arnoldi. The sequence continues at coordinate 498,622 of CAWUFW010010054.1, read as the reverse complement.
CATCATTTCTGCAAGTAGCCCTCACAGAACTGGTACAACTGGGCATCAGAAGCGCAAGCTTCTCCCTCACAGAACATGAACAGTACACAATCATGAGTGCAAGCAGCCCTCACAGAACAGGTGCAACTGGGCATCAGCAGTGCAAGCTTCTCTTTCACAGAACAGATACAGTACACCATCATCAGTGCAAACCACCATCACAGAGCATTTACAGCAGTGCAAGCTTCCCTCTCTTTCATAAGTACAGTACACCATCATCAGTGCAAGCAACCTTCCAAGAACAGGTGAAACTGGGCATCAGAAGTCACGGAAGACCAGCTAACCACAACCCTCGCCCTGAGCCCACCCGCCAAACCCTCCGACCCCGACACCGCCGCCCGCAACCTCAGACAGTGGATCGACGACTGCGCCAACACCCTCGCCCCGCTCAAGAATCCGCCCAACAGCCACACCAGCAAGAAAGCCACCTGGTTCACTGAAGACCTCCAGGCCTCCAAGCGAACATGCCGAAAACTGGAGAAGATCTGGCTCCACGAACGGACAGCGGACAGCTACGCCGCCCACAAGAGCGCCACCCGCAGTCACCATCACCTCATCAGATCCGCCAAAAGGGCCTCACTCAAAGACCGCCTAGACAACAACGCACACAACAGCAAAGAGCTCTTCAACATCGTGAAGGAACTCTCCAACCCCAGCTCCAACACCAACGACATCCAGCCGTCGCGAGACCTGTGCGACTCACTGGCCACCTTCTTCCACCGCAAAATCGCCGACTTCCACGACAGCTTCAACACCACGACCGCCCGGCAACCACCGAGACCACTGCCCCCACAACCACCAACCGCCTGCTCTCCTGGACCAACATCAATGACGAGGACACCAGCGAGATCATGAACACCATCCACTCCGGTTCACCGCTAGACCCTTGCCCTCACCACATCTTCAACAAAGCCAGTACAGCCATCGCGCCCCATCTCCGGAAAATAATCAACATCTCCTTCGAGACAGCAACCTTCCCGGAAAGCTGGAAGCACGCCGAGATCACCGCCTTACTCAAGAAACCCAAGGCAGACCCCAAGGACCTCAAGAACTTCCGACCCATCTCTCTGCTCCCGTTCCCCGCGAAGGTCACTGAGAAAATCGTCAACAAACAACTGACCCGCTACCTCGAGGAGAACAACATCCTGGACCCTTCCCAGTCCGGCTTCCGCAGCAACCACAGCACCGGAAACTGCCCTCATCGCCGCCACCGATGACATCAGGACCCTGCTAGACAACGGAGAAACAGCAGCCCTCATCCTCCTGGACCTATCAGCCGCCTTCGACACGGTCTGCCACCACACACTACGAACACGCCTTCACGACGCCGGGATCCAAGAGAAGGCCCTGGACTGGACCACATCCTTCCTTTCCGGCAGAACACAAAGCGTCCGCCTCGCCCCTTCCGATCCAAGGCCACCAAGATCATCTGCGGCGTACCCCAAGGCTCCTCCCTCAGCCCAACGCTGTTCAACATCTACATGGCACCCCTCGCCCACGTCGCCCAACAGCACAACCTCAACATCATCTCCTACGCCGACGACACCCAGCTGATCCTCTCCCTCACCAAAGACCCTCACACCGCCAAAGCCCACCTCCACGAAGGAATGAAGGCCGTCGCCGAATGGATGAGGACCAGCCGCCTGAAGCTGAACTCGGACAAGACGGAGGTCCTCATCCTTGGTTCCCAACCCTTCAGCCTGGGACGACTCCTGGTGGCCAACATCACTGGGAACAGCCCCGCCACCCACCGACCACGTACGCAACCTAGGGGTCATCCTCGACCCCACCCTCTCCATGACTAAGCAGGTCAACGCCGTTTCCTCATCCTGCTTCAACATCCTCCGAATGCTCCGCAGGATCTTCAAGTGGATCCCCACCGAAACAAGAAAAACAGTCACCCAGGCCCTCGTCACCAGCAGGCTGGACTACGGAAACGCCCTCTACGCAGGAACGACGGCTAAGCTCCTGAGACGGCTGCAACGCATCCAGAACGCCTCTGCACGTCTTATCCTCGACATCCCCGACGCAGCCACATCACACCCCACCTGAGAGACCTGCACTGGCTCCCTGTCAACAAGAGGATAACCTTCAAGCTCCTCACCCACGCACACAAAGCACTCCACAACTCCGGACCAGCCTACCTCAACAGACGACTCAACTTCTACACCCCCACCCGCCAGCTCCGCTCGACCAGCCTCGCCCTCGCCACAGTCCCCCGCATCCGGGAAAACGACCGCCGGCGGCAGATCCTTCTCCCACCTCGCCGCCAAGACCTGGAACACCCTCCCCACCAACCTCCGACAGACCCAAGACCTACTGGCCTTCAGAAGACTCCTCAAGACCTGGCTCTTCGATCAGTAGCAGCACCACCCCCCTCTTCCCCCAGCGCCTTGAGACCCTCGCGGGTATGTAGTGCGCTTTATAAGTCACATGATTGATTGATTGATTGAAGCTTCTCTTTTCTCACAGAACAGGTGTAGTCCACCATCAGCAGTGCAAGCTTCTCCCTCACAGAAAATGTGCAGTACACAACCATCAGTGCAAGTAGCCATCACAGAACAGGTGCAATTAGGCATCATCAGTGCAAGCTTACCTCTCTCACAAACTGGTACAGTCCACCATAATCAATGCAAGCAGCCTCACAAAATGGGTAAAACTGGGCATCAGCAGCGCGAGCCTCTATCTCACAGAACGGGAAAAGTACAACATAATCAGTGTAAGCAGCCCTCACAGAATAGGTACAACTGGGCATCAGCAGTGCAAGCTTCCCTCTCACAGAAAAGGTACAGTACACCATCATCAGTGTAAGCATCAGTGCAAGCTTATCCCTCTCAGAACAGGTACAATTGGGCATCAGCATTACAAGTCTCTCTCTCTCTCTCTCTCTCTCTCTCTCTCGGGAGAGGGAGAGGTACAGTCCACCATCATCAGTGCAGGCAGACCTCACAGTACAGGTACAACTGGACATCAGCAGTGCAAGCTTCCCTCTCTCACAAACAAGTGCAGTACACCATCATCAGTGCAAACATCCTTCCCAGAACAGGTACAACTGGCCATCAGCAGTGCAAGCTTACCTTTCTCACAGAACAGGTGCAGTCAACCATCAACAGTGCAAGCTTCTCCCTCACTGAACAGGTGCAGTGCAAAATCATCAGTGCAGGCCGCCCTCACAGAATGGGTACAACTGGGCATCAGCAGTGCAAGCTTCCCCCTCACAGAACATGAACAGTACACCATCATGAGTGCAAGCAGACCTCACAGAACAGGTGCGACTGGGCATGAAATGAAATGAAATGACATTTATAAAGCGCGATGGCTACCCTGAGGCCTCCCAGCGCTACGGACGAAACAACAGAGGAACGAGCAGGTAAGAATTAGATACAGTCCCTAAAGAGCCATGTTTTTAGGAGCTTTCGGAAGGCCATCAGGTTGGGCTCATTTCGAAAGTGAAGTGGAAGAGCGTTCCAGAGAATTGCAGCGTTATAGGAAAAGGACCGCCCCCACATCTGGCTCTCCTTATTCTGGGAAGTAAAGAGAGAAATGCGACCGTTGAACGGAGATCTCTCTAGGTTGGTAAGGAGTGATCAAGGATTGGATAACAGCTGGGCCGTTCTTCCAGAAGGCTTTGTGGGCCAAACACATGGCTTTAAACCGAATCCTTTCCCTGATCGGCAACCAATGAAGGGTCCCTAGGGCTGGTATTGCAGACTGCCGGCGAGGGATCTGGAGAAGCAGGCGGGCGGCGCAGTTTTGGATAATCTGGAGCTTATTGATGGTGTATTGTGGAGCTCCCAGATAGAGGGACGTTCCCATAGTCCAGGCTAGAGAGGATAAGGGCCTGGACCATGATCCTTCTAGCTTGGAAAGGGAGGAGGGAAGGATCTTACGAAGCATCAGCAGTGCAAGCTTCTCTTTCACAGAACAGATACAGTACACCATCATCAGTTCAAACCACCCACACAAGACATGTACAGCAGTGCAAGCTACCCTCTCTTTCATAAGTAGAGTACACCATCATCAGTGCAAGCAACCTTACCAGAACAGATGAAACTGGGCATCTGCAATGCAAGTTTCTCTTTTCTCACAGAACAGATGTAATCCACCATCAGCAGCGCAAGCATCTCCCTACCAGAACAGGTACAACTGAGCATTACAAGCCTCTCTCTCGTGGGAGAAGTACAATCCACCATCATCAGTACAAGCAGGCGTCACAGTACAGTTACAACTGGACATCAGCAATGCAAGCTTCCCTCTCTTACAAACAAGTACAGTACACCATCATCAGTGCAAACAACCTTCCCAGAACAGGTGCAACTGGGTATCAGCAGCATAAGCTTCCCTTTCTCATAACACAGGTCCAGTCCACCATCAGCAGTGCAAGCTTCTCCATCACTGAAAAGGTACAGTAAACAATCATCAGTGCAAGCAGCTCTCACAGAACAGGTGCAACTGGGCATCAGCAGTGCAAGCCTCTCTCCCACAGAACAGGTACAGTACACATCATCAGTGCAAGCAGCCCTCACATAACAGGTTCAACTTGGCATCTGCAGTGCAAGCTTCCCTCTCACAGAAAAGGTACAGTTCGCATCATCAGTGTAAGCAGCCCTCACAGTACAAGTGCAACTAGGCATCAGAAGTGCAAGCTTCCCTCTCTCACACAACATGTACAGTACAATATTGTCAGTGAAAGCTGCCCTCACAGGACAGGTACAACGGTGCATCTGCAGTGCAAGCCTCTTCCTCATAGAACAGGTACAGTACACCATCAGCAGAGCAAGCAGTCCTCACAGAATAGGTACAACTGGGCATCATCAGTGAAAGCTTCTCCCTTTTATATTATGTTAAGTTATTAGTATTTGTAAAGCGCATGGCTGCCCCCGCATCGGGGCGTCCCTCACAGTACAAGTACAGTACAATATCATTGGTGCAAGTACCACTCATAAAACAGGCTCAAATAGGCATAAGTAGTGCAAATCTCTCTGTCACAGAAAAGGTACAGTCCACCATTATTACTAAAAGCTGTCGTCACAGAATGGGTACAACTGGACATCTGCAGGGCAAACTTCCCTCTTACAGGGTAGGTGCAGTACACAATTATAAGTGCAAACCACCCTTAATGAACAGGAACAACTGAGTGTCAGCAGAGCAAGCCTTGACTCTCTCTCATAGAACAGGTACAGTCCACCATCATCACTGCAAGCCACCCTCACAGTACAGGAACAACTGGGCGTCAGCAGTGCAAGCTTCCTTCTCTCATGAACAGGTACAGTACACCATCATCAGTGCAAGCAGACCTCACAGAACAGGTACAACTGGGCATCAGCAGTGCAAGCCTCTCACTCGCAGAACAGGTACAGTACACCATAATCAGTGCAAGCAGCCCTCACAGAACAGGTACAACTGCGCATCAGCTGTGCAGGGTTCTCCCTCACAGTACAGGTATGGTACACCTTCGTCAGTGCAAGCAGCTCTCACAGAACAGGTACAATGGGCAGCATCAGTGCAATCTTCCCTCCCTCATGAGCAGGTACGGTCCACCATCATCACTGTGAGCAGCCAACACAGATCGGGTACAACTGGTCATCAGCAGTGCAAGCTTATCCCTCACAGTGCAGACACAATACACCATCATCAGTGCAGGCAGCCCTCACAGAACAGGTACAATTGGGAATCAGCAGTGCAGTCTTCTCCCTCACAGTAAAGGTAAAGTACACCATCATCAGAGCAAGCAGCTCTCACAGACAGGTACAATTGGGCATCAGCAGTGCAAGCTTACCTCTATATCATAGTACAAGTGCAACTGGCATCAGCAGTGCAAACCTCTCTCTCACTACAAGTACAGTACACTATCATCACTGCAAGCAGACCTCACAGAACAGGTACAACTGGGCATCAGCAGTGCAAGCTTCTTTTTCTCATGAACAGGTACAGTACACCATCATCACTGCAAGCAGACCTCACAGGTCAGGAACAAATGGGAACAGTAGTGCAAGCTTCTCCCTTACAGTACAGGTACAGTACACCATTATCAGTGCAAGAGCCCCTCACGGAACAAGTACAACTGGGCATCAGCAGTGCAAGCTTATCCCTCACAGTACAATACAGTACACCATCATCAGTGCAAACCAACTTCATAGTACAGGTACAACTGGGCATCACAGTGCAAGCTTCTCTTTCATAGAACAGGTACAGTTTATGATCATTAATGCAAAGCACCCTCACAGAACAACTGGACATCAACAGTGCAAGCTTCCCTCTCTCACTAACAAGTACAGTACACCCAGCCGCGGTTTGTGCAGTTAACAGCGGTGGGGCGGTGAGGCCGCGTTGGGGGATTTCGAGGTACAATGCCGAGGGGAAATTAAATAAATAATTAATTTTCCCTCTGCATCGTCCCTCGAAATCCCCCAACGTGGCCCCACTGCCCCACCGCTGATACCTGCATGGACTGAGTACACCATCATCAGTGCAAACCACGCTCATAGAACAGGTACAACTTGCCATCAGTAGTGCAAGCTTCTCGCTCACAGAACAAGTACCGTACACCATAATCAGTGCAACTATCCCCCGCATCAGTAATGCAAGAATCTCTCTCTCACGAACAGGTGCAGTACACAATCATCAGTGTAAGCTTTTCTCTCATAGAACATGAACAGTACACCATCATCAGTGCAAGTATCCCTCACACAACAGGCACAGCTTGACATCAGCAGTGCAAGCTTCTCTCTCTGATGAACAGGTACAGTCCAACATCATCAGTGCAAGCACTCCTCACAAAACAGGGGCTAGTCGACAGACTATGGAATAGGGAAAAATAAATAAATAAATAACTCCTATTCCATCGTCTGTCGACATCTCCCTGACCCCTCCCCATTGCACTCACCTGCACGGACCGCTGCTGCTCACAGAACAGGTACAGTACTGCATAATAAGTGCAAGCAGCCCTCACAGAACAGGTACACCTGGGCATCAGCAGTGCAAGCTTCTCTCTCTCATGAGCAGGTACAGTTCACCATCATCAATGGAAGCTTCACCATCATCAGTGCAAGTGGCCTTCACTGAATAGGTGCAACTGGGCATCAGCAGTAAAAGCTTCTCTCTGGTTCACTACAGGTACAGTACACCATCATCAGTTCAAGCAGCCCTCACAGAACGGGTACAAATAGGCATCCGCAGTGTAAGCCTCTCTCTCACAGAACAGGTACAGTCCACCATCATCAGTGCAAACCACCCTCATTGAACAGGTACAACTGGGCATCAGCAGTGCAGACTTCCCTCTCTCACAGAACAGTTTCAGTACACCACCTCACAGAAGAGTTGCAACTTGGCATCAGCAGTGCAAGCTTCTCTCTTTCATGAACAGGTACAGTCCACCATAAGCAGGGCAAGCTTCTTGCTCACAGAACAGGTGCAGTACACCATCATCAGTGCAAGCAGCCCTCACAGAACGGGTACTACTGGGCATCAGCAGTGCAAGCTTCCCTCTCTGATGGAGAGGTACAATTCAGCATCATCAATTGCAAACCACCCTTCAGTGAACAGGTAGAACTGGGCATCAGCAGTGCATGCTTCTCCCTCACAGAACAGGTACAGTAAACCATCATCAGTGCAAGCGCCCTCACAGTACAGGTACAAATGGTGATCAGCAGTGCCAGCTTCTCCCTCACAGAACAGGTACAGTACACCATCATCAGTGCAAGCAGACCTCATAGAACTGGTACAACTGAGCATATGCATTGCAAGCTTCTCTGACTCACAAACAGGTACAGTACACCATCATCAGTGCAAACAGCCATCACCGATCAGTTACAACTGGAGCATCAGCTGTGCAAGCCTCTTCCTGACAGAGCAGGTACAGTACACCATCATCAATGCAAGCAAATCTCACACAACAGGTACAACTGAGCATCAGCAATGCAAGCCTTTCTTGTACAGAACAGGCACAGTACACCATCATCATTGCAAGCAGACTTCACAGAACGGGCACAACTGGGCATGAGCAGTGGAAGCTTATCTCTCTCATGAACAGGTAGAGCTCACTATCAGCAGTGCAAGCAGCCCTCACCGAACAGATACACCTGCGCATCAGCAGTGCGAGCTGCTCGCTCTCATGAACAGGTAAAGTATACCATCATCAGTGCACATTTCCCTCACAGTACAGGTACAACTGGGCATCAGCAGTGCAAGCTTCTCTCTCGTGAACAGGTACAGTACCCAATCATCAGTGCAAGCTTCTCCCTCACAGAACATGAATCCTAAGTGCAACCAGCCCTCACAGAGCAGGCACAGAACACCATCATCAGTGCAAGCAGCCGTCACAGATCAGGTACAACTGATTCATCAGCAGTGCAAGCTTCTCTCTCGCAGAACAGATCCAGTACACCATCGTCAGTGCAAGCAGCCCACACAGAACAGGCACAACTGGGCATAAACAGTGCAAGCTTCTCTTTCTCACAGAGCAGGTACAGTACACCATCAGCAGTGCAAGCATCAGTGCAAGCTTCTCCCTCACAGCATAGGTACAACTGGGTATCAGCATTGCCAGCCTCTATCTCACAGAAGAGGAACAGTACACCAGTATCAGTGCAAGCAGCCCTCACAGAACATGTGATACTGGGCATCTGCAGTGCAAGCTCCCCTCTCACAGAAAATGTACAGGGCACATCATCAGTGTAAGCAGCCTTCACAGTGCAGGTACAACTGGGCATCAGCAGTGCAAGCTTCCCTCTCTCACAGAACAGATTCAGTACACCATCATCAGTGCAAGCGGTTGTCACCGAATGGGTACAACTGGACATCTGCAGTGCAAGCTTCCCTCTTACAGGATAGTTGCACTGCACAATCATAAGGGCAAACCACCCTCACTGAACAGGAACAACTGAGCGTCAGTAGTGCAAGCCTTGACTCTCTCTCACAGAACAGGCACGGTCCACCCTGATCACTGCAAGCTGCCTTCACAGTACAGACACAACTGGACGTCAGCAGTGCAAGCTTCTTTTTCTCATTAACAGGTACAGTATACCATCATCAGTGCAAGCAGACCTAACAGAACAGGTATAACTGGGTATCAGGAGTGGAAGCTTCTCTTTCTCCTGAACAGGTACAGTATACCATCATCAGTGCAAGCAGACCTCACAGTACAGGTAAAACTGGGCATCAGCAGTGCAAGCCTCTCTATCGCAGAACAGGTCCAGTACACCATCATCAGTGCAAGCAGCCCACACAGAACAGGCACAACTGGGCATAAACAGTGCAAGCTTCCCTTTCTCACAGGGCAGGTACAGTAGACCATCAGCAGTGCAAGCATCAGTGCAAGCTTCTCCCTCACAGCATAGTTACAACTGGGTATCAGCATTGCCAGCCTCTCTCTCACAGAAGAGGAACAGTACACCATTATCAGTGTAAGCAGCCCTCACAGAACAGGTGATGCTAGGCATCTGCAGTGCAAGCTCCCCTCTCAGAAAATGTACAGTGCACATCATCACTGTAAGCAGCACTCAAAGTGCAGGTACAACTGGGCATCAGCAGTGCAAGCTTCCCTCTTACAGGATAGTTGCAGTGCACAATCATAAGGGCAAACTACCCTCACTGAACAGGAACAACTGAGCGTCAGTAGTGCAAGCTTTGACTCTCTCTCACAGAACAGGCACAGTCTACCCTGATCACTGCAAGCTGCCCTCACAGTACAGGCACAACTGGGTGTCAGCAGTGCAAGCTTCTTTTTCTCATGAACAGGTACAGTACACCATCATCAGTGCAAGAAGACCTAACAGAACAGGTACAACTTGGTATCAGGAGTGTAAGCTTCTCTTTCTCCTGAACAGGTACAGTACACCATCATCAGTGCAAGCAGACCTCTGAGTACAGGTAAAACTGGGCATCAGCAGTGCAAGCCTCTCTCTCGCATAACAGGTACAGTACACCATCATCACTGCAAGCAGCCCTCACAGAACAGTTACAACTAAGCATCAGCAGTGCAAGTTTCTCCCTCACAGTACAGATATAGCACACCTTCGTCAGTGCAAGCAGCTCTCACAGAACGGGTACAACTGGGCATCAGCAGTGCAAGCTTATCCCTCACAGTACAGATACAATACACCATCATCAGTTCCAGTTCCTAACAGAACAGGTACAAATGGTCATCAGCAGTGCATGCTTATCCCTCACAAAACAGATACAATATACCATCATCAGTGCAAGAAGCTCTCACAGGAAGGTGCAATTGGGGATCAGCAGTGCAAGCTTACCTCTATCTCACAGTACAAGTGCAACTGGCATCAGCAGTGCAAGCCTCTCTCTCACTACAAGTACAGTACACTATCATCACTGCAAGCAGACCTCACAGAACAGGTACAACTGGGCATCAGCAGTGCAAGCTTCCTTTTCTCATGAACAGGTACAGTACACCATCATCAGTGCAAGCAGACCTAACAGAACAGGTACAACTCTGTATCAGGAGTGTAAGCTTCTCTTTCTCCTTAACAGGTACAGTACACCATCATCAGTGCAAGCATACCTCACAGTACAGGTAAAGCTGGGCATCAGCAGTGCAAGCCTCTCTCTCGCAGAACAGGTACAGTACACCATCATCACTGCAAGCAGCCCTCACAGAACAGTTACAACTAAGCATCAGCAGTACAAGTTTCTCCCTCACAGTACAGATATAGTACGCCTTCGTCAGTACAAGCAGCTCTCACAGAACGGGTACAACTGGGCATCAGCAGTGCAAGCTTATCCCTCACAGTACAGATACAATACACCATCATCAGTGCAAGTTCCTAACAGAACAGGTAGAACTGGGCATCAGCAGTGCAAGCTTATCCCTCACAATACAGATACAATACACCATCATCAGTGCAAGCAGCTCTCACAGGAAGGTACAATTGTGCATCAGCAGTGCAAGCTTCCCTCTATCTCACAGTACAAGTGCAACTGGCATCAGCAGTGCAAGCCTCTCTCTCACTATAAGTACAGTACACTATAATCAGTGCAAGCAGCTCTCACAGAAAGGTACAAATGGGCAACAGCAGGGCAAGCTTTTCTCTTACATTACAGGTACAGTACACTATTATCAGTGCAAAATCCCCTCACAGAACAGGTACAACTGGGCATCAGCAGAGCAAGCTTAGCCCACACAGTACAGATACAGTGCACCATCATCAATGCAAACCACCTTCGCAGAATAGGTACAACTGGGCATCAGCTGTGCAAGCTTCTCTTTCATAGAACAGGTACAGTACAAGATCATAAATGCAAACCACATTCACAGAACAACTGGACATCAGCAGTGCAAGCTTCCCTCTCTCACTAACAAGTACAGTACACCATCATCAGTGCAAACCACGCTCACAGAACAGGTACACCTAGGCATCAGAAATGCAAGCTTCTCTCTCTCATGAACAGGTGCAGTACACAATCATACGTGCAAGGTTTTCTCACAGAACATGAACAGTACACTATCATCAGTACAAGTGTCCCTCACAGAACAGATACAGTACACCATCATCAGGTCAAACAGCCCTCTCACAACAGGCACATCATGACATCAACAGTGCAAGCTTCTCTCTCTGATGAACAGGTACAGTCCAACATCATCAGTCCAAGCACCCCTCACTAAACAGGTACAACTGGGCATCAGCAGTGCAAGCAAGCTTTTCTCCCTCATGACCAGGTATAGTACAATATCATCAGTGCAGGCAGCCCTCATTGAACAGGTACAACTGGGCATCAGCAGTGGAAGCTTCTCTCTCACAGAACAGGTACAGTACTCAACATCAGTGCAAGCAGCACTCACAGAATAGGTAGAACTGGGCATCAGCAGTGCAAGCTTCTCGTCACACACATAGCAGCGGTCCGTGCAGGTAAGCGTGATGGGGCGGGACGGGAAGGGGTTAGTTGACAGACGATGGAATAGTGAAAATGAAATAAACAAATAATTCCTATTCCATCGTCTGTCGACATCCCCTCACCCCGCCCCACTGCGCTTACCTGCAAGGACCGCTGCTAATCACATAACAGGTACAGTACGGCATAAAAAGTGCAAGCATCCCTCACAGAACAGGTGCAACTGGGCATCAGCAGTGCACGCTTCTCTCTATCACGAACAGGTACTGTCCACCATCAGCAGTGCAAGCTTCTTCCTCACAGAACAGGTGCAGTACACCATCATCAGTGCAAGCAGCCCTCACAGAACGGGTACTACTGGGCATCAGCAGTGCAAGCTTCCCTCTCTCATGGAGAGGTACAATTCAGCATCATCAATTGCAAACCACCCTTCAGTGAACAGGTAGAATTGGGCATCAGCAGTTCATGCTTCTCCCTCACAGAACAGGTACAGTACACCATCATCAGTGCAAGCGCCCTCACAGTACAGGTACAAATGGTCATCAGCAGTGCAAGGTTCTTCCTCACAGAACAGGCACAGTGCACCATCATCAGTGCAAACAGCGCTCACAGAGTAGGTACAACTAGGCATCAGCAGGGCAAGCTTCCCTCTCTCATGAACAGGTACAGTACACCATCATCACTGCAAGCAGCCCTCACAGGACGGGTACAACTGGGCATCAGCAGTGTAAGCATCTCCCTAACTGAACAGGCACCGTACACCATCATCAGTGCAAGCAGACCTCATAGAACAGGTACAACTGAGCATCAGCATTGCAAGCTTCTCTGTCTCACAAACAGGTACAGCACACCATCATCAGTGCAAACAGCCCTCACAGATCAGGTACAACTGGAGCATCAGCAGTGCAAGCTTCTTCCTGACAGAACAGGTACAGTACACCATCATCAATGCAAGCAAACCTCACAGAACAGGTACAGCTGGGCATCAGCACTGCAAGCCTCTCTTTCATGAACTGGTACAGCATGATAACAGTGGTACACGCTTTTCTCCCTGACAGAAATGTCCTGGCACTACATCAGCAAAACCAGCTCTTTTATGTAACAGTTACGGCAGGGCCTACCTCCACGGTGCAAACATCTTTACCGATTTGATGTGTGTGTCTGTGGGGATTGGTAAGTGCATGGATGGCTGAGTGGGTAAACGGTTAAATATGGATGTCTAACTGAGCATGTGAATGACTGTATCACTATGTGAGAGGAGGGAGGAGGGGCTGGTAGGATGGTGGAGTGAGTTGTTAGGCAGCTGTGGGGAGTCAGGTGTGATGGCTCAAGAATTTATGTTTGGATGAATGTTGAATTTGTGTGGATGAATAGATGGATGAGTGGATGTCTGTGGATGAAGAGTGTGTGTTAAAAGATGATGTGTGTGCATTCGTGGGTATTTGTGCAATGGTAAACGATGGACGGTTTGTGTGTTTATGGGTCGATTAACGGACACTTTGTGAATGAGGTATATGTGTATGTCTATGGAGTGTGGGTGGATGTATGTGTGCACAGATCATGTGGGCACACGGGCAATGGTTCCACGCACCTTGATGTTGCTGCGTTTGCAGCTGCTCTCCTTGGCACATGGTGAGGCTCGGGAACTTGCAGGGCACTTACATCTGCCTGCCTTGCACCACAGCAGTGTGAATCACTGTGAGAGGACAGCATCAATGTGGATCACTGTGCTTGGACAGCATCTACATCTAATGCATTGAGAATCCTGACACTAAAAAATGATTGTAGTGTTGGCTTTTGTGCACTTATTTGTCATACTCCAGTGTTAGAATATTCAGAATGTGTCACACATGATGTCTTTCACATGAATCTGTGACTCTGGAACTGCTGGCAGTAAGATAGAGACATGACAGAAAAGCTCATAACTTCAAGAATAGAGGTGAGCCATCTCAGAATAAGGTACAGCACGCTGTAGCACTGGTAACAAAGGGGGTGACATACACATTCCAAGAACTGAGCCAACTCAGAATGAGGTATAACATGTAGTAAGACTGGTGACACGGGGTGACATGCACATTCCAAGAAGTGAGCGTCTCAGAATGAGGTATAACATGTAGTAAGACTGGTAACAAGGGGTGACGTGCACATTCCAAGAAGTGAGCCGCCTCAGAATGAGGTATAACATGTGGTAAGACAGGTAACAAGGGGTGACGTGCACATTCCAAGAAGTGAGCCACCTCAGAATGAGGTATACCATGCAGTAAGACTGGTAACAAGGGGTGACGTGCAGATTCCAAGAAGTGAGCTGTCTCAGAAAGAGGTATAACATGTAGTAAGATTGGTAACATGGGGTGACATGCGCATTACTAGACGTGCGCCATCTTAGAATGAGGTATAACATGTAGGAAGACTGGTAACAAGGGGTGACGTGTACATTCCAAGAAGTGAGCCGCCTCAGAATGAGGTATAACATGTAGTAAGACTGGTAACAAGGGGTGACATGCACATTCCAAGAAGTGAGCGTCTCAGAATGAGGTATAACATGTAGTAAGACTGGTAACAAGGGGTGACGTGCACATTCCAAGAAGTGAGCCGCCTCAGAATGAGGTATAACATGTGGTAAGACAGGTAACAAGGGGTGACGTGCACATTCCAAGAAGTGAGCCACCTCGGAATGAGGTATACCATGCAGTAAGACTGGTAACAAGGGGTGACGTGCAGATTCCAAGAAGTGAGCTGCCTCAGAATGAGGTATAACATGTAGTAAGACTGGTAACAAGGGGTGACGTACACATTCCAAGAAGTGAGCCTGAGCCGTCTCAAATGAGGTATAACATGTAGTAAGACTGTTAACAAGGGGTAACGTGCAGATTCCAAGAAGTGAGTCGCCTCCGAATGAGGTATAACATGCAGTAAGACTGGTAACAAGGGGTGACGTTCAGATTCCAAGAAGGGAGCTGCCTCAGAATGAGGTATAACATGTAGTAAGACTGGTAACAAGGGGTGATGTGCACTTTCCAAGAAGTGAGCCATCTCAGAATGAGGTATAACATGTAGTAAGACTGGTAACAAGGGGTGACGTACAGATTCCAAGAAGTGAGCCGCCTCAGAATGAGGTATAACATGTAGTAAGACTGGTAACAAGGGATGACATGCACATTCGAGGAAGTGAGCATCTCAGAATGAGGTATAACATGTAGTAAGACTGGTAACAAAGGGGTGACATACACATTCCAAGAAGTGAGCCGTCTCAGAATGAGGTATAACATGTAGTAAGACTGGTAACAAGGGGTGACGTGCACATTCCAAGAAGTGAGCTGTCTCAGAAAGAGGTATAACATGTAGTAAGATTGGTAACATGGGGTGACATGCGCATTACTAGACGTGCGCCATCTTAGAATGAGGTATAACATGTAGGAAGACTGGTAACAAGGGGTGACATGCACATTCCAAGAAGGGAGCCCGCCATCTCAGAATGAGGTATAACATGTGGTAAGACTCGTAACAAGGAGTGACATGCATATTACTAGTTGCGCGCCGTCTCAGAATGAGGTATAACATGTAGTAAGACCGGTAACAAGGGGGGACACGCACATTAATAGATGCGGTGCCGTCTCAGAATGAGGTATAACATGTAGTAAGACTGGTAGCAAAGGGTGACGTGCACATTCCAAGAAGTGAGCCGTCTCAGAATGAGTTATAACATGTAGTAAGACTGGTAACAAGGGGTGACGTCTACATTCCAAGAAGTGAGCTGTCTCAGAATGAGGTGTAACATGTAGTAAGACTGGTAACAAGGGGTGACGTGCACATTCCAATAAGTGAGCCGTCTCAGAATGAGGTATAACATGAAGTAAGACTGGTAACAAGGGGTGACATGCACATTCCAAGAAGTGAGCCACCTCAGAATGAGGTATAACATTTGGAAGACTAGTAACAAGGGGTGAGATGCACATTCCAAGAAGTGAGCCATCTCAGAATGAGGTATAGCAGGTGGTAAGACTGGTAACAAGGGGTTACATGCACATTCCAAGAAGTGAGCCATCTTAGAAGGAGGTATAACATGTAGTAAGACTGGTAACAAGGGGTGACATGCACATTCAAAGAAGGGAGCCCGCCGTCTCAGAATGAGGTATAACATGCAGTAAGACTTGTAACTAGGTGCGGCATGCACGTTCCAAGTAGTGAGCCGTCCCAGAATGAGGTATAACATGTAGTAAGACTGGTAACAAGGGGTGACATGCGCATTCCAAGAAGTGAGCCATCTCAGAATGAGGTATACCATGCAGTAAGACTGGTAACAAGGGGTGACATGCGCATTCCAAGAAGCGAGCCGGCTCAGAATGAGATATAACATGTAGTAAGACTGGTAACAAGGGGTGACAGGGGCATTCCAAGAAGTGAACCGTCTCAGAATGAGGTATAACATGTACTAAGACTAGTAACAAGGGGTGACGTGCACATTACTAGACGTGCGCCGTCTCAGAATGAGGTATAACATGTAGTAAGACTGGTAACAAGGGGATGTGCACATTCCAAGAAGTGAGCCGTCTTAGAATGAGGTATAACATGTAGTAAGACAGGTAACAAGGGGTGACGTGCAGATTCCAAGAAGTGAGCTGCCTCAGAATCAGGTATAACATGTAGTAAGACTAGTAACAAGTGGTGACGTGCAGATTCCAAGAAGTGAGCCATCTCAGAATCAGGTATAACATGTAGTAAGACTGGTAACAAGGGGTGACATGTACATTCCAAGAAGTGAGCCATCTCAGAATGAGCGATAACATGTAGTAAGACTGGTAACAAGGGGTGACATGCACATTCCAAGAAGTGAGCCTGAGCCATCTTAAAATGAGGTATAACATGTAGTAAGACTGTTAACAAGGGGTGACGTGCAGATTCCAAGAAGTGAGCCGCCTCCGAATGAGGTATAACATGCAGTAAGACTGGTAACAAGGGGTGAAGTGCACTTTCCAAGAAGTGAGCCGTCTCAGAATGAGGTATAACATGTAGTAAGACTGGTACTAGAGACGCCGGCCGTTGCTGATGAGCGAGCGGACGAGAGGAAAGACGCCGAGACCGCCAGCTTGTCGCTCGAGGTCCAAGTCGGCGCCCGGTGGCCGGCTGATTCCCGGCCGATCCCCGCACAGGAGGTGGTTCTCCACTCAACTCCGGCGGAGTCAGCGGGGTGCTAAGCGCCAAGTGCCAAGTGCGGCCGCGTGCAGAGCAGAGCACGCGTCCTGCCTCCTAAACTCCGACCGCCGGCGCATTGCACAGGGCGTCGTGGACACCACGGAGCACAGGTGAGCCTCTTAGATAGGCACCACAGCAGCAAGCAGCACAGCGGTAAACGGCACGCGCAACCACCACCAGTTGGCGGTTGCAGCGAGTGTGAGCCCTCGGCGGGTTCACAGAGGCGGCCCGATTAGATTGGGCGCAGCCTGTGATCTGGCCTGCGTGCCCCGCTTGCCTCCCTCCACCTGCTCCTTTGCTCCCTTGCCACTCGACTGGAGACTATCCCCACACTGGGGGAACAGCGCAACTACACCTCCCTCCAACTGCATTATCCTGCATTATCCTGTTACAGTCTGTAATACCAAGCGAAGTAACTCCTTTATCAGAAGGAGACAATTGGAAGGTGTGTGACATGGTGCGACGGGGAGCAGCTGGCAGTTGCAGGAGTACCTCGGCACCCCAGACACCCCAGGAACCAAACCGGTTCTGCTGCAGCCAAGGAGGGGGCCGACAACAGCAGACAACAGCAGACACGGCAGCATAGATAAACCCTCTAAACAACCTATCAACAACAGCGGATACGACTCAGGGGGGCGCGACCCCACAATTGCCCCGCCATCACCCTCCCAAACCCCAAATTCCAATCCTAGCTATCCTGGCTAGCCCAGCAAACCAACAACCCGCTGTGACCAATCACTCCTCATCACTCCTCATCACATCCGCTAGGCCTGTCTTCCAGATAAGCAGTCAAGCCCTACTAAGCGCTTCACTTAGCAAAATGGGTCCCAAAAGAAAGGGCCGACAGCAGACGACCCCTGAGGAAAATGCCAATAGCCACCTCTCCATCAAAAGGATCACCAGGAGCAAATCACTTACAGAAACCCCACATGAAATGCCTCAAGACGCAGAACAAAGGGGGTCAATCAGGCATTTTTTCAAGAAACAGCACCCCTAGCAAGAGCAGTACCAAGGGCGGGCAAGTGCACATAGCCCAGGATACACCATCTCAGTGTTACGATCCGTGCACTGCTCCAGAGAGCTTTGAAAAGCCGAGCGGACAGGCCCTCACTGACACTCTCTTACCCAAGGGAGGCTCACCCCCTTGGGTGGAGCCCACCAAGGACCAGGGAACGGTGGACGCAGCCTGCATGCAGCACAACTCTGCTCAGTTTAATGGATTACCTAGTGGGCACGACTCCACAATGGGCATGAACCATATAACAGCCCAGACCAAAGAGGATCATGTCACCGTGATAAGGGTGCAAATCCACCAGTCCAAAGGCCACGGCTCAGATCTCCAGAATGCGGAGAGTACTGCGCCCCCATTAATGTCAACAAGTCCATGGGCGCATCCAACTGTTCTGCGCCCAGAGTCCCCAGAGGCAGGGGAGCTCACAGCTTCGTTCCTCCAAAATCTAGGCCAAAAGATTGAAAGAACCTTAGAACTAACCCCTAACCTGCTGGGGCTACTAGTGCCTCCACGGATCTCCAACACAAAAACAGACCACTATATCCTTAATGACAGCTCTGATGCCGATTTGCAGAAATCACCTTTGACCGCAATAAACAGTGCTACCAATAGAGCCCTACTGTGGCAGTCATCTAAGATGGAAGTCCAAATAGATCTTCAGCAATCGATTGCTGGCCGCCTAGTCAGCATAAGTTCCAGGGTGGAAGAACTGGATAATAGGATTACCCAGTACCTGGTCTCCAACCCGGGAGAATGTTCCTGTTCCTGCTCAATCCTCATGGAAAAATGGGCGTCTCTGCCTGAGGTGCTAGCGGGCATAGTAGAGATAGCCAAAGGAAGCAGGGAGATGCCGACCTCGAGCAACAAGGCTGACAGGGAGACGGTTAACAGTCATCCTCAGGCGGCGAGACAGATGGAAGGAGACCGATCCGGCCCGAAGATAACGGTCGGACCAGTCCAAATAGTGGAACACAGGATCGAGAATTCCACCCACAGACCCAAAGTAGCCCAAGGCACACAAAGCCCCAATAGAGGGGGAAGCAGGGGCAGCGACGCACTGGCAACCGACTCGCAAGAACATACTCCCAACAAAACGGCCACTCCAGAAACCACTCTATCAAGGAGAGCAAAAAAGAAGCTGAAGAAACAACTGAAAAAAACAAAGTTAAGAGGAAGACAATCGCAGCTATGGAAGACCAATGACCCACCCCCACAAGGATATGCCAAAGTTAGCCAGCCCTATTCAATCTTAATAGCCAAAAACTGGGGCAAGAAGGACCCTCCCATTGTTGCGCCTCCCGGAGACCAGCACAAGCAGCCAACCTTATCAGGCAACACCATCACGAAGGGCCAAAAGCCGACGGCAAGCTCAAGCTCAGGCCAGCTCATAGGCAGCGAAACAATTGTGGAAATAAGCCCTGCACCTGTCGTAAAAACTTTTCAGCCAGGGACGGCCACAACGCTGCCGCAGCCGGGTGGCTCCAATGCACTCCGGCTAAGTTCCGTGCACCAGTCCGGAACAAGGAGCAATCAAGGCAAGCGAAACAGGCCTTAAGTAGGACCTGTCATAAGCATGCAAGGAAGTACAAGCCCTGGATCAATCACAGTAGAGCACGTCCTAGGAAGGGGAAAGGCAGCCCAAACTCCGGGTCTTCCAACGATCATCCATGAGGTAGTACTAACCCCGAGATTTTACAGCACGGGGCAGCACGACATTCTGAACCGGAGTAACATTCTCCGCCTTTTCAAACACCTCGCCACCCTTGACCAGATTCAAATGGAGGATCTAGAATGGGTAAGATTCATGAACATCAAGGGGGACACACACGGCGACTCAACAGTGGTGGGCCTGAAACATAAGGAAATTCAACTAGCCGTCCTGAATAACTCTACACAATTTGCTGAGTGGGGCATTGATGTTCAGCCTCTCTCGCTCCCAAAATATCCACACGTCTTAGCACCAGATAATAGGGGCAAGGGCCCCTGGTCTGTCCTGCACGGAACAAACAGCTCTGGACCCCTTGGCAGAAGACGGACAGGCTCGAAGGACCCAATGGGTATCAGGATTTCATGCCGAAACAACCACCGGGTCATCTGCGTAGCTCCCCTTGAACCGGACCTGGCTGGAATTCGAAGAAGCTGGCAGCTGCATTCCTAACAGCTGCGACACCAGGCCTTGCAGGGAAGAGGCCAGGGGAGGAACATCTTCTAAGCAGCAACTAACCATAATCTCATGGAACATTGCAGGGATCAGCAAAATCCATGAAAACGAAAACTTAAAGCAGTTCCTGGAAACTGGAGCTATACTCTGCCTTCAAGAAACCTGGGCACTGTCCAGCACTCCATTGGCGGAGTACCACGAACATTATGTGCCAGCAACAAAAAGGAATCTCTTTGGCCGTCCGTCTGGTGGTCTATCAGGTTTTATAAAACACGCAAGCACCCTCGCTGCAATAGACATTAATCTGTACTCTTCCGGGCTGCAAGCTCTACAGATTGGTGGCCTGAATTTCAACTCACATCCACTGCGCCTTCTGATAATAAATTGCTATATCAACCCGGCGCAGACCACCATGAAAGACCAGATGGAGGCACTGTCATGGAAATTAGATGACCTTTTAAATAAATACAAATCATATCAAGTTATTCTAGCGGGAGATTTCAACCTGAAGGATCTTGATAAAGCCGAATCCCCCCATCAGGGTCCAGGCAGGGCTGCTCCCCTTTACGACCTCCTTGCTAATCATAAGCTGATCACAACCCACGCATGGAAAGAAGCACGCTCGAAGGCCTGGCGTCCCCAACCGACCTTCCGCGACATCTCCAGAATCGACTACATCATGGTCAGCGAAGTAATGGCGGCTAGTCTGGAAGTCTTTGATGTCGTGGATAGGACGGAAAGCGACCACAGGCCACTAAGTGCGGTGTTTCAGCTGGAAGTACCGTCAGCCAACAGTCTCCAAGTCATTGGAGAGTCAAGAGGGGACGAAAAACACAGTGTCCTGAGGAGGATCAAATGGTCGGACAAGATAGGCAAGAAGCTCCAAACCTGGTTGGATCGGAACCAGGAAGGGAGCTCATCAACATCGATCTCACCCATAACGAACTGGGAGAACACAGTAGAAGATCTACAAGAGAAGATCGGTCACCACCAACCACAAGCCCCCAGGTTCAAAGTGCAACCAACTGGCGGAAGCATTTGTCTAACCAAAGACATTCGTGAAAGTAAACAGCTCCTGCGCAAGGCACTCATAACAAAGAAAAAAGGGGGCAGACAAACGGTGGGTCTTCTTCGGTCGTATCACTGAGGGCAGCCCTAACGAAAAAACTGTGAGAACATAAAAAAGCCCACATAGAGAGGGAATGGCTCAACGTCTTCTCCCTGCTTAAGCAGAAGAATCCAGCAGGATTATGGAGACACATAAATCAGCTGAGCAGCAGAGGAGTCCTAAGAGAAAACGGTGTAGCAGAACAAGACTGGGTGATCCACGTGAAGCAATTATATTCAATCGCCCACTTACACAAAGCCAGCCCTGCTGAGACCAACCGCGGGGCAGGACAACCTCAACATCCCAGTGCAAAGCCAGGAGTAATGACTCCTGGCCCCAGCATTGCCCCCACGGGCCAGACAGCCCAGGCTGAGGCGCATTGCACACCGCCAGCACAGATAAACCCTCAAATGATTATCAAGACCCTCAAGAAGATGAAGAACGATGGGGCCCCTGGGCCCAACGGGCTACCAGCACCAGTCTTCAAAACGGCTCCCGAGTTTTGGGCAACAATATTAACCCCTCTCTACAACTACACTCTTTCGACCGCTAAAACCCCAGATTCCTGGAGGGGCTCTAAACTGGTCCCTATTTTCGAAAAAGGGGACCGTCTGAAGCCATGAAATTATAGGCTCATCGCCCTGCTAGACCTTGAAGCCAAGGCCTATGCCCGCCTCCGATTGAGATCTGGAGACTTGGGTGGAGGATAAAGGCATCTCATAATGAGGTATAACATGTAGTAAGAGTGGTAATAAGGGGTGACGTACAGATTCCAAGAAGTGAGCCGCCTTAGAATGAGGTATAACATGCAGTAAGACTGGTAACAAGGGGTGACGTGCAGATTCCAAGAAGGGAGCCGCCTCAGAATGAGGTATAACATGCAGTAAGACTGGTAACAAGGGGTGACGTGCAGATTCCAAGAAGGGAGCCGCCTCAGAATGAGGTATAACATGCAGTAAGACTGGTAACAAGGGGTGACGTGCACTTTTCAAGAAGTGAGCCGTCTCAGAATGAGGTATAACATGTAGTAAGACTGGTAACAAGTGGTGACATGCACATTCCAAGAAGTGAGCCGTCTCAGAATGAGGTATAACATGTAGTAAGACTGGTAACAAAGGGGTGACATACACATTCCAAGAAGTGAGCCGCCTCAGAATGAGGTATAACATGTAGTAAGACTGGTAACAAGGGGTGACATGCACATTCCAAGAAGTGAGCCGTCTCAGAATGAGGTATAACATGTAGTAAGACTGGTAACAAAGGGGTGACATACACATTCCAAGAAGTGAGCCGTCTCAGAATGAGGTATAACATGTAGTAAGACTGGTAAACAAGGAGTGACGTGCACATTCCAAGAAGTGAGCCGCCTCAGAATGAGGTATAACATGTAGTAAGATTGATAACAAGGGGTGACGTGCAGATTCCAAGAAGTGAGCCGCCTCAGAACGAGGTATAACATGTAGTAAGACTGATAACAAGGGGTGACGTGCAGATTCCAAGAAGTGAGCCGCCTCAGAATGAGGTATGACATGTAGTAAGACTGGTAACAAGGGGTGACATGCACATTCCAAGAAGTGAGCCGTCTTAGAAAGAGGTATAACATCTAGTAAGACTGGTAACAAGGGGTAACATGCGCATTACTAGATGTGCGCCGTCTTAGAATGAGGGATAACATGTAGTAAGACTGGTAACAAGGGGTGACATGAACATTCCAAGAAGGGAGCCCGCCGTCTCAGAATGAGGTATAACGTGGTAAGACTGGTAACAAGGGGTGACCTGCACATTCCTATACGTGTGCCGTCTCAGAATGAGGTATAACATGTAGTAAGACTGGTAACAAGGGGTTACGTGCACATTACTAGACGTGCGCCATCTCAGAATGAGGTATAACATGTAGTAAGACTGGTAACAAGGGGTGATGTGCACATTCCAAGAAGTGAGCCGTCTTAGAATGAGGTTTAACATGTAGTAAGACTGGTAACAAGAGGCGACGTGCAGATTCCAAGAAGTAAGGCATCTCAGAATGAGGTATAACATGTAGTAAGACTGGTAACAAGGGGTGACGTGCAGATTCCAAGAAGTGAGCTGCCTCAGAATGAGGTATAACATGTAGTAAGACTGGTAACAAGGGGTGACGTGCACATTCCAATAAGTGAGCCATCTCAGAATGAGGTATAACATGTAGTAAGACTGGTAACAAGGGGTGACATGCATATTCCAAGTAGGGAGCCTCCGCCTCAGAATGAGCTATAACATGTAGTAAGACTGGTAACAAGGGGTGATATCCACATTACTAGATGTGCGCCGTCTCAGAATGAGGTATAACATGTAGTAAAACTGGTAGCAAGGGTGACATCCACATTCCAAGAAGGGAGCCTGCCGTCTCAGAATGATGTATAACATGTGGTAAGACTGGTAACAAGGGGTGACGTGTACATTCCAAGAAGTGAGCCGCCTCAGAATGAGGTATAACATGTAGTAAGACTGGTAACAAGGGGTAACGTGCAGATTAGAAGAAGTGAGCCGTCTTAGAATGAGGTATAACATGTAGTAAGACTGGTAACGAGGGGTGACGTGTACATTCCAAGAAGTGAGCCGCCTCAGAATGAGGTATAACATGTAGTAAGACTGATAATAAGGTGTGACGTGCAGATTCCAAGAAGTGAGCTGCCTCAGAATGAGGTATAACATGTAGTAAGACTGGTAACAAGGGGTGACGTGTACATTCCAAGAAGTGAGCCGCCTCAGAATGAGGTATAACATGTAGTAAGACTGGTAACAAGGGGTGACATGCACATTCCAAGAAGTGAGCCGTCTCAGAATGAGGTATAACATGTAGTAAGACTGGTAACAAGGGGTGACGTGTACATTCCAAGAAGTGAGCCGCCTCAGAATGAGGTATAACATGTAGTAAGACTGATAATAAGGGGTGACGTGCAGATTCCAAGAAGTGAGCCGCCTCAGAATGAGGTATAACATGTAGTAAGACTGGTAACAAGGGGTGACATGCACATTCCAAGAAGTGAGCCGTCTCAGAATGAGGTATAACATGTAGTAAGACTGGTAACAAGGGGTGACGTGTACATTCCAAGAAGTGAGCCGCCTCAGAATGATGTATAACATGTAGTAAGACTGGTAACAAGGGGTGACATGCACATTCCTAGACGTGCGCCGTCTTAGAATGAGGTATAACATGTAGTAAGACTGGTAACAAGGGGTGACATGCACATTTAAAGAAGGGAGCCCGCCGTCTCAGAATGAGGTATAATATGTGGTAAGACTGGTAACAAGGGGTAACATGCACATTACTAGACGCGCGCCGTCTCAGAATGAGGTATAACATGTTGTAGGATTGGTAACAAGAGGAGACGTGCACATTACTAGACGCGCGCCGTCTCAGAATGAGGTTTAACATGTAGTAAGACTGGTAACAAGGGGTGACATGCACATTCCAAGAAGTGAGCCATCTCAGAATGAGGTATAACAAGCAGTAGCACTGAAAAGAAAGGCGTAACATGAAGGGCTATAAGAAATATTCATAAGCATAGGGTTGCACAGTGCACACAGCAGAGGCACCCCCCACATGGTCGCCCCACACGAATCCCAATAAATTCAGACCACACCAAATTTGTTTTATGGAAGAATTGAGGCCGCAGTTTATTAGGCATTTCCAACTTACAAGCGATCCTTTACACACCCTTATTTTGTCCGGCGAGCCTGTGTCCTTACCCCCTGAGCTCTGCACTGTGCCTTACCTTCAGTGCAGCTCTCTTTGTCCTGGTGACCTATCACCTGGGGACGCAACCCTTCCCTTTCACTCCGGGCAAGCTTCTGCTTCCAGCCCGACCGGGTAACCTTTTACTTCTGGTTGCCACACACTCCCTTGGGTAAGCGTCTGCTTCCAACCCAACCGGATGACCCTTTCACTTCCGGTGTCCACACACTCCCGGGTAACCAGCCGGTTCCCACCCGGCCGGGTGACCTTTCACTTCCGGTGTCCACACATTTCCTTCCGGGTAAGCGTTTGCTCCCACCCCACCAGGTGCCTCTTCACTTCCGGTGTGTACCCTCTTTGTTACCTGGGCAAGCCTATGTGCTTCCCGCCCGTCAAACCTGGTTGACTGTTCCCCCACCCATCTCTGCGAAGGTGACCCGGAAACCGGGGTCGCACAGTGCACAGAGTTGAAGACCCAATTTCTATGGCTCGAGCATTGTGTCCCGGTGCACGAGACCCAGACCTAAGGCCTGACAGGGGCATGAATCTCCCAGACTGTGCGTGGGTGGGATCATCGTCCCAGGGAGCACACAGAAGTGGAGGGAGTGACAGGAAGAGGCCCTCTGCACCGGTTATGATTGACAGCAGGACCCGACTGGCACTGACAGCCCATGACCCGACTAAAGAGATATTCGGGGTGGAAGGGGGGATGTTCCACCCCATACACCCGCCCTGAAGCTACGCCCCAGTCTGTGCTTTGTCTGTATTGTGAGGGAGCGCAGCCCTCGCTGCTGCTTTTGTGCTGCACCTCTTTTGTGAGGGGTGGAAGCTTGCATCACTCTGTGCTCTGCCTGTATAGTGAGACAGGGCAACTCTCGCTGCTGCTTCCGTGCTGCACCTGTTTTGGGAGTGAAGGGAGCTTGCACCGCTTCTGTGCTCTGTCTGTACTGTGAGACAAGGACGCTCTCACTGCTACTTCTGTACTACACCTGTTTTGGGAGGGAAAGAAGCTTGCACGGCTTCTGTTCTCTGCCTGCATTGTGAGACAGAACATTTCTCGCTGCTGCTGCTGCTGTGCTACACCTGTTTCAGGAGGAAAGGAATGTTTCACTGCTTCTGCGCTCTGCCTGCATTGTGAGGGAAGGAAGCTCTCGCTGCTGATTCTGTGCAACACCAGTTTTGGGAGGGAAAGAAGCTTGCATGACTTCTGTGCTTTACCTGTATTATGAGGGAGGGACGAACTCGCTGCTGATTCTGAGCTACAGGTGTGCCTGAACTGTGAGCGAGGAAGCTTGCAGTGCTGTGATGCACCTGATCAGTGACTGAGGAAGATTGCAGTGCTCTAGTGTGCCTGACCTGTGAGTTAGGGAAGCTTGCAGTGCAGTGATGGGCCTGATCAGTGAGTGAGGAAAGTTTTCAGTGCTGTGATGAGCCTGATCTACGAATGAGGAAGCGTGCAGTGCTCTTGTGTGCCTGTTCTCTGAGTAAGGGAAGTTTGCAGTGCTGTGATGTGCCTGATTTGTGAGTGAGGAAGCTTGCAGTGCTCTTGTGTGCCTGAACTGTGCGTGAAGAAGCTTGTTTTGCTGTGACGCACCTGATATGTAAGCGTGGAAGCTTGCAATGCTGTTATGTGCCTGATCTGTGAGCGAGGAAGCCCTCCACTATGCCAGTGCCAGTATTTACTCACAGGTGACTGTTATGCCAAGACTTGCCTCAAGTATGCCAGTGCCGGTGTTTTGATATGGTTGCGCCAATCAGCTAAGAAAGACCTTCAGTATGCCAGGGCCAATGGCAGAGTCACAAGCATAACACCACATTCTCATTCTCCCAGTCACACTCATTTGCACTCACCCACACTCTCCCTTATTTATTTTCACTCAATTGTACTCAATCATTTTAACTCACTTTTACACTCACTCTTACGCTCATACATTCTTATTTATTTGCGCTCACTCTCACTCAGTTTCTTACTCACTGCCACTTACTTTCCTCCAGTTATTTATTCCCAGCCCTCATTTTCAATTACTCCTATGTATTCTCACTCACTCATTATCTCTCACTCTTTTACACTCATTTCACCGACAATCAATCTTACTCTCATTCATTCATACTTTGTCACTCCCCTGCAGTCACTCTATATCACTCATTCTCTCATCACTTACCCTGACTCACTTATTCACACTTCCAGATACACTCACTCATTGTCACTCACTGTCACCTCAGCACCACACATGCTTATTCTCACTCACACTCCCTCATGCTCATTCGTATTCATTTTCAGTAACCCTCTCTCTCTCGCTTGCAGTCACCCTTACTCTCACTCACTCATCCTCACAAACTCTAATTCACTCATAATAACTTACCGACACTCAATTTCACTCATTCTCCCTCACTACCTGCCACTGACTATCACCCGCTCACTTTCACATACCCATGCTTTCTTTCACACAATTGCACTCACACTGGCAAGCACGTACACAGCGTACATTTAAAATCATTTTTAGGTCTCGGCCTGCACCAGCGCTTGCGCTGGTCTGGCCGAGAGTTTTAGTAAGCGGGTTTTGGAAGTGCAAACCCACTGGCTTTCGGCTGGCGACCAGCTTATGCTCACGATGGCATGCACGCCGCGCAGCTGCCATCTGGGTTTCCTATCTCTTCCTCATTTCCTCGTCATGGCTCATTAACTCTCTGGACTCTGATGTTTCAATCGCAGCAGCAGCTCACATTACCAACTGACGGCCCTGGACTACAGTCACATGAAAAACAACAGCGATTAGCATTGAAATGCAAGCTTTTTTGTCTAGTTAGAAATATTGCTTCAGTGGGTTGATTTCACCTTATATCGCTATTTGTTTTATATTGGGAGTCACAGCCTAATTACCAGTATTTTTGTCTCACTCCAATGTATGGCCCACCTGGTGCGTCGGGACATCCACCAGTTGTTGCAGCCCAAGTGATTCTGTTATTTCAAGAAAGTTGTCCACTCCCGGCTCATTTCTGCATTCTAAGTGGAGATAAAAGTCTCCTAGGAGGGTGAAATTGGCATATCTAAGCAAAAAATGACTTAGGGTTTCTCCTAAAGAGTCAAGAAAGATGGTACTATGACGTCACCACTCCTTTGCTCGCACCAAGCACCCCGAGCAGAGAGGGCACTTGAGGAGCCCCCCTTCCCGGGTCCTCTCCATGGGTCGGATTATTCCACTTCCAAGCACAGCATCTGCCTCCATGGATGTGCTCATATGACCAGCATTAGGCCCCCACCAATAATTAATGTGTTATCCTGGCTTCTATGACGAATGGCTTCACATGTTTGGACATTCAGGTGCCAGGGTGACCTGATTTCCGCTCACTCCTCCCCACAGGAGTAGGGGTTGCTAGGTGTTGGTGTGGCGACCCATGGCTTGCCTCTTGTGACCCCTGGCACCGCCTTTGTGACCCCCCTAACTTCAGAGGTCGTAAAATCAGTGCCAAGAAGTTTCAGGGCCTATTCGCCTTTGTAGGCTCGTGGCTCCGCCGGCCTTGTTTTCTGCTCGTTTTTAACTTTATTAATAGCGAATCATAGCCTGTTATTCACTGTTATTGTAATAAAAATAGAGTCCAGGAGCTGGAACAGGACCATCGCTGATAGCTGAGGTAAGTAAAACAAGCATTGGCATAGCCAATAGGTCTCGCCTTGGGGCCTTATAAGTGTTTAGCCAGAGCTATTGACTTTGCCAATGTCTTCAAGCTGTGCTGTAGAGAAGTGTGGCTGCTGTGCAGCATGCTGAAAAGTTATAATACAAAAGTGTCAGAAGCATTTTTGTTACTTTATATATGACCAAGAAGGCATTATGTAAAACTGAACGACCATATTAAAAAAACTATTTACAATAAAAGATTTCCTCAGTTTTCTTTTGTTCTTGCAATGCTGGCAACTTGTTTCTGCCTATTGCAATGGTTGTTTGTTAAAGCTTTTTTTGAGGGGGCATAAACAATCGGAGGGTGAAGGTTGGGAGCTAGTACCTGTATTATAACACTAGCAGCGGCCAGACGCTAGGGGAGAATCAACAGATGCCAGATGGGAACAGTCCAGCCCGAACGGCCAAGCCATGTCTTCCCTGGACCGGAAACAAGCATCCTGGGACCGGTTTCGGGTTCATAACCCTCATCAGCCAGGCTATCTTGAATCCAGTGGCAAAGTGAGCAAGGGACCCACGTCTGGGCATACCCTGCCAACTTAGGGCGAACAAAGCGATACCAAAGGGGATGATGGACGGAGCGTTAGAGCAAATCAAACACTCACCCCCAGTCAACTGATCTGGGTTTAATCCATCATCATTCTTTAGCTCACTCCACCACCCCAGTTCAGACATGGCCATATGCAAATCAGTCTGACCCTGTGCCTCATGGGAACAGTCCAGCCCGAACTGCCAAGCCATGTCTTCCCTGGACCAGAAACAAGCAGCCTGGGACCGGCTTCGGGTTCATAACCCTCATCAGTCAGGCTATCTTGAATCCAGTGGCAAAGTGAGCAAGGGACCCACGTCTGGGCATACCCTGCCAACTTAGGGCGAACAAAGCGATACCAAAGGGGATGATGGACGGAGCGTTAGAGCAAATCAAACACTCACCCCCAGTCAACTGATCTGGGTTTAATCCATCATCATTCTTTAGCTCACTCCACCACCCCAGTTCAGACATGGCCATACGCAAATCAGTCTGACCCTGTGCCTCATGGGAACAGTCCATCCCGAACTGCCAAGCCATGTCTTCAACTATACGATTTGTAAAAAGGACAGAGGTGATTCCAGAGGAGGGGGACTGGCCATTATCCTACGTGACTCATTACACTGTACTAGTTTCGAATTGGGCACACTCAAGGGAGCAGAAAGCCTTGGCTTTTGCCTCATAAAAGACGCCTCCCTTTCCTTTTCAGGAGCCCTGATCTATCATCCACCCGGTCATAGTACCATCTTTCTTGACTCTTTAGGAGAAACCCTAAGTCATTTTTTGCTTAGATATGCCAATTTCACCCTCCTAGGAGATTTTTATCTCTACTTAGAATGCAGAAATGAGCCGGGAGTGGACAACTTTCTTGAAATAACAGAATCACTTGGACTGCAACAACTGGTGGATGTCCCGACGCACCAGGTGGGCCATACATTGGATGGTGTCTGCTCCAATTTCACCATGTTATCTGTAGATATCCCTATTCCACAGATATGGTCAGACCATGACCTTGTCCCCTTCACTATTAAGAGTCCACTCGTGAATTGTCCTGCTAAGCAAACCGCCCCTTACAACCAAGGCGCAAGTGGGCACAACTAGCCATCAATCCTAAGCTGGCCACCACTGCCCAGGCTCGTGTCCCGGTCCTAACTGGCATAACCTCAGAAGACTAACAACTCTTCCACACCTGGATGACCGCAATAAGTAATGAACTAATCCCACTAGAGTGACCCAATAAGAATGCAAAAATGAAAACCCATAAAAACCCCTGGTTTACGCCCGCCCTAGCTCCACTCCATCTCCAATGTAAACAACAAGAGCGCAAGTGGAGAAGAGTCTACGATGCAGCAGAGCAAAAAGCATTTAAAATAAGCAGGAAGCACTACTATACTCATATTAAATTAGCGAAAAAAAAGAACTGCTCTAACAAAATACTTGAGGCCAACCAAGACCAAAAAATCATCTTCTCAGTTATAAAGTCTTTCACCAACCCCAAAGCATTACAGAAAGAAATACCTCCCTCTCAGAATTTATGTGACCAGATATCAATCTTCTTTGAGGAAAAAATCCTGAATATACAAAAGGATTTTGTAGCGGACCCTATACAAAACCAGGACGGGGACCCAGAACCCGACCCAGCCAGTACTGGTCACTCACTCCAACCCTTTGAACCAGCTTCACTGGAGCAGACACGGGCTGCAATTGCCGCCTGTAAATCAGATTCCCCTCTGGATGTCTGCCCCCCCATGATTCACCACCAAATCACAGACATTGTCAACCCAATAATTAATCAGATAGTCAATTCCTCATTTATCTCAGGCGTAGTTCCAAACGATTGGAAGCTAGCTATAGTAAAACCACTAAAAAAAACAAACATTGACTCATCCAATCTCTCCAACCTTCGCCCTATATCGCTTCTCCCGATGCTGGGCAAAATCACGGAAAAACTAGTCCACAAAGAATTAACTAAGTTCCTCGAAACTGCCAAGATCCTTCACCCTCGGCAATCTGGCTTCCGCCCCAAGCACTACAAAGAATCGGCACTCCTGGAAATATCGGACACTTTAAAAACTATAGCAGACAAAGGCAGGATGGCTGTTGTGATCTTGCTCGACATGTCTGCCGTGTTTGATACCATCTCACACAGTATTCTTCTGACAAGGCTCAAATCCAATGGCATCACTAATACCGTATTGGCATGGATTGAGTCCTTTCTCTCCAATCGCAGGCAAGTTGTGTCCCTCGGAACATTCCTCTCTGCTGAACATACCATCCCAACCGGAGTTCCACAGGGCTCATCCCTCAGTCCGCTGTTGTTCAACGTATATATGACCTCACTCATTTCCCTGATAGCTTCATTTGAGATAGAGGTAACGTCCTACGCAGATGATACACAATTGATTCTATCCGTGGACAACGACTCCACCAACGCTGAACTAAATTTTAAACGATGCCTAACCGAGGTCATCCAGTGGATGAGGGACAACCACCTCAGGTGTAACACAGACAAAACCGGGATCCTACTGATAGGAAAAGACAATCCCTTCCAGCCGAGCGCTTAGTGGCCGGAGGGTGCGACTCCACCTCCCACCACTGTTAAGGTAGCCAAAAACCTAGGAGTGCAATTCGACACCGCTCTCTCCTTCCGGCCACACGCATTGACAGTGGCGGGGACCTGCTTCAACCTCATCAAGTCTTTAAAAAATATTTTTGACTTTATCCCCCTCACTGCAAGGAAAACAGTTGCGGTAGCACTGATCCTCTCGTGCCTAGACTACTGCAACAACCTCCTGGCGGGAGCCAATAAACAAACACTAAAAAGACTACAAGTGGTGCAACACGCTGCGGCCCGCTTAGTCCTGAAATTACCACGTAGGTCCTCCGCATCCGCAGCTCTAAAAATCCTGCACTGGCTCCCACTGCATAAGAGAATCCTATTTAAGATTCTCTTAATCACTTTCATAGCGTCACTAAACCTCGGCCCAACGTACCTCTCAGCCAGGTTCACCCCATATACCACGACCAGGACCCTTAGGTCCTCATCAGCAAACTTCCTCAAGCCCCCCTGCTTTAGGTATAAAACAAAGGGAGGAAAAACAGTAGCAGCCATGGGAACAAAAGCCTGGAACCTTTTGCCAACTCACCTGAGAATTTTAAAAACAGAGACACAGTTTATGAAGGCACTGAAAACTTGGATCTTTGGATCTCCTGACGATTTCTGCCTATTCCTCATATAGGGCCCCTGTGGCTTCCTCTCACCCTTCCTCCGACTAGCGCCAGGATGCTCCTTCCGGAGTGACAGCCCGTGCTCTATAAATACAACAATCAAATCAATCAATCAACTTCCTGAGATCGCTCAGACAGAAAGGAGCTTAGAAGGGACAGCGTCTTGCCCTTGATACCAATGGAACTTAACCGATCCCACAGCAGCCCATGATCAACAGTATCAAAGGCTGCTGACAGGTCCAGGAGGATCAGGGCTGTGTTCCCCCGCTGTCTAAGATCTGTCTGAGCTCCTCCGTAGCGGTGATAAGAGCCAGCTCTGTGCTGTGTTGAGCACGGAATCCAAACTGAGAGGAATCCAAGATGGTGTTATCATTGATAGAGACTGATAGTTCAGTATTTATCGCTCTTTCAATTACTTTTGCAGGAAAAGGAAGTCTTGAGATCAGGCTTTAATTAAGGGGTTCCTTAACGTCCAGGTTATGTTTCTTTAACAAAGGAAGTAGAGAGGCTTTTTTCCACTCTATAGGAAAGTGCCCTGTGGTGAACATTGAATTAAAAATCCTCGTCAATGGAATGGCTATAATTTGTGGGGAAATATGAAGAATTTTTGGAGGACATGGGTCAGAGGGAGAACCAGATTTCGTAGCAGCAATGAGTTTGGTGGTTTGTTCCACAGTTAAAGTGGTGAAGGAAGAAAGGGTCCGGGGTGTTGAGTCAGAAGGATCCTGCGTTTTAACAGGAAAGGTTGAAGGAGATTTTATAAACTCTGCTGATGTTTGAACCGAGTGATTGTCCTGCTGTGCAAATAAGTCAAAGACAGACTTGACTTTATTCTGGAAGGATTCTGCTAATGAGTTGCAGAAATCTTGGCTAATGCTGTTTTCAGGTGCGGCTGGCAACTTTGCCAGTTTTTTTACTGTAGCAAACAGGGTTTTAGGACATCTGTTTGCCGCTATAATTTCCCTAGAAAAATATGGAGCCTTCTCCCTGGGAATAAGTTTTTTGTAAGTTAGATGGGACGTCGTATAATCCGTTCGAGTAGTTGGGTTTTCTTCGAGTCGCCACTTCCTCTCTAGTTTGCTAGTCGAGTTTAGAAAGCTAGCCTCAACTTTCTTCCATCAGCATCTCTTGTCCCGAGGAGGGAAGTGCGCGTGGAGGATGATAGTCATGAACAGCCATGCATCTGTGTGGCTGATCCTTATCACATGTCCTGTCTTCAAACGTGGCAATGGAGGCACATGGTAGCATTTTATCCAGAACATGTACCCTCTTGAGGTAGAGGTGGGTCACTCATGCCTCTGCACACGTTGTTTACTGATAATTCTACATATTCACAGATTCATCAGGCCTCCTGGTGACACGACAAAGTACTTTTGAACATGCGGATGGCACATTTGAATAGGGTGCTTCCTAAATATTCCTTAAGGTCTACTTTGTGCCAGTCCAATGGGGAAGATTTGTACAATAGACGAACAAGCTTGGTTAAATCAATACTTTGTTCAGTTAGAAGGGATGATTTGTCTAATTCTGATATGCCCCCTGACAATTATCCTTCGACTTGTAATTTGTGCAGGTCCAGCTTGTCTAATAGGTATATTCACAAGAATGTGTGCTAAACATCTCCAAAAAATGTTAACGCAACTTTACACATTGCAGCCGATCGCGGGAAAATAACCCTGTGTTAACCTGGAATTCACAACACGGCGGTACCATGCGATAGTCCCCCGAAAATGCGGCCAATGTCTGCGATACAACAACCCCAACCGTGATAAAAACACAAACCTCAACGCGAAAAAACATGCGATGGGCCAAAGCGCGATGAGGAAATCAGTGATAAGCAGCGCCAGGCCTGCATACACACACGGCAGGCAGGAAAATCACTACAAAAGTAGAAAAAACACACAAACACAAAATGACCAACACCGAAGCACCATGGAGGCAGCCGGAGCAGGCGCAGAGGACGAGCGGAACCCCACAAGCACCCCGGACGACCAGCCTGGGACCTCGGGGACAGGGAAGGGCAAGGACAAGAAGAAGAGGAAGACGAAGTTCAGTCCGCAGGAAAACAGGATCGTGGTCATGGAGGTGATGGAACACCATCAACAACTGTTCGTCACCTCCAACGTGTCATTGGGCACCAAAAATGGAATATGGCGGGACATCGTGGACAAGGTGAATGCCGTCGGAGAGCACAAGAGGTCAATGGATGAGGTCAAGAGGCGATGGATTGACATCAAGCGCAAGACCAAGGAGAAACTCACAGGCAACCAGAAGGCAGCAACGCAGACCGGAGGTGGGAGCCCAGCGCCACAGCTGGAGCTGGATGACATGAAGGAGCTGGTGTCGACAGTCATCAGTGTGGAGACCGTGGCAGGAGTCGGGGGACCGGACACTGCTCGACAGGACACAACACAACCGCAACAGGGTGAGTGACCACCAGGCACTGGGGGACGGGTGGAGATGGCCACAATGGCACACATGCACAATCAAGCAGAGCACAGTGCACACCCACAATCACTCTGGATCATGGCCCTGATCCACAGACTGTCACAATGTACAATGCCATGCTGTCTGAATGTGAACCTGTACCATGCGGCTACATACATGCGGACACATTGTAATACACCATCTCCCCTTCACATTGCAGGGGCACCGTCAACACCTCCTGCAGAGCAGTCCCAGCCACTCTTCACTGATGACGAGGAGGACACCCCCAGCATCGACACCCAAGCCCTCCAAGACATCATTGACATCATCCGCAACTCACCTCCAGGATCAGGGCAGCCCAGCTGCATCGAGGAGACCCCACCCACTACCCAAACCACCCAGCAGGAGGCACCCACAGCCCCGGCAGTCTCCCAAGACCCCCAGGAACAACACATGGCCTTCCAACGCCGTGTGCTGGAGGGCCAGAGGGAGACGGCTGAGCAGGTGCGGGTGGGGTTCGACCTCATGGCTACCAAACTTGACGCCATCCATGGGTGTCTAGGTCCCATCAGGGACCAGCTCCAGTCCCTAACGGACACCCACGGCCCGCTCCATGGTCTCCAACGAGCTCTGGCTGACATCGCTGGAGTCATGACTCGGAGACAAGAACACCTGTCCGCTCAGAGTGGCTCCAGCGATGCCAGCCGTGAGCTGGCACACATGCGGAGGTTCATGGAGGACATGGTGCGGATGGAGGGGGAAAGGATGGCAGCCACCGCTGCACATCAGCGAAATGTAGCTGGGATCTACCAGGCCCTGCAGATCCTCATCATGGCATTGCTGCCACAAGGCATGGCGATGATGAATGCTGCTGCCCCCACACCATCCACATCTCCGTCCCCTGGTGTGTCAGTGCCTCCCAGTGCGGCAGGCATATCCACTCCGGCACCTGATGTGTCACTGCCACACAGTGTGGCCGACAATCCTCCTCCGGGCCCTGATGTGTCAGTGGCACACAGTGCCGCAGCCGGTACTGCAACACCCACAGGTGGGGCAGAGCACACATCCGAGGACGAGGACGTGGATGGGATTGAGTTCAGAAGGAGGCACTAGCATTCATTTCCGCCACCTTACCTGTTTCTGCTTGGTGCCGCACATGGCCCCATGACCTGCCACTTACCCCTGATACACTCCGCTGCACTCACCTTGGACCGCGACATGGACTGCCATATCCTGTTTGATGACCAATGACACGGCGACCAGACTGCGGACTGTACCCTTCCTCTTCCGCAGTACTTGTCATCCCCGGATGGACTCTGGCTGGCCCTCCACGGGCCCATATTGTGTGGTGTGCTTGGCATGGCCCTGTACCGCTCCAGCTGCAAAACTCCACTGGATGTGCAATAAACATCCAGAAACGCACTGCTGTGTCATGGCTTTCATCATTCATGTATGAATGTGTGGATGAATGTAGGGACAGTGATTTCCCTTACATTAATGATGCTCATCTAGTGGGATGCCAGTCACAGTGTGCTACATTGCCTATTGTGTTCCGCTTGCCGTGGACACTACAACAGGGACACACGCATTAGTCACTCCCTTGTCCGGACATGGACTGAACCACGCCCAGAGCCCCCGAGTCATTGTTGCAAGCTCTACGCTGGTCCGGCGTATGCCAGGCCAGACCACTCCGCTTATTCTCCGAGGGGGGGGCCCACATAGCTACATGTCGCAGGCGTACACGCTGGTGGTATGCAGGTCACTGGTCTACTTGTCAGCATGTCACGGCCACTCCCTGAGGGCAGGTCTGCACACACACCACACCCATCCGGCACAGGCATCACAGGTCATGTGACCCCGCCAATATAAGGGGCCGACAACGTCACATTCCCCACTGCCGGTGGTGACTGGATGACGGACGCTCCACGGTTCTCAATCATAAAGGTTCCATGAGTTGTGGCGCACAGGGTTGGTCGCACCCGAGGCCTTGCACCCGTCACGGGCCTACCACTACGTGGCGCTGACTGGGGTTGCACAGGGTTAGTGGCACCCGAAGCCTTGCGGCCGTCACCGGCCTACCACCACGTGGCGCTGACTGGGGTTGCACAGGGTTAGTGGCACCCGAAGCCTTGCGCCCGTCACGGGCCTACCACCACGTGGCGCTGACTGGGGTTGCACAGGGTTAGTGGCACCGAAATAGCTGAGCGGGTGTGCAGCCTGCGATGATGACGTGTGCACTGATGTGGTCTCTGCCATTGATGCCTCAGGACTCAGCGTCATGTGTGGGACCTGCTGGGCCACGGGGCGGGTCCGCATGATGTGGACCATGCCATGGTGGCGGGACCGGGGCCTGGAGCTTGCACGGGCACGTGGTGTGTCCACTGGTGGACACACCGTTGGCGGCAGGTGAGCAGTAGGCCCGGGGTGCGCAAGTGCGGACAGCCAGCGCGAGGGGGTAGGGTGCGGCTTCATGCGTGCGCAGGGATGGACAGGCGTTGTTGCCGTGTGCTGTGTGATGGACTCTGCCATGATTGACTCTGGCCTTGATTACAGATTGCAGACCTGGTGGCTTGCAGTGTATCCCGGCACGTGGTTGGAGACACACCAGTGGCAGCAGGTGAACAGTGGGGCCTGGGTGCGCAGGGGCGGCGGTGTCTCTCTCTCTCCCTTCCTTCCCTCTCTCTCTCACTCTCTCTCTCCCTTCCTTCCCTCTCTCTCTCTCTCACTCTCTCTCCTTTCCTTCTCTCTCTCTCTCTCTCACTCTCTCTCCTTTCCTTCCCTCTCTCTCTCTCTCTCACTCTCTCTCCTTTCCTTTCCTTCCCTCTCTCTCACTCTCTCTCTCCCTTCCTTTCCTTCTCTCTCTTTCTCTCTCTGCCTTTCTTTCATTCTCTATTTCTCTGTGTCTCGCTCCTTTGATGTGCGCATGGCACACGTTCTGATTTTGTCCTTTATTTTCCAGGCTGTGACATCGTGATTGTCCGGGACGGACCCGACAGGAGTCTTCCGCATTGGTGTTTTGTGTTGTGTTTCAATAAAGTTTTTGGTTGTTACTTCAGTGCTGTGTGACTGTTTCTCGTTCTTCTGGCCACACATGTGTGTTATATTTTGACAATGTGCATCATCATGCGCTTTTTGTGGCTCTTGTGTCGTGCACGGTATGTGTATGGCCGGGGGTGGTGGCGGTGGGTGTTGTGGCCCTCATGGGTATCCGAGCTGCATGATCATTGTCTCCATGGCATCTGTGGGTCTTCGGGTGTGGCTCTTGGCTGGGCTCCCTTTCATGCTGCAGGTAGTCGTCCTGCTTAACACCAGCAAAAGGCAGGTGTTAAATCACTGGTGCTACCGCGGCTTATCGCCTGTTTTTGGTTCGTATCGCAGATCTGGCAGTTTGTTGTGAAAGTGGTGTTGTGGTTTTTTCGTGTGTTTTTGCACGGGAACGCCTACTCTGCATCTCATTAGGGTTAGTTGGTGGTGTCCACCGTGGAGATAAATTTTGGGTAAGTTATCACGGGAATACTGGCGATGTCTGCAGTTTGCACCCGCTTGTGAATGGAGTGTTGAATCTATCTCCACTTTGGATGTGTTAAGGTGGAGATAAATCGGCGGTAGGTCATTGTGAATATGCCCCTAAGTTGGGTGGGGGGCGAGTTACCCAATAGTTGTTATGTAGCAGTGACAGTTCAGATAGCTCGTGGAGCACGGGATGCTTGTCCTGCTCGCAGGGGCGGGAGATTTCTTCACGGGCTTAGCCTTGCATGCTACCCTGCGTTTGGTTTTACTGACTAGGGTGATGCAATGGAATTGTTGCAGGCATGCACCGAGAGATGGGTTTTTCGATACTATGCAACACCATAAACTTAACCGGGTTGAGTAATCAGGCCAAGGAGTGGCTGAGTGACTCTCAGGTGCTGGAGATGGTCAGTTGGTTGGCATGCCTTTCTAGATGTTTGTTGCTAGCTCACACGTTTTGTGATTGCGCTCCCACATGGGAACATCTTTAATAAAACAGATGGATGGACTTGTTCCTTAATGTAGATAACAGAGCAGCACCACTGTGGCCAGTTGGGCCCAGCGCGAAAGGCTTAAAGAGTTCTCACAGTCTGGGTCAGGTTTTGTGAACAGGACAGGTGGAAGGACTGGTTCCAGTCCTTTACTTGAATTTCAAGTAACACCATGGTTGAGTGATATTAAGGAGCGCCCAAGTTAACAACTCCTTTTCCCACATAGGCAAAAGCACTGCAGAGGATGGGAAAAGTGGAGCTGAACCTATCGGTGGTGGGTCAATTTTGTTAAATTCACGGGGGTATTACGAGGCGTGTGAAACTGGTGCTTAGGAAACCCAGAGGGAGCATGGGTGATTATGTTGGCAGTAGGTCCACAGCAATCCACCAGTTCGCCTCTAGTACAGGTAGTAACTGGGCTGCATCCAGGACCTGCAGCTCAGAGGCAAGGTCTTTAGCACCTGGTGTCAGGGGCCCTGTCAACGTCAAGGGTTCAAGTCCCAGAACTATGGGCAAGGGCCCCTTTCATTGATCACCTTACTGCAGCACATTCACCCAAATTCCATGCAGCAGGCTTGGGATACAATTTCACCTG
This sequence comes from Calotriton arnoldi, assembly GCA_963921515.1. Taxonomy (NCBI): domain Eukaryota; kingdom Metazoa; phylum Chordata; class Amphibia; order Caudata; family Salamandridae; genus Calotriton; species Calotriton arnoldi. The sequence goes on along the minus strand of CAWUFW010010054.1, from coordinate 459,090 downwards.
TCTGTTGAGCTACAGCTGGCTGTTCTTTTGGGGGCTGCATATCAGGGTGTATTACCTAGAATGCAAAAGTCCCTACGGGCATAATAGAGGCACACGGGTCCTCCATTTTCCTACTCTTCTAGGTTCCCGTAAAGGCGCCAGATGGCCTGATGCTTTAAACCTGGAGGTTTCTGTATGTAAATGCCACAAGTTTATGCTTCAATGGGCTAGAATCAGAGATCGGAAGGGGAAGAGTTATATGTTAGGTACCTAATCTCTTACAACATAGCACATTAAGGTGGGCGGTGTAAAAGTTCAAGTTGCAACTGGGAGATCCTCCCATTAATGTCAACAACTGCTCACAGGAATTGTCCGCAAAAGAAACACAAATGATGGACTTAATGCAGAACAAATCAAAACATTCACCCCCAGTCAAGAGATCTGGGTTAAATTCATCATTCTTTTGCTCACCATGCCACCCCAGTTTAGACCTGGCCATATGCAAATCAGTCTTGACCCTGTGCCTCATAGGAACAGTTCAGCCCGAACTGCCAAGCCAGGTCCTCCCTGGACCGGAAACAAGCATCCTAGGACCGGTTTCGGGGTTTCACCCCTCATCAGCCAGGATAGCTTGAATCCAGTAGCACAGTGAGCCCGGGACCCACGTCTGGGCATACCCGGCGCACTTAGGACGAGGACACAAAAGAAACACAATTGATGGACGGAATGCAGAACAAATCAAAACATTCACCCCCAGTCAAGAGATCTGGGTTAAATCCATCATTCTTTTGCTCAGCATGCCACACCACTTTAGACCTGGCCATATGCAAATCAGTCTTGACCCTGTGCCTCATGGGAACAGTCCAGCCCGAACTGCCAAGCCAGGTCCTCCCTGGACCGGAAACAAGTATCCTCGGACCGGTTTCGGGGTTTCACTCCTCATCAGCCAGGATAGCTTGAATCCAGTGGCACAGTTAGCCCGGGACCCACGTCTGGGCATACCCGGCGCACTTAGGGCGAGGACGCAAAAGAAACACAATTGATGGACGGAATGCAGAACAAATCAAAACATTCACCCCCAGTCAAGAGATCTGGGTTAAATTCATCATTCTTTTGCTCACCATGCCACCCCAGTTTAGACCTGGCCATATGCAAATCAGTCTTGACCCTGTGCCTCATGGGAACAGTCCAGCCCGAACTGCCAAGCCAGGTCCTCCCTGGACCAGAAACAAGCATCCTAGGACAGGTTTCGGGGTTTCACCCCTCATCAGCCAGGATAGCTTGAATCCAGTGGAATTGTCCAGCCAGAAGTACTGGTAACCTGTCAGAGGTAGATGGAAATAGTCCAGCTAGAAGGACTGGTACCCACACGTTGCAGGAGGTTATGAAGCCTTCCATGGTGGGGGCCCTGGGTATGACGGCGGCCACATCTAGGGCTTTGTCGGAGTTACAGGGCAATCCAGAGGCTGATTGGTACGAGGGGTAACCTTTCAGGAGCACAATAAGGGTGCATTATGCCAAAATCCCAGGAGTCTTTACGGCAGGACCCTGGTTGAAAGCGATGGCGCCCAGCTAGTCATTCGGGGGATTGTAAGCCTGAGCAACCGGGGGCTTGCCTGGTTACGCTCTGCCCCTAAAAAGGCGTGAGTAAAAGGTACGGACTGGTGGCCCATAATATGTAAGGGGGATAACCCCCACATAAATGGTAGCACCGAATGGATTGGCCACAGTGCAGTTTGGCTCATCAGGTGGGCAGGGCAGCTTAGGTGAGTCACCGATGCCTGCCCTTGGATCGCCCATAAGTTAACCCACCAAGTTGGCATGCTCCTTGTATGTAATAAACCTGCAGCAAACTTTCTCCAACAAAAACTTGTGTGGACTGTTTATTTCGCGCAGCGCGACTAATTACTGTTGAGCGGGGAGTTGCCAATATGGGCACTAAGCGGTTGCCCGCGGCGCACGCAGTGGGCCCCTTAAGAGGGTGGCCCACTAGTGCCGCTCCAGGTACCTCACCGCCCCATGTCGCTGGAACCCCCTCCTCTGGGAGTCCCCCCCTCGGGTCTGGCACCTCTGCTGCATTATTTCCAGTGCGCGGGGGCTGGGGACAGGTATTTATACCTGCCCCCACCCACTGGCCACCCTCTTTGTCCCCCGCTGGACATGCTGTCACCCTTCCAACCACTTACCCTGCATGCCGGCGTGATGGCTGGGCTAATGAATTGAATGTATTAATGTAGTCATTTATGTTGCAGGCGGAGTTACAGGGCGATCCGTAGGCTGATTGATACGAGGGGTACCCTTTCAGGAGCACAATAAGGGTGCATTATGCCAAAATCCCAGGAGTCTTTACGGTAGGACCCTGGTTGAAAGCGACGGCACCCTGCTAGTCCTTCGGGTGGTTGTAAGCCCTTGCCTGGTTACGCTCCTCCCCTAAAAAGGCATGAGTAAAAGGTATGGACTGGTGGTCTATGATATGTAAGGGGGATAACCCCCACATAAATGGTAGCACCGAATGGATTGGCCACGGTGCAGTTTGGCTCATCAGGTGGGCAGGGCAGCTTAGGTGAGTCACCGCTGCCTGACCTTGGATTGCCATAAGTTAACCCACCAAGTTGGCATACTCCTTGTATGTAATAAACCTGCAGCAAACTTTCTCCAACAAAAACTTGTGTGGACTGTTTATTTTGCGCAGAGCGACTAATTACTGTTGAGCGAGGGAGTTGCCGATATCGCCACTTTGGGGCTTATTTACAAGCGACTTGCGCCACCCGTACATCACTTTTCCCATGTTAAAAATGACGCCAAAGTGGCGCAAGGGGCTTGTAAATAAGCCCCTTTGTCTCTTTCTTCTGGGGTGGACATTTAGGGGTTTATTACCAAGGATTTGCGATAATTATCGCAAAGCACGCTTAGCGCTGTTTTTTTTATCGCCAGCTATCGCTGGATTTCATCGCGGAGATAACGCGTTATTATCAACGCTTATATCCAAGGCGATAAAAAATCTAGCGATAGCGACGAAACCCAGCAATAGCGCGAGAAATCCAGCGATAAATTCACTGCGCTAATGGAACGCTTGCTAATAGGCAGGTGAGGTCTTAACCTTACAATCCACCTCCCATTGACAAGATGGTTAAGTCAAGTTTTTATCAGGTGTTAAATTCCAGCGATAATCGCGGTTAGCGCGACTTTTTTTATCGCTTCGCGGGCATTGATAATAGCGGGAAGTTGTGTTTGCGACTGTTTGCAGTTGCTTTTAGTTGGGAACGCCTACTTTGCATGTCATTAGCGATAATTATCGCTGACATGCAAAGCGGCAACAAAACGGCCGCTATCGCCATTAAGCTGTCGCTAATAGCTGTTAGCGACAGCTTGCTAATAGGGCGATAAAAATATCGCCGCTTTATCGGCAGAAAGTGCCGCTAAAGTGGCGATACTGCCCTTGCTAATATGCCCCTTAGATATGAAAGCGCCAAGTTTACATCCGGTTTCACTGTCGCTGGCGCCAGGCTTCGCTTCATGACCTGCTCCATAGGGGTGTGTGTTGTGGAGGTGGGGTGCGGGGGGTGGGAAGGGCTTGGGTGCTAGGCCATCCTCCGACCCCAGGTGCCTCTAATAAACGCGGACCAGCCTCCCTTCCGCCCGGGCCAGTGTTTCTAGACACCCACGGCCTTGTTTCTTAATGCACCGACGCGGCCCTGTTCTCGGTGAATTTTGTGCCCCGTGTTGGCTTGACGTGGAGAGAGGGGAGGCTTCTCCCAGGAGCTTGTCATGCTCTGCACCACCTTCTTCTACTAGAACGTCGGTAACTATCCAGGAAAATGACATTTTGCTCCTGAGCTGTCCTCATTACATAATAAAAACACACATTTCCAGACATTTATTTGAATGTGCTACAATTACGGGGTGTTGACCTAAGGCAGAGACCTTACGCAGGTCTTCGTTTACACCCTGAGCACCCTCTTTTCCCTTCTCTCTAGCTTTGCTCTTTGAACTGCATGTACTTGCCTCTGCACGGTATTTTCTGTGCTCTGCTTTATGCATTCTATATAGAAAATGCGGCGCGAAAACCTGAGATAAAATATTAACTCATTATCTGAATTTCTGAAAGGCTGCCTGGACCCTTCCGCCCCATTTTCTGGTAATTGCACTCGCGAAGGATGGGCTATCCCTCCCCCCACCTCATTCAACTAATTATTTATGTCCCTCGGAGGGAAATCCGTCTCAACACTCAGTGAAGGCGAGGGAGTTCCCTCTCAACCCTGTGTGTATAAGATGTGCAGCTGTAAGCTCCACAGGGAGCTCCCTCTCATCCCTGTGTGTATTAGACGTGCTGCTGTAAGCTCTCAGGGAGCTCCCTCTCATCCCTGTGTGTGTAAGACGTGCTGCTGTAAGCTCCACAGGGAGCTCCCTCTCATCCCTCTGTGTGTAAGGTGTGCTGCTGTAAGCTCTGCAGGGAGCTCCCTCTCATCACTGTCTGATGGACGTGCTGCTGTAACCTCTACAGGGAGTTCCCTCTCATCCTTCTGTGTGTAAGGCATGCTGGTGTAAGCTCCACAGGGAGCTCCTTCTCATCCCTGTGTGTGTAAGACGTGCTGCTGTAAGCTCTACAGGGAGCTCCCTCTCATCCCTTTATGTGTAAGATGTGCTGCTGTAAGCTGTACAGGGAGCTCCCTCTTATCCCTCTATGTGTGAGACATGCTGCCTTAAGCTCTGCAGGGAGCTCCCTCTCATCCCTGTCTGATAGACGTGCTGCTGTAACCTCTACAGGGAGCTCCCTCTCATCCCTGTATGCGTAAGACATGCTGCTGCAAGCTTTACAGGGAGCTCCCTCTCATCCCTTTCTGATAGACGTGCTGCTGTAAGCTCAGCAGGGAGCTTCCTCTCATCCCTCTCTGTGTGAGACGTGCTGCTGTATGCTCTGCAGGGAGCTCCCTCTCATCCCTCTGTGTGTGAGACGTGCTGCTGTAAGCTCTGCAGGGAGCTCCCTCTCATGCCTCTGTGTGTGAGACGTGCTGCTGTAAGCTCTGCAGGGAGCTCGCTCTCATCCCTTTATGTGTGAGACGTGCTGCTATAAGCTCTACAGGGAGATCGCCCTCATCTCTGTGTGTGTAAGACGTGCTGCTGTAAGCTCTACAGGTAGTTCCCTCTCTTCTCTGTGTGTGAGATGTGCTGCTGTTAAGTCCGCAGGGAGCTCCCTCTCATTCCTGTGTGTATGAAACGTGCTGCTGTAAGCTCTACAGGGAGATCTCTCTCATCCCTGTTTGTGTAAGACCTGCTGCTGTAAGCTCTGTGTAGTAATGATACACCAAAGACTTGAAGCAATTGAAGAAATGCTTTAATCCGACATCAGGTGCTGCGCAGCAGCTAGCTCAAAGACAAGCAAACCGTAACTGAATAGTAATTCAAAATGTGATAATAAACATTCTACAGGAGAATGCTCGGAACCAGAACACATTGGTCCGGAGCATTCTTATTAGAAACAGAAGAAAGAATGAGGGAAACACAAGACCACTACATTATCCTCCTCCTCACAACAAAACAGAAAAAGGAAGAAAAAGCAAAGCAACAAAAACTAGAAGAAAAGCAACATAAAAACAAAAGAGAGAAAACAAGAAGAACAGGAACTAACGGAATTTGGCAGGCATAAATCGTTGTCTGCAACTTCTACGTAAGACACCCATCGCTGAGGAGGAAGATAAACCCCCAGTATTACCACAGCGTGAATCTTGACTAACAGGAGTCTCAGCATGGTCACCACGTGAATCATGATTAACCGAATGGCCTTTTGTTTTTACAATCCTAGACACATTCCACCAATTCTTCTGATTAACTCTTACCGCATCTCCACACACTTTATCCACAACAAAAGCTTCTGAAAACTTCGTGCTACCCTTTTTGCTGTGGACAGGAATTTTTACACGTACCACATCACCCACAACAATAGACTGTGGAACAGATCTTTTCCTTTCATCAAAGTATTTTTTTTGCCGAAACTGTGCTTTGGATACATTATCTCTCACACACTCATCCACATCGCTCACTGAACCCATCTTCACCCACTTAGACATCCAACCTGGACACACTTTTGAACAGGGTTTCCTCCATCGCAAGAGTTCATATGGAGAAACCTTTGTGGACGAATGCGGTGTGGTGCGATAGAACCATAACATGGACCTGACAGCATTCTGTACATTACACTTCCCAGCTATCGCCCACTGTACACAGTTGTTAAGTACCCTATTCATGCGTTCCACTAATCCATTCGTCTGGGGGTGATAAAGTGCACTCCTGGAATGAGATATACCTCCTTGGCTCAGGAAAGACTCAAATTCCTGACTGACAAATTGTACCCCATTGTCACTAACGATGGTGGAAGGAAACCCCTCCCGCAAGAAAAGATCTTTCAAAAAGTCAATAACATTCTTAGAATTAGGCTCTCCGATGAAACGAACCTCTTGCCACTTAGAATAATAATCAATAGCCACGATAGCAAACCTAGAAAAAGAGGGTAACATATTGAAAGGCCCAACCAGATCTATACCAATCTTTTCCCAAGGTTTGGCAGGTAATTCAATCGGATGAAGAGGGGGAGTTCTGACTTTAAAGCTTTTTTCTGAATTTGAACAAATCACACAGTCTTCAACACACAAATCAACATCTTTATCCATCTGAGGCCACCAAAAATACTCACGCAGCCTTCTCTTGGTAAGAGTTCTGCCCAAATGTCCCTCATGTGCTCCTTTTACTAACCTTCCTCTAAGCACATCTGGAGGCACCAATCTGTCTCCACGGACCAAAAGGCCATCCTCTACAGAAAGTTCCAAAGAGACTTTAACAAAAATTTGTAAAGAGTAGTGTGCGTTCTTCTCTCTAGGCCAACCATTCTTCACGCAGTTGATAACCTCAGTAAGTAACCTGTCCTTGGAGAGTTCTTCCCTCCACTCCTTTTCATTCACAGCACACATGTCATACAGCACCATTGATGCAACAAAACATTCATCATCATCCTCATCATCTTCACCTTCTTCATTAACAGGAAACCTCGACAGGTAATCTGCCCTCACATTCTTGTTTCCTGGAATGTAAGAAACCTCAAAGTTGAATTGTAGTAGCTTCGTTGTCAAACAAGCAATTCTAGGTGTATGTTCCTTGAATCTATCTCCTGTGAGAATAGATACCAAAGGGCTATGATCAGTGCGTAGTTGGAAATGTTTGCCCCAGATGTAGGGACTAAATTTCCTTATGGCCCACCAGCACGCTAATAATTCTCTTTCGATGACAGCAAAATTTAATTCAGAACCACGCAAAACCCTTGAAGCATATCCCAACGTGTGTTCAAATCCGTCAACACACTGGGTAAGGACAGCTCCTAAACCAAACCCACTGGCATCCACAGTTATGGTACACATTGCGATGGAAACAAACGGTTTGAGAACTTTAGGACTAGTTAACTCCGCCTTAATCCACTTAAAAACCTCCTCGCAAGACTCATCCCAAACAAATTGAACATTTCTTTTCAGCATGTTTGTCAAAGGTTGTACCCTGGAAGCGTAATCCTGAATAAACCGTGAGTAGAACTCACACAAACCAATGAAAGATTTGAGTCCAGTCTTATCTTTCGGTGCATCACTATCGACAATGGCTTTCACAAGACCCGGTCTAGGCTCAACACCATGTTGAGAAATGACATGTCCCAGATATTCCACCTTCTGTACTCTGAACACACACTTTTCCTTCTTAAGGACAACTCCCCTTTCCTGCAAAACTTCTAGTACCCGAAACATGATGTCATCATGAGATTCACATGAGTCACCGTGAATCAAAACGTCGTCCTGAAAAACAACAACACCTTTAATACCTTTTAGCATGGAAGACATGATCCTTTGAAACACAGCCGCCGCGGAGGCAAGACCAAAAGGCATGCAGCAATATTGAAAGGATCCAATAGGTGAGACGAAAGCGGTAAGATGTCTAGAAGAAGGATCTAACACCACTTGGTGATATGCAGATGCCAAGTCTAACTTGCTAAACCATTTTGAACCATTAATTAGAGATAGCATGTCCGCAATTTTCGGGAGAGGATGTGAATCTATCCAAATATTTTTATTTAAGCTGCGTAAATCAATACAAACGCGAAGTTCACCATTTCTCTTCTTCGCGACAACCAAAGGAGAAAGCCATAGTGACGATTCAAGTGGCTCAATTATTCCTTTTTTGCAGAGACCACTGAGTTCTTGTTCCAACTGATCCTTCACACTGAAGGGAACATTTCTTAGCCTGTGTTTAACAGGAACAGCATCACTTTTGACCTTAATGACATGAGTAAACCCTTTAATTTTGCCTAAACCTTCACTAAATACAGCAGGATAGCGTTCAGACACTTTGTCCTCAAAATCATCTGTACGTAGAATGGAAACCTGATCTCTCGTGCCCGGTCGGAGAACCATCTTAAACAAACCCTGGTGAAACCATCCAAGAATGTTTAGACCTTTAATGGCAACATAGACTTTTCCAAGAATCTTCCTGCCTCTAAATTCCAGGGTGTCCTCAAAATATCTTGTCAGTTCAATACTCCTCCCTTTGTACGATACCGGGGACCTATCTGGAGGCATCAATGAGCGTGAGCCCCAAACCTCATTAAACAACTCCTGAGTCAACATCGTTATCCTTGCCCCTGAGTCAACTAACAGGCAAACACTCTTTCCACCGATCTCAACATCAACATACGGATCTACGCATTCTGAACCTTCGCCGGAAAGAGTACCCTTATCTCCCACAACCACAACCATATCTCTTAAGTCATCTTGAATGTTGTTTAAATTCTCACCAGAACACTCCGAATTAGACACAATCACAGCACAAGCATCATTCGTATTTTTCCTCGCATCGACAACAGTGTTCCACGCTTCCCACTTTGACACATCTTCGCGAAATGTCCCATCCTTCCACATGCCCTGCAAACTACATTTTTTGCTGGAGAAGGTCGACCTGATTTAAAGTGCGGAAAATTTCCACATTTGAAGCATATATTAGTTTGTTTAAAAAACTCATTCTCAGGACGCGTAGATGCACCTGTTTTAACATCCTTTGGCCTTACGACAGCCACCGACTCTTCCTTAGTGACAGTGACCTTCTCATCTAATTCTTTCACAGAGGACTTGGACATTTCAATACTTTTAGCAACACGTATAGTTTCCTCCAGAGAAGGATTGCTCATGGACAAGAGTTTTTGTTGAATGTTCTTATCTGCACATTTGCAAATATACTGATCCCTTATCAGTTGGTCTCTAAAAGTCTCAAACTGACACTCTGGGGCTGATTCCGATGTCGTCCGGAAGCACACCTAACACTATTCGTCCGGAAAAAAACCAAGCCGAACGCGTGTTCTCCGACCGATTCGAATACCCCACCGAACGAACAAGTACGATGCGCACAACAGCCCAGATTCCGAGCGAGCCGTACTTACCTAATCCAGCTCCTGTTCCCCGCCCGAGCCGGATCCGCAAACGCCGATTCGAGCCGCACGGAAGCAAATACACAGCACCTTCCGGCCGGACTAGTACGATGCGCGCTCCGAACCCGTCGCTACGTCCGGCACGTTTCAGCATCCGGGAGAGCTGCACATAAGCTCCGATTCGCACCACAAGAAGATCCACGGCTACGAGACGAACAAGCCAGCGACGAGTACGAGTCGAAGACACGCGAAACCCGAACGAGACGACCCAACCTTGAATCCCATCGCGCAGGTCCTACCTATACTCTACATCTATTACCGGGACTGGTTCGGACGCGTACGGCGCAGACGGTAAGTCAAACACCCACAACACAAACAAACGACACGTACCCGAAATATGTCACACACACATAGGGATGCACAAATGACGTACACTAGCAACAGCACAATCATAGGTGTGGGATGGGCATCACCAATGCCATACACACCCATAGGGGCCTGGATGCCTGCCACCACCACCACCCCTACTCATGGAGGCCTGGATGCCCATCACTACTACCATCCCCACTCATGGGGGGCAGGATGCCTGCCACCACTACCATCCCCACTCATGGGGGGCAGGATGCCTATCACTACTACCATCCCCACTCATGGGGGGCTGGATGCCTATCACTACTACCATCCCCACTCATGGGGGCCTGGATGCCTATCACTACTACCATCCCCACTCATGGGGGCCTGGATGCCTATCACTACTACCATCCCCACTCATGGGGGCTGGATGCCTATCACAACTACCATCCTCACTCATGGGGGCTGGATGCCTATCACTACTACCATCCCCATTCATGGGGGCTGGATGCCTATCACTACTACCATCCCCACTCATGGGGGCCTGGATGCCTATCACTACTACCATCCCCACTCATGGGGGCCTGGATGGCTATCACTACTACCATCCTCACTCATGGGGGGCTGGATGCCTGCCACTACTACCATCCCCACTCATGGGGTGCTGAATGCCTGCCACTACTACCATCCCCACCCTTGGTGTGATGGATGCCTGCCACCACCACTACCCCTACTCATGTGGGCCTGGATGCCCATCACTACTACCATCTCCACTCATGGGGGGCAGGATGCCTGCCACCACTACCATCCCCACTCATGGGGGGCAGGATGCCTATCACTACTACCATCCCCACTCATGGGGGCAGGATGCCTATCACTACTACCATCCTCACTCATGGGGGCTGGATGCCTATCACTACTACCATCCCCACTCATGGGGGCTGGATGCCTATCACTACTACCATCCCCACTCATGGGGGCAGGAAGCCTATCACTACTACCATCCTCACTCATGGGGGGCTGGATGCCTATCACTACTACCATCCCCACTCATGGGGGCTGGATGCCTATCACTACTACCATCCCCACTCATGGGGGCCTGGATGCCTATCACTACTACCATCCCCACTCATGGGGGCAGGATGCCTGCCACCACTACCATCCCCACTCATGGGGGCAGGATGCCTATCACTACTACCATCCCCACTCATGGGGGCTGGATGCCTATCACTACTACCATCCCCACTCATGGGGGCCTGGATGCCTATCACTACTACCATCCTCACTCATGGGGGCTGGATGCCTATCACAACTACCATCCCCACTCAAGGGGGCAGGATGCCTATCACTACTACCATCCCCACTCATGGGGGGCAGGATGACTGCCACCACTACCATCCCCACTCATGGGGGCCTGGATGCCTATCACTACTACCATCCTCACTCATGGGGGGCTGGATGCCTATCACTACTACCATCCCCACTCATGGGGGGCAGGATGGCCATCACTACTACCATCCCCACTCATGGGGGGCAGGATGCCTGCCACCACTACCATCCCCACTCATGGGGGGCAGGATGCCTATCACTACTACCATCCCCACTCATGGGGGCAGGATGCCTATCACTACTACCATCCTCACTCATGGGGGCTGGATGCCTATCACTACTACCATCCCCACTCATGGGGGCCTGGATGCCTATCACTACTACCATCCCCACTCATGGGGGGCAGGATGCCTGCCACCACTACCATCCCACTCATGGGGGCAGGATGCCTATCACTACTACCATCCCCACTCATGGGGGCTGGATGCCTATCACTACTACCATCCCCACTCATGGGGGCCTGGATGCCTATCACTACTACCATCCCCACTCATGGGGGCCAGGATGCCTATCACTACTACCATCCCCACTCATGGGGGGCCTGGATGCCTATCACTACTACCATCCCCACTCATGGGGGCTGGATGCCTATCACTACTACCATCCCCACTCATGGGGGCTGGATGCCTATCACTACTACCATCCCCACTCATGGGGGCCAGGATGCCTATCACTACTACCATCCCCACTCATGGGGGCCTGGATGCCTATCACTACTACCATCCCCACTCATGGGGGCTGGATGCCTATCACTACTACCATCCCCACCCATGGGGGCTGGATGCCTGCCACTACTACCATCCCCACTCATGGGGTGCTGGATGCCTATCACTACTACCATCCCCACTCATGGGGGGCTGGATGCCTGCCTCTACCACCACCCCTACTCATAGGACGGGTAATGCATGACACAACCAGCATACTCCCACATAAGGAATCACAGAAAATTACATCCACCCAAACAACATGACAAGCGTGTGTAGTCCATGTCAAATGCCAACAACACAAAACATGACAATGAACATACAATGTGACCCACTATCACATGTGTGACACATAAAAGTGTGTGGCCTCCACAATACAAGCCGACCATGGCCACTGTGGCAATGGGGCCCAAAGCCCCATCACCACAGTCACCAAAAGGTAAGTGTGGGGTCCAAGGCTGATGCACCTTTTGATCAGTGTCGCAATGGGGCCTAAAGCACCATCACCACAGTCACCAAAAGGTAAGTGTGGGGTCCATGGCTGATGCACCTTTGATCAGTGTGGCAATGGGGCCCAAAGCCCCATCACCACAGTCACCAAAATGTAAGTGTGGGGTCCAAGGCTGATGCACTCTTGATCAGTGTGGCAATGGGGCCTAAAGCACCATCACCACAGTCACCAAAAGGTAAGTGTGGGGTCCAAGGCTGATGCACCTTTTGATCAGTTTGGCAATGGGGCCCAAAGCACCATCACCACGGTGATCATAAGGTAAGTGTAGGCATGGTAAAAGCTGCCAAAGACAAACTGTATGGATGAATCCTGGTCACACAACAACTAAAACATCTGTGGCATAGTAGTGCTTGTGTCCCATTGCAACATAGATTGGGCGAGGCTAACAGTGCAGTGACACAGAAACATCGTTTTGGCCATGTGCATACAAACATCACACATGGGGGACCACATTGCCAACAATCAGCCAATTACACAATGACAGAAGTGACCATCATGATGCTGACCCACATATCTGCACCTATGGACACACAAATGTATATAACCTGTGGAGACTGTCGATGTCAGGTGAACAAATACCATACCATGGCAGCAATGGGACATACAAACCATGATCATTGTGCTGACTGATGACCCAGGAGTCCCAGGGAGAGCAGGGGAAAATCACCAAACAACATACAGCCAATTGCACACTACAGAAATGCCAATGCAGTGATGCAAATGCACTAACACAAACAGGCAGACTCACACTGCATATCAAACACAACAGGTGATGGGGGTGTGTGCCAGTGTCCCCAGGCAACCACACAACACATGAGGAGGCCTGAATCCCAATTACACAGATGTGTATACAGTGCCACACACAAGTAACTCATGGATCGGATTCCCTATGTGGGCAATCTGGCATTGTTAGATGAGAGGGAGCCCAAATTACACATGTCACACAAGCTTGTAGGAACAGCAACTAACACAGCAAGAGACACACCCACCACAGCACTACCCCCAGGGACCCCACATTGTGCAGACACTAGCCTGCATGACAATTCCACTTTGATGACAAAGGTAGATGTTGATCACACTGTGAACCACAGCCATGTGTCCTCAGCTACAAACTACCATCACACCTACACAAGCTCCAATCAATCAGCAGGGCCTGCCAGCCAAGGCCAATATGGAGGTAGTGGTCTAGCCGTGCAACAACTCACATTTGCACACTCAACACCACACACCCTGATCTCCACCAATGTGCAGCAGTGAAGCTCACATGGACTGGTGACATTGCACATGCACCCATGACAATCCCAGGGGTGGTGGGGGGAACTAAGGTGCAGAAACCCATCACACATGCCCACTCAACATGACTCGTCTATGTATGACACACAGCACAGTACGCCGTACATGCGCATGATGTGAAATCCACCACAAACAATGGGATCCTGGCCATAGGCACACACCAACGAAGAAGCCAAGGTGAGACACAAAGAACACACGTACACAACTTCCAACATTGCAGCTCTGACCCTGAGGTCTGACCCTGGCAGCAGTCACACACACAACGCGTCACAATCACTGAAAGCTACCACAAACTCAAAATCACATTACTTGTGTAAACAACAAGTGCCAAGGGGAATCCTGAATGTGTCCCATCAGCGTTTGCCCACATCCCCAGCCCTGACAACAAAGACAACCTGGGATGACAACCTCATGAACATCAGTTTGCCATGCACCCACATCACGGAGAAACCAGGTCCAAGATGCTGGATGAACACATACCAACTCTGCAAGCATCACAAACAGGAACATCCCTAGGGACACAGCCTGTGTATGAAAAGGGAAGGGAACATGCACAGACATGCTCACACAACACACAACACGGGCACACGCAATGTCACCAGATTACACACAGCCATGAGGGCACTCCACTCCTGTGGAAGGTCCACTGTGCCAAACCTTGTCTGTGCACGACTCAAACATATCAGCAAGACACTCCATCAGTGAGTCAACAACTACAACACACAGAAGCCTCTGCTCACATCAGCCTGGGTACGGGAGTGTCACGTCAGTCATCTGCATACACCCAAAACACGTGGCAATCCAGTTGTACTGTATACACAGATGAGTCCTCCAAAATTGATGTGCAAAACTGCATGTCCAGTGGAGACGGGCACACAGTCAGGGTACTAGGAACATTGGACAGTGGTAAGCCCAACAGATGTGCAACAGTGTAGGACAAAGATGGTAATCTACAAATGCTAAACGTACATCCCTGTGTCAAATGCTGAACATTACACCCTCAGACTGCAGCAAAGGATGCTATAGATCCAGACTAGATTAGGACACATATCCCATGGATCACATGGAGCCCATCACAGCAAAACTTCATTTACCTGATCTGAACACAATTACAACAGCAAATGCATGATTCTACACATCTACATCATGTACCACCAAAGATTAACTACAAGTAAACAAAAAGAGGCTTTATTCAGCAAGTGTGCAACTGAAATCAAAAGTCCAAAATTAACTACGGCCAATGTCCAGTCCAAATACACAGTCCCAACAGGGTGATGTGTGACAACTTGTCACCAATTGCTTGCCTGCACAGGTACCGACAGGGGACATCCCCTTGGAGGGGCATACGAGGGGCAGGCCAGGCACCGCAGGGACAGGATCAGGGGATGCCAGAAGGAGGCAGGGAAGGTGAGGTGGGTGCAGGAGTGTCACCGGCAACTGCAGTGGAGGTGTCTGACTCAGGGGTGTCCGGCACCACCGCAGGGCTCAAGTCCGATGGTGTTGGTGCTGCAACCACTGCAGTGGGCTGGTCAAATGGAGTGGACTGGGTCCCCAATGCAGTGCCCGAGTCAGACGGGGTTGTTGTGGACTCCACCGCAGTGCATGACTCCAAGGGAGTGGAAGGGGGGGCAGAAGAGCTGGGCAGAACAGAGGGGGGGGGACACGGTCTCCACACCAGTGGCACATACAGGCAGAGCGTCTGGTTTGGGGGTGGAAGAGCAAGGGCCTGAGCAGTTTGGGGATGTGGCCTGAGCAGTTTGGGGATGCGGTATCGGTGTGTGGGGGAACCTGGGGCAGGGTGTGGCGGTGGAACCTGTGGAGTGGTGGCCTGGGGGATGGAGGTGAGAGACTGGGTGGGTGACTTGCAGGGCGGTGGCGGGGTCTTGCTCTTCCGGGTCCGGGGGACTTGCGGGTGGGGGGCTCACTCTGCCTGCGCCTGGGGGAGGGTGTCCGGGGCGAGGGGCACTCCCTCTCTGTGTGTGGACTTCCTCTTCCCCCGGTATGCTGGATCAGTGGGATTGGAGGGGAAGAGGCCGAGGTCAGAGAGGAAGAGCTGCTGTGTATGTGGGGTTGCAGGTGAGGCAAGGGAAGGGGTCTTGGAGGGAGAGGATCTTGAGGATTGCGGAGTGACTGTGGTTGCCTGTGTGTGTGTCAGTTCCCCATCCCCTGTGTGTGTGGAATCAGTCCCCTGAGGATGCTTGTGTGCATGTCTTGCCTTGGTTTTGGGTGTGTGTGTGCTGCTCGTGTCTGTGTGTTTGGGTGATTGTGCAGGTGTGCATGTGCTTTGGACAGGTAGGGTGGTAGGAAGTGTGGATGGGGCAGAGGTGGGAGGGGTGAGGGACTGTTGGAGGAGGGACACTGCTGCCGTCAGGGAGGAGTCCATGGACCTATTGCTCCTCTGTAGGGCAGACATACCCGTTGAGATGCCCTCCATGAACGACACCAGCTGTGTCAACAGAGTGGTGTGTGCATGGAGGACAGTCAGCATTGCTGTCTGCCCTACATGGAGCTGCCGAAGGAGGTACACAGACTCCTCACTCAGGGCAGCAGGGGACACAGGGGCAGGGGGTGCGGTGCCTGGCCCAAAGGAGACTCGCTCCCGAGCACAGGAGCCTCATCGGACCTCAGGAATGGGAGCCAATGGGAGGGCGGTGGTGGTGGTGGTGGTGGCGGGGTCAGACAGACTAGCTGGGGTGTTGTGGCTGCTGACACCCGCATCCACAAGGGAGTCATCCTCCGAGCTGCTGTGGTCCCCAGCTGAGGTGGATGGTGCTGAGGACTCCTCGGTGTGGCTCCCCTCACCCTCCGTGCCACTGGGACCCTCTGACCACTCGTCGGACGCTGACCCAGTCTGGCTCCACTGCTCCTCCTGGTCCGTGGAGCTGTCCCCTCCTGTGGCTGTGAATGTATCTGCAAACAATTAGGGAAACAGACAAACATCAGTCACCTGCACTGACCGCACACACCACAGTAAGTACAGCACATCACAGAGCAAGCCCTGGCATCTCTAGTAGAACATTGCCAAAAGTCATCACACAGATTAGGAGAAGCCAATTGTCAGTCTGATGGTCAACCATGGAACAGACACCCCTCCTGCCCTTGCACCCATCTGTCTGGTGCCTGTCTGATGGCAAGACCACAGTGTGGACACATGCACCACCTACACAGTAGTTGGACATTGCTGAGAACACAGTGAAGTATGTGAACATGCCCACGTCACATCTCTTGCCACTGAGTCAGTGCAGGTGTCTGTATAAATGGACGTGGGTCCTGGGCTCACTGTGCCACTGGAATCAAGCTATCCTGGCTGAAGAGATCGCCCTAAGTGCGCCAGGTATGCCCAGACGTGGGTCCTGGGCTCACTGTGCCACTGGAATCAAGCTATCCTGGCTGAAGAGGTCGCCCTAAGTGCGCCAGGTATGCCCAGACGTGGGTCCTGGGCTCACTGTGCCACTGGAATCAAGCTATCCTGTATAAATGGACGGCCAGAGTCTAAATAGAAATGCATGTGATGCATACCAGCACCAGACCCCATGAAGCACCCATGTCCGGATAGTCAATGCCACAATGGGGTGCATGTTGCACATGTCACTCCCCTGCAGGATCACTCTTAGGAAGTTTAATGCCATGACACAGGCATGCCTGCAAAGTCATACATCACTGTCTCCAGTCACATGGCCATGGCAGCCAGCCAACAACAGTCTGCACTGTGTCACAATCCTAGGACATGGGGAAGGCAAGTAATGTAACTGACAAGTGCACATGTCCATCCACCAAAAACCACATCATCTGAACTACTATTTGTCCACGTCATACCAATTGGACATATGGGGGACATGAAACACAACTCTCTGAACATGAGCACCTCACAGTGTGCTGAGAATGAAAAACAGCTGCCTGAAAGTCACAGTGGCATACACCTGTCTGCACAGTCATGTGATCAAACACCTATAAGTCACAGAAGTCTTGTCTCACATGGTCCAATAGCAGATGGCATGCTGACCCCTAACCGATAAACATCACAGGAGTCCCGACAACGTAGTCACAGCACAATGACACAGAGGCAGACACCTGAGGGAACATTTCACTGAGCACAGCATGTCAGCTGATACACGGGAGTGGGAGTACAGAGTGTATTGTATGCCCTGGAGTAGGCATGACTGTCCGGCTCCACCTGCAAGATGGATGAGCCCTGGTCAGTAGGCAGGTGGCTAGGCATGTGTGACACACTTGACGTACATACTCCTGAGGCCCAAACATTTTACCCACCCGCAGCATGGGGGTGTGGCAAATACCCCAGGGACATGTAGTGATTCTGATCTGCAAGTGGATCACATATCAAAGTTACACCCAGACTACATTGCACGACTCAGGCATTGTGTGAGCAATTGACCCACCCATGAAGGCTAACACAATATCACAGGAACAAAAGCTGTCACCCACCTTGAGCAAAGCAAAATGCAAGGACCCTGTACCCGAGTGACACAATTATCCTGAGCGTAATGAGCACACCGGCCTATCAGATGGGTAGTGGCCATGTCACAATAGAGGGACATGGGTACTGGACAACAAGACTGATGTACTGGGGAAGTTTAACCACGCCACAGGAGGGCACATAGAATGTCAGACAGAGTTCACAGTGCAGTCTTTGACTCACCCCCTCCTTGCTGTTGTCTGCCCTTCAGCTGCCCATCCAGCTCCGGGAAGACCACCGGCAGGATCTGGAGCATGTGGGGGATTAGGGTCCGGTGTCCGCCCCTCCTGCGAGGAGGCGACAGCTTCAGCTGGACCCTTGCAATCCTCCAGGTCCAGCCCCGAAGGTCCTGCCACCTCTTCTGGCAGTTGCGGATCCGGCGCTTGTAGTCCCCCACGGATCTCACTGCCCGGACGATGGCCAGCCAGATATCCTGCTTCTGATGGGCATCAACCTGTGAGGATGACAAAGTGAAAAGGACATTACTACACATGCAACATATCCGTGCATCACACAGTTGGAAATACATGTCTCAATCACAGGGGCATACGATGTACACAGGCAGTGCAACGAGGGCTATGGACAGTTTGCCAGCAGTTACTACATGGTATCATTGCATGGGAAGTGAACCTTGTTTGAATGCACTGTTACTCCACTGTACCTGTTCAGTGCATGTGACTACACACTTTGGGGGTGAGTACTACTCAGTGAGCATGCTAGCCAGTGGTGTGCACACTGTAAATCCTGCTAGACAGACAACATGCACAATTAGTAAGGCAGTGGACAGCACACTCACCTGCTCCCCTGGTGTCCCATACAGCTTGCTGTACTGTGGAAGGAGGTTGTCCAGCAGGGCCTGGTTCTCCTCATGGGTGAAGGCTGGGGCTCTCTCCACAGTACGTGCCATTGCAGTAGCCAGAGGATGCAGAGACAGCAGCAGTGTAGTGGCAGATGTCGTCCTGGAGCATGTAGTGCAGGCAAGTGAGCCCTCAGGGGAACAGTCAGCATTATATGTGTGCTGCAGAGGCAGATACTGTGCCATGTGTCCAAAGTGATAGGTCCAAGTCGTATGCATCTTATGAATCTGACCAATCCATGGAATTGCAGCACCAAGACACGCCCACAGCATCCTTCAAAAATTTCAACTTCATGACACCCATGAATTTGCAACATTGTTGTGGCTGGCCAACTGAATTCACTGCATCAGACTCGTTGAAGCTTCAGAAACGCGTCCGTTGCCATGCCAGGCCCCAGCCAATGCGTGGGCACCGATCGGACCATTGCTGTACAACGCGTACCCACGATACAACGCATACCCTCTCACATTGAATGCAATGGGCCGGCCGGGCACACCGATCGGTCCATTGCTGTACAACGCGTACCCGCTCACATTCAATGCAATGCGCCGGCCGGGCACACCGATCGGTCCATTGCTGTACAACGCGTACCCGCTCACATTGAATGCAATGGGCCGGCCGGGCACACCGATCGGTCCATTGCTGTACAACGCGTACCCGCTCACATTGAATGCAATGGGCCGGCCGGGCACACCGATCGGTCCATTGGTGTACAACGCGTACCCGCTCACATTCAATGCAATGGTCCGTGCGGGCACACCGATCGGACCATTGCTGTACAACGCGTACCCGCTCA
The DNA here is from genome assembly GCA_963921515.1 of Calotriton arnoldi. Lineage (NCBI taxonomy): Eukaryota > Metazoa > Chordata > Amphibia > Caudata > Salamandridae > Calotriton > Calotriton arnoldi. The sequence continues at coordinate 439,282 of CAWUFW010010054.1, read as the reverse complement.
CATTCAATGCAATGGGCCGGCCGGGCACACCGATCGGTCCATTGCTGTACAACGCGTACCCGCTCACATTCAATGCAATGGGACGACCGGGCACACCGATCGGTCCATTGCTGTACAACGCGTACCCGCTCACATTCAATGCAATGGGCCGTGCGGGCACATCGATTGGTCCATTGCTCTACAACGCGTACCAGGACAGGTCACACGCATATGTCACCATGCTGGTCACTGGTGAACCTATGCCAGCCACATTTACTATCCAGGGACTCAGGGGAACACCTACAACACCACACCCAGTCCACACTGTCTATGAGGCATGTGTGGCAGCATAACCTTATCTGTGTATGGGGGTGAACATGTGGATTTTGGGGTGGCACTTGGGGGCAGACACACCCAGGCTGTGCACGTGTTAATGGGGACAGGGTCCTTTGTGTGTTGTGCACATGACCACTGTGGTGTGCAACTTTTCATTTCTGAGCATGTGTCATGGTCACATTTCCAGGTTGTGTATGTGTATGACATGTCACATACCCCCAGGCTCACATGTGGGAAGGCATGTACGTCACAGGGTGGCCCATTCCAACAATAGTGATGTCCCTCCACAGTCTGTGTGCATGTTGTGTATCACATGTCTCTGACTCCATGTGCACAATGGGAGACAGTCTCCACATCCACGTGGTTTGTGCATGAACTTTGATGGTGTGTGTGTGTGTGTCACAGACGTCCATGTCTGTCCTGCAGAGGCTACAGGGGCCACCACCTGTGGGTGTCATGTTTGTTTTTCTGACGTGTACATGATACGCCATGTCATGCCAGTGTCCATGTGGCAAGACAGGCTCCCTGGGAATCTACCTGTCAATGAGCTGTGATGCCTGTGGAGCATCTGTCCAGACATGTCACTGTGGTATGTGTGTGGAACGTGAGAGCAGTTAATGTGTACTGTGACACAGCCTAATGGTGTCCCATAGCACAGCCTGGAACCAGTTGTCAACACTTGTTGAACAGAGAGATGTTAGATGATGTCCATGTAGGTGCCATATATGTCCAAACGGGACGACACACACATCAAGTACTTGTGTATGTTGATGATGTGTCATGTGAAATTGAGTATGGTGAACGGCACATTGGTGGGGTGACTGACAATCTTGCTTTCTTCACCTATGCACTGCAGGGCTCCTGCTGTCCATCGACCATTCCCAGACCTGGCAACGATGGTGGAACGTGACAGCATCCGACAGTACCGCTTCACCAGGCAGCTGATTGAGGATTTGGCAGTGCGGTTGGCCCCACATTTGCAGCCTGGCCGGCCGTATCCTACAGCGCTGACCCCCAAGGTGAAGGTGATGGCAGCCCTACACTTCTTTGCCACCGGTACCTTTCAACACACTGTGGCAACTACTGGTGGGATGTCAAAGACTATGTTCAGCCGTGTGCTACGCGATGTTTTGGGGGCAATGTTGAGATACCTCAACCAGTACATCTATTTCCCAACACGTCAACGACTCACTGACGTCAAGAGTGACTTCTATGCCCTGGGGAGGATGCCACATGTAATTGGCTCCATTGATGGGACACATGTGGCTTTGATACCACCACAGGCACATGAGCAGGCATACCGGAACCGTAAACATTACCATTCGATCAATGCTCTGGTGGTATGTCTTGCAGATATGACCATCACACATGTGTGTGCCCGTTTCCCCGGTTCGGCACACGATGCCTACGTGATGAGGAGTAGTCGCATCCCGAGGATGATGTCACAGATGCCGAACCAGCGTGCCTGGCTTGTTGGTGTGTACTGACTTTGTACCATTGTGTGTGTTCTGCTATGTTGTTTTCCGCACACATTTTCAAATCGGCTAATGTGCAATTGTCTGTCTGTAGGTGACTCGGGATACCCCAACATGCCGTGGTTGCTGACACCCCTCAGGAACCCTGTGACACCAGCCCAGATGCGCTACAATGAGGCACATGGTCGGACGAGGAGGGTGATTGAGCGGACCTTTGGTCTCCTGAAGAGCCGCTTCCGCTGCCTGGACAAGACAGGAGGGGCCCTCCCATATGCCCCAGCAAAGGTGTGCAAGATTGTCATCGTCTGCTGCATGCTACACAACCTGGCAGTGCGGAAGGAGTTGCCTCTCATCCTGGATGACGATGACCAACGTCCGCCACCTGTGGAAGATCCTGGCCTGGGTCACGATGCCAGTGAAGATGATGATGATGATGATGGTGATGTCCGCACACAGCTCATCACCAACTTCTTCAGCTGAATGTGAGTCTCCAGAGGGTTGTAATGTCAATGATTTGAGTTTGCATGATATGTGTGTGTGGTGCTCTGGTGCTGTTTGAGTGTGGCCATGTGCTACTTGACTGGATGCGTGCAGCGATGTGTCCTTGCAGGTGGTCTGTACTGCCCAACAGTGTTGACATGCTAACTTGGTTTTGTGTAGTTATCTCGTGACATGTATTAGACATGAGTATTGCCGTTCTGTGCTGTTCTTCAGTGGTTTTGACTGTGTGTCATGTCTGTCCTTCACAGGGTGCTGCTGGAGTTGTCTGATCAACTTGGATCCCCCGAATCCATGATTCAACTTCCAAGGTGGAAGCAGTCGTTTCCCTACAGGTGATGTGCCACACACCCCTGGACTTTCTATCTTCTGCACTTTTTGACTTTGTGGCCACAGCCAGGTTGGATTAGCTTGCATTTGTAGTGGAAACTACATGTTGGAAATGTGTAATAAACCTGTGCTTGACTTTGGGATGTGCGTTGTCTGTAGTCACACATCTGACTGACATTTGCTTACTGCACCTGTTGTCTAGTTGACAGTGACTGTGAATAGGTGGCGTGTCTGTACATTCCACTGTACTTCGTTGCAACATCAGTATAGGTGATGAGTCTGATGGCCCTGGTGTGTATGTGTTTTGTGGCCCTAGTGGTGTGTCTCCCTCATATGTGTCACGTCGCCATGACTGACATGACAGTGTTGGACTTGCTGTAGCAGTTAGCATGCACAGTGTAATTTAGAAGATCAACATCTACATGACAAAAACCACGTTGGAATCACAACAGAGGCAGATATGGTGTATTGGTGAGTTTATTTACATACAGGTGTGAGGATGGTGCACAGGATGGTGGGTGCTGTACATAGAAATTTGGATCCAAAGTTCCCATGTGAATTGGAAGTCTTGGTAGCTGAAAAGTCCAGAGTAAAGTCCACAGTCATCTGATACATTTGGTCAACTAGAGCTCCCCATGTCATGTGGGAGAGTTGGCTTGGCTTCAACAGGGCGTGCAGTATGCACACAGAGGAAAAGTTCCAGAACAGGTGTTGGCTTCCTGGGGGATGTAGATGGCCATCGGCCTCTCAGTTTGGCCTCCTCGGACGGCCCCTCTTCTTGGTGGGGGGACCCTCAGGTGCAGGCTGCGGCGGTGCAGGGGACTCTCTGCCAGAGTCCTCCTCCCTCCCTGTGGCATTTGCAGTTGTTTCAGCAGCAGATGTTGTGGGCACACAGGGAGGTGAGGCCATGTTGGTGCTGATCTGGCGGAGGCATGTCAGTATGTCCCTATGCACCGCTGTCAGTTGTTCCAATGTGTCCCACTTGGACTCCATGCGACACACGTGTGTCTCGACACGTGACATGTGTGTCTCGACACGGGACATGTGGGAGTCCAAGCGGGCATGATGGGCAGCCTGCTGCTGTTGTATGTCCTTGAGGATCCCCACTACCTGGCTGACCTCTCCGGTGCTAGTCTGGTACGCATCCGCGATGCGTGCCAGTTGTGGGTCATCATACAGTCCAGACCCCTCTGCAAGGAGAGACCTATGTCTCCCACCCCTCCCACCACCCCTGGCGACACGTGCAGGACCTGCAGTGGCACGCACAGGTGACCGTGGGCCCACTTGGGTGTTGTTCCTGGGCTCGTTGTCAGCAGCTCCAGTTTGGGCCTGGGTCCGTGCGCTGTTGTCATCTGTGGTCCTTGGTGTGTCCTTGTTGGCAGGGGTGGCCTGTGTGTTGGCAGTTGTTGGAGGGGTGGGTGCAGGGGGTGCAGATGTTGGTCCTGCTGGTGCTGCATGATGACTCACACCGGAGGGTCCAGCTGGTTCTTCGCCATCCGAGGAGTGCAGAGGCTGATCCACACCAGTGAGCTCAGTGTTCCCTGGAGCCTGGGACAGGGAGTCCTCCTGGTCTGCTGCTGTGTCCCCATCATCTCCTGTTTTGGGGAGAGACACAGATTGTATGTTATGTTTCTACTGGCATCAATTGTTCAAACACCTGACAGTTGTGACTGTGCCTCTGGATGTGGGCCAGGACATTGGATTCTCCTAAATAGTGACAGTCAGTGAGTGATATTGGTGTAGCACATTGTCCTGCCAACCTGTGGCATGTCAATGTGAATGTTGAGGTGTGTGCATGACCAGCATTGGTGGTATTTGGTTACCATCCAGGCCTCCTTCTACCCCCAGCCCAGTTATCCCACCATGCAACGTGCTTGCATTGCAGGGAGTGCAAGTTTGCTTTCAGGATGTCAGGCAGTGGTGTTGTGCTGTTTGTTGGTGCACAGTTCCCAGCAGGGCCTTGTGCTCCCCACAGCAGTACCCAGTGTCAGCCATCTTGTGAGTCCTTATCCACTCCCTGTGATGTGAGCATGGTTGAGAGTGGTGTTGATGGGCCAATTGTGAGGGTGAGCAATATCTGTGCCTACAACTCCCATCATGCTATTGCCTCCACCCCCTTCCCAGCATGCCCATCCTTCCTTCCTTTTGACTCTGCTTCCCTGTGGGGTGGGGTGCCTGTGCTGACAGGATGGCTGGGAGTGTTGTCCTGGCAGTTGTTTGGCTACAAGTCCCAAGAGTGTCCCTGTGCTTCACACAGCATAACCCAGGGTGGTGGTTCTTTGTGGGATCTTCAGTTAGGCTGTGAGGCATTGCATTCTCCCAGGTGGGTTATGTGGAGTTAGTGTTGAGGGGGTGTGTGAGGAGAGCTGCTTGTAACTATGGTCAGTGCTGTGAGTCCTCCTTCCCACCCAGCCAGATATCCCACCATGCAACGTGCTTGCATTGCAGGGAGTGCAAGTTGGCTTTCAGGATGTCAGGCAGTGGTGTTGTGCTGTTTGTTGGTGCACAGTTCCCAGCAGGGCCTTGTGCTCCCCAAAGCAGTACCCAGTGTCAGCCATCTTGTGAGTCCTTATCCACTCCCTGTGATGTGAGCATGGTTGAGAGTGGTGTTGATGGGCCAATTGTGAGGGTGAGCAATATCTGTGCCTACAACTCCCATCATGCTATTGCCTCCACCCCCTTCCCAGCATGCCCATCCTTCCTTCCTTTTGACTCTGCTTCCCTGTGGGGTGGGGTGCCTGTGCTGACAGGATGGCTGGGAGTGTTGTCCTGGCAGTTGTTTGGCTACAAGTCCCAAGAGTGTCCCTGTGCTTCACACAGCATAACCCAGGGTGGTGGTTCTTTGTGGGATCTTCAGTTAGGCTGTGAGGCATTGCATTCTCCCAGGTGGGTTATGTGGAGTTAGTGTTGAGGGGGTGTGTGAGGAGAGCTGCTTGTAACTATGGTCAGTGCTGTGAGTCCTCCTTCCCACCCAGCCAAATATCCCACCATGCAACGTGCTTGCATTGCAGGGAGTGCAAGTTGGCTTTCAGGATGTCAGGCAGTGGTGTTGTGCTGTTTGTTGGTGTACCGTTCCCAGCAGGGCATTGTGCTCCCCACAGCAGTACCCAGTGTCAGCCATCTTGTGAGTCCTTATCTCCCTGTGATGTGAGCATGGTTGAGAGTGGTGTTGATGGGCCAATTGTGGGTGTGACCAATATCTGTGACTACCACTCCCATCATGCTATTGGCTATACTGACTTGACCAGCATACACAGAATTCCTTCCTTTGAGTGAGCTTCCCTGTGAGGTGGTGTTCTAGTGGTGGGTAAATATCTGTGAGTGTTTGTTGGTTCTATTTGTGCCACTGCCTTGCTGTATTTGTTGTTAGGTTTGTAGATCTCATGACACAGTTACATATCACTATGAGATGATTGTGTTTGTCTGACTAGCATTCACATCTTGGGATGAATATCTTTTGGTTGCTGTGTATTTGCTAAGTGTGCATGGTTTGCCTATCCCCTTGACTGTGATGTGTGTGTGTTGTCACACCATATTGTATATATTAGTTGTGTACTCACAAGGCTCTGGGATGTCTGTTAGTCCGTATACGCTCACTGGTGGTAGGATGGCCCGCACCTTCTCCTCCTAGGGCCTGAGGTATACTGGTTTTGCAGGAGGGCCACTGCCGGTGTGCTGGCTGAGGAGGTAGTCCTTTTGAGTAGTTCCCGGACCCTCCTGCGCACATCATACCACCTGTTCTGGATGTCTTCCTTTGTGCGCAAACATGGTGATTGTGCGTTCACCCTGTCGACAATCCTCGCCCACATCTTGGTTTTCTGCGACATGGGGGTCTGTTGTACCAATGTACCAAACAACTGTGGCTCTACCCTGAGTATCTCGTCTACCAGGACTTCCAATTCACAATCTAGGAACTTATGGTTCTTCTTTGGGGGCATGGTGATGGGTGGTGGTGGTGATTGATGTGTGTGTGTGTGTGCAGGTGGGGGGTGTGAGTGTAGGTTTAGCTGGGTGTGTGTGAGGGTGCTATTTGTAGGTGTGGTAATGGTGTGTGGTTTGTGTGATGTATGAGCTGTGAGTGTGTCTGTGGTTGCTGTGTGATGGTGTTGTGTGCTGGCAGGTCAGTGGAATTTGCAAAGGATCATGGTAGGGATTTGTGGCTTTTATGTAGGTGGAGTTGGAGGTGTGTCCTTGTTCCATTTTTTTCCCCTCCCTGTATTTATTGGCTTGGTGGTTGCTTGTTTGGCCCTTTTTTTTCTAATTTTTCCTTGGTGTTTTTGGTGCATGTACGAGTCGTTCTTGTGTCCGAGTAGGACGCTGCAGTTGTCTGGTGCGATTTTGTCCGACTCGTTCCCGCTGTGTGTCAGCTAGGTTTCATATGCGGCGTACGAGTCGGTCGTGTAGTATTGGGTTGCTTCGGCTGGGTTTTGTATGCGTGTCGGTCGTACGGCTTGTGCTCCGGGCGAGTCGGTCGTGTTTTGCACGCACAGCATCGTACTACGCGGGTCGGAGTTTGCGGGTACGTTTCGTTTGGGTTCAATCCGAGTGCGTGTCGGTCGGTTCGTTTCGCGTGATTTCCCGGCCGGATGGCTTGTTTCCGTCCGGCTCGGTCGGTCGTTTTGTATTCCGTCCGAGTCTGTCGGATTTCACATTCATTTCATCGTACTACCCAGGTCGTGCGGCGCCGGTCCGAGTCGGTCGGACTAAATTCCCGTACCGAGTCGGTCGGTACGTTTTCCGGCCGGAATCGGCCCCTCTGCGCTTAACATTCTTAGTACAGAAATGAAATTCTCTACATTTTCTCCATGTCTCTGTTCACGCTTGAAAAATTTGTGTCTTACTACAACCAGACTAGGTTGAACATCGAATCTTAGTTCCAATTTTTTAACCGTTTCCACAAACTCGTCAATGTCTTCTTCTTCTGCCCCACGTACTAAAGGAGGCAAATGTTTATATACTGATCTCCCTTCAAAGCCCAGAGCATGTAAAAGTAAATATTTTTTTCTTTCTGCCCTGTAGCGAGAAGCACCTATAGCTCCAAGATACGTGGTAAAGGCATCATACCATTTTTTCCACGAAATTGGAGGATCCCCAAGTGATTCAAGAAAAGGTGGGGGTGGGGTTACTGCTTGCATCATAAGATGGATAACAAAATAGTTTTGAACCTACAATAACTGCACACAATAGATTCTGACGTTCCCCAAACCCCTAAAATAAAATGTTATACATTGCCTAACATTAACAATGAAATATTACCAAGCGATATCTCTGTGTTGAAGAATAGATACTCTAATAATTGTCTCCTTTTCGCTTTCTACTTCTTTTCCCTGGGTGTATATAGCATTAATTAATCTCCATCCAGAGCATGCGCAGTGCGATTTTCAAAACACATGTAAGCGTGTCATTGATGCATGCTAGATAAGCAGGTTCTTTTTTTTTAAATAGTAGCCCCCACTTGGTGTGCGTTTACAAGCACACAATGCGCAATGACCTGATTTACAAGCTGGTGAGCGTATCACCGACGTGTGATCCGCTGTGGGTAGTGTTTTTTTTGTTTTAGACAACGAACGCTCAATAAATCTGCCCTTGTCTTGGAGGTGTGCCTGTCACCGTATAATGTCGTGATGACAAGCACTGAACAATGCCGCTCGCTAATGGAGGGTGAGCCTCTCACTGTTTAACCACGTTTTTCTTCTTCACTTTTTTCTCTTTCAGCTCGTCTCACTTTTTTTTTTTAAATCAAAATATGTCCCAAAGCAAAATGGCGCTTAAAATTCCCGCTGCTGCTTTCTAAAACCGCAAGCGTCTATTCTTTTTTCTTCGCAAAATGGCGCTTGCGTCTTACGCTGTGCGTTTCACGCTAAAATGGCCGCTAACGCTCTTTGGAACGCAAAGTGCGTTTCACTCCCCAATGGCCGTTAAACTTGCCTGGAACGCACAGATCTGCTGCGTTACTTCCCCAAAGATGGCGCTCTCATAATTATTTTATGCTGCGCACCAGTTCTCTCTGCACCACAGACACCTCCGGCTGATCCCGTCCCAAACCGAGTGACAGTACCTCCGATGCTGCGTGCGAAGCTCTTCCTGTCAGCCAACTTTACCAAAAGCAACCTCATTATCCGGCTGTTCGGCTCCACGTTCTTCTCACCGCCAGCCAGGTAGGAGAAATCTTCTTTCTGCGCGGGTTCCGCAGTCACCTGATGATCGTCGCCATTAATTGGTGTAGTAATGATACACCAAAGACTTGAAGCAATTGAAGAAATGCTTTAATCCGACATCAGGTGCTGTGCAGCAGCTAGCTCAAAGACAAGCAAACCGTAACTGAATAGTAATTCAAAATGTGATAATAAACATTCTACAGGAGAATGCTCGGAACCAGAACACATTGGTCCCGAGCATTCTTATTAGAAAGAGAAGAAAGAATGAGGGAAACACAAGACCACTACACTCTGCAGGGAGCTCCCTCTCATTCCTGTGTGTATGAGACGTGCTGCTGTAAGCTCTACAGGGAGCTCCCTCTTATTCCTGTATGTGCGAGACATGCTGCTGTAAGCTCTACAGGGAGGTCCCTCTCATCCCTATATGTGTGAGTTGTGCTGCTGTTAGCTCTACAGGAATCTCCCTCTCATCCCTCTATGTGTGAGACATGCTGCCTTAAGCTCTGCAGGGAGCTCCCTCTCATCCCTGTCTGTACGACATGCTGTTGCAACCTCTACAGGGAGTTCCGTCTCATCCCTGTGTGTGTAAGACGTGCTGCTGTAAGCACTGGAGGGAGCTCCCTCTTATCCCTGTATGTGTGAGACATGCTGCTGTAAGCTCGACAGGGAGTTCCCTCTTATCGCTCTGTGTGTGAGACATGCTGCTGTAAGCTCGACAAGGAGTTCCCTCTTATCGCTCTGTGTGTGAGACATGCTGCTGTAAGCTCTACAGGGAGTTCCCTCTTATCGCTCTATGTGTAAGACGTGCTGCTGTAAACTCTGCAGCTATCTCCCTCTCATCCCTGTATGTGTGAGACGTGCTGCTGGAAGCTCTACAGGGAGCTCCCTCTCATCCCTTTATGCGTAAGACGTGCTGCTGTAAGCTCTACAGGGAGCTCCCTCTCATCCCTGTGTGTAAAAAGTGCTGTTGTAAGCTCTACAGGGAGTTACCTCTCATTCCTCTATGTGTGAAAATTGCTGTTGTAGGCTCTACGGGGAGCTCTCTCTCATCCCTTTATGTATGAGACGTGCTGCTATAAACTCTACAGGGAGCTCGCTCTCATCCCTGTGTGTGTAAGACGTGCTGCTGTAAGCTCTACAGGGAGTTCCCTCTCTTCCCTGTTTGTGAGATGTGCTGCTGTAAGCTCCGCAGGGAGCTCCCTCTTATTCTTGTGTGTATGAGACGTGCTGCTTTAAGCTCTACAGGGAGCTCCCTCTCATCCCTGTATGTGTGAGATGTGCTGCTGTAAACTCTACAGGGTGTTCCCTCTCATCCATCTGTGTGTAAGACGTGCTGCTGTTAGCTCTACAGGGAGTTCCCTCTCATCCCTTTATGTGTGAGACGAGCTGTTGTAAGATCTACAGGAAGCTCCCTCTCATCCTTATGTGTGTAAGACGTGCTGCTGTAAGCACTGCAAGGAGCTCCCTCCCATCCATGTATGTGTGAGACGTGCTGCTGTGAGCTCTACAGGCAGGGCCGGACTGGTTGTAGTGGGCACCGGGCATTTTCCAAGTGGGCTGGAAGGGTGGGGGCGGGTTTTGGACTGGTGGGGGCTGTTGTTGTTACTGGGGGCCTGTTTTGCAGCAGTGCTGCAATATGGGCCACCTGTAACAAAAACAGCAGCAGTGTTATCACCAACACCCCCCCTCACAAGGCCGGTCGGAGTTAGTTGCCAGGTCTGGTTTGCATTCCTAGTCCGGCCATGTCTACAGGGGGCTCCCTCTCATACCTTTGTGTGTGAGACATTCTGCCTTAAGCTTTACAGGGAGCTCCCTTTCATCCCTGTGTGTGTGAGACGTGCTTCTGTAAGCTCTACAGGGAGCTCCCTCTCATCCTTCGATGTGTGAGATGGTTCACTGACAAAACATCGACACCCAAAACATTCCCATACCACAATATCGAGTCATAAATCAAATCATAAATATAGATGTAAAAAATATCGACATCCTATATTTATAAAGTTAAGTATAAAAATATTTAAAAAAACATATCAATGACATAAATATAAATTTAAAAAAGATTGTTTTTTATATATATATATATAAAATAGTAAATATTAAATATATTAAATAATAAACTTAATTTAAAAAAATAAATAAATTGAATATACATTTTAACAAAAATAACAAATAAACTTAATTTAAAAAAAGTTAAACACACATATATAATAATTATTATATATATTTACTGTAAAACAATTAATAAACTATTAATTCTAATTTATTTCATAATTTTAAAAATATAACAAATAAATATATATATACATATACCAATAACATAAAGTTTATGTTTAAAAAACATTTCAATATTAGTTAAAACATTAAACTAATTAAACTTACATTTCCTACTCTAGTCAATGCAACAGTAGGGAAAGTGTTGGATAGCGGAGGGGTAAAAATGACTATTCCCAATCCATTGAGTGTAATAGTAGGGAAAGTGTTGGATAGCGGAGGGGTAAAAATGACTATTCCCACTCCAATGAGTGCAACAGTAGGGAAAGTGTTGGATTGCGGATGGGTAAAAATTACAATTCCCTCTCCAGTGAGTGCAACAGTAGGGAAAGAGTTGGATAACAGAGGGGTAAAAATGACTACTCCCACTCCTGTGAGTGCAACATTATGGAAAGTGTTGGGTAGCGGAGGGGTAAAAATTACTATTCCCACTCCAGTCAGTGCAACAGTAGGGAAAGTGTTGGATGGCGGAGTCGTAAAAATTACTATTCCCACTCCAGTGAGTGCAACAGTAGGAAAAGAGTTGGATAGCGGAGGGGTAAAAATTACTATTCCCACTAAAGGGTCAGTGCGCCAGTAGGGAAAGTGTTGGATAGCGGAGAGGTAAAAATTACTATTTCCACTTCAGTGAGTGTAACAATAGGGAAAGTGTTGGATACCGGAGGGGTAAAAATTACTATTCCCACTCCAATGAGTTCAACTGTAGGGAAAATGTTGGATAGAGGAGGGGTAAAAATTACTATTCCCACTCCAGTCAGTGCAACAGTAGGGAAAGTGTTGGATAGCGGATGGGTAAAAATTACTATTCCCACTCCAGTCAGCACAACAGTAGGGAAAGTGTTGCATAGCGGAGGGGTAAAAATTACTATTCCCACTCCAGTGAGTGTAACAGTAGGAAAAGTGTTGGATAGCAGAGAGAAAAAAATTACTATTCCGACTCCAGTGAGTGTAACAGTAGGAATAGTGTTGGATAGCAGAGGGGTAAAAGTTACTATTCCCACTCCAATGATTGCAACAGTAGAGAAAGTGTTGGATAGCGGAGGGATAAAAACATACTTTTCCCACTGTAGTCAATTCAAAATTAAAAACAAAATATCAACAACAAAAAATATTTGAAAAACATAATAAATTAAAAAAAATACATAAAAAAGTTTAAAATGAAAATACAAATATATTTAATATTATAAATGTAACAAAAATAAAAACATTATAATTTTAAATACATATCACAAATACCTACAAATATTATATTAAATAACATATAAAAATATTTTTCAAACAAATATTTTTAGTTAGAAATTATTTATAAACCTAAACATTATTACATAAAATTATTTTATAAACATCCTACCCTATAACACCACACAATTTACAACCCACATCTAAATTAAAAATAAAATATACTTTCATAATTAACATAATTAATTATCAATTAAATAAATATTACACACCTAAAATTAATTAAACAATTTTCATATTTAATTATTTTCTATTAATTAAATAATAATAATTAACAACTAATTAATTATTTAAAAATAAATTACTTATATAAACCCTCTACCCCTATAAACCCCACAGTCTGCACCTAAAATAAATTCCACAATTTCAATATTTCATTATCAATTAATTAATATTAATTAACATATAGGTGTCCATTACGATGTCGGGCGGATAAAAATCCGCCACCAACCACAGTGGCGAAAATCCGCCCACCTACACCCTCTGAATACCGACCGAGCAATTACGATGCCGCGAACCGAAAACCGCCGGAGGCGGAAAATAAACAGAAAAAACCGCCCGCCCATGTCCGAGTCCAAGTCCATCCGCCCGCCACGGACGGAAAGACGCACAAAAAGCCAAAACCGCCCGCCCTGACGACCGAGACACCGCCCGTTAAATTAGGATCGTACCGACATGAGCGCGGGAAATCCACAAATACACCGCCCGCCAGCGCAAACAACAGTGACGAAAATGGACACGGCGGAAGCCCTGGCGGCCACCTCCATGCACAGAAACCATCCGCTGACGAAAACAAACACACACAACATGGCTAACAAGTCCACACAGCAACCCACGCACAAAAACCCAAACACAGTACACATCCCTGAAACACCCCCCACCCCCTGGACATACAAATCAACTACAAATCCCAGAACACCAGCCACAACACACCTGAAAACAACAGACCTTCATGACACACCCACATAGGTAAGTACAAAACCAGCCCCTCCACAGACCACAACCCCCTGCAACATTACAAACTGAGGACGAAAGCACACAACACAGCGAGACAGAAAGGACAGCAGCACACCACAGACACGCACCTATCACACCCATCACCACCACCACCAAACACCTGACCCACAAACCCCCTGCACATCACACACCACACACCGCACCAGCACCACAAACACCAAAACACACACCATGGCATCACACAGAATGCCCAAGTTCACTTCCACCGAGCTGACAGTCATGGTCGACGAGATCGTCAAGGTGCACCCACAAATCTATGGCAACCAGGTCCAACAGACACCACTATCCACCAGAAACCGGTTGTGGAGCAGGATCGTAGACCAGGTCAATGCAGTCGGGAACGTTCCACGCAACAGAGGAGAAATTAACAAAAGGTGGAACGACCTCAAAAGCGTGGTCAAGAAGAAGGAGAGCAAAAATCGAGAGCTGGCTGCCAGGACTGGCGGAGGGAATCCCGCGCTATTCAAGACCTTCAAGGCGTGGGAGGAGAAGGTGCGAGTCATCATACATCCGGAGATCCTCACCGGATTACCAGGGGGAGTGGAGGCTGGTAAGTACAAACAAACGTATACCAGCACACCGCTATGTACTCACATGCACTACCACCATGCCATAGCTCCTAGGGACAAACACCCCCATGTCCAGTACACAATACACAAGACATCACCCACACATGCAACAGACACTCACACACACTCAGCCCAAAGCTACCAACTAACAAAACCATGGGGGCATGTGTACAGTCAGCCAGCACCGCAACTACCACCAGGTCCCCTTGTACTCCAGATGCGCCAGAATGAGCACTCCCCACACCCACATCCATGTGTCCGCCATAGCTGCACTGACCGACAATTAACAGGTAAGTAGCCGGAACACAAAGACAGTGGGTCGGAGGGGGACAGCTGAAGTAAAACACCCACCAGGCCCCCACCACCACAGACCAGCAAGGTGGAGCACACCCCACATCCATGTGTCCGCCATAGCTGCACTGACCGACAATTAACAGGTAAGTAGCCAGAACACAAAGACAGTGAGTCGGAGGGGGACAGCTGAAGTAAAACACCCACCAGGCCCCCACTACCACAGACCAGCAAGGTGGAGCACCCCTCCCTCCCAGTACCATGTGGCATCCATTGCATTGCGCACTCAGAAACAACCTGTAGGTGGGAAACTGTACAGGGCGGGGCGTCTGTAGGCATGAGGACTGTACTACGACTGACACATGGGACATGACACGTAGCAGAGGAACACGCAGCACTGCTCCCAGTCACAATCATGAGACCAATGTGCACACGGACATGTTCAACAGAGTCAAACCCCACATGACCTATCACAGATACAGCAACACCTAAGGAGCCACGTCTGCATGTACAAGTCCCACTGGAGCACAGACCCACACGGCAGGCACTGTGCCACCCATCACACACATCAGCAACACCATCGAAGTCCTGTCCATGTAGTCCTCACTGCCTGTCACCCACACATCGTACAACAACGCCCACGTAAGACAGACCGTACTAGAAGTAACAGCTTGGAACCACAAAATTGCACACAAAGACAACTGGACCCATGAAACACACAGGCACACAATGCACATTCAACATATCATCCATCTCATCTCACAGCCACAATGTCATGATAGGTATGACATCCGAACAGCTGGCCCTCATACAGTAGACATGCAAAGATACCTGCCCATGACAAATCAAGTGCCTGCAGTGACCGAAGCGCACGTCACACTGTGAATAACGACACACATAACATAGTCAACACCCCAAGAGCACAGCACTGATGCACATGTACCAGGGCAGTGCGCACACAAAGGAATTAGCCCATCTTCAATACGACGTGTGGCACACAACAAGCACGAACTCACAACATTGCTACCAATGTGATGTCCATGAATGATAACAGTCAGCAGATATTCCGGCCATGTGAGACAGACACACACCTTTGTCCATGCACTGTCACGTTGCCAGAACACATGTCACGTTCTGCACCCATTACCCACAGCATGTACCCCAAAAGCATATTTCAACCCAAGAGCGTTTAGGGGGCTGTACCCCCTTCTGGCATCAGCGTACCTAAGCGTTCCATCCCTCCCCCTAAACTATCGTTCAACCCAACATCGCCGATGGTCCTGGAGCACGCATACACACGAGCCACAAAATGTAGGAGCATAGCAACACACACCCATCGGCATTGCAAATCCGTCCCATGCCACATGTCCACATCACAGAGACCCATTGCCTAGCCCACGCATACACACATCGTACATCCACACACACGCCACTGGGAAACCTGTGCATGACAGTGCACGAACTGTGAATGTCAGACAACCAATACATACTTTGCTAGGTGCAACACAATGACCCATCTCATCCTCCCCACAGGTGCAGAACTGCTGGATGCTGGAGAGGGTGACAGCAGCCAGCACAGCCAGTCCGCAAGCCCCTGACCCGGACTCACGGATGTAGAGGAGCTGGACACCTCTCCGGACACGGACCACCCAGCAGGCCCATCTGGAGTGGCAGGGCACAACCGCTCCCCAGGGCCCCTCCTGCCTACCAACCCATCACCCAGGGCTGCTGACCAGTCACAGACCCCTGCTGCCACAGCCGTTGCGGCCACCACCACCGCCGCAACCACCGCCGCAACCACCACCACCACGCCATCCCTCGCCACAGCCCCTGTGCAAGGGTCGGCACGGCCGTCGGGCTCCACCCTGGGAGCCAGAGCGAGGACCGTGGTGAGCAATGTGGCTAGTGGGCAGGTCGGTGGCAGCAGTACTGGTAGGAGGAGCAAGGTCAGGCCAACGCCAACTGTGCCTGGGAGCCAAGCCCTACCGCCAATCGACAGAGTCCTTGGGGCCTATGAAGAGGCCCAAGGCGAATGGGCCAGGTCGGCAAGCGACACGCGGGAGGTCCTTGCGGTGTTGAGGTCCATGGACGCCCACATGGGCCAAATCGCGGCCCTCATGGGCCAGCTGGTGGTGGGGGGGAGGGCACAAGCAAGGCCAGCAACACCACCTCCGCCACCACCTGCTGTGGCGCAGGCTCGTGCAGCATCGCGTTCCCCTGCGTCCACAGCGAGTGAGCACTCCTCAGCCACCACCAGCGGAACATCAACAC
The DNA here is from genome assembly GCA_963921515.1 of Calotriton arnoldi. Classification (NCBI taxonomy): domain Eukaryota; kingdom Metazoa; phylum Chordata; class Amphibia; order Caudata; family Salamandridae; genus Calotriton; species Calotriton arnoldi. The sequence goes on along the minus strand of CAWUFW010010054.1, from coordinate 422,848 downwards.
CCCCCACCAAACGTGGAAGGGGCCGTCCGAAGAGGAAACAGGTGTCCAGAGAGGACTTCGCCCACACCAAACGCCAGTGAGTCAGCCAGCCACCTTGACCACCTACTGCATTGACTTGTAATACGATCCTACCCCACACTGCCATGTGAATGGCATGTGTCTGTTGGACTGTGGACATAGAACTCCATGGGTACACCTTGACCATCACGCAGCCATGACCGTCAACTCATTGTCACAGCATGCACCACATTTGTCATCACCTTGCACACAATCACATGTCACCGCTGTTAATAAATACACCTTGATCACAATCGGCTTAATGTGTCCTGGGTTTATTCCACGATGTGCAATCGCCACCATGAGCAGAAATGCATCTGCTGTGTGGCATGTCGATGGGACAGGAGAGGCTGCAGGGACCTAGGGGTGAAAAACAGAACAAGAGTACATTCAATGAGTGTGTCACACACTCATCACACAGTACTTGTCACCAACTACAAGCAATGCACACACATCTCACAGAGCAACAGGGCACAATGCTACAGCCACTGTCAGTGGCATACCAACCTGGACATGGACCATTGACACACAGCACTCAGTGAACAAAAGGCCCCCGTAACAGAGCACACATACACCTGCACAACTACAGCTACATCAGCCGTCGTACATGGTCACTCACCGTCAAGTGAAGTAGCGGGCGATGAGCTGCTGACGCACATTCACAGCTTCATCCTCTCCACTGTCCTCTTCACTGGAGCTGTCCAGGTCTGCAGGCTGGGGCCCTGGTTGATCTCCGTCATCCACAATTAGGGGGATCTGCTTGCGGATCGCCAGATTGTGCAGCATGCAGCAAGCCACAATTATCTGGCACACCTTCTGTGGGGAGTATGCCAGTGCGCCCTCGGTGCGGTCCAGGCATCTGAACCTGGACTTGAGGAGGCCAAAGGTCCGCTCAACCACACGTCTGGTCCTCCCATGTGCCTCATTGTAGCGTACATCTGCTGGGCTCCCAGGACGTCGTAATGGGCTGAGCAGCCAGGGTCCATTCGGGTAAGCAGAGTCACCTGGGTGTGAGGGACACAGAGAACCGTTGCAATTCCAACTGGACACAAGACAGCATCGCACAGCCAGCACGCTACACTACTCCACATACTCACCAACAATCCAGCCACGGTCCGGTTGCAGATTGGTCATCAGACGTGGTAGGATGCTGTTGCGCATGATGTGCGCGTCATGGGCCGATCCTGGGAATTTCGCACACACGTGTGTGATCACCATGTCCGCAAGGCACACCACTTGCACATTCAGGGAGTGCGTGTGCTTCCGGTTGCGGTAGAGGTGCTCGGTGGCCTGTGGTGCAACAAGGCCAACATGGGTGCAGTCTATTGCACCAACGACGTGGGGGATTCGTCCAAGAGCATAGAATGCACCCTTCACTGCCGCCAATTCACGAGCCCTGGGGAAGCGGATGTATCTGTTCCTGTACAGCATCATGGCTGACAGTACATCCCTGAGCACCATGCTGAACATGGGTTGGGACATCCCACCTCCACTGCCCACTGTGTGCTGGAATGACCCAGTGGCGAAGAAATGCAGTGCAGCCATCACCTTAGCCGTGGGGGTGAATGCTGTTGGATACACCCTGCGAGGACGGAGGTGGGGTTCCAACAAGACACATAGACGATGCAGGGTGGGTCGGTCCAGACGATATTTGCGGATGACCTCAACATCCACCATGTCTGACAGCAATTGGTAGGGGCGATGAATGTTTGGTCTCCGCCTAGGAAAGATGGAAGTGAACACATGTCAAAGCAACACGCCACATGGCATATTCACATACACAGAACATAAATGACTGAGCAGGCAATTGAATGACAGAACGGCTGACAAGTAGGGACAGCACAGCCACAATACACTTACACAGGTCCCCTACCAATAGCAATGGGCAGTGACACACACCATTGCTATGAGCATGCACATGGGGAGTTAGGCCTTAACAACTTGTAAGGCATGCTGATGGCAACAGACTGCATATTCGGTAAGCTGCAACACCACGGCAACATGACTAGCTGCTGTGCATCACACTGCTTCCGAGGCTGGGTGTGTAGGGCACACACCAACAACGCTATGGACACAGGCTGAGCGGCCAAAACAATTGGGACCGGTGGCACGAGGGGATATGAGACAGTCATTGATGTCCCTACTGCACCCTAAGTACAGCACTGTACGGATCACACCTCCAGAAACATTGACAGGTGTACACATTGACAGCCCCATGCCGACACGGCTGTGTGCTTGCAACTACACATCACAAGTGACACGTAACATTGCACGTGCCAAGTGGCAGATGTACATAGTGAAAGATGGCATGTGTGTGCATATGCATATCCCATGCTCCCATGCCAATGTGTACATGATGATGTTCCTACATACATGTGGAGGCTGAGCACTGGCCGTCCCTGCCTATGCACACAGCATGTTGTGGCCCTGTCCATTGTGGACCTGCACCCACACGCAAATCATGGCCACACCTGCAGATGCATTGCGCACATTATACTGTGTGGTGCACATGGCATCAGCGGACTGTACCCGGCATGGGCCAGGCCCTTACGGCCAACTCCAATGACCCTCGCGGTTGCACCCTGCGTGTTCCACTGTGGAGGTAGGCGTCCATGGCCAGCTGGGAGCAGGCCAACGTCTGCAATTGAAGCTGCCAGACATGGTACACGAATCGCAGCAGCTTGTACCCACTGAAACGGCCCCAGGGGGTAATATGTGTGTGTGAGTGGGACAGGCATAACCACAGCTACCTGGCACTGCAGCCTGGCACCCCTCGACGACAGCTGCTGCTGCCACCACTACACCTACACGTGGATGACGCTGAGGACATGTCCAGGTCCACTCACCAGCGAGGAGCTGGAGAACCTGGATTCCGTGCTCCACGCACACTGCACATGGCTATTCCTTGCGAAAGTTGTGTGTGAGAGACAACTGCAGTGGGTGTGGGTGTGCATGTGGGGGACACACATGTCGTTGCTCCTCAGCACTATGAGTCAGAGCCTGTGGAGTACAGACATGCACTGCACACCATGCTGGCTGCAGGTGGCATGGGTATGTGAGCTCTCGGGCGCTTTGACCTGTCTGTCCCTCCCGAGTGGTGGTACATGGCAACTTCATGTCAGACATCCAGTGACACAGACAATTGGCAATGCAGGTCTCAGTGCACTTGTTGGTCGTGTGGAAGTCAGGCTGGGGCCATGCTGCCCTTCTCAGTCCCAGCAGGCCTGGCCTGCACATTGACTGCACAATGCCAGTAGGTGCCGACACAGACTGCCTAGTGGGTTACATGTGTCTCCTGTTCAGGACCCCCCGGATGAGCGCTTACTCTGCACTGTCGATTGGACACACCATGACTCGTGATAGGGATGTGTGTGAGAGATAGTGGCACTGAATGTGACCTTCGTTGCGGGGTGGGCCATGCACAGGGCGAGTACGCTGATGGTTGCGCAGTGTTGGTCACAGTGGGTACACCCACACAGATGTGTTGCCTTGTGATCTTTTTCTAGGTCAGCCTGACAATGGACAGTAGATGTGGGCAGGCTACACATTGCTCGATGTGCTGTCTATGTGCATGTGCATTCACACCAGGCACAACTGCCCCTGCACATGTGACCCCTGCTGCACTCAGTGCTGGGTCTGTTGAGCTGATGCACCGTCTGTGCGTGGGGCAGACAGCTCTGCTCACTTCCGTCATTGCCCATGACATCACTTTGCCGCAGGTGACATGGTTCATGGAGGGCCCACATGTACGCGTGGGTGGACTACACAAGACTGTCCAATGGTTGTCACCCCCAGTCAGTGCTTCGAATGGGAAGTATGTGGTGCTGGTACTCATTTTGCTGTGTCGAGTGTGCGGGGCTAGGTGCGGGGCTACATGCAAGACATGGGTAGGTCATCGGCTTATCTACTAGTTGCAATACACACGAGACATGTCTTTTTCTGACCACATCAGGGGCATTCCTTAAACTAACTGAAAGTCAAACAGTTATCTTTTACACTGTCCTCATGGCCTCCCCTCGCTCACACCAATATGCATTTGCACATGAGAAGCTAGCGCATGCACAAGCAGCTCCAAGCTCGCCCCAGAGAGGCCAAGGAGTGTATGTGTGGGTCCAGTTGTACATGTGGTCTGTCTCACGGTATAATTAGTGGCGTTACGCCGTCCACATGCGTGGTGCCCCGACTCGAGACCCGGGCAACATTGACAATGCATGACAGGCTCCGCAGTCCGGATACACCACCTGCAACACACAGAGGCTGTAGCTGCCCTAGCGGGCCAGTCCGCGTCCAACTGGAGCTCATGGCCCCACACATTCACTCTTTGGCCTCTCTGGGGCGAGCTTGGAGCTGCTTGTGCACGCGCTGGCTTCTCTGTTGCAATGGCATGTAACGTGTGTGGGTGTATTGTCAATGGGTGGGATGGTGCGAGCCACCTTCCGTGACGTCACTGCTGCTTGTGATGTGTGCGTCCCCCCACTACTTCCATTTGACTTGTGCCATACTACACATTGTGGATGTGTTGCCTGCGTGATGTGACAAGGATGAGCGCGCCATGACCTCTCACCCACCATGCTCTACTGCCATCCCGTGCCCTGGATTGCCTGTGCAAGTGGACAATGTTGGGGATACACCAGGTCGACAGGGGATGTGAGTGCCTTGGCAAGGGCCTGGCGGACGCGCAGCAGTATCCGGCATGTCCACGGAGGGTGGGCTGACGTCTACACTTGATGCGGCATTGTTCGTGTGCCCGCCTGTTGTGCACACACGAGTTCACATTCGTCACCAGACAGGTGGTCTTTACAGATTCCCAGGAGTGCGCCAATGTACTGGTCCTGAGTCCTCCCAACACAGCGTGTTTCAACATTGCATGTGCGCACCTACCCGTCACACCAACCCACCTGAGCCATGCGTAACTCCCGCTTCACATGACACATGTGTGTCTCCCACAGTTGTGCTACTCATTTGCGTTGACATCCAATGACAGTGGACTACATGGTCATCTCACGACTGCCGTGTACTTCACACACTCTCATCCTCTCTCATTCGTACTTGTGAAATGAATCAGCAGAGACACATTGTTGCTTCAAGCCATGTATTGGGACTAATGTCCTCTGTGATGCAGTATAGTGAACACTACTGGCAGCGAAGTGCATGTGGAGGATATACTCAGCATGATTACACATAGCATAGGGTGTAGGGGTACAGTGATTAGTTGTTGACTGTGGGATGTGGGCTTCAGAGTTCCAACTGCTTAGCCGTTGGTGTGCTAATGTACATTTGCTAATTACTGTGGTGCTGCTGACTGACACAGACAGTATACATTTAGCCTACCAGTCCGCTTGTCATCATGGGCACAGTGCATCTCAGTTCCATGTTACAGGTTTGCTGCTATGGTTACTCATACACACGTGCGTGGAGGTGACATCAGGGCATGGGCTTACGTGCATGCAAAGGCGTCCCACTTGTTGTTGCGATGTGGTGGGTACTGGCCATGTCACAGTCACTGGGCTCATGTTGTTGGTGGATGCACTTGGTGTCCATGCAAAGGTCCTGGCACGGACGTTCAGAGGGAGGTGTGGTGACAGCTCTCACATACTACAGCAGGACGATTGCTGTCCACTGACCGGTGCATATGTTCATGGGCGCAGGATCCATATCATGGCATGGTTGTACGTGCAGTTCTGTCCATGTGGTTGCCATACACAAATCCCATGCCTCTGCCTCCCCCTGTTCATGCAGAGTTACTGGATGTGATGAGGTACAGGGTGCATTTCCCAAATAGTATCAGATGTCATGGCAGTGTAGTTGTTGTTGTGGTGTCAGTTGCAGGTTGCATGGTGTAGTAGTTGTACTGGTAACTGCCTAGTCCGTGCGTAAGCCAAGCATGGGTACGGTGTGGGACATCATTGCTCAATTGGGGGTCTGGCGACGGGGCCCGACGAATTGACAGGTTGTCAGGAATGCAATACCTTCCAGCAGGGCTTCCATGGCATTGGTGGTGGACATGGTTGCCAGCCAATGTAGCGGATGGTGGCTGTCAAGGTGTTGGTCGTGAGTTGTCCCTTGTAGGAGCATGATGGGACATGTTGGATGGCATTCGATGTAACTGTAATCCATTATCCGTCGTGTGGAGGCACAGTGGTCCCATTGCAGTGTGGGTCCGATAGTCGCCACATACGCCATGCCCCCATAGGCTGAACAGGCCCTGTCGTGGGCGTCCAGGGGGTTGAATAGTTGTAGCAGGTCCGCCCTTGGACATGCCGGGTTGGAGAGACATAACTCCACAGGATAGTAGAAGGGACACCTCCGACAGTAGAAGACGGGGATGACGCAGCTGAACAATGCGATGCGGTAAGTTAGTCGGTAACTTACGTTCAGCAAGGCCAGATTGTCACATCCCAATATCTGTATCAGGTTATGTTTGTACAGCTTGATCTGTCCGGCGTAGTTGGGTAGGTGTGGTGCAAGTGCCATTTTGCTGCAGGGCGCTGTGGTGGCGTGCTCCGGCTGTCTGTGCAGTCTGCAGAGTGCAACCTCCGATGTTGCTGGGAATTCTGTAATGGTCGTAGGGAGGCAGGACTTGTGTTATGTTGGCTTGTGCGGAGGACACGGGCCCTCATCCCACATGCTTCTCTGAATGGTCAAGGTCAGTGGTGTCTGACTCCTTCCAGATAACTTGCATGTGAACCACATGGGGGAGTGTTATCATTTCTTCTTTCCGTTCTGAATGTTCTTTGGTGTTATGCGCTATCTGCCCTGTGGCCGCTTCCCTCTGCATGCCTGTGTTGGGCTTTGTTTGGTGCAATGACTGTTTTCTCCGGCTTGTTTAGTCGGGATGTGGTTTCACAGTGGGAATGGAAGGTCATTCGGTGCTGTCTCCTCTCCCGTGTGTGGGCAGCAGGCTGCTTTTCCGCTGTACGTTGGGCCTTGTGTTATAATTGGTCCCACCTGTTGTCTGTCCCCGGTATCTTTGATGTTACGTATTGCATGTCTTGTTATTGGGTGCAGGGTGGCACCGGTGTTTCTGTGTGGTACTGGCGTACCTTTTCCCGACGGGGTCCATATTCTGATGGGTGATGTTGCCTCCGCTGTGTGCTTCGCCGTGTTTTGCACACAGGGGTGTGTCCTAATGTGGCGTGACGTCACTGACATGTTCGGGTCAGTTGTGTGACGTCAGGTTGGCAACAGTGAATTGCCGGTTGGGGACATGACTGTGGCAGGGCTGTCACGTGACATGTGCGTTCTGGGTGGTGCTGGTGTGTGTGGTGTTTGGTTGTGACCCTGTGTTGTTTGTGTGCGGCGCATGCATTGCGCTGCCGTTGGCCTCTGCGTTGTGCGCATGTGTGGGTGCAGTGGTGGATGTGTCGTGTCCACGCAGGGGTGTCGGGGGGGGCCATATACAGTTTTCCCGCCCTTGCACTGTGTGCGCTGTTTGCGTGCCCCTGTTGTGTGTCTGCCTACCTGCGTCGCCGCGGTGCGTTGACTCCTGGGTGCTGCATCAGGTAGAGCATGGGGAGGGCCTGCAGTGCTGGATTCATGCTCGGGGGTCCGCCTCTTTGCTATCCGTACTGTGCGTTCGGTTTTCCGCCTTGCTTTCACGTGCGGTGTCTCTTAGCCGGGGGAACTGTTTGGTTCTGGCATCGTAATTTGTACGCCGGGCGGTACGTGATTTCGTCGGGCGTTGTGTCTCCATTGGGCCGCGCCGCTCCGTGAACGGGCGCACTTTGATGGCGGACGGCGTCGCTGGCGTACGGGCGGTGTTTGGCTGTCTTTTCGCATCCTAATTGGGCGGGCGTGTGTGCTGTGGCGGGCGGACGGTAACTGGTGCTTTTTGCATCCGCCAGCACGGCGGTGGTGCTTCCGCCCGCCATCCTAATGGGCCCCCTAATTATTAATTTATTAAATAAAAATAAATTTCTTCCCACCCTTTACACCTAAAAACCCCAAACCCCGCACCTAAAATTAATGACACAATTTCCATATTTAGTTATCAATTAATTAATTATTATAATTAACAACAAATGAATAAAGAATTAAAAATAAATTACTTCCCACAATTAACACTATAAAATCTCAATTTGAATAAATATAAATAAATAAAAAATATATAATTAATGTATTATAATTAAATTACTTCCCACCCTATTCCCCTATCAACCCACAACCCGTTACGGAACTAAAAAATGCAAAATTTAATTAACATAAAATTGATAACTTCTACAAGTTTAACACATATATTAAAAAACATAAACAATACTTATACAAAAAAATACATCACATACATTTAAAATATATACTAAAATACACAACACAAATTAAAAAATCGATATTTTACACAACTATATTTTTGCAAATGATATTATTGACTTCTATATTTTTTATAAACAATATTTCTTACGTTCAAATCGATATTCTTGACCACGATATTCTTGCTGTCGATATTTCCCACTGACGATATTTAGGACTCGATATTTCTGTAGTTCGAAATTCCCAACTCGATCTTTTGTCTGCACACCATGTGAGACGTGCTGCTGTAAGTTCTCAGGGAGCTCCCTCTCATCCCTGTGTGTGTGAGATGTGCTGCTGTAAGCTCTACAGGGAGTTCCCTCTCATTGCCAGTATGTGTAAGACGGGCTGCTGTAAGCTCTACAGGGAGCTCCTTCTCATCCCTCTGTGTGTAAGACGTACTGCTGTGAGGTCTACAGGGAGCTCCCTCTCATCCCTGTGTGTGTAAGACGTGGTGGCTCAAGCTCTGCAGGAAGCTCCCTCTCATCCCTGTGTGTGTAAGATGTGCTGCTGTAAGCTCTACAGGGAGCTCCCTCTCATCCCTGTGCGTGTAAGATGTGCTGCTGTAAGCTTTGCAGGGAGTTATCTCTCATCCCTGTGTGTGTGAGAAGTGCTGCTGTAAGCTCTACAGGGAGTTCCCTCTCATCCCTCTGTGTGAGACATGCTGATGTAAGCTCTGCAGGGAGATTCCTCTCATCCCTGTGTGTGTAAGACGTGCTGCTGTAAGCACTGCAGGGTGCTCCTTCTCATTTCTGTATGTGTGAGATGTGCACCTGTAAGCTCAGCAGGGAGTTCCCTCTCAGTGCTTTATGTGTGAGACGTGCTGCTGTAAGCTCTACAGGAAGCTCCCTCTCATGCCTTTATGTGTGAGACGTGCCGCTGTAAGCTCTACAGGGAACTCCCTCTCATCCCTGTATGTGTGAGATGTGCTGTTGTAAGCTCTGCAGGGAGCTCCCTCTCATCCCTCTATGTGTGAGACGTGCTGCTGTAAGCTCTTCAGGGAGCTCCCTCTCATCTATGTGTGTACGAGACGTGCTGCTGTAAGCTCTAGAGGGAGCTCCCTCTCATCCTTCTATGTGTGAGATGTGCTGCTGTTAGCTCTACAGGGAGCTCCCTCTCACCTTTGTGTGTGTGAGATGTGCTGCTGTAATGGTACAGGGTGCTCCCTCTCATCTCTCTGTGTGTAAGACATGCTGCCGTAAGCTCTACAGGGAACCCCCTCTCATCCCTATGTGTGTAAGACGTGCTGCTGTAAGCTCTACGTGGAGCTCCCTCTCTTCCCTTTGTGTATAAGACGTGCTGCTGTAAGCTCTACAGGGAGCTCCCTCTCATCCCAGTAAGTGTGAGACGTGCTGCTGTAAGCTCTGCAGGGAGCTCCCTCTCATCCCTGTTTGTGTAAGATGTGCTGCTGTAAGCTGTACAGGGAGCACCCTGTCATCCCTCTATGTGTGAGACGTGCTGCTGTAAGCTCTACAGGGAGTACCCTCTCATCCCTTTGTGTGTAAGACGTGCTGCTGTAAGCTCTGCAGGGAGCTCCCTCTCATCCCCGTGTGTATAAAACGTGCTGCTGTAAGCTCTACAGGGAGTTCCCTCTCATCCCTGTATGTGTGTGATGTGCTTTTGTAAGCTCTACAGGGAGCTCCCTCTCATCCCTGTATGTGTAAGACATGTTTCTGTAAGCTCTGCAGGGAGCTCCCTCTCTTCCCTTTATGTGTGAGATGTGCTGCTGTAAGCTCTGCAGGGAGCTCCCTCTCATCCTTGTATGTGTGAGACGTGCTGCTGTAAGCTCTGCAGGGAGCTCCCTCTTATCCCTGTATGTGTGAGATGTGCTGCTGTAAGCTCTACAGGGAGCTCCCTCTCATCCCTCTATGTGTAAAACGTGCTGCTGTGCTCTACAGGGAGTTCCCTCTGATCCCTTTGTGTGTAAGACGTGCTTCTGTAAGCTCTGCAGGGAGCTCCCTCTCATCCCTGTGTGTATAAGACATGCTTCTGTAAGCTCTACAGGGAGTTCCCTCTCATCCCTGTATGTGTGAGACGTGATGTTGTAAGCTCTAGAGTGAGCTCCCTCTCATCCCTATGTGTGTAAGACTTGCTGCTGTAAGCACTGCAAGGAGCTCCCTCCCATCCCTGTATGTGTGAGACATGCTGCTGTGAGCTCTACAGGGAGCTCCCTCTCATCCCTGTGCGCGTAAGATGTGCTGCTGTAAGCTTTGCAGGGAGTTCTCTCTCATCCCTGTGTGTGTGAGAAGTGCTGGTAAGCTCTACAGAGAGTTCCCTCTCATTCCTCTGTGTGAGACATGCTGCTGTAAACTCTACAGGGAGCTTCCTCTCATCCCTGTGTGTGTAAGACGTGCTGCTGTAAGCACTGCAGGGTGCTCCTTCTCATTTCTGTATGTGTGAGATGTGCTTTTGTAAGCTCTACAGTGAGCTCCCTCTCATCCCTGTATGTGTGAGATGTGCTGTTGTAAGCTCTGCAGGGAGCTCCCTCTCATCCCTCTGTGTGCGAGATGTGCTGCTGTAAGCTATACAGGGAGCTCCTGCTCATCCCTGTGTGTATAAGACGTGCCTCTGTAAGCTATACAGGGAGTTCCCTCTCCTCCCTGTATGTGTGAGACATGCTCCTGTAATCTCTGCAGGGAGCTCCCTTTCATCCCTGTATGTGTAAGATGTGCTTCTGTAAGATCAGCTGGGAGCTACCTCTCCTCCCTTTATGTGTGAGACGTGCTGCTATAAGCTCTGCAGGGAGCTCCCTCTCATTACCGTATGTGTGAGACATGCTACTGTAAGCTCTACAGGGAGCTCTCTCTCATCCTTCTATGTGTGAGATATGCTGCCTCAAGCTTTTCAGGTAGGTCCCTCTCATCCCTGTGTGTGTAAGACGTGCTGCTATAAGCTCTACAGAGAGCTCCCTGTCATCCCTCTATGTGTAAGACGTGCTGCTGTAAGCTCTGCAGGGAGCTCCCTCTCATCTCTCTATGTGTGAGACTTGCTGCTGTAAACTCTGCAAGTAGCTCCCTCTCATTCCTGTGTGTATGAAATGTGCTGCTGTAAGCTCTACATGGAGTTCCCTCTCATTCCTGTGTGTGTAAGATGTGCTGCTGTAAGCTCTACAGGGAGCTCTCTCTCATCCTTCTATGTGTGAGATATGCTGCCTCAAGCTTTTCAGGTAGGTCCCTCTCATCCCTGTGTGTGTAAGACGTGCTGCTATAAGCTCTACAGAGAGCTCCCTGTCATCCCTCTATGTGTAAGATGTGCTGCTGTAAGCTCTACAGAGAGCTCCCTGTCATCCCTCTACGTGTGAGACGTGCTGCTGTAAGCTCTGAAGGAAGCTCCCTCTCATCCCTGTGTGTGTAAGATGTGCTGCTGTAAGCTCTACAGGGAGCTCCCTCTCATCCCTGTATGTGTGAGATGTGCTGCTGTAAGTTCTACAGGGAGATCCCTCTCATTCCCTCTGAAGGTAAGAGTTGTTGTTACGGAATGCTCTGCAGGGAGCTCCCTCTCATTCCAGTATGTGGGAAACAAGCTGCTGTAAGCTCTACAGGGAGCTCCCTCTAACCCCTGTATGTGTGAGACGTGCTGCTGTAAACTCTACAGGGAGCTCCCTCTCCCTGTATGTGTGAGATGTGCTGCTGTAAACTCTACAGGGAGCTCCCTCTCATCCCTGTATGTGTGAGATGTGTTGCTGTAAGCTCTACAAGGAGTTCCCTCTCAGCCCTCTATGTGTGAGACGTGCTGCTGTAAGCTCTACATGGAGCTCCCTCTCATCCCCTGTGAAGAGTTGTTGTTACGGAATGCTCTTCAGGGAGCTCTGTGTCAGCTCTGTTAAAAGAGACTTCTTGGTATTGTTAGCTCCGCAGGGAACTCCCTCTTTCTCCTTCTGGCTGTATGACGTATGCAGTAAGCTCCCTCTCTCTCGTGCAGCTGTGTAACTTTTATCACTTTGATGCCCTAACTGTATTGTACCTCCACGCCCTTTGAACTTTTGCCCCTTCTTTCATATATCAGGTATTTCAGCCCCTCATACATTTTCCAGAGTTTTCCAGAAAAACAGAGGTGATTTTCTATAGCCCCTGGCACCAAGGACTCAGTCAATATGCTTATCCGAATCAGGAAACCAGTTGTCCTGCAACCATCCCACATCCCACAACCCAGCTCCAAACCTTCTTTCATTAAGGAATTACTAGAACAGGAGGGATAGATTCCTATGTTTTATTTTAAAAATCAAAAATCCCAGTCGATTACACACAATATGAATTGTAACCACAATAAAGACAAATAAAATGGCAGCTGCGACTTTAATTAAAAGCACCTACCCTCATTTTACTATTTCTAAGTGCTGATCTAATTTTAGAACAGCAGAAAATAAAACCTATTTTGAGGTTCAGGCATATTACACGCCCACATACCTGTTTCAACAATAGAGCTAATGCTCAATGCAATAGCAAGGTCTGCTATTCTTGTCGCAGGAGGCCAGCTGCACTGACTGACTGACTGAAGGTTAAGTCCCTCCCATCTCAGTAGCCTCCAATTGGAACCGGAGGCGGAGATATGATTCTGTAGGGGCTGTCGCAGTGCCGCCCGGCACTAAGATTCCCCTCTATCCTTCAATTTTTGTGCACGGATTTTAGAACCTTACTCCAGTGTTGTTAAAACTCTTAGCATAAGTGTTAGAAATGGGATCTCTGGTTGGCTAAGGCTTGCGCCAAAGCCAGGCAGAGACCACCACTCTAGTCAGGGCGAGGGAGTTACACGCCAAAGATAACCCCTGCTCACCCCCTTGGTAGCTTGGCACGAGCAGTCAGGCTTATCCCGGAGGCAATGTGTAAAGCGTTTGCGCAACACACTCACAACAGCAACACACTGGGCACACCACAAAGGAAACTCCACACAAGGTTATATAAAAAATAGCCTTTGTATTATCATAAAACACATTAGATCATAATCACACAATGTACACTGTGCCAACTGGCACTAGGCAGTATTTTCAGGGGACTATATACACCTGACAGGGCCAATTGGGCCACTGTCAGGACCATCACAAAGTGGAAAGAGTAAATGTAGAACTTGTAAAAAAGGTAGGTCATAACCAGTAATTACTGACAAATACTGTACTCAGCATTATCCTGCCACATAAAAGAGGGGGACACCTAAATCATATCAGGCATGAATCTCATTAGGCATAAATCTACATTAGGCCCAAACCTTATTAGAATCACACATTATGCACCAACCTCATACGTAAAAGCACATTAGGCAAGAATCATGGTGCATAAACACATTAGGTAATAATCATCATAAACACAGGGTGCCCCAATCGGGGGCACACAACCTGGAACTGGCCCCCAGGCCAACTGGCCTCTCACAGGGGCTCAAATGCCCAACGTCCTTAATGTCAGGGCTGGCTGCAAAAAGCAGCGAAAGCAAAAGTGCGCAAAGCGCTGGGGCAGGAGTGTCTCTCACTCCTCTCTCTCTCTCTCTCCTTCTGAGGAATAAAATGCCCCCAAGCGTTGCAGCTGCCTGCGGTCTTGCAGGACAGCTGGGGAAGGTGCCAAACGAGCACTGGCACCCGCAGTGCCTGGGGAGCACTAAAAGAAGGCGCCAAACCCAGCCCCACGTTGCAGCGACCCGCATCTGCGGCGCCGCTGTGTCGAACAGCAAAGACTCTGGCACTCACAGTGCCAGTGGAGCCCTACTCGGGGACTCGCAGCTTGAAAATGGCCCCAAAGCGTTGCAGCTGCCTGCGGTCTTGCAGGACAGCTGGGGAAGCCACCAAAACAGGCACTGGCACTACTTGTGCCTCACCAACCCGGGGCCACTGCAGGGCTACTCCGGGAAGGCGGGAAATGAGGCAAGAATGCCCCCAAGGCGCTGCCGCTGCCCACTGTCAAGCGGGTCAGCGGGAAAGAAAACTGAGCACGGCACCTGCAGTGCCCGAGGCTTGGTCATGGGGGCGGGCACCGAAAATGTGCCCCGACATACCCCCAACCACCATAACACTGAGCCCCACTCACCAGGACTTCACTGCGCTCTCCCCGGTCTCCGGCGGCGGGACTCCTCCGGACTTCTCCTGCGGCGGGGGAGGCTTCGGCGGCGTCTTGCTCCTTGTCAGCAGCGGCACTTGCGGGGCTCTCTGCATGTATGGGAGCCCTGCGCCGCACTTGAGCCTCGCTTCACCCGGTCCCGCTCCTTGGGACCAGGACTTTGTTCTGGAGCCCGCGAGGCTCCTGGGCTACTTCCGCCTCGTCACGTGGCCCCGCCCACAATCAGGCTTTCCGAATGCCTGTCTTCCTGTTTCGCCGCGAGCGGCGCCCGGCGGCTTCTCCTTCTGTGCAGCTCGGTGCTGCGGCAGTGATTCCTCTCAAGATGCGGGGTAGGCACCCGTGAGGACAATAAATCAGATAAGCAGGGTGGGCACCTGCTTTCAAGGTACCGATGCGGGATGGGCTCCTGCACGGTTTCCAACACAAATTTGCGGCGATAACGCGGGGTGGGCTCCTGCTGGTCCCACGCCAAGTAGGCGAATCCCACACGGTGCAGCTTCGTGCTGCAGGCCACCAGCAGTCCTCCTGGGGCAGAAACACAGCGCTCATAAGCCCAAAAAGTCAAGCGCTCTTAAAAGGAAAAATAAAGCGCTTACAAGGGCAAAAGTCAAGCGCTCTGCAAAAATAAGTAAAGCGCTCTTCCAAAGGCAAAATAAAGCGCTCACAGGCGCTGTAGTCCAAAGTAAGCCCTTTAGGATGAAGTGGGGGGCAAAGGGCTGGGCCCAGGCAGGCCAGCTCACAGGGCCCTCCAGCAGGGAGGCAGTCCCTAGTGGCAGTTCCTCCTGGAGCCCAACAGTAGCAGCAGGCCCCCCTCAAGTCAGGAACAGCACAACAGAGAACATTTTCATGGGGTCACAGCCCCTTCTTTTATACACATATCCCCCTTTGTCACACAGCACAGGGTTGGGGGAAAACCAGATGCAACTGGTTTGGGGGAGCTTTGGAACACTTTGTTGTGCTCAGCTCCTCTCCTCTTTGTCAGGTGGGGGCTAGGTGCTCAGACGCACCACAGGGGGCGGAGCCAGCTTTGTGGAGGGAAGGCACAGCCCTATTCAGGTCCCAGGTGCAACTCCTCCCTCCCATCTACATGCAGATCTCCCTATTCACCACTGGGCAGACTCATCTTGGCTCCTGGAGCCAAGCACACTACCCAGCCCCTGTCAATCACAAGCCAGACATGCACTCCACATCAGGCAGGCAGACACACAGCACACAGAAATGCCAACTTCTAAAAGTGGCACTTGTCCACTTGTCCCAATAAATCTGCGCACACCATTGCGCAGCATTTATTCTCACGAGTTCGCACATACTAAACTCGCCCCTGCACTCCTCTCACACCAGGAATTACCATGGACACACATATCCCCCATGCATTACTATGCGAGGGCAGGACAATCTCACCACACGCACTCAGAGAGTGCACGCACTTTACACTGGGCCACAGTGCTAAAGTGCGCAGAGGCCAAAAACCACCAACACTACACAGGGAAAAGGCTAAGAGCCAGGCAAAAAGTTTAGGGGTGAACCTGCCAAAAAGGGCCAAGTCCAACACAACCCCCTTCCAGCCAAAACGCAGGGCAGACCAATCACCACCGTGATGGGCTTCCCTGCTTGGGGCGATAGAACACGGATGCGGGCCCGCAACTGCAGGGACACCCTCCGGTTCTATGCCACGGTGAACCCATATGGTTCCTTCTGAAAAAGCTGTCCGGAGCAACTGGGCTACCCCACTGGTACTCCCTAGCTGTCCGCGGCCAGGACCAGGCCCTAGGCCACCGAGATGCCACTGGTCCTTGCCCATCCACAGAGTGGGGGGTAGTAACCCCTGGCACATAGTAGCCATTCTACACTCTTCCCCTCATCAGGGCAGTTCTAAACTTGGTGAGGCACTTGGTGAGGCACAAGTAGTGCCAGCGTTGGATAGCGGGAGGGTAAAAATTACTATTCCCACTCCAGTGAGTGCAACAGTAGGGAAAGCGTTGGATAGCATAGGGTAAAAATTACTATTCCCACTACAGTGAGTGCAACAGTAGGGAAAGTAATGATTTAATATTTAAATTAAAAAAATTAATTATCAATACCAATAAAAAATTAATTAAAATTAATTACCAATTACAACATATTTAATAATTAATTAATTATAAATACCAATAAATATTATTTATTAAAAATTAATTACCTATTAATAATTAATTAACAACCAATTAATTTTCAATACCAAAAATTAATAAGTAATACAAAATGTTTACCAATTAATAATTAATTAACAGTAAATTAATTATCAATACACAAAAATATTTTCAATAATTATTTAATTACAATTAAATTACTTCCCACCCTATTCCCCTATAAACCCAACCTGCTCCGAATAATAAATTAATACAATTAATATAATTATCAATTACTCAATTAATAAAAATAAATTTCCAATTAATACAAATTAATTACCAATTAATAAAAATTAATTACCAATTAATAATTAATTAACAATTAATTATTTATCAATACCAATAAATAAAATTAAATAATTACTTAATTACAATTAAATTACTTCCCACCCTATTCCCCTATATACCGACAACCCGCTACAGAACTAAAACGCAAAATTAAATTAAAAATAATTAATAATTCCTAAAAATTAATATTTAATTTACTATAATTAAATTACTTCCCACCCTATTCCCCTATAAACCCACAACCCGCTACGGAATTAAATTACGCAAAAATTAAATAACATAAAATTCATTACTTTAAAAAAATTAAAACATACATTACAAAAATAATACATACTTTTAACACATATACTAACACTTAAAACACTATAAAAAAATTCGATATTTTTAACAACTATATTATGACTGTCGATATTATGACAATCGATATTTCTTACCTGAATTTCGATATTCTGCACCACTATATTTTGGCAATTCGATATTCTGTCCATTCTATATAAAAAACTCGATATTTTGGCAATTCGATATTAAAAATTCGATATTATGTCTGTTCACCCCAGGTCCTGAGACTGGGTTTCGGGCACCTGGGGACACACAATCCCACACTCACTCCTACTCCACTGAGACAGGACGTGAGCCCCTACACCCCTCCCACTACATTGGGACCTAGCTGGGCTACTCTGAACCTCTTCCCCAATACAGGACTGGAAGAAACCTAAGCCACTATTTTCGGAATCACTCCCCACTGCCTCTTCAGAACCTCGGGCACTTTCCCAGAGGTCTGCTTCCCATGCAAGATCCCATGGATCAGGGTGCCCACACTCCAACAGGTGTTGGCGCAACCCTGGAAAACAACAACTGAGCAGGTGCTCTCTAATAACCAGATTGAACAGTCCTTCAAAATCCTGTTCCGTGGTACACCTTACCCAGTCAATCAGTGCATCATTACAGTCATCCACAAACTCCCCCCAAGACTGGTGAGACAGTTTCCTACTGCCCCTGAACTTCAACCTGTACTCCTCTTCCTGGGAGCCAAGTACCATATTCTGGTAACTGCGAATGGGACTTCCTGCACTGGACTCCATATTGCTGCCACCACTGGATCCCACCCTCACTGGTGAATCCAGACAATTGAAACTACTCTCAGGGGATAACCTACGCTCCAGAGCTAATTTCTCCCTGGCGAAGGCCCTCTCAGCCTCCGCCATCCTCTCCTGCACTAAGACCCTCTCGGTCTCTAGCTTTTTCTCCTCCACACTCAGCTGCGCTATCTCCCTGGCATGCTCTAACCTGAGCTTCTCCAAAGCCAGCTGATGCTCCCTTTCTTCCCTCCTATCCACCCACTCCTCTGGGGACAGGGAAAGGGATGGGGCACTGCCCCTGACACTGGACCCAGCAAGGGACTCCCTATCCATGGGGTCCTCACTATCTACTGGCGTCCCTGTCCTGTCACTTTCTTCCTCCTCTTCAGACTCCTCAGGGCCCCCCTCAGACCCACCACCCTCATGGCGTGCGGCCAGGGCCCTCTTCTCCTCATTGCGCTCACAGTCCCATTCATCCTTTTGCCATTGGATCAGGTTGTCCCTAAGTTTTGACTGGGTGTCTGACCCACTCACTGCTATGTCTCTCTCCTTACAGAAATCCACCAACTCCCACATACTGTATCTAAACAGACCACAAAAATGAAAAGCAGACTCCATTTTGGCAGGACGCTCAGGGACACGTGCAACACAGGAGACCTAGGTTTCTGAGCTGAAGCAAGAGTACACAATTTACAAATGACACTTTTAGGAGAAGAATAAAATAACTAAAACTCAGAAACAATAATCCCCAAACCTGTGATTATCTAAATGCAGAGTTTGTAGTGCAACCAGTTGTCGCTGTGGTGCTGCGCAAACGCAAGTCCTATCCTCACCGCTGACAACCAATGTTAGAAATGGGATCTCTGGTTGGCTAAGGCTTGCGCCAAAGCCAGGCAGAGACCACCACTCTAGTCAGGGCGAGGGAGTTACACGCCAAAGATAACCCCTGCTCACCCCCTTGGTAGCTTGGCACGAGCAGTCAGGCTTATCCCGGAGGCAATGTGTAAAGCGTTTGCGCAACACACTCACAACAGCAACACACTGGGCACACCACAAAGGAAACTCCACACAAGGTTATATAAAAAATAGCCTTTGTATTATCATAAAACACATTAGATCATAATCACACAATGTACACTGTGCCAACTGGCACTAGGCAGTATTTACAGGGGACTATATACACCTGACTGGGCCAATTGGGCCACTGTCAGGACCATCACAAAGTGGAAAGAGTAAATGTAGAACTTGTAAAAAAGGTAGATCACAACCAGTAATTACTGACAAATACTGTACTCAGCATTATCCTGCCACATAAAAGAGGGGGACACCTAAATCATATCAGGCATGAATCTCATTAGGCATAAATCTACATTAGGTCCAAACCTTATTAGCATCACACATTATGCACCAACCTCATACGTAAAAGCACATTAGGCAAGAATCATGGTGCATAAACACATTAGGTAATAATCATCATAAACACAGGGTGCCCCAATCGGGGGCACACAACCTGGAACTGGCCCCCAGGCCAACTGGCCTCTCACAGGGGCTCAAATGCCCAATGTCCTTAATGTCAGGGCTGGCTGCAAAAAGCAGCGAAAGCAAAAGTGCGCAAAGCGCTGGGGCAGGAGTGTCTCTCACTCCTCTCTCTCGCTCTCCTTCTGAGGAATAAAATGCCCCCAAGCGTTGCAGCTGCCTGCGGTCTTGCAGGACAGCTGGGGAAGGTGCCAAACGAGCACTGGCACCCGCAGTGCCTGGGGAGCACTAAAAGAAGGCGCCAAACTCAGCCCCACGTTGCAGCGACCCGCATCTGCGGCGCCGCTGTGTCGAACAGCAAAGACTCTGGCACTCACAGTGCCAGTGGAGCCCTACTCGGGGACTCGCAGCTTGAAAATGGCCCCAAAGCGTTGCAGCTGCCTGCGGTCTTGCAGGACAGCTGGGGAAGCCACCAAAACAGGCACTGGCACTACTTGTGCCTCACCAACCCGGGGCCACTGCAGGGCTACTCCGGGAAGGCGGGAAATGAGGCAAGAATGCCCCCAAGGCGCTGCCGCTGCCCACTGTCAAGCGGGGCAGCGGGAAAGAAAACTGAGCACGGCACCTGCAGTGCCCGAAGCTTGGTCACGGGGGCGGGCACCGAAAATGTGCCCCGACATACCCCCAACCACCATAACACTGAGCCCCACTCACCGGGACTTCACTGCTCTCTCCCCGGTCTCCGGCGGCGGGACTCCTCCGGACTTCTCCTGCGGCGGGGGAGGCTTCGGCGGCGTCTTGCTCCTTGTCAGCAGCGGCACTTGCGGGGCTCTCTGCACGTATGGGAGCCCTGCGCCGCACTTGAGCCTCGCTCCTCGGGACCGGGACTTCGTTCTGGAGCCCGCGAGGCTCCCGGGCTACTTCCGCCTCGTCACGCGGCCCCGCCCACAATCAGGCTTTCCGAATGCCTGTCTTCCTGTTTCGCCACGAGCGGCGGCCGGCGGCTTCTCCTTCTGTGCAGCTTGGTGCCGCGGCGGTAATTCCTCTCAAGATGCGGGGTAGGCACCCGTGAGGACAATAAATCAGATAAGCAGGGTGGGCACCTGCTTTCAAGGTACCAATGCGGGGTGGGCTCCCGCTCGGTTTCCAACACAAATTAGCGGCGATAACGCGGGGTGGGCTCCCGCTGGTCCCACGCCAAGTAGGCGAATCCCACACGGTGCAGCTTCGTGCTGCAGGCCACCAGCAGTCCTCCTGGGGCAGAAACACAGCGCTCATAAGCCCAAAAAGTCAAGCGCTCTTAAAAGGAAAAATAAAGCGCTTACAAGGGCAAAAGTCAAGCGCTCTGCAAAAATAAGCAAAGCGCTCTTCCAAAGGCAAAATAAAGCACTCACAGGCGCTGTAGTCCAAAGTAAGCCCTTTAGGATGAAGGGGGGGGGGGGGCAAAGGGCTGGGCCCAGGCAGGCCAGCTCACAGGGCCCTCCAGCAGGGAGGCAGTCCCTAGTGGCGGTTCCTCCTGGAGCCCAACAGCAGCAGCAGGCCCCCCTCAAGTCAGGAACAGCACAACAGAGAACATTTTCATGGGGTCACAGCCCCTTCTTTTATACACATATCCCCCTTTGTCACACAGCACAGGGCTGGGAGAAAACCAGATGCAACTGGTTTGGGGGAGCTTTGGAGCACTTTGTTGTGCTCAGCTCCTCTCCTCTTTGTCAGGTGGGGGCTAGGTGCTCAGACGCACCACAGGGGGCGGAGCCAGCTTTGTGGAGGGAAGGCACAGCCCTATTCAGGTCCCAGGTGCAACTCCTCCCTCCCATCTACATGCAGATCTCCCTATTCTCCACTGGGCAGACTCATCTTGGCTCCTGGAGCCAAGCACACCACCCAGCCCCTGTCAATCACAAGCCAGACATGCACTCCACATCAGGCAGGCAGACACACAGCACACAGAAATGCCAACTTCTAAAAGTGGCACTTGTCCACTAGTCCCAATAAATCTGCGCACACCATTGCGCAGCATTTATTCTCACGAGTTCGCACATACTAAACTCGCCCCTGCACTCCTCTCACACCAGGAATTACCATGGACACCCATATCCCCCATGCATTCCTATGGGAGGGCAGGACAATCTCACCACACGCACTCAGAGAGTGTACGCACTTTACACTGGGCCACAGTGCTAAAGTGCGCAGAGGCCAAAAACCACCAACACTACACAGGGAAAAGGCTAAGAGCCAGGCAAAAAGTTTAGGGGTGAACCTGCCAAAAAGGGCCAAGTCCAACAATAAGCAATTAACAGAAAGTGGCCTGATGCCCTTTCATATATTTTTCATTTTGTAAGCCCAGTTGTTTTGAATAACAACAATAAATGAAGCACATAATTGTCAACCTTCTGGAAACTCTTTGCGAAGCAATAACAAAACAGTGTAAAATAAAGCAGTCAGCAGTTAGATGAAATTCTGTAAATATATTAATATGATCATCACATTGCACAAATAATGTAAACTAAATGTGTGTTGTATTGAACATACGTGTTCGCTCTTGCTTGATTAATTGGCACATGTAACTCAAGCAGGGGAATACCCAGAGTAGAGAAAACACAATAGTCAGAACACTCATGCCCTTTCAGTTCCTGGCTTCACTGCTGAGACTGCAGAGCCAGTTTTGAATGGGTTTCTGGCCACAGCTCAGAACCCTGACTCTACTGCGGAATAATGGGGGCACCCAACGTGAGCCGTAGGAGGGCGGCTGCACATTGATCCATCTATAGATTGGTGCTGGGTCCCGGACCGGGCTTTAGAATGGCAGTTGCCCCAACCCCTGTGGAACGAAAGCTGCACCCTCAGGGATGAACAATGTCAGTTTCGACAAGGCTGCTTACTTTGGTGGAGTCACCGCTCCGCTGCCAGCAACAACCAGGCCCGCAGTCCCTATGAGGCCTTAACTTGTGGTTAGGGCCTTATGGATACTACATGTGAGTGACTTGTTAGGATCACACCCCTACACTAAAGAATGAGCATGCTATGGGTTAGTCACTACTGTAGTTCCTCCTGCATACGAATAGATTAGGGCTATTTCCTGGTCCTGAGGAATGCCACAGCCCCTTCGAGGCAATTGAAGGGTAGAAACATGTCGACCCATTTGAGACTTTAAGGTTAGTTATGTTCGGAGAGTGCTTCTGCTTTTGGTCATACCATGAGACCTAAACTAGAGCCTTGGGTTTCCATAGGTGACTTTAATCTCTCACACTTAACATTGGCCCAACCTGCAGTCACTGAGTCCTCTGCACAGAAGCAGTCATTTGACAGTGGGGGAGTCACCGACTCCCTCGGGGAGAACTGAGGATACAAAGATCTCCGCAGGGACCTCCAGTAAGCACGCCCATCGGCCACTGCCCCCCCACCCGAAGAGGAGCAGGACGCAGTGGTGAAGCATGCCACCTCGGTGGGCGAGGTTCCCTGTTTCCTAAAATGAGATACCCCTTAATATGGGATTTCACAATCACTGTTCACATTTGCAGAAGCAGCTAGACCAGCACTGCTGGATTCGGAAGTCACAGTTTATTTTTAGTGTGTGCGAGACCTTCTGTAATTAGCGGCCTGGATATCTTCTAACAGACTCATTCCAACGAATGACATGCCCCCACCCTATGCAATCATTCCCATTCAACACACCTCCTTTCACATGCTCTGGCTTCTGTTGTGCGTATTGCTGCATTGCCGCATACCGATCACCCCGTTGACATGCCCTTACGCAGACGTTGACGCTGATGTTTCCGCAACTGCGGCCGCCGAAGAAGCTGGAGGAGTTGCGGTCGCGGAAAAACGCTAAAAACGCGGTAATCGCTGATGCACGGCGGCCGCCTGCCGCGGAAGATCGGGGAGCTTATACAGGAGCAGTATTGGTGAAGGGGGAAATCACCAACAAGTAGAAAAGGCTCCCCGCGAGAACAGTAAAGGCTGTCACCGCGAGGAAGGAGAGACAGCACAATTAGCAGGTGGAGAACCGTCTGGTCAGTAAGGGCACGGGCTCGGGTATATGGCGGGCGCACAACAGAGGTAAGTGAGGAGGCTCAGTGGATTGATTTGCCTCATATTTCAAATAATAAGTTTTGAACTGATACGGGGAACTTGCAAAAGGAGGAGAAAGTGAAATTGGACTGTGAGACGCTGATTTACTCTATAAAGGTTTAAGATATGGCCCCCAGGAAGAACAAAAGCACCCTGGAACAAAAGCAGTTGCTAAGGGATCATTCAGCAGACCAGAGGGTGTCTGGTGAAAGTATGGAGAGCCCAGGGCCAAAAGTTAGGAAAGTAACAAAGAAAAAAGGAAAAGGAATTAAGGTCGTAACGCCTAATGGAAGAGGGGGCGGGTTAGCCTCAAAATCACTAAAAGATTTCGTGGGGAAACACTTTAAAAAGGTGTTTTCACCTGCGTAGCCACCGGACGGAGAGGATGCAGAGTTTGAACAGCGGAACGAGAACAATTCATTAGATTTGGATGAGCAAATGATAGAGTCCGTAATTGTGGCAGAACATTCTCTTCAGTCTTTGTTATGCCAAAAAGACCTAACATTGTCCCCTTGGCTGTCCTCATCCCCGCGGGGGCTGTTCTCACAGGATTCGGAACCAACGACCCAGAATCAAATGGAATCTAATAGTGAGGTTTTAAGGACCGAAGGGGGGGATGAGTTGGGCACAGTAATAAGGCCAAAAGAAACTGTAAGCCAAGACCGGCATGACATCCAGAGCTCGGAGTTAAAAGAAGATGAGGGGCGAAGTTATACCTCGGAGCTGAATCTAGACATTTCTGCTACACCATCTTCCTCAATGTTGCAAATAATGATAATGTTACAAAGAACTCTACAAGGACTCTTAGAAGTCACGATGGTAAATACTGACATATTAAAAATACAAAAAGGGCATTTATACAGGATTGAGGGGGAGTTGCAAGGAATTAGGGGTCAAATGCCTTTCATGATAAGATCAGTACCAGATCCCCAGCCCCCAATTCCGGTTGAGGTGGAAGTTGAGATTGTAGAACCACCGAAGACAAATCATGAAGTCTATATCTCGAGATGTCCAATGATAGTAAAAAGAAGGGGTGATTATATAAGGTATGGATTCTCCAACTATGTGAGCCGAGTGGGAAGGAAGATACACAGAAAGGGGAAAGGTAAGGCAATGAAAAGAAGGAGGCTTGAGGAGGCTAGTGTAGAAGTAGCCGTTCAAGAACAGATGCCAACTAAGCCCCCAAGAGAAATAAGGAGGAGGAAGGGGTTACAAAAAGATTTAAAGAAGAATGCAAATAAGGTGCAACAAAATAGAAATTTAACCTTACAGCAGAATCGAGTAAGGTATATAGTACCTACAGTGGCCAAAAACTCCAGCAGCATTTTCCACCATGGGGTGTGGCCAGAATCTAGTAACAAACCTATGGCCATAACAAGAAAAAATAGCTGCCAGCCACACACGTTATCTATAATGGCAAGAAAGGAGGAAGTAGGGAATAAGTGGATTTATTTTGAATTGATACAAAAAGGAAAAGGAGGGAAAAAAACGAGGAAGAGTTCACCCTTAAATAGATCACAACTTTTACAATCATTCGCTCAGTGCCCAAGCCTGAAAGGTATTGGAACAAAAGACCTGCGGCAAGTGGGTTTTAAATTAAACCATGTAGGGAAAGAGATTACCAGGGTATTAGTATATTCAGACCTGGTAAAGATTGCGATAGGGAAGGCGGAGAGAGAGGTACTAAAGGAAGGGATACGGATAGTACCCGAAGAAGAAGTAGCAGGATTTGAGCTACAAGGTAAAGATTTTCTAAGATGCCATGCAGGCTTGGGGAAGAGACAGGTGAGGTTAATAGAGAAAGAAGTAGGAGATGGGATGGGAAATCTCAACATTGTAGCGAATAATTATGCTGTTGAGAATTCCTGGGGGAACTGGAGTCAAAGAAGTAGCCCAGCAGGTCACTCCCAGAGGTATAATGAGGAGTTTGGAGAAGAAAGTTACCTAGATGATGTGGAATAGGAAAATGGGCCGCCGCATAGCATAAAGGTGGTTTTGTGGAATATAAATGGCCTTGGAGATCTAACAAAACAAGAAAATATAAAGGAGCTAGCAAAAAGTAATGAGATCATATGTATACAAGAAACCTGGCTATGCGGCAAGACCCCAATATTTGATGGGTTCCGTCAACTCCACCGCCCGGCAAAGAAAAAAAGGTATGGGCGTCCTGTGGGCGGGATCATGACACTTTTATCCACAAGAATTGTGAAGAAGGTGACCCAACTTCCTGTGAAATGTAAATGGTTGCTAGTACGTGGGTTATCCTTACTAGTTGGTGATAAAAAGTTCGACAATCTGATGCTTATAAATGTGTACATGCAATGGGAGAGCACGGAGGAATATGGTGCTGAAATGGGTAATTTTAAAGATGACTTAGATATTATTTGTGAAAAGTACGGCACGGATATAGTACTGATGATGGGGGATTTTAATCACAAATTAAACGAAACTAGACCGTTGGTATACAGATATTCTGGAGGCTTATGACATAAAGTTAGCAACTTTTCCAGATTGTGTTTCTACAACTCAAGACATAAATTTGGAAAATTTTCTGGGGTCTAAAAGCCTATTCTGCTTAAATGGTAGGCCAGATTTAGATTGTCCAGCAAAGAAAACGTTTAAAATAGGTTCACAAAATTGCCCAATAGACTATGTTTTTATGCCAGCCTGGAATTTTGCCTTAGTTAAGGGGTTCAGGATTTGTCATAGAGATGCGAGTGATCATAACCCTTTGGAGTTAGAGCTCTCAGATGTTTACCTGGACCCTTGTGAAAAAGTACTCGAACAACAGGTGGATTACCCGAGGCGAGTCACAACAAGGTTAACAGAGGAATATATGGCAAGTCTGGTAATGCTGCAACAGAAGATTGACCTGGGAAGTATAAGAGGGCGGAACCTGGACTGGTATGTGGGAAAAATAGAACAAGTGGTCCACAGCCTTAGTGTTGATTTGAAAAAGGATGGGAAGTTTGTAAAGAGCCGACAGAAAGACCCGGTTAGGCAAGTCAAGTGGTTCTCTACCGATTGTCTAGAAAAGAAGAGGGAGATAAGGAGAGAAGCACGTCGACTTAGAGTTAAATATGAACAGGATAGGGTCGACAAGCTAGATAAGCTGAAGAAGGAATATAAAATGTTAATCTGTAGTGCGAAAAGAAATTATAAAGAAAGTTGCTGGGGAAGATTGCTGGAAACAATAGAAACAAAGAATATGCGCCAGTTCTGGAAGCTGATACAATCGGCGGCAGAATCCCCGGTGGGCGCAATGAATTGCGTAGTGGAAGAGGCTTCTTGGGAGGAATATCTGCTGGAACTGTATAGCTCAGCTAGGGGGACAGAAGAGGGAGAGCAAAAGAACTGGAGTGGGCTAGTAGAAGAATTAAAACCAGACTTCTCTGCCCTGAAGGTGAAAAACACGATAAAAAATTTGAAGTTAACTAGAGCAGCCGGACCAGATAATCTCCCAGCTCTGATAATAAAGTCACATTTGAACTGGTGGGCAGAATTCTTCTCACTTATGTTTCTAGTTATCTTGGAAACTGGAACAATCCCCAAAAACTGGAAGGGGGCAGTAATAATGCCCCAAAGAACTATAGATTAATTAATTTGTTGGATATTGGGGAAAAGATCTTTGCTAAAATAATACTAGGAAGGCTAAAAGATTGGGTGGAGCGGGGTTCAATTGTCCCAGTAGAACAGGGTGGATTTAAGGAAGGTCATTCCACCATTGACCACTGCTTCGCCCTTTGGGCTTTGGCCCGGAAGTCGAAGGCTGAGTCAAAGGCTGCCCGGAAGTCGACAAAGCAGCCACTGTCGACTTCCGGGCAGCCTTTGACTCAGTGGACCGTAAATGTCTATGGGAATCTTTGATAAAGTACGGTATACCGGAGGGTATACTGGCTATCCTAAAAGAATTACATAGTGGAAATTGGGCGCAGGTCATTAGAGATACAAAAGGGTCCCTGACACAGAAAATAGTCATCGGGAATGTACTTAGACAGGGGTGCGTTCTGGCCCCTCTGCTCTTTGCCATATTCCTAGCTGATCTACCCGCTACTCTAGAAGTGGAAAGAAGTGGAAAGAAGTGCAAGCCCCAGAATGAGTGGAAATAAAGTGTCATGCCTTCTGTATGCAGATGATCTAGTGATTCTTGATCAAACGGAGATAGGGCTCCAAAGGAAACTAAATGCTTTTAGGGAATACTGTGAGGCCAAGTTTTTAGTTGTAAATATGGAAAAAACAAAGATTTTATGTTTTGGGAAAAAAGATATGAAATTTAATTGGTTTTTAGGACAAAAGAAACTGGAGATCGTAAATGAGTATAGATACCTAGGAGTTTGGTTTGATAGTGCGTTAAAGAGGCATATGCATTTAGATGCACAAAAAGCAAAAGCTTTTACATCAATCTGTGGGCTGAAAAAATTTAACAGAGAATATGGGGAATGTCCCATAGACCTTTGTTAAAAGCATACGAAGTTTGGTATGGAGCAGAAGTCCTTTACCTAAGTGGTAAATGCGGGTGGGACCGTGAAGAAGGGAAGATTTTAAAAATGTTACTGTCTTTACCGAGCTCCACAATGATCCAAGCTATTAGAATGGAGTTAGGATTAATAGCATGGAGTATACAGATTCAAATGTCCCTTATAAGATTCTGGAAACGTCAGGATCCAGGTGGAGTGCAGAAGGTCTCACAATGGTGCAGAGAGGAGATTCGATTAAGTAACCTAAAATGGGCTAAGGAATCTAGGAAAAAACTCCTGTCTGTAGGAGAAAGTTTAAAAGTGAGACTATCGCAGCATTCACTAGAAGTAGAATTTACAAAAGTACTCTCAGGCTTCAGGGACAGGAATTGTCAAGGAATCTAGACCTGGAATACCTGAGAATGAAATAATCTGTATAATGCATAAGAAATTCATGGGTGAAAGAAGCCTGGTATCCGTATTTGGATACTTTGCCCAATTACGGGCTTAGATGTGAGATCTTAAGAGTAAGAATTGGTATTAATCCCTGGCTGATGGAGGAAAAGATAAAAGTAGAAATGATACAGCCAGATGGAAATTGTAAATGTGGGTTAGGAACAAAAAATGATATTTTGCACATATTGGTCGATTGTTTTTCACTTTTAGCATTGCAGAAATTGTATTTATGTCCAATGTTTTTAAAATATGAAATAAGGTCACGAGCCCAAGCAATAGCCTTACTCACGGAGATGCCAAATCTTGATATCGCCATTGCTCTGGGAAACTATATGAAAGCGATAAAAAGTTTCGTAAGAGAAAAAATGAAGGAGTGTTAGTGATTTTAGTCTGTCTTTTAAAAGTTGAAGGTGCTTTTCCCTTTTTATATAAAAGTCCTCTTTTAAATAATTCATAAATTTTATAAGAATGAATTGATTTGTGATTGTATGATCATGTCATTAGGAATATAAGTGTGCTGAATTTTTATTATATATTTTATTGGTAATATAATTGTTAATGAATTTACACATTAACAATATTTTGTATTTCTATTGTGTTTAAAGACTATGGTCTAAATAAACAGTGTGCACAATTAAAAGTAAAGAGTGCTTCTGCTTTTGGTCATACCATGAGACCTAAACTAGAGCCTTGGGTTTCCATAGGTGACTTTAATCTCTCACACTTAACATTGGCCCAACCTGCAGTCACTAAGTCCTCTGCACAGAAGCAGTCATTTGACAGTGGGGGTGTCACCGACTCCCTCGGGGAGAACTGAGGATACAAAGATCTCCGCAGGGACCTCCAGTAAGCACGCCCATCGGTCACTGTCCCCCCACCCGATGAGGAGCAGGACGCAGTGGTGAAGCATGCCACCTCGGTGGGCGAGGGTCCCTGTATCCTAAAATGAGATACCCCTTAATATGGGATTTCACAATCACTATTCACATTTGCAGAAGCAGCTAGACCAGCACTGCTGGATTCGGAAGTCACAGTTTATTTTTAGTGTGTGCGAGACCTTCTGTAATTAGCGGCCCGGATATCTTCTAACAGACTCATTCTAACCAATGACATGCCCCCACCCTATGCAATCATTCCCTTTCTTGAAATGCTTAATTTGAGCCGGTAGTTTCCGGCGCTCAAGCACCGGCACTTATGACAGTCTCCCACATGGTGGCGCTGTCTGTCTGGTTTACAGATGAGCACAACAGCTGTTTATTAATTTAATATACATTAAAAATGGCTAATACCTGCAGCCCAAGCCATTCATATAGCTTTGGGGGCCTGGAATAGTCTGAATTGCCACTCTTGTAGCAGTGTGCTGGGGAGTAGTTGTGCCAGTACGGTCATTGGCAGCGCTGGCAGGGGCAATGGGTATTGCAAGTTGCAGTGGGCTCCTGACGAGGACCCTGACACTTTTTTTTTTTTACAACCTAAGCACTGCTTTCTTGCCGCACTCTTCAGAGTCCAAGGCACCTAGATATAAACTGTACCTGCTTAAATGCTTCATACTATAAAAAAGATGCCCTTTGGTGCCACAAAGAGCTCTATGCACTGTGCGGGCGAAGATGTGCGTCTGCCTTCTCACGCCCTCACACATTCTGGAAACGCCGCTGTGCGTTCACAAGGGGTAGCTTAGCTACTCTGAGTAGCACTTCTGCCCTTGAATGAGCGTGGACTATGGGAGATTGTGCACTTGTGACGCAATAGACACAGCCCATATGCGTCTTTAGCACTTGTGAATCCCGGTGACCTGTTACTCTAGCATGAGGTGCAGGCACGACCCATCCTAATGTGTACTGCAACAGCCCTCAAGAACATGCTAGAACGCTGAAGGTCACAAGAGCCCTCACACATGAGGGCAGTGCACATAGGGTCCGACCTCTAACAAAAAGGAACCAACAGATGGGGTGGGCATTGGACAAAGGATCAGTCAGGTGACAAAGGCCAAGGGAAGAAGGGAACACAAGCAGACCAAAAATGTGTCCCATGTGTGGTCACCGCAGCAGGAACCTGCCTTATGCAGGCTGTATGCCAAGTGTGGTTACTGCAGCAGGAACCTGCCTTATGCAGGGTGTATTCCAAGCGTGGTTACTGCAGCAGGAACCTGCCTTATGCATGGACTATGCCAAGTGTGGTTACTACAACAGGAACCAGCCTTATGCAGGGCGATTCGCAAATGTGGTTACTGCAGCAAGAACCTGCCTTATGCAGGGCGTATCCCAAGTGTGGTTACTGCCCTTGAAACCTCGTTTTGCAGGGTGTATCCCAAGTGTGGGTATGGCACATGAAACCTGCCTTCTGCAGGGTGATTCCCAAGTGTGGTTACTGCAGGAGGAACCTGCCTTATGCAGGGTGATTCCCAAGAGTGGTTACTGCATCAGAAACCAGCCTTACGCAGGGTGATTCCCAAGTGTGGTTACTGCAGCAGGAAACTGCCTTATGCAGTGTGGTTCCCAAGTGTGGTCACTGCAGCAGGAACCTGCCTAATGCAGGGTGGTACCCAAGTGTGGTTACTGCAGCAGGAACCTGCCTTATGCAGGGTGATTCCCAAGTGTGGTCACTTCAGCAGGAACCTGCCTTATGCAGGATGTATCTCAAGTGTGGCTACTGCAGCAGGAACCTGTCTTATGCAGGGTGATTCCCAAGTGTGGTTACTGCAGCAGGAACCAGCCTTATGCAGGGAGATTCCCAAATGTGATTGCTGCACATGAAACCTGCCTTATACAGGGTGTATCCTAAGTGTGGTTATTGCACTTGAAACCTGCCTTTTGCAGGGTGTATCCCCAGTGTGGTTACGGCACATGAAACCTGCCTTAAGCAGGCTGAATCCCAAGTGTGGTTACTGCACCTGAAACCTGCCTTGTGCAGGGTGATTCCTAAGTGTAGTTACTGCACCTGAAACCTGTCTTACGCAGGGTGATTCCTAAGAGTGGCTACTGCACCTGAAACCTGCCTTATGCAGTGTGATTCCCGGGTGTGGTTACAGCAGCAGGATCCAGCCATATGCAGGGTGTTTCTCAGGTGTGGTTACTGCAGCAGGAACCTGCACTATGCAGGGTGATTCCCACCTGTAGTTACTGCAGCAGGAACCTGCCTTATGCAGGGTGCTTCCCACATGTGGTTACTACAGATGAAACCTGCCTTGTGCAGGGTGATTCCCAAGTGTGCTTACTGCATCTGAAACCTGCCTTATGCAAAATGATTCCCAAGTGTGGTCACTGCAACTTAAACTTGCCTTATGCAGGGTGATTCCCAGGTATGGTTATTGCACCTGAAACTTGCCTTATGCAGGGTGATTCCCAAGTGTGGTTACTGCAGAAGGAAACTGCCTTATGCAAGGTGATTGCTAAGTGTGGTTACTGCAGCGGGAACCTGCATTATGCAGGGTGATTCCCAAGAGCGGTTACTACACCTGAAACCTCCCTTATACAGCATGATTACTAAGTGTGGTTACTGAACCTAAAACCTGCCTTATGCAGATTTATTCCTATGTGTGCTTACAGCCCCTAAAACCTGCCTTATGCAGGGTGATTTCCATGTGTGATTACTGCACCTGAAACCTGCCTTATGCAGGGTGATTTCTCAGTGTGGTCACTGCACCTAAAACCTGCCTTATGCAGGGTGAGTCCCATGTGTGGTAACTACACATGAAACCTGCCTTGTGCAGGATGATTCCCAAGTGTGCTTACTGCACCTGAAACGTGCCTTATGCAAGCTGATCCCAAGTGTGGTCACTGCACCTGAAACCTGCATTATGTAGGGTGATTCCCAGGAGTGGTTACTGCACCTGGAACCTGCCTTATGCAGGGTGATTCCTAAGTGTGGTTACTGCACCTAAAATCTGCTTATGCAGGGTGATTCCTAAGTGTGGTTAATGAAGCTGAAACCTACATTATGCAGGATGATTCCCATGTGAGGTTACTGCTCCTGAAAGCTGCCTTATGCAGGGTGATTCCCAACTGTAGATACTGCAGCAGGAACAAGCCAGATGCAGGGTGATTCCCAAGTATGGTTACTGCAGCAGGAGCCTGCCTTATGTAGGGTGATTCCCACGTGTGGTTACTGCACACAAAACCTGCCTTATGTAGGGTGATTCCCACGTGTGGTTACTGCACCCGAAACCTGCCTTATGCAGGGTGATTCCTAAGTGTGGTTACTACACATAAAACCTGCCTTATGCAGGGTGATTTCTAAGTGTGGCACTGCACCTAAAACCTTCCTTATGAAGGGTGATTCCCATGTGTGATCACCGCAGCAGGAATCTGCCTTATGCAGGGGGATTCCCACATGTGGTTACTGCACCTGAAACCTGCCTTATGCAGGGTGATTCCCAAGTGTAGATACTGCAGCAGGAACAAGCCAAATGCAGGGTGATTCCCAAGTGTGGTTAATGCAGCAAGAGGCTGCCTTATGCAGGGTAATTCTCAAGTGTGGTCCTTGCGCCTGAAACCTGCCTTATGCAGGGTGATTCCCAGGTATGGTTACTGCACCTGAAACCTGCCTTATGCAGGGTGATTCCCAAGTGTGGCTACTGCAGCAGGAACCTGCCTTATGCAGGGTGATTCCTACGAGAAGTTACTAAAGCTGGAACCTGCATTGTGCAGAGTGATTCCCAAGATTGGTTACTGCACCTGAAACCTGCCTTATGCAGAGTAATTCTTAAGTGTGGGTACTACCCCGAAAACCTGCCTTATGGAGGGTGATTCGCACGTGTGGTACTGCACCTGATACCTGCCTTATGCAGGGTGATTTCTAAGTGTGGTCACTGCACCTAAAACCTGCCTTATGAATGGTGATTCCCACATGTGGTCACTGCAGCAGGAATCTGCCTTATGCAGGGTGATTCCCACAAGTTGTTACTGCACCTAAAAACTGCCAAATGCAGGGTGATTCCCAAGTGTGATTACTGCAGCAGGAACAAGCCAAATGCAGGGTGATTCCCAAGTGTGGTTACTGCAGCAGGAGCCTGCCTTATGCAGGGTGATTCCCACTTGTGGTTACTGCACATGAAACCTGCCTTGTGCAGGGTGATTCCCATTTGTGGTCATTGCAGCAGGAACCAGCCTTATGCAGGGTGATTGCTAAGTGTTGTTTCTGCACTTGAAACCTGCCTTATGAAGGGTGATTCCCAAGTGTGGTCACTGCAGCAGGAACCTGCCTTATGAAGGGTGATTCCCAAGTGTGGTCACTGCAGCAGGAACCTGCCTTATGAAGGGTGATTCCTACGTGTGGCCACTGCAGCAGGAACCTGCCTTATGAAGGGTGATTCCCACTTGTGGTCACTGCAGCAGGAATAATCCTTATGCAGGTTGATTTCTAAGTGTTTTTACTGCAGCAGGGGCCTGCTTTATGCAGGGTGATTCCCACATGTGGTAACTGCAGCAGGAACCAGCCTTATGCAGGGTGATTTCCAAATGTGGTTACTGCAGCAGAAGCCTGCCTTATGCAGGGTGATTCTTAAGTGTGGTTACTGCACTTGAAACCTACCTTATGAAGCGTGATTCCTAAGTGTGGGCATTGCAGCAGGAATCTGCCTTATGCAGGGTGATTCCCACTTGTGGATACTGCACCTAAAACCTGCCTTATGCAACGTGATTCCCAAGTGTGGTTACTGCAGCAGGAACCTGCCTTATGATGGGTGATTCCTAAGTGTGGATACTGCAGCTGGAACCTGTATTATGCAGGTTGATTCCTAAGTGTGGTTACTGCACTTGAAACCTGCCTTATGCAGGGTGATTCCCAAGAGTAGATACTGCAGCAGGAACAAGCCCAATGCAGGGTGATTCCCAAGTGTGGTGACTGCAGCAAGAGCCTGCCTTATGCAGGTTGATTCCCATGTGTGGGTAATGCACACAAAACCTGCCTTGTGCAGGGTGATTCCCATGTGTGGACACTGCAGCAGGAACCAGCCTTATGCAGGATGATTCCTAATGTTGTATTACGCTTTAGATGTCCGTATATAGGTTTTCCTGAATCATGTCCTTATATAGGCACAATTCGCATTGCCCTTATATAGGCATAGAATCCCTGTCCTTATTTAGGCATTAACCGTGCACTCCAAATACAGGCATGGTCACCGACATCCGTCCACCCTAACGTCACAACGAGTTCTTAGAAACCAGACCCTTAAGCTTCGGGAGTTCCCTAGCACAGGACTATTGATTTCTCCAAGAACTCATCTATTATGTATGGACCGTTATACCTTAAGGGTTCATTCCTGACGTCTTCCTCTGTCCGACTTCACATCAATGCTAACATTCCAAGACACCTACCAGGTATAAATATACCTTCCCTTGCCCAAGCAAGTTAGAGGAGACCTCGACTTCAGAGGAGCCCGTATCCCGGCCTGACGCACTGAGAAGACGCTGTCATTCCTGCTCGCAGAAGAATCCAGCTTCCAGTGTTCTGACTCCCTTCGCGGGGTGTTAGAGTTCCAGATCCGGCAAGAGATTCCCACCTCTCTCATTCTCAAGGTATGGAGCTGACTAGAACCTAGAGGGACTCTTGGCATACCTACCATACTTGGCATACTATACTTAACATACTCTTAGTATACCAGACTAGAGAATACTCCACCTACTTCTACCTTTCCCTACACCTAGAGTAGGTTAGGTACATTGGGGTAGAACTAGCTTAGAGACGCATCGTATGAGTACTCGCATTTTTAGCTCATGTTATTTATGTACGTGAATATATGCTAAAAGATAATGCTAGCGCAGTATTATTTATTTCTACTGCTTACGCTGTACATTATTTATCTTGCATACTGTCTTGTGATCATAACAGCACATATCTCTTACAAGAGAAACAAGACTGTTCAATAAAACCCTTTTTATTGAAACGCCCGTCTTTCCTTTCTGTGTAACTCTGTAGAAACTAAGCATGCACGATTGACTGAGTGAAACTGTTATCTATTGTTTCCACGATTCTGAGACGTGTTCCGATTCCGTGTTTTCGGTTGCCAGAAACTACTCCCTTCTTGTTCTCAAGGAGTTTCTAGTGGCCTCTGAGCTAGCTGGCACAAGTAATTAAGTTTAATATACTCGATAGGGACATATCGACCTTAGTCCTATGTCAAGCCTATAGGTTATATTATTCCAATGTTCAGAGCCTATTAGGGAAATAAGAACTACACTACATGGCACCCAAACATTTGGTAAGGCAGTAATTTAACGCTAGATACTGAGTAACTCAGTTGTGCTTTTCTCAGAGACCCCTACTCACATACTCCAAAAGACGTCTGGAGTGGGTAGGGTTAAAATATCCACCAAAGCTAAATAGGGAAGCACCCTATATATTAGTTGTTTGGTTTGTTCAACGTTGAAGGATACAGTGTTCCAAAATATTGTGCACCTTATCTTTTTGTTTCCTTGAAACTTGTTCTACATTTTTCAAAAAACAAATGTCCATAAACGGGGACGATGCCACCAACACCGGTGGAGCTGCGGCTCAACCAGTCGTAACAGCTTTTAACTTTACAGGTTTAATTGAAACCGAGGAGGGTGTTATAGACATCGCTCCAAACTTAAGAAGAGCCATCACTCTAAAACGTATAAAACATGGCCTACCACCAAGAGGCGGTAGAGCAGTTTTCGTGATAGAGGCACACAAATCTTTTCAGACAGAGGTATTCTATTCATGGGTAATATTTCCTGAATCAAATTCAGTAACACACATGTTTCACTTCTACAAGGAAGATGATCCACCAGAGGAATATATTTCTTTCGAGGATATTGAAAGTCCACTAACATACCAGGAGCATCAGCTCTGGTTTAAAGGCGCCCTAAAACATCACAGAAACATTACCAGGCTCGGTCCACTAGGTAGACCAGGAGCAACATGGCCGATTCTAGCCGGCTACACTCCTCATCCTGACCTCGATATAATGTCAGACGAGGAACTACTTACTCAACTTACGGAGTTGATAAAAATTTACAGACAATTAGTCCAATATGTCATGCGGACTTTCACAGTCCAACCGCCATTAACACTTCTAAATCAAGCCCCTCAACAGGGGAATACACTAAAAATTACACCACAGACTTTATATACAGTCATGGGAAAAATGCCCACAAAACGTGAGCAAATTCCATTCTGGATAGCTCAAAAAATTACTCAAATAGAAGCAGTATTTCCAAATACTAGCCCTTATGAGAAACACAGAATCCTAACAATCTGTTTACCAATGGGGATCACACCACAACTGGAAGACTGCACCACTTGGGGCTCAGTCTTTGCTGCCATCTATACTAAAACACATGGTATTCCGTCAATCGCAGTAATACCTGATGTCCTGAAACAAATTCAAAATGAATACGGGGCAGAGCCTGCTCTGAATTTAGGTATGAAATTACTGAAAAATTTCGACCAGGTCTCAACAATAATATTATCTAATATTAAAGGGGAGGCAGCAGCAGTGGCGATCCGCCAACGATTAAGGGAATTCGATGTTACAGAACATCAAACAGAACTACCCAGAATAATAGAACAATCTTATGCAGAATTAGGCAGAGATAGTTTGGATGGAAGACCATTGAAGCCAAAACTATCTGAAAGTCCTGAGAAGGACTCTAATAAACAAACTCCTACCTCTTCTAAAAAGAAGTGGGAAACTAATAAACATAATTCAAACGAGAAACGTTCTCAATCCCGAGGTAGGTCTTCTCAAAAGGAGCCCTCTGAAAGGAGGTATAACCTCAGGAATACGGATAATTTGAAAAAGCCTGACAGGTATCAAGATACTGATACACGTTCCTCTCGTACCTTTCATATCTCGTCACAGACATCGGAAAGAAGAGGACGGTCAGAACATAGAGAAGAACGCGTGAAATCGAAAGACGACAAACACGTTCAGAAAAATAAATCAAAACCTCAATTCTCAAAAAAGAAGGTAGCAGGTCTGAAGGTCAGACATGCCGAGGATACTGAGAACACAACTCAAGAACGGAGAATGGGCTCAGACAATGCTGGACAGTGCAGCAGAAGTCACAATAGCTCGCCAGAACCTGAAGGAACTTCTGGAGACAGTGGACTTGAATGAGTACATTACAGTTGAGACTGTAGACACCAGGGTTAGTACTCCACAAAAGTTATATGAAATAACACTCCGGATGGAGGGAGACATACCTAGACAGGTGAAAGCACTCTTTTGGGAAAAACTTTCAAGGGGTTATGACATACTTCTATCAGAAAAAGACTGGCCACCACAATTTGTCAGGGAGTGCCCACATGGCGAAGACATTATTATGCCTGCCTTCTCCAACCATATTCCAATTAATCTAAAATATACTTATGCCAGGAAATGGGCAGTTGCCCAGGCCCCAGCATTATATAAAAATCATGTAGGATGGGATGAGGACTCACCTCACCATAAAATACATCTAAAAAATGAACCTACTGCACAAAGGCAGTACCCAATAAAGCAAGAAACTAAAAAACAGGTCAGGGAGATCTTAGATCAACTTGAATACCAAGAGGTGATTGAAACATGGCTCTAAAACATCACAGAAACGTTGTTCTACGCTGCCTGTTTTGCGGTGAAGAATGCGTGCTAGACACCTGTCTAACACTCCCATCAGTCATGCCAACGGATATCGATACTCTGCTGGACCCGATAACGGCTCATGCTGTGTGTTGTCCCCAGAGGCTTTCAATCCTGATGACGGCATTCATTGAGATCTCACAGATGCTTCCGGCAGCTGCTGAGGTACGAGATGGATCAACGGGCACACAGGTAAGTACGGACGCGAACATTGCACCTTCTGCTGAAGGCGATGTTTCTCATCTCTGTGCAATTAACCTTCTGAACGAGGTGTTCCAAATGTCACCAACTTCGGTGGACGATATTTTGGCTACGGAAATAGATGATCTAATGTTTACGCCAGACCCATACTCTGACTTTGATTCGGCTCACAGTGTACCAGGGCAACAATGAAATTTGGCCTTCATATTTTCAAAACTTGGAACTATTCCCAGAAATTGAACTTTTTTCTTTTAAAATTTGTTTTTCTTTTCTCGATAGAAATGACATGGCAAAAGAACAATCTGCTTACAGTAGAACTAGTCTTATAAAACGGACTTCTTTGAATACTTCCAGGGACACATTGTCACCTTACTTGTCTAACATTTCATTTAATTCCATGATATGCAATGGCTTTGATTTTTGAGAACTTATCGACCATTTCATCATATGTATATATTTCTGTTTCATTCACGTTGCATTTTACTTCCATTATATGCTTAGAATGAAAACGATGCTTTAAATGTACAGTACCTATTGCATTTCAACAGTTTTGAGCTTTTTTTAAAATGCTTTTAGAAATGTTTTTAGCAACATGTGGAACTCAATTTTATGTTTAGCATTTAAATGTTTAGCATTTAGGATTATCGTTCATTCGAAAGTGGAGTTGGTGTTGTATTCCGCTTTAGATGTCCATATATAGGTTTTCCTGAATCATGTCCTTATATAGGCACAATTCGCATTGCCCTTATATAGGCATAGAATCCCTGTCCTTATTTAGGCATTAACCGTGCACTCCAAATACAGGCATGGTCACCGACATCCGTCCACCCTAACGTCACAACGAGTTCTTAGAAACCAGACCCTTAAGCTTCGGGAGTTCCCCTAGCACAGGACTATTGATTTCTCCAAGAACTCATCTATTATGTATGAACCGTTATACCTTAAGGGTTCATTCCTGACGTCTTCCTCTGTCCGACTTCACATCAATGCTAACATTCCAAGACACCTACCAGGTATAAATATACCTTCCCTTGCCCAAGCAAGTTAGAGGAGACCTCGACTTCAGAGGAGCCCGTATCCCGGCCTGACGCACTGAGAAGACGCTGTCATTCCTGCACGCAGACGAATCCAGCTTCCAGTGTTCTGACTCCCTTCGCGGGGTGTTAGAGTTCCAGATCCGGCAAGAGATTCCCACCTCTCTCATTCTCAAGGTATGGAGCTGACTAGAACCTAGAGGGACTCTTGGCATACCTACCATACTTGGCATACTATACTTAACATACTCTTAGTATACCAGACTAGAGAATACTCCACCTACTTCTACCTTTCCCTACACCTAGACTAGGTTAGGTACATTGGGGTAGAACTAGCTTAGAGACGCATCATATGAGTACTCGCATTTTTAGCTCATGTTATTTATGTATGTGAATATATGCTAAAAGATAAAGCTAGCGCAGTATTATTTATTTCTACTGCTTACGCTGTACATTATTTATCTTGCATACTGTCTTGTGATCATAACAGCACATATCTCTTACACGAGAAACAAGACTGTTCAATAAAACCCTTTTTATTGAAACGCCCGTCTTTCCTTTCTGTGTAACTCTGTAGAAACTAAGCATGCACGATTGACTGAGTGAAAGTGTTATCTATTGTTTCCACGATTCTGAGACGTATTCGATTCTGAAGGGAAACAAAGTTGTCATGTTTTTCGGTTGCCAGAAACTACTCCCTTCTTGTTCTCAAGGAGTTTCTAGTGGCCTCTGAGCTAGCTGGCACAAGTAATTAAGTTTAATATACTCAATAGGGACATATCGACCTTAGTCCTATGTCAAGCCTATAGGTTATATTATTCCAATGCGCAGAGCCTATTAGGGAAATAGGCACTACACTACACTAAGTGTGGTTACTGCACTTGAAACCTGCCTTATGAAGGATGATTACCAAGTGTGGTCGCTGCAGCAGGAACAAGCCTTATGCAGGATGATTCCTACGTGTGGTTAATGCAGCAGGAGCTTGCCTTATGCAGGGTGATTTCCACATGTGGTTACTGCAGCAGGAACAAACCTTGTGGAGGGTGATTCCTAAGTGTATTCACTGCAGCAGGATCCAGCCTTATGCAGGGTGATTCCTAAGTGTGGTTACTGTACTTGACTCCTCCCCTATAAAGGGTAAATCCGAAGTGTGGTAACTGCAGTAGGAAACTGCCTTATGCAGGGTGATTCCCAAGTGTGCTGCACCTGAAACCTGCCATACGCAGAGTGATTCCTAAGTCTGGTTACTGCACCTGAAACCTGCCTTATGCAGGGAGATTCCCACGTGTAATTACCGCACCTGAAACCTGCCTTATGAAGCTTGATTGACAAGTGTGGCTACTACAGCAGGAGCCTGCCTTATGCAGGGTGAGTCTCACATGTGGGTACTGCACATGAAATCTGCCTTGTTCAGGGTGATTTTCAGGTGTGTTTACTGCACCTGAAATCTGCCTTGTGCAGGGTGCTTCCCAAGTATGGAGTCTGCAGCAGGAAAACTGACTTATGCAGGGTGATTCCTAAGTGTGGTTACTGCACCTGAAACCTGCTTTATGCGGGTAATTCCCAAGTGTGATTACTGCACCTGATACCTACCTTATTCAGGATGATTTGTAAGTGCTGATACTGATGCAGAATCTGCCTTATGTAGGGTGATTCCCATGTGATGTTACTACACCTGAAACCTGCCTTATGCAGGATGATTTGTAAGTGTTGTTACTGCAGCAGGAACCTGCCTTATGCAGGATGTACGCCAAGTGTGGTTACTTCAGTAGAAACCAGCCTTATGCAGGGCGATTCCCAAATGTGGTTACTGCTGCAGGAACCTGCCTTATGCAGGGTGTATTATAAGTGTGGTTACTGCAGCAGGAACCTGCCTTATGCATGGTGTATGCCAAGTGTGGTTACTACAACAGGAACCAGCCTTATGCAGGGCGATTCGCAAATGTGGTTACTGCAGCAAGAACCTGCCTTATCCAGGGCGTATCCCAAGTGTGGTTACTGCACTTGAAACCTCGTTTTGCAGGGTGTATCCCAAGTGTGGGTACGGCACATGAAACCTGCCTTCTGCAGGAGGAACCTGCGTTATGCAGGGTGATTCCCAAGAGTGGTTACTGCATCAGAAACCAGCCTTACGCAGGGTGATTCCCAAGTGTGGTTACTGCAGCAGGAAACTGCCTTATGCAGGGTGATTGCCAAGTGTGGTCACTGCAGCAGGAACCTGCCTTATGCAGGATGTATCTCAAGTGTGGCTACTGCAGCAGGAACCTGTCTTATGCAGGGTGAGTCCCAAGTGTGGTTACTGCAGCAGGAACCAGCCTTATGCAGGGCGATTCCCAAATGTGGTTGCTGCACATGAAACCTGCCTTATACAGGGTGTATCCCAAGTGTGGTTACTGCACTTGGAACCTGCCTTTTGCAGGGTGTATCCCCAGTGTGGTTACCACACATGAAACCTGCCTTAAGCAGGCTGAATCCCAAGTGTGGTTACTGCACCTGAAACCTGCCTTGTGCAGGGTGATTCCTAAGTGTAGTTACTGCACCTGAAACCTGCCTTATGCAGTGTGATTCCCAGGTGTGGTTACAGCAGCAGGAACCTGCACTATGCAGGGTGATTCCAACCTGTAGTTACTGCAGCAGGAACCTGCCTTATGCAGGGTGCTTTCCACATGTGGT
This sequence comes from Calotriton arnoldi, assembly GCA_963921515.1. Lineage (NCBI taxonomy): Eukaryota > Metazoa > Chordata > Amphibia > Caudata > Salamandridae > Calotriton > Calotriton arnoldi. Next base: position 380,978 of record CAWUFW010010054.1, on the reverse strand, counting down.
TACTACAGATGAAACCTGCCTTGTGCAGGGTGATTCCCAAGTGTGGTTGCTGCGTCTGAAACCTGCCTTATGCAAGGTGATTCCCAAGTGTGGTCACTGCACCTTAAACTTGCCTTATGCAGGGTGTTTCCCAGGTATGGTTATTGCACCTGAAACTTGCCTTATGCAGGGTAATTCCCAAGTGTGGCTACTGCAGCAAGAAACTGCCTTATGCAGGGTGATTGGTAAGTGTGGTTACTGCAGCGGGAACCTGCATTATGCAGGGTGATTCCCAAGAGCGGTTACTGCACCTGAAACCTCCCTTATACAGAATGATTACTAAGTGTGGTTACTGAACCTAAAACCTGCCTTATGCAGAGTGATTCCTATGTGTGCTTACAGCCCCTAAAACCTGCCTTATGCAGCGTGATTTCCATGTGTGGTTACTGCACCTGAAACCTGCCTTATGCAGGGTGAGTCCCATGTGTGGTAACTACACATGAAACCTGCCTTGTGCAGGATGATTCCCAAGTGTGCTTACTGCACCTGAAACGTGCCTTATGCAGGCTGATCCCAAGTGTGGTCACTGCACCTGATACCTGCATTATGTAGGGTGATTCCCAGGAGTGGTTACTGCACCTGGAACCTGCCTTATGCAGGGTGATTCCTAAGTGTGGTTACTGCACCTAAAATCTGCCTTATGCAGGGTGACTCCTAAGTGTGGTTAATGAAGCTGGAACCTACATTATGCAGGATGATTCCCAAGAGTTGTTACTGCACCTGAAACCTGCCTTATGCAGAGTGATTCCAAGTGTGGTTACTGCACCTAAAACCTGACTTATGCAGGGTGTTTTCTAAGTGTGGTTACCACACCTAAAATCTGCCTTATGCAGGACGATTCCCATGTGAGGTTACTGCTCCTGAAAGCTGCCTTATGCAGGGTGATTCCCAAGTGTAGATACTGCAGCAGGAACAAGCCAGATGCTGGGTGATTCCCAAGTATGGTTACTGCAGCAGGAGCCTGACTTATGCAGGGTGATTCCCATGTGTGGTTACTGCACACAAAACCTGCCTTGTGCAGGGTGATTCCCATGTGCGGTCACTGCAGCAGGAACCAGCCTTATGCAGGGTGATTCCTAAATGTGGTTACTGCAGCAGGAACCTGCATTATGCAAGGTGATTTCCTAGAGTCGTTACTGCACCCGAAACCAGCCTTATGCAGGGTGATTCCTAAGTGTGGCACTGCACCTAAAACCTTCGTTATGAAGGGTGATTCCCATGTGTGATCACTGCAGCCGGAATCTGCCTTATGCAGGGGGATTCCCACATGTGGTTACTGCACCTGAAGCCTGCCTTATGCAGGGTGATTCCCAAGTGTAGATACTGCAGCAGGAACAAGCCAAATGCAGGGTGATTCCCAAGTGTGGTTAATGCAGCAGGAGGGTGCCTTAGGCAGGGTAATTCTCAAGTGTGGTCCTTGTGCCTGAAACCTGCCTTATGCAGGGTGATTCCCAGGTATGGTTACTGCACCTGAAACCTGCCTTCTGCAGGGTGATTCCCAAGTGTGGCTACTGCAGCAGGAACCTGCCTTATGCAGGGTGATTCCTACGAGAAGTTACTAAAGCTGGAACCTGCATTGTGCAGAGTGATTCCCAAGATTGGTTACTGCACCTGAAACCTGCCTTGTTATGTTATGTTATGTTAAATATTGCTTATAAAGCGCACGTACACCGGATTGGTTTCATGGCGCTGCTCAAAGGAGTGCCGAGTCCTGGGATTTTACTCATATGCCTGCCTAAACAGCCATGTCTTAAGGAGCCTCCTGAAGCTCATAAGGTCTGTGCAGGATCTGATTTCGAGAGGCAGGGACTTCCAGTATCTGGGGCCTAGTACGGCGAACCTCATTCCACCGAAGCGCTTCAGTTTGAAGGAGGAGGTAGATAAGAGATGCATGTCGGCAGATCGCAGATTGCGCGTAGGATTGTGCCTTTGGATGAGACTGTCATGCAGGGTGATTCTTAAGTGTGGTTACTGCACTTGTAACCTACCTTATGAAGGGTGATTCCTAAGTGTGGGCATTGCAGCAGGAATCTGCCTTATGGAGGGTGATTCCAACTTGTGGATACTGCACCTAAAACCTGCCTTATGCAGGGTGATTCCCAAGTGTGGTTACTGCAGCAGGAACCTGCCTTATGATGGGTGATTCCTAAGTATGGATACTGCAGCTGGAACCTGCATTATGCAGGTTGATTCCTAAGTGTGGTTACTGCACTTGAAACCTGCCTTATGCAGGGTGATTCCCAAAAGTAGATACTGCAGCAGGAACAAGCCCAATGCAGGGTGATTCCCAAGTGTGGTGACTGCAGCAAGAGCCTGCCTTATGCAGGTTGATTCCCATGTGTGGGTAATGCACACAAAACCTGCCTTGTGCAGGGTGATTCCCATGTGTGGACACTGCAGCAGGAACCAGCCTTATGCAGGATGATTCCTAAGTGTGGTTACTGCACTTGAAACCTGCCTTATGAAGGATGATTGCCAAGTGTGGTCACTGCAGCAGGAACAAGCCTTATGCAGGATAATTCCTAAGTGTGGTTAATGCAGCAGGAGCTTGCCTTATGCAGGGTGATTTCCACATGTGGTTACTGCAGCAGGAACAAACCTTGTGGAGGGTGATTCCTAAGTGTGCTGCACCTGAAACCTGCCATACGCAGAGTGATTCCTAAGTGTGGTTACTGCACCTGAAACCTGCCTTATGCAGGGAGATTCCCACGTGTAATTACCGCACCTGAAACCTGCTTTATGAATCCTGATTCCCAAGTGTGGCTACTACAGCAAGAGCCTGCCTTATGCAGGGTGCGTCTCACATGTGGTTACTGCACATGAAATCTGCCTTGTTCAGGGTGCTTTTCAGGTGTGTTTACTGCACCTGAAATCTGCCTTGTGCAGGGTGCTTCCCAAGTATGGAGTCTTCAGCAGGAAAACTGACTTATGCAGGGTGATTCCTAAGTGTGGTTACTGCACCTGAAACCTGCTTTATGCGGGTAATTCCCAAGCTTGGTTACTACACCTAATACCTACCTTATGCAGGATGATTTGTAAGTGCTGATACTGCAGCAGAATCTGCCTTATGTAGGGAGATTCCCATGTGATGTTACTACACCTGAAACCTGCCTTATGCAGGATGATATGTAAGTGTTGTTACTGCAGCAGGAACCTGCCTTTTGCAGGATGATTCCCTTGTGTGGTTACTGCACCTGAAACCTGCCTTATGCAGGGTGAATCCCATGTGCAGTTACTGCACCTGAAACCTGCCTTATGCAGGGTGATTCCAAAGTGTGGTAACTGCAGCAGGAAACTGCCTTATACAGGGTGGTTACCAAGTGTGGTTTCTGCAGCAGAAACCTGCCTTACGCAGGGTGGTTCCCACATGTGGTTACTGCACCTGAAAACTGCAGTGTGCAGGGTGATTCCAAAGAGTGGGTACTGCACCTTAAACCTGGCTTATGCAGGATGATTCCTAAGTGTGGTCACTGCACATAAAACCTGCCTTACCCATTGTGATTCCCAAGTGTGGTTACTGTAGCAGGAACCTGCCTTATGCCGGGTGATTCCCAAGTGTGGTTACTGCACCTGAAACCTGACTTATGCAGGGTGATTCCTAAGTGTGGATACTGCACCTGAAACCTGCTCTATGTAGGTTGATTCCCACATGTGGTTACTGCAGCAGGAACGGGCCCTATGTAGGGTGATTTCCACATGTGGTTACTGCTGCTGGAACCTTCCTTATGCAGGGTGATTTCCACATGTAGTTACTGCAGATGTTACCTGGCCTATGCAGGGTGATTCCCAAGAGTGGTTACTGCACCTGAAACCTGCCTTATGCAGGGTAATTCCTAAGTGTGGTAGCTGCAGCAGGAACCCACTGTGTGCAGGGTGATTCCCACGTGTGGTTACTGCACCTAAAAATTGCCTTATGCAGGGTGAGTCCCAAGTGTGGATACTGCTCCTGAAACCTGGCCTATGCAGGTTGATTCCCACATGTAGTTATTGCAGCTGGAACCTGCCCTGTGCAAGGTGATTTCCACATGTGGTCACTGCAGATGTTACCTGCAGTGTGAGTCCCAAGTGTGGTTACTTCACCTGAAACCTACTTTTGCAGGGTGAGTGCCAAGTGTGGTAGCTGCAGCTGGAAGCAGTCTCACAGAGGGGGATGCCCAGCCTAGGCACGGAGACTTGAGGAAGTGTATGAAGAAAGCCAGCATTGTCAAACGATTGGTCTTGGCACTGCAAGAGCCATTGTCTTTGTCAATGTCTTTAAGCCATGTTATGTAGCAGCCTGGCTGCTGTTCAACATGGCTGACAGTCATGGGAACAGTGCTGTGATGCTGCTGCCCGTTCCTTGCAGTCATCCAATGACCCCCTCTAAGAGGGTGCTGTCCTTTCTCGATGGCTTATTTGTTTGTAACTCATTACAAGAAGTGTGTCCGCAAAGAGATGGAAAACTACCTGACTATATCTCTGAAAAGAAATGTTTTCATTGCTGGGCTGTGGGCCAGTGTCACTCACATATGGACCAGGGATGTGCACTCATTGAGCCCTTTCTAATGGAAACTTCAAACACGATCCCCGACTGCTTCGGTTTCACATTAGAAGGAAACAAGCACTTCCTTCTCAAGAGGGGGAGCACTTTATGCATGTGCACAGTGACAGCAGTATCCTGGCAGACGAATGTGTTCAGGGTGTGGTTCACATATCGGTCCATCCGCTCTGTAAATGATATACAACGTTTTCAGGGTTTAAAAACAGCAATAATTGGGGACTCCAGAACACAAAGAAGAGGCAACGAAACAGAGCATCCCTATGAAAATGAGTACATAGAACATCCAGAGGAAATAAAGCAAGTAGGTTCTTTAGTTGATTCTATGACTCTTTAATCCATGACTTCCTCACCAAATGCAGATAGGTTCAGCCAACGCGTTTCGCCTGGTTACAGGCTTCCTCAGGGCAGCAAACATACATATAGACTGCTGTCTACATATATACAATACATAATTTTCAATGTACACCACGAAACGACTTATCTGTGACCACCCATTGCACATAACTCTAAAAACAACATAAAAACATAGATGGTCAATTGGCCCATAAGAGGCAGGAATCTTAGTGAACCACACTATTCCATCTTGTTTTTGAACATGCATTTTTGGACTAGAGACTTTCTGCCACATTTATCATACAATAACGCAACAAATATCTAATATACATATATGCAAACAAACCATGTGGAGCCAAAAAATGTACACTTCGAGAAACAGCACTCTCTCCAATGCGTAACCTTGCCCAGAGAAAGGAAAAGAACATGTTTAGGGACGAAACATAAAAACACGCTGTAAACAAATTTCGTGCATGAGTACAAGGACATGCCAGAAACGTATGTTGAGGGATTGCCATGTTTACAAAACAGAGATCCCAACCTTGGAGTACTCATAAGTAACAGGGTGCATGAGAGTCAAGATCCTTGGAGGAAAAGAGAAGAAAAAAGGAAAGCAAAACACAAACCTATTATCTGAGAGCTCCAGAGTCAATGAGCAAGTGTATATACACTGAGGGTACACCCCTGATCCCTCACCTCTCGACGCACGCACAGTGCTTTGTAAGTGCCGTTAGAAGCCGCCATGGGCTTACCATAATCCGGTGTCAGGTCAAGCAGGCAGTTTTGAGCAGACACGGCGTTGCAGCTGACACATGAGTATTCCACAAAGGTTGTAGGAGGCAAGGTAAGTAAGACATGGGTAAGAGAAAAGGCCCTTAGTCGGACACAAATGTAGCTTGTCCTGTACACTCCTTGCATCCAAATATCCAAGACACCAATAAGACCATATCCACAAACAAACACTTTATTTTCATTCTTCGTGTCCATAGAGTTCCTAAACCTGGGAAGGATACCAAGGGAGGGGTAAGATGGGGAAGGGGGTGGGGGAGGGGGAAAGATGCGTTTTAGATGGTATACCCCTAATAGAATCCTCCTCTCCCTAGGAACGAAGACGGTGGTAGTGCCTAAATTCACAAGAGCTAGCTGGGGCGGCAGAAGCTTTGTTCCCTGCACGACCAGGGCATGGAATAAACTTTCTTTCCACATGCGATCCTCTCCAGACCTGCTGTCTCTTAGGAAAGCACTGAAAACTTGGCTCTTTAATAACCAGTCTAAATTCAGCCATTTTATTTTCATCCTCTGTTTGACTGATTGCCTTTGAGCTAGTGTCAGGATACCTTCGGGCAACTGCTGCGCTCTATAAATTTATATAACATAACATAACAGTTCCAGTCCATTTTATCTTCCTTGTGGGGTACCCCAGGGCCCTACCCTTTTTAATTTGTATGTGACACCCCTAGCCAAGCTTATTAAAATATTTGGGCTATTGGTGGTAAGCTACGCGGATGACACCCAGATGTGTGTCTCCATGACTGGAAACCAGCAGGAATCAGCTGCCAGTTTTCCCAGCAGTATGCAACAGTTTAGTTACTGGATGGCCAATAATTGTTTAAAGTTAAGCTCCGGTAAAACGGAAGTATTGCCTCTAGGCAACAATACTTCCTTTTGGTCTCCAGACTGGTGGCCGTCAAACATGGGAAACGTACCTGCTCCTGTCACCAAAGTAAAATATCTGTGGATAGTATTTGATGATCATTTGATAAACAGACAAGTGCAGTGACCTCCTCATCTTTCATTACCGTATAGGTTCTGAGAAAGGTCCTTCCCTTTATTCCGTTAGAACTGAGGAAACTAGTGACCACTGCCCTCATCCTCTCAGAGTTGGACCACTGCAAAGCCCTCTACATCAATTTACAGAAGCGGATACTGAATAGGTTACAGATTCTGCAGAATGCTGCAGCGCGTTGTATGATAGAGGCACGCTTGGCTAAACCACACGTGCTTCTACAACGCTGCCCTAACCATGAATGCGTCTGAACAACGCATTCCTTTACCACGCATGCCTTTAACCATGCATACCTTTACTACGCAATTTTGTGGTAAAAGCATGACTGGTAAAGGGATATGTGTGGTAAAGTTCACACCTTAGCCCTCTCCCCCTGAGCCCTAAAAACTACCCCAGCCCTAAAAACTACTCCGCCCCGTGAGACTTAAAAAACTAACCCGACCCCCCCAAGCCCTAAAAATGGCCCGAACACTTAAGAAGTACCCCAAACACCCTGAGCTCTTAAAACTTCCACAACACCCCTGAGCCCTGAACACTACCCAAACCACCCCCGAGCCCTAAAAACTACCCGCTCCCCCTTGAGCTCTAAAAGATACCACAACCCCCCTGAGCCCTAAAAACTACCCTGACACCCCCAGCCCTAAACACTACCCCCAACCCTTAAAACTACCCCCACCCACCAAAACCTGGCCCCAGCACCACTTCCTTCACCGCATCCCCTCCCGATCCTTCCTGTTCCTGGGCACGCCCATTCCAGCATCTAGACCGCGCATGTGCCTTTACCACGCATATGGTTAAGGCATATGCGTGGTCAAGGGGAAACCGCACGTGTGGCTTAGCCTGCGTTGTAAAGGCCGTTTACCGTGCAGCGCGGCTATTGTTAGGAATTCCTTGGCACCAATCTGCCTCTCAGGCCCTAGTCCAACTTCATTTGTAACCTGTGCACATCGGTTGTAAGACATTGTGCATTGCTTTCAAAGCCCTTCATGGCTTAGGACCCGAATACTTAAAAAATACTTTTGTCTGGTGTGTTCCACCCAGAGCCATGCGATCCTCATCAGCACACAATGCTGTTGTCCCTAAACTCAAGAGAGCCCATTGGAGCGGAAGAGGCTTTGCCTGAGGGCGCCACTGAGTGGTGGAACTCCCTGCCATTCCATTTGAAGACATGCACTTCCCTGTTCTCTTTCAGGAAAAACATCACAACCTGGCTTTTCAATCTCTAGATCGGTAACTCTTTTTGTCCCTTCTGCTGAACTGGATAGTGCCACGACGCCCCGGGCATACGTGCGCTTCATAAAACTTATTTTCATTTCAAATGTGAGCTGCCAGGTGTGGTAGCGGGAACTTCTGGCTACTTAGATAGATAAGAAAAATGATGAGATACATGAAAGTGATATTGTAAAAGCCTCGCTTCTCTGATTTGAAAAGTTGTCATGTGCTCCTGCATCGTACATACCGGAGCTCCGCCTAACGTGGCCAGCTGCCATGGCTCATTCACAGCTCTGCTGTTAGGTTTCAGCGACCAAAACCTTTTCATATCACAGTCCCACTATCATTTTCACAAGCATATGCTTAATAGTTTCAATTAAAAAAAGAAAGGCAGAATATAAAAATACAAGGATTATAGCAATAATTATAAAAACGATCAGAAAGAGCAGACCCACAACCATGGAAAAATACTAGACAAGAAAGCATACACACAATCATGGAAAAATACTAGACAAGAAAGCATACACACAATCATGGAAAAATACAAGACAAGAAAGCATACACACAATCATGGAAAAATACAAGACAAGAAAGCATACACACAATCATGGAAAAATACCAGACAAGAAAGCATACACACAACCATGGAAAAATACCAGACAAGAAAGCATACACACAACCATGGAAAAATACAAGACAAGAAAGCATACACACAACCATGGAAAAATACAAGACAAGAAAGCATACACACAACCATGGAAAAATACCAGACAAGAAAGCATACACACAACCATGGAAAAATACCAGACAAGAAAGCATACACACAACCATGGAAAAATACCAGACAAGAAAGCATACACACAACTGTGGAAAAATACCAGACAAGAAAGCATACACACAATCATGGAAAAATACCAGACAAGAAAGCATACACACAACCATGGAAAAATACCAGACAAGAAAGCATACACACAATCATGGAAAAATACAAGACAAGAAAGCATACACACAATCATGGAAAAATACCAGACAAGAAAGCATACACACAACCATGGAAAAATACCAGACAAGAAAGCATACACACAACCGTGGAAAAATACCAGACAAGAAAGCATACACACAACCATGGAAAAATACCAGACAAGAAAGCATACACACAACCGTGGAAAAATACCAGACAAGAAAGCATACCCACAACCATGGAAAAATACTAGACAAGAAAGCATACACACAATCATGGAAAAATACTAGACAAGAAAGCATACACACAATCATGGAAAAATACAAGACAAGAAAGCATACACACAATCATGGAAAAATACCAGACAAGAAAGCATACACACAACCATGGAAAAATACCAGACAAGAAAGCATACACACAACCATGGAAAAATACCAGACAAGAAAGCATACACACAACCGTGGAAAAATACCAGACAAGAAAGCATACACACAATCATGGAAAAATACCAGACAAGAAAGCATACACACAACCATGGAAAAATACCAGACAAGAAAGCATACACACAATCATGGAAAAATACAAGACAAGAAAGCATACACACAATCATGGAAAAATACCAGACAAGAAAGCATACACACAACCATGGAAAAATACCAGACAAGAAAGCATACACACAACCGTGGAAAAATACCAGACAAGAAAGCATACACACAACCATGGAAAAATACAAGACAAGAAAGCATACACACAACCATGGAAAAATACAAGACAAGAAAGCATACACACAACCATGGAAAAATACCAGACAAGAAAGCATACACACAATCATGGAAAAATACCAGACAAGAAAGCATACACACAACCGTGGAAAAATACCAGACAAGAAAGCATACACACAACCATGGAAAAATACAAGACAAGAAAGCATACACACAACCATGGAAAAATACCAGACAAGAAAGCATACACACAATCATGGAAAAATACAAGACAAGAAAGCATACACACAATCATGGAAAAATACCAGACAAGAAAGTATACACACAACCATGGAAAAATACCAGACAAGAAAGCATACACACAACCGTGGAAAAATACCAGACAAGAAAGCATACACACAACCATGGAAAAATACAAGACAAGAAAGCATACACACAACCATGGAAAAATACCAGACAAGAAAGCATACACACAATCATGGAAAAATACTAGACAAGAAAGCATACACACAATCATGGAAAAATACAAGACAAGAAAGCATACACACAATAATGGAAAAATACCAGACAAGAAAGTATACACACAACCATGGAAAAATACCAGACAAGAAAGCATACACACAATCATGGAAAAATACAAGACAAGAAAGCATACACACAACCATGGAAAAATACAAGACAAGAAAGCATACACACAACCATGGAAAAATACAAGACAAGAAAGCATACACAATCATGGAAAAATACTAGACAAGAAAGCATACACACAATCATGGAAAAATACCAGACAAGAAAGTATACACACAATCATGGAAAAATACTAGACAAGAAAGCATACACACAATCATGGAAAAATACTATACAAGAAAGCATACACACAACCATGGAAAAATACAAGACAAGAAAGCATACACACAACCATGGAAAAATACAAGACAAGAAAGCATACACACAACCATGGAAAAATACAAGACAAGAAAGCATACACACAATCATGGAAAAATACTAGACAAGAAAGCATACACACAATCATGGAAAAATACCAGACAAGAAAGTATACACACAATCATGGAAAAATACTAGACAAGAAAGCATACACACAATCATGGAAAAATACTATACAAGAAAGCATACACACAACCATGGAAAAATACTACAAAAGAAAGCATACACACAATCATGGAAAAATACCAGACAAGAAAGTATACACACAACCATGGAAAAATACCAGACAAGAAAGCATACACACAATCATGGAAAAATACTAGACAAGAAAGCATACACACAATCATGGAAAAATACCAGACAAGAAAGCATACACACAATCATGGAAAAATACCAGACAAGAAAGCATACACACAACCATGGAAAAATACTAGACAAGAAAGCATACACACAACCATGGAAAAATACCAGACAAGAAAGCATACACACAATCATGGAAAAATACTAGACAAGAAAGTATACACACAATCATGGAAAAATACTAGACAAGAAAGCATACACACAATCATGGAAAAATACTATACAAGAAAGCATACACACAACCATGGAAAAATACTACAAAAGAAAGCATACACACAATCATGGAAAAATACTATACAAGAAAGCATACACACAACCATGGAAAAATACCAGACAAGAAAGCATCCACACAACCATGGAAAAATACAAGACAAGAAAGCATACACACAATCATGGAAAAATACTAGACAAGAAAGCATACACACAATCATGGAAAAATACTAGACAAGAAAGTATACACACAATCATGGAAAAATACTAGACAAGAAAGCATACACACAACCATGCAAAAATACTACACAAGAAAGCATACACACAATCATGGAAAAATACTATACAAGAAAGCATACACACAACCATGGAAAAATACTACAAAAGAAAGCATACACACAATCATGGAAAAATACTATACAAGAAAGCATACACGCAACCATGGAAAAATACCAGACAAGAAAGCATACACACAATCATGGAAAAATACCAGACAAGAAAGCATACACACAATCATGGAAAAATACCAGACAAGAAAGCATACACACAACCATGGAAAAATACCAGACAAGAAAGCATACACACAACCATGGAAAAATACCAGACAAGAAAGCATACACACAACCATGGAAAAATACCAGACAAGAAAGCATACACACAACCATGGAAAAATACTAGACAAGAAAGGGGCATAAAATGAACAGAAATACAAATAGTAGAAAAAAGCAACAAAGAAAGAATATTAATAATAATTCATAATGGACAAAATACAATTATTAGATTAAATAAGACAAATAAATAAATAAATTAAACAATGCAATAAGAAAGACAATATCAAAGAACAAAATATCTCTCAAAAAGATCTGACTAAACAGAATCTAACCAAAGAGAAAGATGGAAGATTTTTCCTGAAATGACTCCGTCACACTGTTTTTGACAATAAGTCATAAAATACACTGTCAGCTAAAATGGGTATCAAGAGTAAAGCGCTTTTATTTAGTCAACTGACTGTGGGTAAAACTGTGTAGTATGTTCCACCTTATGGCGTACCATGTTGTACTGTACTCTGAAAGGCGTCGAGTTTGCGCTCTGTTAAGCAACTATGGAGCAAAATTGGAACAAAACGACTTTCGTGTTAGTCTGGGTTCAAGCAAGGCATGTAAGACAGCTTTGGGTAAACTGACAATGAATGTAGATGCTTGCAAGAGTGGGTGGTTGGTGACTAGGACAACGGAGACTCGTTGGCATGAAGCACAGAGCGAGAATTGAGATCAGATTGGTTCTGTGATGGGGCAGAGCAGCCAGGCTGCCTCTTGCCTGACACGAGTTCATCTGTTGGCTGGAGTGAGCTTTGTCTAACACCGGCAGCTTTACATGATAATGCATCCCCGTTTCTGCTCACAGTTTTATACTACTATTAATAACCCTGAAATAAGTCAATGATATAACCTTTGTATAGACAAACATAGGTATTTGAACTTATGACCATGAGGTCAAACACAGGCCCCTACAGTGAGCGCATTAGTCCACTAGGCCACCAGACCCGGCTAAGAGCAGGGCTGATGAGAAAGGCAGCTGTGGAGGCTGAGTTCTCAGAGAGGTAACTCATTTCCCATTCATAACAGAAAGAAACTAATGCTTTGGCAAGGGTCAGTCTGGCCAGTCGGGTGCTTGGGAGATGTTACGATGGGCCAGTGGCCGGAAGACAGGCATGGTTTGAGATGTTACTGGATCGCCGAGGCTCGACCGATGTTATAAATGGACAAGCCTCGCAGAAAAACAAATTGTCTATTTATAGGCCAACCCATCGAGCAGAGGTGTACAAAGTTTGCCATTGGCCACAAACAAGGAAAATGGCTACCCTGTCTCAATAAAAAAGAAGCCATGATTGAGGAACATTGAACCCAGCTTTATACCTGTTGGTCTTGGTGTCAGTCAGCGCTCATAGCAAAACCAAAGGGGATGATGGACGGAGTGTTGAACATAGCAAGCACTCCCCCCCAGTCAACTGATCTGGGTTCAATCCATCATCATTCTTTAGCTCACTCCGCCACCCCAGTTCAGACATGGCCATATGCAAATCAGTCTGACCCTGTGCCTCATGGGAACAGTCCAGCCCGAACTGCCAAGCTATGTCTTCCCTGGACCGGAAACAAGCATCCTGGGACCGGTTTCTGGCTTACAGCCGTCATCAGCCAGGCTATCTTGAATCCAGTGGCAAAGTGAGCAAGGGACCCACGTCTGGGCATACCCTGCCAACTTAGGGCGAACATAGCAAAACCAAAGGGGATGATGGACGGAGTGTTGAACATTGCAAGCACTCACCCCCAGTCAACTGATCTGGGTTTAATCCATCATCATTCTTTAGCTCACTCCGCCATGCCCAGACGTGGGTCCCTTGCTCACTTTGCCACTGGATTCAAGCTAGCCTGGCTGATGAGGGCTGTTAGCCCGAAACCGGTCCCAGGATGCTTGTTTCCGGTCCAGGGAAGACATGGCTTGGCAGTTCGGGCTGGACTGTTCCCATGAGGCACAGGGTCAAGACTGATTTGCATATAGCTGTGTCTGAGCTGGGGTGGCGAAGTGAGCTAAAGAACGATGATGGATACAACCCAGATCTGTGACTGGGGGTGAGTGTCTGAAAAGTTTCAGTGCTCCGTCCATCATCTCCTTGTGTTTGGTCAGTCAGCGCTCGCCTTCTAATGGAGCAAAGAGGTACAAAAGGCAAATCCCACCCATGTGATATTGCAACTTGTGAACTGCAGGTTGCACACACATCTTTGCAACAGGTGCATTCACCGGCTAGGCTACCTTTCTGGCATTAAACTAGAGGTCATCTTTACAAGATAAGGGCATGGGCGGTGCTGCAAGCCATCTTGCTGCACCGAGCTGTGTCGTTAGGAAAGTGGAGGGATGTGTCCTATTTACAACAATACAACGCATCCCTGTGCTTTCCTCTGCATTGGTGCACAATCGGCTGCTGAGCGCAGGTGCCCTTGCACCATGTTGCAACGGTGCCTGCGTTGTTGGGATGTAGGTGTCCCTTCCTGCACAAAAACAATCGCTGATAGCTTTTTACTCCTTCTAAGTGTGCTTCGAAATGCAGAGGAAGGATGTCTACAGCAGCTAACCAAATAAAAAACAAACTACTGAGAGTGACAATGAGCCAACCAATGGGTTAGTAACGGGCGGGTTCTAAGCCTACAGTGAGATAACAATAGTCTCGTGGAGACAGTGCATGCGCGGTCTACCTGAGACCTAAAAGAGGTGATCAGATGAATTAGGCACAGTATAGAGGCCCTGTCATGCAAAGCAGAGCTACTGGAGGAAGATGTGCTTGTTATCTATCTCAGCTATGACCAAAATAAAAACCAAACCCATCCCCAGGCACATGACCTGATGTACGAGGCCATTCTAAGGTCACAACCGCTATGATTTGCAAAATCACATGGTTTGCAACCACGTCGTACCTATTACAGTGTGCTAAAGCCCTTTTACAAGCCAGAAGATTCTCTCTAACTCATAAAATACATTTTGTGATCCTTACAGAACAGGAGGCGGCATAAAAGGTGCGTTACCCTCTCATCTGCGATTCAGAAAGGTATCTATCAATAGGTTGTGGCTGTACCGCCAGGTTGTGGTGGTAACTGATCTGCAAAGGGGCAGAGGACAATTTCAATTGTGTCCAGCGGCCTGCGGATGCAGGCAGTGGTCCACAGGACCACTGCCTGCTCCCCCAGAGGTCTGCACAAACAGGACTCATTTTTAAAGCAGCACCCGCCCCATAAATGTTTCCACTTTGGGGATGCAAATACGGGGACAGGTTTCTTCTCTGCTTTGCAGGCCTCCATCCATGCATTCACAGCCAATTGAAGGGGGTCTCAAATTTCAACCTACCTAATGAATATTCATTTTGTGGCCCTTGCTGATGTGGAGTTTGCGATGTGAGATATTTGTAATAACAGCTTCTCCATTTGCAAACCAGTCAGTTTGCAACTTGCACATTTTGCAAGTCCTTGAAATCAGGATGCTCCTCCACACGGAGGTCTCACTAAACGTCATGGCGATGGAGCAGTGTCAGAAGCTAAAACTCTGAGCAAGGCTATGTGACAACAATCAGGAGGATACCAGCGTGTGGTAGCATTGCATTCATTCTATTGAAGGACACCTTGAAACTAACCATATGAAAGGATAACGCTGATGTGCGTATGCCAAAGAGTCTGCAAGTCATTCCCTTCCCACTCGTCATCCACACAGGTGACATAGATGACATCGTACACGAATTGCAGCATTTATTCACTGGTATGGGATGCCTGAGAGAAAAGCAAGTGTGATTTTACAACGACTAACCAGTGTTACCACTGCAGAACTCACACATCTGATTCCATGGTCAAACATTGGATGTACAGAAGAGATGCCAATACAAGCTGCTGACCCACACACAAGGCTCTACACAACCAGGAACTCGTCTACATTCACCACCGCCTGATCTTCCACCAACCGTTGAGGAGATTACGCTCTGCCTCCCAATCACTTGCCCACACTTCCCCCATCTACTGAAGCAGAGTGGAGGATGCTCCTTCTCCTACATTACAGCAAACACTTGGAACAGCCTCCACATGCAGCTCCGGACCATCACCTCACTTCCAGAATTCTGAAGGGCCCTTAAGACCTCGCTGTTCGAATGAGCCTTCACGCCCCTGCAAGCGCCTGGATGCACTATTGGGTGATTAGCAGCGCTATATAAATCCTTATTGACTGATTGATTGATTGAGTGATTGATGAAATAAACTAAAGAAACAGTGGCTTCCATTTAAAAGGTGAAGGGCCATGCACCCTGGCTGACTCCCATCGTAATCACTAAAAATGCCAAACAGCCAGGAAAAGTATGCATCTGCATGGACATGAGGCTAATTAAAAGAGCCAATAAACAGAGTGCAACATCACTCCCAACAACAAATAACACTGTGATGCTGCATCGACCTCACCTCACCTCATCAACAGATAACATGACTCCACATCTGTATGGCATCATATTCACCAGGAAGGCCACACAGCCAGCAAAAGTATGCATCTGCTAGGACCTAAGGCTCTTTTATTAGGACGAAGTGCCACGTCGAAGACATAACAGCGGACACCATGTTGTCACATCCACATCACCCCAACATAAGCTACCACAACTCCACATCCACAGCACCCCAACAATAAATACAACTCCCTATCCACATCACCCCAGCAATAGATACCACGACTCCATTTCCTCATCACCCCAACAATAGATACCATGACTCCCCATCCACATCACCCCAACAATAAATACCACAATTCCCCATCCACAAGACCCCAACAATAGATACCACAAGTCTCCATCCACATCAACCCAACGATAAATACCACAAGTCCACATCCACATCACCCCAACAAAGGATACCACAACTCCACATCCACATCACCTTAACAATAGATACAACGACTCCACATCACCCCAACAATAGATACCAGGACTCCCCATCCACATCACCCCAAAAATACCACAACTCCTCACCCACATCACCCTAACAATAGATACCACAACTCTCCATCCACATCACCCCAACAATAGATACCAGGACTCTCCAACCACATCACCCCAACACTTAAACGCCTTCCCATCCATATCACCCTAACAATAGATACCACAACTCTCCATCCACATCTCCCCAACAATAGATACCAGGACTCCCCATCCACATCACCCCAACAATACCACGACTTCCCATCCACTTCACCCCAACAATAAATACCACGGCTGCCCATTCACATCACCTTACAATAGATACATTGACTCCACATCACCTCAACAATACATACCATGAGTCCCCATCTACATTACCCCAACAATAGATACCACGAGTCCCCATCCACATCACCCCAACAATAGATACATTGACTCCAAATCACCTCAACAATAGATACCATGAGTCCCCATCCACATTACCTCAACAATAGATACCATGAGTCCCTATCCACATCACCCCAACAATAGATACCATGAGTACCCATCAATATCACTCCAACAATAGATACCACGACTCTCCATCCACATCACCCCAACAATAGATACTGCGACTCCCCATCCACATCACCCCGACAACAGATACATTGATTTCATATCACCTCAACAATAGATACCACAATCCACATTACCCCAACAATAAATTACTCCAACAATAAATACATTGACTCCACATCACCTCATCAATAGATACCACGAGTGCCATCCACATCAACCCAACACAACAATAGATACATTGACTCCACATCACCCCAACAATAGATACCAAAACTCCCTATCCACATCAACCCCAACAATTGAATCTAGTGTGACTTACCTTAAAGCGGTGAAGTGGTCTTCTAAGTTGGTGCTTAGCGGTGGATATCATCAGTAACAGCTTCATAAAAAGAGAATGTACATATCAACTCTATGCAAAGAGGGAGTGCTGTGGAGAGATAATGGTGGGAGCTGTAAAGAGTTAGTCCATAGTTGTTATCCCACTGCCAAAGAATAGTGACATTGTGGCCTCCTATCTCAGTGAATGCCTATTGGAAGTAGCGGAATGGATGGATTCTAATTGTCTTAAACTTAATATGGGGAAGACTGAGGTATAAGTCGTAGGAAAGCACATTAACATCTGGTCAAATGCCTGGTGGCCTGATAACCTAGGCCCTCTTCACATAGTTAAGGATAATGTTAAAAATGTAGGCAGCTGGTTTGATGCTAAGTTATCCTTTGATGCTCAGATCCCTGAGGAAAATCCTTCATTACCTCCCAGAGGCCACCCAGAAAACTGTCATCAAAGCACTGGTGATATCCAGACTAGATTATTGCAATATCCTATATCTGGGTGTGGCCCAGACCCGTCTCAATAGATTACAATGGATCCAGAACGCGACGGCTCGGGAATTGTTGAGGCTTCCAAGGCGGGCTTCTATGAAACCTGTGTTGCAGAAACTTCACTGGCTCCTGATAAGGCATAGAGCCCATTTGAAAGCTCTTTGTTATTGCTTTAAGGCTCTCTCCTCCCAGGGTACACACTACCTTCAATCAATGGTGAGTTTCTATGTGCCCACCAGAAATCTCAGATCAGCGGCAGCTAAACTGGCCATTGTTCCAAAATTCAAAAGGACAACATTGGGAGACGTCTCTTTTGGCCATTTAGCCCCTAAAGCTTGAAATAACCTTGATGCGGAAATTCGACAAGTGCCTTCTGAACTCCTATTCCGAAAGATACTAAAGACTTGGCTTTTTAGTTTAAAGTGAGCTCTCCATCAGACTGGGTGACCTCATGTTCACCGTTCAGCACCCTAGAGCTGGGACACTCTGTTAGGAGTAGCCATGCGTTTCACAAATGTCATTATTATTATTATTGGAGCTTTGCCAGAACAGACCCTGGCAGTTGTTATGCAACATCCCTGATGTTCTTATGTCAATATGAATGTCTATATGCTGCCCAGCACCACTCATCACGAGAGAACGTCATGCCCAAATAATATCCCTGCTAAAGATACTTTCTGACAAGAGACTCACGCTATTGAGGGGGAAGTGAGGGTTCATGAACCTCCCTTTGGGGTTTTATTGGTACATGTACAATTCTCAGCCAACTTAGAGACTTTCTAGCTCCTGTGACATATTGTGGGAAGCTCGTCCGGAGCCTGCAGATGCTCACGGAGTGCTTGCATCACCGCTTTGAGCATCATACTCAGATGGCCTTGGGCAACCATCGTGAAGATGCTTCTCAAGCTACCAAGAACCATCTGTTACCTAACACCAGCATACCTAACGTTGATGGTTGAAGGATTACTGATGTGGGATGTCCCTGTGGACGGAAGGTGACCCTACAGCAGGAAGAGGAGCTGGTGTTCCACTGCCACCACGCTCTGCGAGGTTGTCTGTAGACCACAACGAAAAATGAATCCATAGCAAGGGACCCACAGGTGCCACATGTCAAGGACCGCTTCCTCACCCAATCACTATGAAGAACTGGATCCTCCAAATGAAGGGGTAATAACTCATGGTGGAGTCCTTTACAGCCGCATATAGATTTACAGCTATAACAACTCTTTGTAGTGCCACCCTGCTCTGCCACCGAGGGTGAAGAGGAATAAAATAACATTACATGTATTTGTAAAGCGCAAGTTCTCTCAGCAGGTATCTTGGTGCTGAATAGCAGTTGTTTCTTGTTACCCAACTCAATGGTACTTGTTTTATCAACCTCAGAAGGATGAAAGGCTGAGTGCACCCTCCAGGATTTGAACCTATGACCATGAAGTCAAACCCAGGCCCTTGCAATGGACATATTAGTCCACTATGCCACCCCACAGAACACCCAGGGCAGGTGGTAGATGAGGAAGACCTCCAGATTGAGTGCATGTTTCTAACCACAGCTCAGGATGACGCTCTCAGATGTTCCTCTCTGCACACAGAGATCATCAAAGGATGTTCCTGCTGGAGGCCCAGGACCCCCATCCCCTGGTGGGAGAAGCGAGCCAGCCGCGTGGCCTTTCTCGAAGTGGCTTCCCACGTGCACCATGAAGAAGAAGCAGAGCATTGTCCAGTGTCAAGGAGGATTCTTTGCATGTACTGTAGGATTGACAGCCCACCAGGAGCAGGAGATGGTCTCAGTTCAGCCTCCATGTACAACTGGCGCAATTAACGCTCCACCTACACAACACTCATGCATCAGCACAGTTCAGAAAGACCAAAACCACCCAGACAGACATGGAGAAGGCACACCAAGCTCAAGGGCGCCACCAACAACCACAGACAGCTGGTAGAGCATGAAGAAGGTGTGGTCCTGAGGGGTTGAGGCATCATCACATCAAGGTCCCTTGGTACATAACTAGCAAACGTCAAACAGCAAGGGATGGCTAACAGCATAAGAATGGATCTGGAAGAAAGGACAGTTCCCCATGGTGGACACACAGGTAGGAGAGGAGACAGTGTGACTCCTCATGTGTCAGGCCACTGACAGAGAGAACCAACCGCACTGATCTTCAAAACTATTCAAACCTCCTTGGAGAAACTGGAGTCACTTCCTGCAGCCCCTGATAACTTGCTGGTCACTTTAGGAGGCCCTGACGTTGAGATCATATGCACCTCTTGGTAAGAAGCAGTAAGAAGTGGGTTAGAACAGGAGCCATCGACTCCAGGGAGTGCTAGCAAGCGAAAGAAATCCTGGTCTCTCATTTTTAAGAGATATTGTCCAACCTACTCCCAAACACTTGGCATTCAGCATCGCCAGATAACTCCAAGGAGCCACAGGCCAGTGAGGGAACAGGGGTGTCATTAGGACCCTGAAGAAGGGGATGCCTCTAACAGAAGAACAGGCCAATGACCACAAGCTTCCCATCCTCTACATCCTATGACAGTATCTGTTATGGATTAAATGGTGGCTGGAGCTGGGCTCCTCGTCTGCCTACGAGGTGCTTGAAAGAGACGAGGGACAATGTGAGTCACAGATGAGGCGTCAAAGCTCAGACATCCAAGTGGGCCAGCAGGGACTGGTGCGTGATGAACCTCTGGGAGGGAAGTTTAAATGCTATCTGAGACCTACCCACTGATGGTTCATGAAAGAAAGGTTCCACCAGGGCTGCAAGCCAGAGCACCAGCCAGATCACCCCAACTGATTCCTCATCCCAGAAGTTTTAACAGAGGGGTGTGGTTGAGGCAGAAGTATTTGAACTCTCATGATGACCAGTGCAAGTAAAAGAGGAGATGTAAGTTGTGAAGCAGAACTCTGGCAAGACCCACTTAGAGGTACTAGGCAGTCAGCCCTCCTCATCACCATCCATTGGGTGAGAAACCTCAGGCTGATTTACAGTTTAACCGCTGGATTTCCACATTCAGAGTGCTGGATGGTGGTACTACACCAAGATGCAGCTAGTGCATGGTAGTCCTCCTACACCAAGATGCCGCTAGTGAATGGTGGTCCTCCGGCACCAAGATGCAGCTAGTGCATGATGGTCCTCCTACACCAAGATGCCGCTAGTGCATGGTGGTCCTCCTACACCAAGATGCAGCTAGTGCATGGTGGTCCTCCTACACCAAGATGCAGCTAGTGCATGGTGGTCCTCCTACACCAAGATGCCGCTAGTGAATGGTGGTCCTCCTACACCAAGATGCCGCTAGTGAATGGTGGTCCTCCGGCACCAAGATGCAGCTAGTGCATGGTGGTCCTCCCACATCAAGATGCAGCTAGTGCATGGTGGTCCTCCTACACCAAGATGCCACTAGTGAATGGTGGTCCTCCTGCACCAAGATGCAGCAAGTGCATGGTGATCCTCCTACACCAAGATGCCGCTAGTGCATGGTGGTCCTCCTACACCAAGATGCAGCTAGTGCATGGTGGCCCTCATACACCAAGATCCTGCTAGTGCATGGTGGTCCTCCTACACCAAGATGCCGCTAGTGAATGGTGGTCCTCCTACACCAAGATGCAGCTAGTGAATGGTGGTCCTCCTATGCCAAGATGCTGCTAGTGCATGGTGCTCCTCCTACACCAAGATGCCGCTAGTGCATGGTGGTCCTCCCACACCAAGATGCAGCTAGTGCATGGTGGTCCTCCTACACCAAGATGCAGCTAGTGCATGGTGGTCCTCCGGCACCAAGATGCAGCTAGTGCATGCTGGTCCTCCTACACAAAGATGCCGCTAGTGCATGGTGGTCCTCCTACAACAAGATGCAGTTAGTGCATGGTGGTCCTCCTACACCAAGATGCAGCTAGTGAATGGTGGTCCTCTGGCACCAAGATGCCGCTAGTGAATGGTGGTCCTCCTACACCAAGATGCAGCTAGTGCATGGTGGTCCTCCTACACCAAGATGCCGCTAGTGCATGGTGGTCCTCCTACACCAAGAAGCAGCTAGTGCATGGTGGTCCTCCTACACAAAGATGCTGCTAGTGAATGGTGGTCCTCCGGCACCAAGATGCAGCTAGTGCATGGTGGTCCTCCTACACCAAGATGCAGCTAGTGCATGGTGGTCCTCCTACACCAAGATGCCACTAGTGAATGGTGGTCCTCCTACACCAAGATGCCGCTAGTGAATGGTGGTCCTCCGGCACCAAGATGCAGCTAGTGCATGGTGGTCCTCCCACACCAAGATGCAACTAGTGCATGGTGGTCCTCCTACACCAAGATCCTGCTAGTGAATGGTGGTCCTCCTGCACCAAGATGAAGCTAGTGCATGGTGATCCTCCTACACCAAGAAGTCGCTAGTGTATGGTGGTCCTCCTACACCAAGATGCAGCTAGTGCATGGTGGTCCTCCTACACCAAGATGCAGCTAGTGCATGGTGGTCCTCCTATACCAAGATGCAGCTAGTACATGGTGGTCTTCCTACACCAAGATCCTGCTAGTGCATGGTGGTCCTCATAGACCAAGATCCTGCTAGTGCATGGTGGTCCTCCTACACCAAGATGCCGCTAGTGAATGGGGGTCCTCCTACACCAAGATGCCGCTAGTGAATGGTGGTCCTCCGGCACAAAGATGCAGCTAGTACATGGTGGTCCTCCCACACCAAGATGCAGCTAGTGAATGGTGGTCCTCCTACACGAAGATCCTGCTAGTGCATGGTGATCCTCCTACACCAAGATGCGGCTAGTGCATGGTGGTCCTCCTACACCAAGATGCTGCTAGTGCATGGTGGTCCTCCTGCACCAAGATGCAGCTAGTGCATGGTGGTCCTCCGGCACCAAGATGCAGCTAGTGCATGCTGGTCCTCCTACACAAAGATGCCGCTAGTGCATGGTGGTCCTCCTACAACAAGATGCAGTTAGTGCATGGTGGTCCTCCTACACCAAGATGCAGCTAGTGAATGGTGGTCCTCTGGCACCAAGATGCCGCTAGTGAATGGTGGTCCTCCTACACCAAGATGCAGCTAGTGCATGGTGGTCCTCCTACACCAAGATGCCGCTAGTGCATGGTGGTCCTCCTACACCAAGAAGCAGCTAGTGCATGGTGGTCCTCCTACACAAAGATGCTGCTAGTGAATGGTGGTCCTCCGGCACCAAGATGCAGCTAGTGCATGGTGGTCCTCCTACACCAAGATGCAGCTAGTGCATGGTGGTCCTCCTACACCAAGATGCCACTAGTGAATGGTGGTCCTCCTACACCAAGATGCCGCTAGTGAATGGTGGTCCTCCGGCACCAAGATGCAGCTAGTGCATGGTGGTCCTCCCACACCAAGATGCAACTAGTGCATGGTGGTCCTCCTACACCAAGATCCTGCTAGTGAATGGTGGTCCTCCTGCACCAAGATGAAGCTAGTGCATGGTGATCCTCCTACACCAAGAAGTCGCTAGTGTATGGTGGTCCTCCTACACCAAGATGCAGCTAGTGCATGGTGGTCCTCCTACACCAAGATGCAGCTAGTGCATGGTGGTCCTCCTATACCAAGATGCAGCTAGTACATGGTGGTCTTCCTACACCAAGATCCTGCTAGTGCATGGTGGTCCTCATAGACCAAGATCCTGCTAGTGCATGGTGGTCCTCCTACACCAAGATGCCGCTAGTGAATGGGGGTCCTCCTACACCAAGATGCCGCTAGTGAATGGTGGTCCTCCGGCACCAAGATGCAGCTAGTACATGGTGGTCCTCCCACACCAAGATGCAGCTAGTGAATGGTGGTCCTCCTACACGAAGATCCTGCTAGTGCATGGTGATCCTCCTACACCAAGATGCGGCTAGTGCATGGTGGTCCTCCTACACCAAGATGCTGCTAGTGCATGGTGGTCCTCCTGCACCAAGATGCAGCTAGTGCATGGTGATCCTCCTACACCAAGATGCCGCTAGTGCATGGTGGTCCTCCTACACCAAGATCCTGCTAGTGCATGGTGGTCCTCCTGCACCAAGATGCAGCTAGTGCATGGTGGTCCTCCTACACCAAGATCCTGCTAGTGCATGGTGGTCCTCCTACACCAAGATGCAGCTAGTGCATGGTGGTCCTCTGGCACCAAGATGCCGTTAGTGCATGGTGGTCCTCCTACACCAAGATGCAGCTAGTGCATGGTGGTCCTCCTACACCAAGATGCAGCTAGTGCATGGTGGTCCTCCTACACCAAGATCCTGCAAGTGCATGGTGGTCCTCCTACACCAAGATGCCGCTAGTGCATGGTGGTCCTCCTACACCAAGATGCAGCTAGTGCATTGTGGTCCTCCTACACCAAGATGCTGCTAGTGAATGGTGGTACTCCTACACCAAGATCCTGCTAGTGAATGGTGGTCCTCCTACACCAAGATGCTGCTAGTGAATGGTGGTCCTCCTACACCAAGATGCTGCTAGTGCATGGTGGTCCTCCTACACCAAGATGCCGCTAGTGCATGGTGGTCCTCCTACACCAAGATGCAGCTAGTGCATGGTGGTCCTCCTACACCAGGATCCTGCTAGTGCATGGTGGTCCTCCTACACCAAGATGCAGCTAGTGCATGGTCGTCCTCCTACACCAAGATGCAGCTAGTGCATGGTGGTCCTCCTACACCAAGATGCAGCTAGTGCATGGTGGTCCTCCTACATCAAGATGCCGCTAGTGCATTGTGGTCCTCCTACACCAAGATGCCGCTAGTGCATGGTGGTCCTCCTACACCAAGATGCAGCTAGTGCATGGTGGTCCTCCTACACCAAGATACAGCTAGTGCATGGTGGTCCTCCTACACCAAGATGCAGTTAGTGCATGGTGGTACTCCTACACCAAGATCCTGCTAGTGCATGGTGGTCATCCTACACCAAGATGCAGCTAGTGCATGGTGGTCCTCCTACTCCAAGATGCAGCTAGTGCATGGTGGTCCTCCTACACCAAGATGCAGCTAGTGCATGGTGGTCCTCCTACACCAAGATGCAGCTAGTGCATGGTGGTCCTCCTACACCAAGATGCCGCTAGTGAATGGTGTTCCTCTGACACCAAGAAGCAGATGCTGGATGGTGGTTTGCCACCAAGGTGCAGATGGTGGTTGGTGATCCTCTGCCAAGCTGCAGATGCTGGATGGTGGTCCTCGGCCAAGGTGCAGATGCTGGATGGTGGCCCTCCACCAACGTACAGATAGTGGATGGTGGTCCTCCGCCAAGGTGCAGATGGTGGATGGTGGTGCTCCACAGAGGTGCAGATGATGGATAGGGGTCCTCCGCCAAGGTGCAGATAGTGGTCCTCTGCCAATGTTCAGATAGTGGATGGTGGTCCTCCGCCAAGGTGCAGATGGTGGATGGCGGTCCTCTGCCAAGGTGCAGATGCTGGATGGTGGCCCTCCACCAACGTACAGATAGTGGATGGTGGTCCTCCGCCAAGGTGGAGATGGTGGATGGTGGTGCTCCACAGAAGTGCAGATGGTGGATGGTGGTCCTCCCCCAAGGTGCAGATAGTGGCCCTCTGCCAATGTTCAGATAGTGGATGGTGGTCCTCCACCAAGGTGCAAATGGTGGATGGTGGTCCTCCGCCAAGGTGCAGATGGTGGATGGTGGTCCTCTGCCAAGGTGGAGATGGTGGATGGTGGTCCTTCACCAAGGTGCAGATTGTGGATGGTGGTCCTCAACCAAGGTGCAGATGATGGATGGTGGTCCTCTGGCACCAAGGTGCAGATGCTGGATGATGGTCCTCCGCCAAGGTACAGATGATGAAAGGTGGTCCTCTGGCACCAAGGTGCAGATGGTGGCTGGTGGTCTTTTGCCAAAGTGCAGATGGTGAATAGTGATCCTCCGGCAACAAAGTGCAGATGGTGGATGGTGGTCCTCTTCCAAAGTGCAGATGGTGGATGGTGGTCCTCTGCCTAGGTGCAGATGGTGGATGGTAGCCCTCTACCAAGGTGAGGATGGTGATCCTCCAGCAACAAAGTGCAGATGGTGGATGGTGGTCCTCTGGTACCAAGGTGCAGATGGTGGATGGTGGTTCTCTGCCAAGGTGCAGAGGATGAATGGTGGTCCTTTAGCACCAAGGGGCAGATGGTGGATAGTGGTCTTCTACTGAGATGCAAATGGTAGATGCTGGTCCTCCGCTCAGGTGCAGATGCTGGATGGTGGTCCTCCACCAAGGTGCAGATAGTGGTCCTCTGCCAAGGTTTAGATAGTGGATGAAGGTCCTCTGCCAAGGTGCAGATGATCAATGGTGCTCCTCCACCAAGGTGCAGATGATCAATGGTGGTCCTCCATCAAGGTGCAGATGACCAATGGTGGTCCTCCACCAAGGTGCAGATGATCAATGGTGGTCCTCCACCAAAGTGCAGATGCTGGTTGGGGGCTGCCACCAAAGTGCAGATGCTGGATTGTGGTCCTCCGCCAAGAAGCAGATGGTGGAGGGTGGTCCTCTACCAAGGTGCAGATGGTGGATGGTGGTCCTCCGCCAAGGTGCAGATGGTGGATGGTGGTGCTCCACTGAGATGCAGATGGTGGATGGTGGTCCTCGGCCAAGGTGCAGATGGTGGATGGTGGTACTTCGCCAAGGTGCAGATGGTAAATGGTGATCCTCCAGCAACAAGGTGCAGATGGTGGATAGTGGTCTTCCCCCAAGGTGCAGATGGTGGATGCTGGTCCTCCGCCAAGGTGCAGATGGTGAATGGTGGTCCTCTGGCACCAAGGTGCAGATGGTGGATAGTGTTCCTCCGCCAAGGTGCAGATGGTGGATGGTGATCCTCCGCCAAGGTGCAGATGGTGGATGGCGATCCTCCAGCACCAAGGTGCATATGGTGGATGGTGGTCCTCTAACAAGGTGAAGAAGGCAGGGTGCACTATATCCTATGTGTGGACATATCTGCATGAGCAGATATGACCCTACAATATCAAGTCCATTCTTGGATATCATAAGTATACAGGGAAGCCAGAGAGAGTACATGGACTGGATACTTGACATTACGAGTTTCCTAGCTCCATGATGGCTTCACTGGACCCTAAGATGTTTGATACCAAACATCTCCTCTTAATACATCCTCACTGATGCCAGTGTTGGATTTATTAATAAATGCACACAGGAGATCCTTTAGAGAGTCCCCCGAACAGTAACCAAGCACTGGTGTGGTCTTTGACTAATCTTAGCTAGCCTGCCACCACCAGACATGTTTCTGACCTAATGGGGTGAGAGCCCGCGCTCTCAGAGGCCAGGAATAAAGCCTGCTCTGGGCGAAGGTGCTTTATACCTCCTCCAGATCAGAATGGCCTTCCAGGGCGGGAAGCTTCAAAGGCGATGCCGCCTTTGAAATGCGACCCAGGCAGCTCCAGATAGTGGAGGTTTTCAACCCCCACTGTCCTGCTCCACATTTGGCCAGAGGACAGATGGGAAAATTAGTTAAATGGGGTGGGTCCCCATTCAGCCAGAACCACCCCTAAGGTGGGGCAGGTGATGTGGAGACCACTTTTCATTTCCCTCCATCTTGGTTTGAGAGGGAATTAGACAATTAGTGTCAGGGTAGTGCCCCTTCCCACAGGAAGTGGTCACTTAGAGGGTGTAGACACCCTAAAAGTAAATAGGCCTTTGGCTACTACATGCCACCCCGTTAACACCCCTAGATTTAGTATTTATTTTTAAAATTTTTAAACCTGGACCCTGAACTTACATTTAATAGACACAGAAAAGAAAAGGAAAAAGAAGAGCTGCTGACCTGAAGACTGAAGCCCTGCTGCAGACAATTGGCACCAAACCCTGCATGCCTTAAGGATTCGACAATCATGGTGTGCTGTCTCATCCTGCAACTGTGAGGCCTCCAAAGACCCTGGAGCTCCTCAAGCCTTCTACAAATTGCAAAAGAATGTCCTTGGAGAAGAGGTACTGCTTCCCATCAGGCCGCAGACCCCGTACCCGCGTGGTCCAGCTTGTTGCCTTGCTGCTACTCGGAGACTTCGACGCAGCACCTAAACCGCAAGTGGTACATCATCTCTGGAGGATCAGATCTGTCTCCCCACCAAGCTTGGAGACACCAGGATCTACTGGAGACGTGCCACATCAATACCCTGGGTCCCGGACCCCCTACTGCATACAGCAAGACGAATAGTTCAATCTGGACTCCAACTGCCCAGGAAGCAAGCAACCATTGAGGGACATCCAGACCCCTGAGACCCACTTTGTGAGTGCCCAGCTGCCCCAGAAACGTCCCTGTAACCTGCCTGCACCTGACCGTGAAGACATCTTGATGCACGCCACCTGGCTGACCTATCTGCTCTGCACCCAGCCAGCCCAGCCTGGGTACTGACAACCCAGCTGTGCTCCTGTGGTCGTGAGGCACTTGCGACCAGCTCCTTCGAGTAGGAGATCTCGGACTTACCTTTAAGTCCCTTTGTGCAGTGTGTTTTCAAATGGGCCCCTGCTTCGTAGCGCTCCAGCTACCAACAACCTAACCACCCTGCTCCCGGCTGAATCCGGGACGATCCCGAGAATCCGCTGGTGGAACATTGGGCCTGGCCTTGCTACTTACCTCAGTCCCAAAGGTGAACCTTGAAATCCAATTGTGTGATTTTATATGCATTTTTCTATTTTCTCTCATTAGCTTCAGTGGTGCGTAATTGCGCACAAAAGTAATTCATTTCACGAACTTTGAAAATTGCTATCTTGAAAAGCACTTTCTGTAGAACAAAGTTCTTGGTCTTAAAAATTACATAAAAATCAGTGTTATTTTTATAAATTAGTCTCGAATTTATTCTTGAGTGTGTGTATCATTTATTGCCTCTGTGAGTACAAAAAATGCTTACTACTACCCTCTGATAAGCCTAACTGCTTGCTCACACTACCACAAAAAAACGTTAGTATTACCTACTTTTGCCTCTGTCTACCAATCTGGGTCTCACTGGACTCTGCACAGTGTACTTCCTTTTATTGCAGTGTATAGGGAGCCAGCATCCTACAGTCAGTATCTATGGAAAGCAAACGCTTAAGGCAATGATAACCAGGTACGAAAGTGCAAACATACTTACTAGCAAGAGCGAGGGAAGTGCCGCACGACCTTGAATCGGGTGTAACGACCGGGCCCGGTTGAGCCACCTATGCATGCACAGTGGCAAGTGGCATCCAGTGCACTGAAAGGCCTTTGGAATTTTTTTATGACTGCAGAAAAGAGTGTGAAGTACGGTGCAGCTGCATTCCTGAAACCACTACCGCCATTCAGCACGGCCAAGAAGCAGAATATTGGAACCAGGTGGACTGCATGGATTGAGATGTCTCACGATTTCACAGACGCACTGGAAGAAGCAGAGGAGAAAATAATTAAGTCCTAAAAGCATCTTGCTTTTGATGGAGTGAAAGAAGTGATAAAGAAAATATCACAAGCTGATGCAGTATCATACTATCAAATCAAGGAAGCGCTAATAGCCAAATTCAATCCGATGCCGGAATGTAGACTGTGAAAGGGGCATTTACAATCAAGCGAGACAGCAAGCTGATTAAACGATGGATGAGTTTGCTGAAAAACTTGATGTGCTTATTAAACGCTGCAAGTTTAGTGAATTTAATGAAGAAGCCATACGTCTCCGAGTCATCGATGGCTGTCTTGCAGACTCTTTTAGAAGATGCATGTTCAGAGAGACGCTCAGCTTAGAGAAAGTACTAATGACTGAAAGAGCTGAGGAAAGAGCAGATCAACAAGCTGCTGATATAGAAGTTGGAATAGTGAAAAATAAATCAGTCTTGGTCATGAAAAGCAAGCACAAGTACACGGTATATTCATGCAAGTCAACGCCTCCAAAGAAGAAAATGCTGTGTTTCCAATGTGGGTTTTCATTTCCCTATGAAGGCAAATGTCCAGCCATAGGACAAACGTGCAAAGGTTGTGGTAAAGAAAACCACTTCATAACGGTTTGAAAAGTGAAAGAAACTAACTACATGCAAAAAAAGAAAATGGAAACCAGAAAGCTCCAGAAGCATTCTCGCCACGACCACAAAGTCAAAAAGCAACAACAGTACGACAAGTAGAAGCTAGACAAAGTCGATCACTGTCAATTTCATCCTACAAAGGCTCGACAATATTATCGAGCGCCACTGAAGAAAATGGATGTGCGATGATGGCTTTGAACAAGGAACGACAGGCACATGTAGGTTTAGCTGCTTGCAAAGAATAACAAAAGACAAAGGCGAACCACCACACGAAACAACAGAATTAATTTGGACATTGTCCCAATGTTACAATATTGGTCAAAGGTCGCTCCATAACCTTTATCATAGACAGTGGTGCATCGATTAACATCATGCCGTCGACAAGTTCAACAGTCTATCTCCTGTGCCACACCTCCTTCCGTCAAACATGAAAGTATACATGTGGGCTGCTTCTAAACCATTGCAGAGTCAAAGATCATTCATAGCGACAAACAGCAGTATCAGTGAAAGCGCCAATTCACGTTCTTCAAGGAGCCTCGCCCAGTGCATGCCTACTCAGTTTTTCCACCATGTGACTGATATCTCTCCATTACAACCTCCACACTCAATCTGAAGTTGCGAGTCAGTTTCCGTCGGTATTTCATGGCCTAGGCAACCTCAAAACAATGAAAGTGCAACTTCACATCAATGATGATGTTCGCCCTGTTGCCGTGCGGCACTACAGAGTCGCTTTCCACTTGCAAGAAGCTGTTGAGAAAGAACTGGAAATGCTGTTGAGGCATGACATCATTGAGCGCTCTACTGGTCCTACACCATGGGTTCAGCCCTTAGTGGTGGTGCCACAAAAGGACAGTGGAGGTGCAGTGCACATCTGCGTTAATATGCGCCAGACCAACAACGCAATCTAGAGATAAGGACATTCTGGTCAACACATAACGAACATGATCATGCAACTGAATGGTGCCTAAGTCTTCTCCCGTCTTGACCTGAAGAAGGGATACCATCAACTTGAGTTGGAAGAAAACTGCAGGTACATCTCTACTTTTTCTACTCATGTTGGCTTGTTCAGAAATCTTTCAGGATGTTATACATCGAATAATTCAACCTGTCACGCATGCTTTTAATCAGAGTGATGACATACAGGTATATGGGGCAATGTAAAAGAAGCATGACAAGGCTCTCATACCAGTGTGGCAGTTACTTGCTGATTCAGGTCCCACTTTAAATGCAGCAAAGTGTGAGTTTCACAAGACCAAACTTATGTTCTTTCGGCACATATTCTCTGATGATTCCTGACGCAGATAAAGTGCAAGCACTGTTATCTACCTGCCCCTCACAAGATGTCACCATGCTGCAATCCTTCTTAGGGATGGCCAGTTATTGCTCAAGCTACATTCGTGACTTTGCTATTGTGAGTGCCCCCTTGAGAAACTTTACAAAACGAGATGTCCCTTTCTAGTGGTCTGCTGCATGTGATCAAAGCTTCAAAAGAATAAAACATGCGATTGAGAATGCAACCGAGGTGGCCTATTTTGACCCCAAGTTACATACTGAGATCATAGTTGATGCGAGCCCAGTGGGACTGGGAGCAATCCTTGCTCAACATAATGCTCAGGGACACATTGTGGCCTATGCCATTCGAAGCCTATTCTCAGCTGCAGGAGAGTCTGGCTGTAGTGTCGGTCTGCGAATATTTTCATGTGTTTTTCTATGGAAAATGTTTCACTTTCATTACAGACCACCAAGCACTGCTGTTAGAAATGGGGGTCTCTAGTTGGCAGAGGTAGGTACTTTTGTCCAAATAGGGACCCTTGCTTCTAGTTAGGGTAAGGGGGATACACACTTTAGATAACCGCTGCTCACCCACTTGGTAAATTGGAACGAGCAGACAGGCTTATCCCAAAGGCAATGTGTAAGGTATTTGTACCAACACTCTCAGTAACACAGTGATAAAACCACAAATGGACACCACACTGGTTTAGAAAGAATAAAGTATCTTTATCTAAACTTAACAAGATCAAAACGACAAAAATTCAACATACAAGTAATAAGAAAAATGACTTTCAAAAGGTTTTAGCAACTGAGTCCATAGAAAA
This sequence comes from Calotriton arnoldi, assembly GCA_963921515.1. Taxonomy (NCBI): domain Eukaryota; kingdom Metazoa; phylum Chordata; class Amphibia; order Caudata; family Salamandridae; genus Calotriton; species Calotriton arnoldi. Next base: position 348,959 of record CAWUFW010010054.1, on the reverse strand, counting down.
CTATGGATGCATGATTTCTTGCAAAGTACCTGTTGTTGCGACAAAATTCACCAAGCCAAACAGCCGCAGTGATGAGAAGCGTCGAAAAGCAAAGAGATGCGTCATTCCTGAGACCTTCTTGGATGTGATGCGACAGTTCCGCTGTACACAGGGAAGCGATGCATCGGGTCCGGTCTGTAGGGGGAAGCGATGAGTAGATTCTGAGATGACTTTGATCCGCGGGTGATGCGTCGGATAAAACTTGCTGCACATGGACGATGCGTGGAAATCCGGGATGCATCAGTGAACGATACGGCGGTGGCGAGCGGCACTGCAGCGACCTTTTCAGCTGCGATCCCTCGATGCGGCGATTCTTGCCGCAGTGACAAGCGCTGCGTTGGTTTCGGTAGCGGCGATGCGGGGAGATTCTTCTCGCACCACGGCGTTGCGTTGGAAAAACTGTTGCAAAAAGAGCGATGTGTTGATTTCCTTGTCATTGTGTTGCTTTTCCAGCTCCCAACAGCAGAAACAACCTCCAGAGGCCCAAGACAGTCACAGGCACCTCTTGGCAGGTCAGAACTCCCAGCAAGGAAGTTCAGGGGAGCTGGGGGTGACGTCTTTGTGTTCCTGAGACTTCAAAACAGGAGGCAAGCTCTACTCAAGCCCTTGGAGATTTTCCTCAAGCAGGGGACACAGCACACAGCAAAGTCCTTCTCCTTTCCTTGGCAGAAAACAGCAACTGCAGGCCATCCCCAGACACACAGCAAGGGCAGTACTTCTCCTCAGTTTCTCCAGCTCTTCTCCTTGGCAAAGGTTCCTCTTGATTCCAGAAGTAGTCTAAAGTTCAGGGGTTTTAGGTCTAATTCTTATACCCCAAAATGTCTTTGTTCTCTTTGTGCAAGGGTCTCTGAGCCCAGTCCAAACCAGTTCTTTTTTTTCTTTTTTTCCTCATATGACCTCTGTAGCTATAGCAACCATTCGTCCTGTTCCACCTCTGGTGCATATAACTTGGTGGTTCCACTCTCAGCCGATGTTCTTTATAGGAAATATCCGTAACACACAACCTGAGCTGACCAGAGGTTTTAATCATTGGAACTTATCCTGACCCTTAATCTAACATGGCTCATCCAATTGAAGGATCATCCAACAAATCCCAAAACATCCCCATATCTGACCTTTCTCTATATGCATTTACCCTCTGATCTAAAGCTCTAAAATATCTTACAGAGTTCCACCAAGCATTCCAAGTAGGAGGTACCGTCTGACGCCACAATTTACAAATCTCTCTCCTGGCCAGCAGGATCAGATAAAACACCAATTTATCATGCACCGCCAACGGGACTAGCACTCCCCCCGGCCTAGGTATAATACCAAATAGTATAAGGGATGGGCTTATCTCCACGACAGAACCCAGGGCCCTTGAGATGGTCTTACCCACACTTCTCCAAAATTCTTGTATCTTAGAGCAAGAAGCAAAAACATGAACATCATCTGCATTCTGACAGCCATATCTCAAACAGCTGGCTTCGCCACCGCCCTTTATTCTGGATATCTTAAGAGGTGACCAGTAAATCCTGTAAAGTGTGAAAAATGGTTTCTTCTGAGTGCAGCAGATTTAACCAGTGGGTAAAGAATGTCTAGAGATACTTGCCATAAATTCTTCAGCTCATCCCTCGGTAAGTAGTTCTCCCAGACCCGGTATGGCTGTTCCATCTTTCTGTCTACTGCTTCCAGAAGGTGATTATACCATTGAGCCACTTCTTTCTTCCTTGGGGCCAAATCTTGTAGCTCATTTTCCATGTTTTATCTTCCGTTAGGGGCCAATGTTGGCTCTTGCACCAAGACGAATGTTGATAAAACTTAAATCTAGACAGAGCTCAGCTCGTGATTTCAGCCCAAAAATCCCAAGAATGACAGTCATTACCCGCTACAAGATCCTTCCAGTGTGAGACTCCAGCCTCTTTTAATGGATAAGCTAGAGCGTCTGAAAGACACTCTGGTGTACCAGGAGAATCCCACACTGGGGCCCATTCACTGTAATAAGAAAGTCCCAGGCAGTCTCGACAATCCGACCATAACTTGGCCTAACTTGGCCGCCATACGCAGCGTCTTCAGACGGACTTTTAATTTTTTTTTCGGAGAGCCGAATTTATACATAGATCCTTGCTCCACTGTGCCCACTAGCATAGCTTTAAACATACCGCCTATCAATGAATCGTCTGGAGTGAGCAGCAGCATCCTACAATTTATTAATTGGTAGGCCCAACAATACAACTGAAGATCTGGTAAGCCCAACAATACAACTGAAGATCTGGTAAGCCCAGGCCCCCTCGTAATAATATGCGCCTAAGTTTTTTCCAGGACAGTCTGATCCCTTTGCCTGCCCAGATAAAAGAGGATATCTTACCCTGGATTTTAAGAATATCAGTTCTCGCGAACTCTAGGGGAATATTATTAAACAGATAGGTATATTTCGGGAGGACACACATCTTGATCAGGTTAACCCGACCATAATGGGAAAGTGGGATGTTCTGCCATCTTTTTAATAAAAGATCAACCTCTTTTGAGACTCTAGCTAGGTTAACTTTAGGGATTTGAGTAAGGTCCTGCGTTATTATAATTCCCAAGTATCTGAGCTCCATAGCAAAGATCCCCTCCTGATCTATGATATTCCAAGCCATAATCTCAGTTTTGTCATTATTTATTTCATAACCCAACAATTTCCCAAACATCTGAGCTTCCACAAGAAGCTCCGGGAGGGTAAAGTTAACATTAGAGGATAATAGGATCAAATCATCCGCATATAGCGCTAATTTCCTCACAAACCCATTTATTTGAAAAGAGGCGATCTTCTGGTTTAGTCTTAAACTCTGGGCTAATGGTTCTATGTACAAATCAAACAAAATGGGGGACAACGGACAACCCTGCCTAGTACCGCATCCTATTTTGACAACAGGAGAAAGGCTACCATTAACCAAAATCCGCGCCCGGGGGGACTTGTATATCTTTCTAAGAACCTCCCAAAAACCGTCGACGAAGCCAAAGATCTTCAAGGTCCTATCCAGGAAGTGTCAGTTCACACGATCAAAGGCTTTGGCTGCGTAGACGGTAATGATTGAAAGAGGAAGTCCCTGTGATGAAGCCAAATCGACGGCCCCAATTAAAGTATGTACCAGATCCGACATCTGCCGTCCCAGCAAGAAACCTTTTTGATCCTCATGGATTATTGGCCCAATGATCTTACAAAGCCTATTATTCAAGATTCCAGTAAAGACCTTATAGTCAGCATTTAGTAACGAAATCGGCCGATATGACTGGCACTGAGTTGGATCCTTGCCGGGCTTTAGGATCAACGCAATAACTGCATCATTCCAAGAGTCAGGCAGGGGGATGTACCATCCAAGATTTCATTATACATTTTCAACCAGACAGGGATCACCTCCTCCCTCAAAATAGAGAAAACCTCAATCGGGATCGCGTCAGGACCTGCCGCTTTCCCTTTCTTGGCTGAATCTAATACTGTTAATATCTCGCTCCCTGTTATTTCTAGGGTGAGGCTTCCCTGACTGTCCTCGGTTAGTTTTGGAAGCTGTTTCCCTTTGAGCCACCCATCTATATGTTCCTCCTCCACTTGAAGATCTTCTTGATATAACTCCTGAAAAAATTGCGCAAAAGCTTGTTCTATATTCTCTTTATCTTCCATGGTTTGTGCACCTACTTTAATCTTGGTAATATAGTTGTTAGATCTATCAACCCTACTCTTCATGGCAAGAAGTTTGCCACAGTTCTCCCCTGCTCGAAATCCCTCATTTTGCTAGCCTCCCATTTTTGGAGTAAGATCTCTTCAGACTTCAGTCTGAACTTCAACCGCAACTCCTCAACTCTCTTTATTAGGTTATCGTTTTCCGTGCCGAGGGAACCACTCTTCTTTAAATCTGCTTCTGCCCCTGCTATCTGTAGGTCTAAATCGTCCAGATCTTTCCTCTCAGCCCTAGCCCACCCCAAAACCGCCCCTTTTAGTATCCCTCTCAGCCAGGCCTTGAAAGTATCCCAAACCACGTGCAAGGGGGCTGACCCCAGATTATCCCGAAAGAAGTTGGATGTTTCAGATTTTAAAAAACCAGGAGTTGAGGATTGCAGAAGAAATCTCCTATTTAAAGTCCACCTCCTCTGGGTGAGTGCTAGGGGGAGTTCTAGATTAAAAGCTATGGCACCATGGTCAGATAAGTGTATAGGCAGGTATTCAATTGTGCTGACTTTTTCAAGATCTGGGAGTTCCATAAATATATATTCAATTCTAGAGTAATGGGAATTCTTCTTGCTATAAAAAGAGTATTCCCTACTCTATCCCATTTTTTTCCGCCATACGTCACAGAGATTAAAGTTTTTTAATGTAGTCAAAAGATGGGCTTTAACACGCGGAACTGCTATCTGTGTTCTAGGGGAGGACCTATCAAGTTGGTTATTTAAAAGTACATTAAAATCTCCTCCCAAAATCAAAGGAGACTCGTAGTCAGCCAGGGCAAGACAGAGATTATTCAGAGGAGTTATATCATCCTCATTGGGCCCATAATAACTAACAAGTGTATATTTAGACTCCTGACACTTGATTTCCTCAGTAACCTAGTGCCCTTTATCATCAACCTGGGACTTAATGAGCTCGACTCCCGAATTCACTTTAAGTATGACTGCAACCCCTTTTGAGCAGCATTGCTGGTCTGTGGCTATGACCTTGTCGACCCACCTTATTTTTCCAAATAATGCCTTAGACTCCGATGGTAAAAGATGGGTCTCCTGGATCATAAGGATCCTAGCTGAGCTGTTTTTTAAGTACTGGAGAATCAGACGCTGTCTCCCTTTAACCCTTAAACCATTTACATTCCAGCTTAGGAATTCGAGATGCCGCTTCCCTCCCTGAGCAGGTCTATCCCCCATCCTTATCCTGACTCCACCCTCTGCTACAACTACTGGAGGTTGTTATGTCATATGAGATTGTTGTTACACCTTTTTTTTGTTTTTTTCCCAATGCTCCCCACCAACAACCGTGAAACCCCTCACCATCCCCCACCGCCCCCTCACCCAACCACGGGAACCCTCCCTGACTACCCATTGGCAATAAACTATTGCCTTTCGGGTCGGAGCCCTCAATCTCCAAGAAAAAAAAGAAAACCCATAATAAATGTTGAATCCCCTTAGACTAAAGACTATATACTAGATTTAGTTTGTGCCAAAAAACTGTCTACTTCCTCCAGAAACCTGAAATTGAACATCTTGTTAGCCCATACAACTTTTAGAAAGGCAGGGAATCGCAGCTGGACTTGTGCTCCCCGGTCCCTTAATGCATCCATTCTCTTACCCAATTCCCATCTTCTATCCTCTGTAACTCGGGAAATATCAGACCGTATTCTGAAGGAGGCATCCTGGACCTGGATAGACTTAAGTTTAAGAGCCAAACCAGTTCTGTCCTCTCTTGTGTAGCTGCCCGGCAGGATGGTGAAGACAGCATTGTGTATGGCAGACATGCCCTATTCAGGTGCAAGGGAAATCTCCTCCCACCACTCTAAATGCAGACTAGGCCTATTCAGGTGCTAGTGAGAACTCCTCCCCCTACTCTGAATGCAGCCCAGGTCTATTCAGCCCAGCCCTGACTCATTCAGGAAATTCAAGACACACATCAACCCCACCCCCCCGGTGGCTGTCTGAGAGAATGCACCGCCCCAGCCCCTGTCACTCCAAAACCAGACAGTCCATACACAAACAGGCAGAGTCACACAGAATGGTTAAACAAGAAAATGCCTACTTTCTAAAAGTGGCATTTTCAAACACACAATTTAAAAACCATCTTTAGTAAAAGATGTGTTATTAAATTCTGAGTTCTGAGAGCCTAAACTTTATTTTTCTATCTGATCCCTATGGGAAGATATGCTTGTAAGATGTTACAAAGCATTCCCCATTCTGTCCTATGGGGCAAGATAGCCTTTCAATAGTGAAAAACGAAATTGGCAGTATTTCACTATCAGGACATGTTACACACATCAGTACATGTCCTACCTTTCACATACACTGCACCCTGCCCAGGGGGTTACCTTAGGCCTACCATAGGGGTGTCCTATATGTAAGAAAAGGGAAGGTTAGAGCCTGGCAAGTGGGTGCACTTGCCAATTCAACATGGCAGTTAGCAAACTGCAAACAGGCACTGCAGTGGCAGGCCTGAGACATCTTTTCAGGGCTACTCATGTGGGTGGCACAATCAGTGCTGAAGGCCAACTAGTAGTATTTGATTTACCAGCCCCGGCACACCCAGTGCACTTTACTAGGGACTGACCAGTAAATCAAAATATGCCAATCAGGGAGAACCAATCATAATAACAATTTACACAGAGAGCATATGCACTTTAGCACTGATTAGCAGTGGTGAAGTGCCCAGAGTCCTAAAACCAACAACAACAGGTCAGGAAAAAATAGGAGGAAGAAGCAAAATGTTTGGGGATAACCCTGCAAAAAGGGCTAAGTCCAACACAACCCCCTTCCAGCCTAAAGCCAGGGTAGACCAATCCATACCTCGATGGGCTTCCCTGCTTGAGGCGATAGAACATGGAACCTGGCTTGCAAAAGCAGAGGTCTATTCCCGTTCTACGCCTTCCTGAACATAGTTGGATCCCTCTATCCATACTCTCTGGGCCCACTAGGTTAACCCATGGGGGACCCTTCTCCTCACCTGGGGACCCCATCTGTGCAGAGCCTAAACTTACTTTGCTCACAGATGTGTCCCAACAGGCAGACAGTACCCACATGGCCAACACAGTGGTGTGACCCAGTTCATGCCCGGGTGTGACTCCTGTCCCCCTCCCAGGGGCAACTCTGTCCTCCAGGACAGCCAGCCACAGAGGCCACTGACAGCTGTCAGTGATGAGAGCCAGGCCTCATGCCTTTCAGGCCTCTCTAACCCCTGTGGCATCAGAGGGAGGGGGCACTAGCCCCAGGTGCCTGGCACCCTTTGTCCACTCTCCCTCCTGCCAAGTCAGGTATGGCATCCTGACACTGGCCCACCAGCCCAGGGTATGTACCCTGCGGCTGGACAAGAGACTGAGATGAGCTCTCCCACACCCTGTCTTCCTCCCTGGGGCTCTGCACTCTCCCACCTGGAGCGGTACCCACAGAAGACAACTTGTTAGGGGCACTGTTAGCAGTTGCCCCCTCCTCCAGGTCAGGGGGGACACCCTGAACCTGGTCTTCCAACCCAAGGTCTGTACGCTTAGGCTGGACCTTTGCCTGGCAACCCAGGACTTCAGGGGGAGTACACCAACCCCCCCCAAGGGACACACACTTCTCATGAGTTGTGCGAGAGTCTGCCTGGCGCAGGTCTCCAGCCTCCTGTCCACTTGACAGAGCATGGAGACCTCCCAGGCCAGAAGTGGCCTCACCAGGGTCAGTCCTGGGGTGCTCTGCCCTCAGAGCTGGCAACCCCTGACCCACAGGTCCTTCCACTGGGGACAGCTTCCCCCCTCACCCTTTTCCCTGGACTCATGCACCCTCCCTACTGGAGCGGTGCTGCCAGACACCAGAACTGGTAGAATGCTGGTTACAGCAGTCCTCCCCAGTTCACCTGACACTTTGGGATCCCCATCAGGGGATGGTCTCCCTGTACAGACTAGGCCCCCCTCCTGGTGTTCACTCCATGAACCAACCAGGCCCTGGAACTGGGTTTCAGGCACCTTGGGACACAGCCCACTCACACTCCTGCTCCTCTGAGACAGGACGTGGGACCCTACACCCCTCCCACTACACTGGGACCTATCTGGGCTACTACCAACCTCCCCTACCTCACTTGGTTGGGGAAAACCTGAGCCACCCCCTTCAGGATCACTCCCAAAAACTTCTTCAGACCCTCTGGAATCCACCAAAAGGTCTGCCTCCAGTGCAAGCTCCCTGGTGTCAGAGAACTCACACTCCACCGGCTGTTGGCATAGCTCTGGGAAACAGGGACTTAAAATATGCTCTCCGACAATTGAATCACACAGCCCCACACATGTGTTAACCAAGCTACCCTTTGCCTCACCATCCAGTGCCACACACAAGCACCCCACACCACTCTCCTGAGATTGGCAAGACAGTGTCTGACTGTCTCTATCACTCAACCCACGCTTTTCTGGGCGGTCTCCACATTCACACACCAAGGCTTCTACCATGGGGGAACCCCTCTCCCTGCACCTCTCATCTAGTCAGTAGAGTGTCCCTCCCACCACTAGGAATATGAACCCCTGTGCCAGTTCCCCAATCCACCCCAGGGACACTGCACACCACTGGAGCTATCTCATAACCCTGAACCCCTTGGTGTATGTCATCCTTCAAGTCAGGCGCCACATCTCTGGGTGTGTGTACTTCTCCCTCAGCACTATACACTACATTTTTGCTGCCACCATCTGAGCTGGACTCCACCTCCAACCCAGCCAAGCTCACTTCATGAGCTACACACTTTTCCTTTTTCTTAGCTAAGACACTCATGGCCTCAAGCCTTCTGAGCTCCTCATCGAGCTCTCTCATTCTCAGTTCATGTGCCAAGATCAATTTCTTCTCTTCGAAGGCATAAGCGTTCCTGCTCTCCTCTGCCTTTAGTCTCATGACCTCTAACTCATGATCTCTGGCCCTTTGGCTTTCCTCCAAATCCTCTGGAGAAAGATTCCTGGAAGAATGATTGCTGTCAGCCCTAGAGGCTGCTCTCCCAACAGGCAAATCCTGGGATCTGAAACGACCTTCTGGCACACCCCCATCCACATCGGCATCATCTGTCTCCCCACCTTCTTTGGCCTCCCACCAGGCCCCTAAGGCCTTCTGTAGCTCCTCTTTTCTAAAGTGGCTCTTCATGGGACAACCAAAGCTTTTGCAGAATTGCCTGAGTTGCTCTACCTTGTAACTGCTTAAGAATTCAAAGTCAAACTTCAAATCTGCAACCTCACTTGCTGCTTTGCCATTCCAGGACATGATGTGTGGATAGCTCAAGGGTAAGATCAAAAATAGAACCAAACATAAAACACAGTATATGGTTGCATAGTGGTCTGCACTAAACTAGTGATGTACACCAATCACTGTGGGTCAAGTACAAATACAAGTTCAAATCCTCACCGCTGACCACCAATGTTAGAAATGGGGGTCTCTAGTTGGCAGAGGTAGGTACCTTTGTACAAATAGGGACCCTTGCTTCTAGTCAGGGTAAGGGGGATACACACTTTAGATAACCCCTGCTCACCCCCTTGGTAGCTTGGCATGAGCAGACAGGCTTATCCCAAAGGCAATGTGTAAAGTATTTGTTCCAACACTCACAGTAACACAGTGATAACACCACAAATGGACACTACACCGGTTTAGAAAGAATAAAGTATCTTTATCTAAACTAACAAGACCAAAACGACAAATATCTAACATACAAGTATTAAGAAAAATGACTTTCAAAATGTTTTAGCAACTGAGTCCATAGAAAACTATGGATGCGTGATTTCTTGCAAAGTACCTGTTGTTGCGACAAAATTCACTAAGCCAAACAGCCACAGTGATGAGAAGCGTCGAAAAACAAAGAGATGTGTTGTTCCTGAGACCTTCGTGGATGTGATGGGACAGTTCTGCTGTACACAGGGAAGCGATGCGTCGGGTCCGGTCTGTATGGGGAAGCGATGCGTCAATTCTGAGACGACTCCGATCCACGGGTGATGCGTCGGGGAAAACTTGCCGGACAGGGACGATGGTTGGAAATCTGGGATTCATCGGCGAGCGATGCGGCGGCAGCGGGCGGCGATCCAGCGACCTTTTCAGCCATGATTCCTCGATGTGTCGATTCCTGTCGCGGCGACAAGCGCTGCGTTTGTTTCAGCAGCAGCGCATCGATGCGGGGAGATTCTTCTCGCACCACGGCGTTGCATTGGAAAAACTGTCGCAAGAAGAGCGATGCGTGGATTTCCTTGTCGTTGCGTTGTTTTTCCAGCTCCCAACAGCAGAAACAACCTCCAGAGGCATAAGACAGTCACAGGCACCTCTTGGCAGGTCAGAACTCCCAGTAAGGAAGTTCAGGGGAGCTGGGGGTGAAGTCTTTGTGTTCCTGAGACTTAAAAACAGAAGGCAAGCTCTACTCAAGCCCTTGGCGACTTTGCTCAAGCAGGGGACACAGCACACAGCAAAATCCTTCTCCTTTCCTTGGCAGAAAAAAGCAACTGCAGGCCAACCACAGACACACAGCAAGGGCAGTACTTCTCCTCAGTTTCTCCAGCTCTTCTCCTTGGCAAAGGTTCCTCTTGATTCCAGAAGTAGTCTAAAGTTCAGGGGTTTTAGGTCTAATACGTGTACCCTAAAATGTCTTTGTTCTCTTTGTGCAAGGGTCTCTGAGCCCAGTCCAAACCAGTTCTGTCCTCTCTTGTGCAGCTGCCCGGCAGGAGGTGGAGACAGCATTGTGTAAGGCAGACAGGCCCTATTCAGGTGCAAGGGAAATCTCCTCCCACCACTCTAAATGCAGACCGGGCCTATTCAGGTGCTAGTGAGAACTCCTCCCCTTACTACTCTGAATGCAGCCCAGGTCTATTCATCCCAGCCCTGACTCATTCAGGAAAGGCAGGACACACATAAACCCCCCCCCCGGTCGCTGTCTGAGCGAATGCACCTCCCAGCCCCTGTCACTCCAAAACCAGACAGTCAATACACAAACAGGCAGAGGCACACAGAATGGTTAAACAGGAAAATGCCTACTTTTCTAAAAGTGGCATTTTCAAAAACACAATTTAAAAACCATCTTTAGTAAAAGATGTGTTATTAAATTCTGAGTTCAGAGAGCCTAAACTTTATTTTTCAATCTGATCCCTATGGGAAGATATGCTTGTAAGATGTTACAAAGCATTCCCCATTCTGTCCTATGGGGCAAGATAGCCTTTCAATAGTGAAAAACGAAATTGGCAGACTTTTCACTATCAGGACATGTTACACACATCAGTACATGTCCTACCTTTCACATACACTGCACCCTGCCCATGGGGTTACCTTAGGCCTACCATAGGGGTGTCCTATATGTAAGAAAAGGGAAGGTTAGAGCCTGGCAAGTGGGTGCACTTGCCAAGTCGACATGGCAGTTAGCAAACTGCGCACAGGCACTGCAGTGGCAGGCCTGAGACATCTTTTCAGGGCTACTCATGTGGGTGGCACAATCAGTGCTGAAGGCCAACTAGTAGTATTTGATTTACCAGCCCCGGCACACCCAGTGCACTTTACTAGGGACTGACCAGTAAATCAAAATATGCCAATCAGGGAGAATCAATCATAATAACAATTTACACAGAGAGCATATGCACTTTACCACTGATAAGCAGTGGTAAAGTGCCCAGAGTCCTAAAACCAACAACAACAGGTCAGGAAAAAATAGGAGGAAGAAGCAAAAAGTTTGGGGATAACCCGGCAAAAAGGGCTAAGTCCAACAACTGCTCACTATTTTTGGAAACCCAAAAGCCAAGATGCCGCCTCGCATTGAGAGGTGGGGGTTACAGTGGCACAGTTCGACATCCAAAACGACTAGGGAGTGCATTAACTTCCTCATGAGGTCCAGCAGCCCTATCTATTGAACAGATCACTGCTGCTACTAATGCTGATATGAACCTGCTTATCGTCAAAGACATCATTTCAACTAAGTCATGGAAGAAGCATGCTCAACCTTTTGCTGATGAAGTTGAATTAAAAAAATTCAAGAATGTACGTGATGAACTGTTCCTTACCAAGGAAGGTGTTGTATTGAGAGGCGCACGAATCATCATACCTGAGAGCCTAAGACAGAAAGTAATTGAACTTGCCCATGAAGGACATCGTGGCATTGTGGCCCCACATCTAGATGAATGAGTGGAGAGGCAACTAAAGGAGTGAAACACACAAAAGGTGATTGGAGGAATGCTTGCAATTTGTTTAACCACTGGCAATCTCTCGGGTAGCATAGCATCCCAACCTATCATTCTTTTGTTCACCATGCCACTTCAGTTTGGACCCAGCCACATGCAAATCAGTATTGACCATGCTCCTGAGAGAGGTATGCCCAGACGTGGGTCCCGTGCTCTCCATGCCACTGGAGTCAAGCTATCCTGGCTGATGAGGGGTGAAACCCCAAAACCGGTCTTAGGATGCTTGTTTCTGGTCCAGGGAGGACCTGGCCTGGTGGTTCAGGCTGGACTGTTTCCATGGGGGGCAGAGTCAAGACTGATTTGGATATGGCTGGGTCCAAACTGGAATGGCTTGGTGAGCACAAAAATGATGGATTTAGGCCCAGATCTCTGTACTGGGGTGAATGTTTGACATTATTCAGCATTCTGTCTATCACATGTTCTTTTTGCACTTGTTGCCCTAAGTGGGACGGGTATGCCCAGATGTGGGTCCCCTGCTCGCCATACCACTGGAGTCAAACTATCCTGGCTGATGAGGGGTGATACCCATAAACCTGTCCTATAATGTTTGTTTCCCGTCCGGAGAGGACCTGGCCTGGCGTTTTGGGCTGGAATGTTCCCATGGAGGGGGGCAGGGTCAAGACTGATTTGCATATGGCTAGGTCTAAATTGGAATGGCGTGGTGAGCAAAATAACGATGGATTAAACCCAGATCTGTGACGGGGTGAATGTTTGACATTGTTCAGCATTCTGTCCATCAATGGTTCTCTTTGGAACTAAAAGAGTGTCATCTTTGTACTGTTTTCCTCCTACAGTGATGCAGCACCCAGTGACAATGTCTGTCCTTCCTGCACATGCGCTTGAAAGAATTGCAGTTGATTTCTTTGGACCCTTAGAAAATGGACAACATCTCATGGTAGTTGTTGATGAGCATCACGTTTTACTTTGGTAGAGGAGTTATCGTCAACTACCCACAACAAGAACCTCAAACTGTTATGTTTCATATAGGTACCCTAATATAGGCACGGGTAACATCATACCCCTTCACCTACATTACCTCCCCTACACTACACTGTAACGAGCCTTTTTAGGATTGAACCTTTACCTAGTTCTAGTCCTGGGTGCAAAAGGAGGGTGTCTCCTGAACAATAGGGTCCTACACCTCCATCAATAGATTCACACAGTATGAATGGATATTCATAAGGGTTCTTAGAAACCAGGCTGGGGTTACACCAGCTTCCTCCCCACATCTACGTACACGGTTCATCCCATACGTCATCCTCAAATCCAACAATGGCTAATACAAGCAACAAGGGACAAAGGAGCCCTAGATACTTTCTGTATAAATATAGCACCTCTTGCTAGTGTTAGGCAGAGGGAACCGAGACTTCCAGGCCGACACACTGACCAGAGACGCTGAGGCTCCTGCATGCAGACGCTCCAGCTGACAGTGGTCTGAACATCCCTCGCGGAGTGTCCAGCTCGAGACCAAGAGGGGCTCCTACATTCTCACTCCAGGTAATAGGGTTCGACTAAATCCTAGAGGGATTCTTGGCTTCACACCTACTCACATGCTAGGTACATTTAGGTACATCTAGATAGGCATTGTAGGAGTACGCGCTTTCTTTTATCACTGCATTTTATATTCATGTATTTATTCATGCGTAGTGCAAGATGGTAGAACTGTACTATCCATTTATATTCATAGTACTGCTAATCATATATCTCTGCTACTGTCTAATGGTTGTTGCAGCTCATATATTCTACACGAGAATAACAACTGTTCAATAAACCTTTTATTGAAACGCCCAGGCTGTTTATTCTGTGTATCTCTGAGACGAGATAAGTGAGCACGAGTGACTGAGCGAAAAGTAGTACATTGTTTCCACGATCTTGAGGGATCAGGGTTGTCATGTTCTGAGGTTGCCAGAAACTATTCTCTCCCAGATAAGAGGAGACACTAGTGGCACTGTGAGCTAGCTTATGCAAACAGGCTAACATTCTCGGTGGGGGTGCTCAGAATCAGTCTGCCACCAAACCCACAGTTTATGTTATCCGAACGTCCAGTTACTGTATGGGTAATATAGGAATTACACGACATGGTCCTGACCCTATTAAATAGGTGTACAATACCACTCGTATCAGACATATTAAAGATACGACCCACCATTTCTGCGAAATGATTGGGGCAGTTTGTACGTATAAGTGCCTGTATCTCAGTCGAGGTCCTTGCGATTTGAAGATCAAAGGTCTCTCGAGCGGAGGTTAAGGGTACGGATTGCTGTAAAAGCATGGCTTTCACTCTGTTCAAAGTATCAAATTGTATAAAGGAAACATTCAATGAAGGCCATAACGGCGCCTCCCTGACTGTACTTGTTGGGGGAAACAATACTTGCATACAGCAAGTAACCCTGGAGTTTACATTGACCAGATAGGCAAAGCCCGGAAGCATACCACAGCAACCTTGATCGTTCAGCATCAAGTAACTCGCATTTGAGAGCAGCTCGAATACCAGTTTGATCACGGCAGCTGGTGTCCCTTTCATGTGGCAGGACAAGTTGGCTATCAAACCATTACATGCTCCGTGCAATGTAATGTCCCGGCACATGAGAGAACCGCTCAAAGCGCTCTTGCAGTTTGTACCACTTAGAAACACTTCTCGATCCCCACTCCGGCATCAAAATCTATACGGTAAATCCCAGGATTCCCTAATGTATTCCTTACCCATTCTTTCATATTTGCCCGCCTGCCGTTGTTCAAGGCAATATTGAAACTGAAAAGTAATGACCGGTAGAGTTATGTGGCCATGGATCAGCCATTCAGTAGACGGAGCTTCCGCTACTGTAAATGGTAGTCGGTCCAGTTTTTCAATATGCAACATTGTATATTTAGCTCCCCTCTGTGCCATTTCAACCTGTTTATCTGTTAGATTGTATTCAGAAAACAGAGACGTACTGTTTATAAAACACCAAGGCACAATGCCTGCACGCAAAGATTGCAGCATCCAGCTCAATGACATGATAGAACGTAATTGAGATTGCCCGTGTTGTAGTATGGCCAAATCTTGTTCTAGGATATCTATCTCAGAAGACACAATGTTGCCCAAAGAATATATTCTGGAGGACAAAGTTGTTAACCCAACGATTTTTCAAAGTTAATACGGTCTATTTCCCGTATTCTCTCTGCGGCCTCTTGTTGTGATATTTTCCAATTTTCATTATAGGCAGCATAAATGCCAGCATATATGAAACGTTTCTGACATTGTTTCTTGGGACCTTGTAAAAATCCCTAAGATCCATGTCTTGTGAGAGTAAGGCTAAGTGTTGTTTCACCTCTGTTAGTGTTGAGGTTTCTAGCCAATCAAGGCACAACTTCCCAACACTGTAGGATGTCACTACCCCTGGATGTTCTCTTTGTACATAACGTGGGTCTGGCCTGTGGATACTGTACCCTTCGGTAATACCCAAGAATCGTTTATGACATATGTTTGTGTCTACGGGCCAAACCACCCATTTTTCCCAATTTGGGTCTGATCTATTGTACTTTAGAATGTCATCTACTGTTGCCCCTTCCTGTGTAGTTGAATTTTGCCACCCTCCCATCTGCGATGGTGTTGGAAATCGAGGTGGGTTCAGGTCCTTTACCTTGGCTAAGCCAAGACAGGACGTCTGTTGCACAGTTTCATTTAGGAATATCATCTGCTGTGGAATGAGGCATGCTCGAAATAGCGCTTCTGTTCCCTGGACTTGCCAGTCCCTAGAACCCCAGACTGATTTTAAGTCTATTGTGTCCTTCCATAGGTCAAAACCCTGTTCAGACAGTTGGGTCATAAAGGAAGCAGAGTAAATCTGTTTGGTGTTTGTCAACATAATTTTCAGTGCTGATGTTGGTCTAACCTTATAATAATATGAGTTTGGGTCAGTGATGTTAAAACCTGAAAAATATGAACATTTCTGTGCAAATGTATGCGAACTACCTTTTGGTGGTGTAGGGCAATGTTTCCACTGATGGTATTCAAACACACTTCTAGGTGAAATAGATTTGTGCAGAAAATGATGACCATAATGTTGGTAACAGTACAAAGTGTCATAGTCTGAATTACTTTCTAACATTTCAGTGTTCGGAAATGCAGCAGTTTTTTCTAAATCAGACAACATGTTATTAACAGTTTCAGTGTCCCAATCATCAGAAAATGTACTTGAGGTAATGCTATCACTTAATTAAATTTTAAATAAATGAGAAATTTTTAAAAGTTCAGTCGGACCGAATATTTCGAAATCAACTTTGTTCCAAACTATACCGTCCGGTATAGGAACCGCTGCGATGTTCACTGATAACAAGTGTCTCTGTACACGATGAGACGATTGATGTGGTTTTAAAATCAAATTAACTTTTGGGGCTGTAGAGCTTGGCTGAAGATATCGTCCATTAATAAGCATGCTAAAAGTTATTACTAAACACACAAGATGATGAACGGAATGCTGCACATTGGCAAACATTCACCCCCAGTCACAGATCTGGGTTTAATCCATCGTTATTTTGCTTCACCACGCCACCCCAGTTCAGACATAGCCATATGCAAATCAGTCTTGACCCTGTGCCTCATGGGAACAGTCCAGACCGAACTGCCAAACCATGTCTTCCCTGGACCGGAATCAAGCATCCTAGGACCGGTTTCAGGCTATCAGCCTTCATCAGCCAGGATAGCTTGACTCCAGTGGCGTAGTGAGCACGGGACCCACGTCTGGGCATACCCTTCCCACTTAGGGCGAAATGCAAAACACACAAGATGATGGACGAAATGCTGCACATTGGCAAACACTCACCCCCAGTCACAGATCTGGGTTTAATCCATCGTTATTTTGCTTCACCACGCCACCCCAGTTCAGACATAGCCATATGCAAATCAGTCTTGAACCTGTGCCTCATGGGAACAGTCCAGACCGAACTACCAAGCCATGTCTTCCCTGGACCGGAATCAAGCATCCTAGGACCGGTTTCAGGCTATCAGCCTTCATCAGCCAGGATAGCTTGACTCCAGTGGCGTAGTGAGCACGGGACCCACGTCTGGGCATACCCTTCCCACTTAGGGCGAAATGCAAAACACACAAGATGATGGACGGAATGCTGCACATTGGCAAACATTCACCCCCAGTCACAGATCTGGGTTTAATCCATCGTTATTTTGCTTCACCACGCCACCCCAGTTCAGACATAGCCATATGCAAATCAGTCTTGACCCTGTGCCTCATGGGAACAGTCCAGACCGAACTGCCAAGCCATGTCTTCCCTGGACCGGAATCAAGCATCCTAGGACCGGTTTCAGGCTATCAGCCTTCATCAGCCAGGATAGCTTGACTCCAGTGGCGTAGTGAGCACGGGACCCACGTCTGGGCATACCCTTCCCACTTAGGGCGAAATGCAAAACACACAAGATGATGGACGGAATGCTGCACATTGGCAAACATTCACCCCCAGTCACAGATCTGGGTTTAATCCATCGTTATTTTGCTTCACCACGCCACCCCAGTTCAGACATAGCCATATGCAAATCAGTCTTGACCCTGTGCCTCATGGGAACAGTCCAGACCGAACTGCCAAGCCATGTCTTCCCTGGACCGGAATCAAGCATCCTAGGACCGGTTTCAGGCTATCAGCCTTCATCAGCCAGGATAGCTTGACTCCAGTGGCGTAGTGAGCACGGGACCCACGTCTGGGCATACCCTTCCCACTTAGGGCGAAATGCAAAACACACAAGATGATGGACGGAATGCTGCACATTGGCAAACATTCACCCCCAGATCTGGGTTTAATCCATCGTTATTTTGCTTCACCACGCCACCCCAGTTCAGACATAGCCATATGCAAATCAGTCTTGACCCTGTGCCTCATGGGAACAGTCCAGACCGAACTGCCAAGCCATGTCTTCCCTGGACCGGAATCAAGCATCCTAGGACCGGTTTCAGGCTATCACCCTTCATCAACTGCAAAAACAACAATTGATGGACAGAATGCAGAACAATGTCATACATTCACCCCAGTACAGAGATCTGGGCCTAAATCCATCGTTTTTTGCTCACCATGCCATTCCAGTTTGAACCCAGCCATATGCAAATCAGTCTTGACCCTGTGCCTCATGGGAACAGTCCAGCCCGAACTGCCAAGCCAGGTACTCCCTGGACTGGAAACAAGCATCCTAGGACCGGTTTCGGGGTTTCACCCCTCTTCAGCCAGGATAGCTTGATTCCAGTGGCATGGAGAGCACGGGACCCACGTCTGGGCATACCCGTCCCACTCGGGGTGACAAATGCAAAAACAACAATTGATGGACAGAATGCAGAACAATGTCATACATTCACCCCAGTACAGAGATCTGGGCCTAAATCCATCGTTTTTTGCTCACCATGCCATTCCAGTTTGAACCCAGCCATATGCAAATCAGTCTTGACCCTGTGCCTCATGGGAACAGTCCAGCCCGAACTGCCAAGCCAGGTACTCCCTGGACTGGAAACAAGCATCCTAGGACCGGTTTCGGGGTTTCACCCCTCTTCAGCCAGGATAGCTTGATTCCAGTGGCATGGAGAGCACGGGACCCACGTCTGGGCATACCCGTCCCACTCGGGGTGACAAATGCAAAAACAACAATTGATGGACAGAATGCAGAACAATGTCATACATTCACCCCAGTACAGAGATCTGGGCCTAAATCCATCGTTTTTTGCTCACCATGCCATTCCAGTTTGAACCCAGCCATATGCAAATCAGTCTTGACCCTGTGCCTCATGGGAACAGTCCAGCCCGAACTGCCAAGCCAGGTACTCCCTGGACTGGAAACAAGCATCCTAGGACCGGTTTCGGGGTTTCACCCCTCTTCAGCCAGGATAGCTTGATTCCAGTGGCATGGAGAGCACGGGACCCACGTCTGGGCATACCCGTCCCACTCGGGGTGACAAATGCAAAAACAACAATTGATGGACAGAATGCAGAACAATGTCATACATTCACCCCAGTACAGAGATCTGGGCCTAAATCCATCGTTTTTTTGCTCACCATGCCATTCCAGTTTGAACCCAGCCATATGCAAATCAGTCTTGACCCTGTGCCTCATGGGAACAGTCCAGCCCGAACTGCCAAGCCAGGTACTCCCTGGACTGGAAACAAGCATCCTAGGACCGGTTTCGGGGTTTCACCCCTCTTCAGCCAGGATAGCTTGATTCCAGTGGCATGGAGAGCACGGGACCCACGTCTGGGCATACCCGTCCCACTCGGGGTGACAAATGCAAAAACAACAATTGATGGACAGAATGCAGAACAATGTCATACATTCACCCCAGTACAGAGATCTGGGCCTAAATCCATCGTTTTTTGCTCACCATGCCATTCCAGTTTGAACCCAGCCATATGCAAATCAGTCTTGACCCTGTGCCTCATAGGAACAGTCCAGCCCGAACTGCCAAGCCAGGTACTCCCTGGACTGGAAACAAGCATCCTAGGACCGGTTTCGGGGTTTCACCCCTCTTCAGCCAGGATAGCTTGATTCCAGTGGCATGGAGAGCACGGGACCCACGTCTGGGCATACCCGTCCCACTCGGGGTGACAAATGCAAAAACAACAATTGATGGACAGAATGCAGAACAATGTCATACATTCACCCCAGTACAGAGATCTGGGCCTAAATCCATCGTTTTTTGCTCACCATGCCATTCCAGTTTGAACCCAGCCATATGCAAATCAGTCTTGACCCTGTGCCTCATGGGAACAGTCCAGCCCGAACTGCCAAGCCAGGTACTCCCTGGACTGGAAACAAGCATCCTAGGACCGGTTTCGGGGTTTCACCCCTCTTCAGCCAGGATAGCTTGATTCCAGTGGCATGGAGAGCACGGGACCCACGTCTGGGCATACCCGTCCCACTCGGGGTGACAAATGCAAAAACAACAATTGATGGACAGAATGCAGAACAATGTCATACATTCACCCCAGTACAGAGATCTGGGCCTAAATCCATCGTTTTTTGCTCACCATGCCATTCCAGTTTGAACCCAGCCATATGCAAATCAGTCTTGACCCTGTGCCTCATGGGAACAGTCCAGCCCGAACTGCCAAGCCAGGTACTCCCTGGACTGGAAACAAGCATCCTAGGACCGGTTTCGGGGTTTCACCCCTCTTCAGCCAGGATAGCTTGATTCCAGTGGCATGGAGAGCACGGGACCCACGTCTGGGCATACCCGTCCCACTCGGGGTGACAAATGCAAAAACAACAATTGATGGACAGAATGCAGAACAATGTCATACATTCACCCCAGTACAGAGATCTGGGCCTAAATCCATCGTTTTTTGCTCACCATGCCATTCCAGTTTGAACCCAGCCATATGCAAATCAGTCTTGACCCTGTGCCTCATGGGAACAGTCCAGCCCGAACTGCCAAGCCAGGTACTCCCTGGACTGGAAACAAGCATCCTAGGACCGGTTTCGGGGTTTCACCCCTCTTCAGCCAGGATAGCTTGATTCCAGTGGCATGGAGAGCACGGGACCCACGTCTGGGCATACCCGTCCCACTCGGGGTGACAAATGCAAAAACAACAATTGATGGACAGAATGCAGAACAATGTCATACATTCACCCCAGTACAGAGATCTGGGCCTAAATCCATCGTTTTTTGCTCACCATGCCATTCCAGTTTGAACCCAGCCATATGCAAATCAGTCTTGACCCTGTGCCTCATGGGAACAGTCCAGCCCGAACTGCCAAGCCAGGTACTCCCTGGACTGGAAACAAGCATCCTAGGACCGGTTTCGGGGTTTCACCCCTCTTCAGCCAGGATAGCTTGATTCCAGTGGCATGGAGAGCACGGGACCCACGTCTGGGCATACCCTTCCCACTTAGGGCAAAATGCAAAACACACAAGATGATGGACGGAATGCTGCACATTGACAAACATTCACCCCAGTCACAGATCTGGGTTTAATCCATCGTTATTTTGCTTCACCACGCCACCCCAGTTCAGACATAGCCATATGCAAATCAGTCTTGACCCTGTGCCTCATGGGAACAGTCCAGACCGAACTGCCAAGCCATGTCTTCCCTGGACCGGAATCAAGCATCCTAGGACCGGTTTCAGGCTATCAGCCTTCATCAGCCAGGATAGCTTGACTCCAGTGGCGTAGTGAGCACGGGCCCACGTCTGGGCATACCCTTCCCACTTAGGGCGAAATGCAAAACGCACAAGATGATGCACGGAATGCTGCACATTGGCAAACATTCACCCCCAGTCACAGATCTGGGTTTAATCCATCGTTATTTTGCTTCACCACGCCACCCCAGTTCAGACATAGCCATATGCAAATCAGTCTTGACCCTGTGCCTCATGGGAACAGTCCAGACCGAACTGCCAAGCCATGTCTTCCCTGGACCGGAATCAAGCATCCTAGGACCGGTTTCAGGCTATCAGCCTTCATCAGCCAGGATAGCTTGACTCCAGTGGCGTAGTGAGCACGGGACCCACGTCTGGGCATACCCTTCCCACTTAGGGCGAAATGCAAAACACACAAGATGATGGAGGGAATGCTGCACATTGGCAAACATTCACCCCCAGTCACAGATCTGGGTTTAATCCATCGTTATTTTGCTTCACCACGCCTCCCCAGTTCAGACATAGCCATATGCAAATCAGTCTTGACCCTGTGCCTCATGGGAACAGTCCAGACCGAACTGCCAAGCCATGTCTTCCCTGGACCGGAATCAAGCATCCTAGGACCGGTTTCAGGCTATCAGCCTTCATCAGCCAGGATAGCTTGACTCCAGTGGCGTAGTGAGCACGGGACCCACGTCTGGGCATACCCTTCCCACTTAGGGCAAAATGCAAAACACACAAGATGATGGACGGAATGCTGCACATTGGCAAGCATTCACCCCCAGTCACAGATCTGGGTTTAATCCATCGTTATTTTGCTTCACCACGCCACCCCAGTTCAGACATAGCCATATGCAAATCAGTCTTGACCCTGTGCCTCATGGGAACAGTCCAGACCGAACTGCCAAGCCATGTCTTCCCTGGACCGGAATCAAGTATCCTAGGACCGGTTTCAGGCTATCAGCCTTCATCAGCCAGGATAGCTTGACTCCAGTGGCGTAGTGAGCACGGGACCCACGTCTGGGCATACCCTTCCCACTTAGGGCGAAATGCAAAACACACAAGATGATGGACGGAATGCTGCACATTGGCAAACATTCACCCCCAGTCACAGATCTGGGTTTAATCCATCGTTATTTTGCTTCACCACGCCACCCCAGTTCAGACATAGCCATATGCAAATCAGTC
This sequence comes from Calotriton arnoldi, assembly GCA_963921515.1. Lineage (NCBI taxonomy): Eukaryota > Metazoa > Chordata > Amphibia > Caudata > Salamandridae > Calotriton > Calotriton arnoldi. The sequence continues at coordinate 326,761 of CAWUFW010010054.1, read as the reverse complement.
TTGACCCTGTGCCTCATGGGAACAGTCCAGACCGAACTGCCAAGCCATGTCTTCCCTGGACCGGAATCAAGCATCCTAGGACCGGTTTCAGGATATCACCCTTCATCAACTGCAAAAACAACAATTGATGGACAGAATGCAGAACAATGTCATACATTCACCCCAGTACAGAGATCTGGGCCTAAATCCATCGTTTTTTGCTCACCATGCCATTCCAGTTTGAACCCAGCCATATGCAAATCAGTCTTGACCCTGTGCCTCATGGGAACAGTCCAGCCCGAACTGCCAAGCCAGGTACTCCCTGGACTGGAAACAAGCATCCTAGGACCGGTTTCGGGGTTTCACCCCTCTTCAGCCAGGATAGCTTGATTCCAGTGGCATGGAGAGCACGGGACCCACGTCTGGGCATACCCGTCCCACTCGGGGTGACAAATGCAAAAACAACAATTGATGGACAGAATGCAGAACAATGTCATACATTCACCCCAGTACAGAGATCTGGGCCTAAATCCATCGTTTTTTGCTCACCATGCCATTCCAGTTTGAACCCAGCCATATGCAAATCAGTCTTGACCCTGTGCCTCATGGGAACAGTCCAGCCCGAACTGCCAAGCCAGGTACTCCCTGGACTGGAAACAAGCATCCTAGGACCGGTTTCGGGGTTTCACCCCTCTTCAGCCAGGATAGCTTGATTCCAGTGGCATGGAGAGCACGGGACCCACGTCTGGGCATACCCTTCCCACTTAGGGCAAAATGCAAAACACACAAGATGATGGACGGAATGCTGCACATTGACAAACATTCACCCCAGTCACAGATCTGGGTTTAATCCATCGTTATTTTGCTTCACCACGCCACCCCAGTTCAGACATAGCCATATGCAAATCAGTCTTGACCCTGTGCCTCATGGGAACAGTCCAGACCGAACTGCCAAGCCATGTCTTCCCTGGACCGGAATCAAGCATCCTAGGACCGGTTTCAGGCTATCAGCCTTCATCAGCCAGGATAGCTTGACTCCAGTGGCGTAGTGAGCACGGGCCCACGTCTGGGCATACCCTTCCCACTTAGGGCGAAATGCAAAACGCACAAGATGATGGACGGAATGCTGCACATTGGCAAACATTCACCCCCAGTCACAGATCTGGGTTTAATCCATCGTTATTTTGCTTCACCACGCCACCCCAGTTCAGACATAGCCATATGCAAATCAGTCTTGACCCTGTGCCTCATGGGAACAGTCCAGACCGAACTGCCAAGCCATGTCTTCCCTGGACCGGAATCAAGCATCCTAGGACCGGTTTCAGGCTATCAGCCTTCATCAGCCAGGATAGCTTGACTCCAGTGGCGTAGTGAGCACGGGACCCACGTCTGGGCATACCCTTCCCACTTAGGGCGAAATGCAAAACACACAAGATGATGGAGGGAATGCTGCACATTGGCAAACATTCACCCCCAGTCACAGATCTGGGTTTAATCCATCGTTATTTTGCTTCACCACGCCTCCCCAGTTCAGACATAGCCATATGCAAATCAGTCTTGACCCTGTGCCTCATGGGAACAGTCCAGACCGAACTGCCAAGCCATGTCTTCCCTGGACCGGAATCAAGCATCCTAGGACCGGTTTCAGGCTATCAGCCTTCATCAGCCAGGATAGCTTGACTCCAGTGGCGTAGTGAGCACGGGACCCACGTCTGGGCATACCCTTCCCACTTAGGGCGAAATGCAAAACACACAAGATGATGGACGGAATGCTGCACATTGGCAAACATTCACCCCCAGTCACAGATCTGGGTTTAATCCATCGTTATTTTGCTTCACCACGCCACCCCAGTTCAGACATAGCCATATGCAAATCAGTCTTGACCCTGTGCCTCATGGGAACAGTCCAGACCGAACTGCCAAGCCATGTCTTCCCTGGACCGGAATCAAGTATCCTAGGACCGGTTTCAGGCTATCAGCCTTCATCAGCCAGGATAGCTTGACTCCAGTGGCGTAGTGAGCACGGGACCCACGTCTGGGCATACCCTTCCCACTTAGGGCGAAATGCAAAACACACGATGATGGACGGAATGCTGCACATTGGCAAACATTCACCCCCAGTCACAGATCTGGGTTTAATCCATCGTTATTTTGCTTCACCACGCTACCCCAGTTCAGTTCAGACATAGCCATATGCAAATCAGTCTTGACCCTGTGCCTCATGGGAACAGTCCAGACCGAACTGCCAAGCCATGTCTTCCCTGGACCGGAATCAAGCATCCTAGGACCGGTTTCAGGCTATCAGCCTTCATCAGCCAGGATAGCTTGACTCCAGTGGCGTAGTGAGCACGGGACTCACGTCTGGGCATACCCTTCCCACTTAGGGCGAAATGCAAAACACACAAGATGATGGACGGAATGCTGCACATTGGCAAACATTCACCCCCAGTCACAGATCTGGGTTTAATCCATCGTTATTTTGCTTCACCACGCCACCCCAGTTCAGACATAGCCATAAGCAAATCAGTCTTGACCCTGTGCCTCATGGGAACAGTCCAGACCGAACTGCCAAGCCATGTCTTCCCTGGACCGGAATCAAGCATCCTAGGACCGGTTTCAGGCTATCAGCCTTCATCAGCCAGGATAGCTTGACTCCAGTGGCGTAGTGAGCACGGGACCCACGTCTGGGCATACCCTTCCCACTTAGGGCGAAATGCAAAACACACAAGATGATGGACGGAATGCTGCACATTGGCAAACATTCACCCCCAGTCACAGATCTGGGTTTAATCCATCGTTATTTTGCTTCACCACGCCACCCCAGTTCAGACATACCATATGCAAATCAGTCTTGACCCTGTGCCTCATGGGAACAGTCCAGACCGAACTGCCAAGCCATGTCTTCCCTGGACCGGAATCAAGCATCCTAGGACCGGTTTCAGGCTATCAGCCTTCATCAGCCAGGATAGCTTGACGCCAGTGGCGTAGTGAGCACGGGACCCACGTCTGGGAATACCCTTCCCACTTAGGGCGAAATGCAAAACACACAAGATGATGGACGGAATGCTGCACATTGGCAAACATTCACCCCCAGTCACAGATCTGGGTTTAATCCATCGTTATTTTGCTTCACCACGCCAACCCAGTTCAGACATAGCCATATGCAAATCAGTTTTGACCCTGTGCCTCATGGGAACAGTCCAGACCGAACTGCCAAGCCATGTCTTCCCTGGACCGGAATCAAGCATCCTAGGACCGGTTTCAGGCTATCAGCCTTCATCAGCCAGGATAGCTTGACTCCAGTGGCGTAGTGAGCACGGGACCCACGTCTGGGCATACCCTTCCCAATTAGGGCGAAATGCAAAACACACAAGATGATGGACGGAATGCTGCACATTGGCAAACATTCACCCCCAGTCACAGATCTGGGTTTAATCCATCGTTATTTTGCTTCACCACGCCACCCCAGTTCAGACATAGCCATATGCAAATCAGTCTTGACCAGATCAGTTGACTGGGGGTGAGTGTTTGATTTGCTCTAACGCTCCGTCCATCATCCCCTTTGGTATCGCTTTGTTCACCCTAAGTTGGCAGGGTATGCCCAGACGTGGGTCCCTTGCTCACTTTGCCACTGGATTCAAGATAGCCTGGCTGATGAGGGTTTTGAACCCGAAACCGGTCCCAGGATGCTTGTTTCCGGTCCAGGGAAGACATGGCTTGGCAGTTCGGGCTGGACTGTTCCCATGAGGCACAGGGTCAGACTGATTTGCATATGGCCATGTCTGAACTGGGGTGGTGGAGTGAGCTAAAGAATGATGATGGATTAAACCCAGATCAGTTGACTGGGGGTGAGTGTTTGATTTGCTCTAACGCTCCGTCCATCATCCCCTTTGGTATCGCTTTGTTCGCCCTAAGTTGGCAGGGTATGCCCAGACGTGGGTCCCTTGCTCACTTTGCCCCTGGATTCAAGATAGCCTGGCTGATGAGGGTTTTGAACCCGAATCGGTCCCAGGATGCTTGTTTCCGGTCCAGGGAAGACATGGTTTGGCAGTTCGGGCTGGCCTGTTCCCATGAGGCACAGGGTCAGACTGATTTGCATATGGCCATGTCTGAACTGGGGTGGTGGAATGAGCTAAAGAATGATGATGGATTAAACCCAGATCAGTTGACTGGGGGTGAGTGTTTGATTTGCTCTAACGCTCCGTCCATCATCCCCTTTGGTATCGAAGAGTTATTACTAAGCCTAGCCAGAAAAGAAAAAATAGAACCCCAGTAATTACCCAAAGTTTAATCCAAGGCGATACCAGTTAAGTCTTTTTAAGAAAGTTCAGAAAGTCTTTAGCTTGCTGTTTACGTGCTTTTTGGGCTGGCGTCGTTTCCGGTTCACTTGGATCCAAAGAAAACGTAACAAAGTTCATGAAGTAACCAGAAGCAGTTCGATCAATTGTAGGAATTGCATCGGGATTTGTTGAAATCGCATTTTGCTCTCGTCGAGGCATGTTGACGTAGACGTCTGTATTTGGTCTCATTGCAACCTGAGTGTTGTTCTGAGTTTCATTTTGTAGATGAACTTCGGGTTCAAGGGGAACGAGTTCCATAGCATTGTTGCTTAGTCCTTCATTCCTCACAGGAGGCTCTTCAAACGTGAAGAGTCTTTCTGTTTGAACTTCTTGGATTGTGGCTAGAGGAGGGCGTCTGCTACTGTGGAGTCCACGAGGCCTACTGTTCAGTATCGCCCACATAGTGTGGTTTGATTAAGTCGATTGTGACAAATCTTTTCTCCTTTTTCCCGGCAAGAGGAGGCAAAAGAACAGTTCGTGTTCCTTGAATTGCTAGGACAAGTACAGGCTTTCTGTATGATGGTCCAAATTCTTTTTTGTCCGCTATTTTCTCTCTGACCAGATCCCCGATTTTTGGGATCCAGACAGGTCTTGCCGTGTTTGCCTTGACTTCCCCAGTGGCGGTCTGTTTCTGGACAACGTTGCTTTGCTGTGTCCTGGATTCATTTAGATCCTGTAAAACAGCCAAACGATCATGGATATCAAATGGTTTCTCATCCGCCACTGTGCATCAAGTAACTCCCATTTGAGAGCAGCTCGAATACCGGTTTGATCGCGGCAGCTGGAGTCCCTTTCGTGTGGCAGGACAATCAGGACTCCCGCTATAGATAGCAGGATCAGAGGTAGACCTCCAAAAATGCTTCCAAATACGGAGTGTATAAAGTTTGGGATAACTCCGAGGATTGTCTGAAAGGTGCTAAGAAGTCCTGACCCTATGGTCTTAAATAGGAGTACAATACCACTCGTATCAGACATATTAAAGATACGACCCACCATTTCTGCTAAATGAATGGGGCAGTTTGTACGTATAAGTGCCTGTATCTCAGTCGAGGTCCTTGCGATTTGAAGATCAAAGGTTTCTAGAGAGGAGGTTAAGGGTATGGTTTGCTGTAAAAGCATGGCTTTCAGTCCGCTCAAAGTATCAAATTGTATAAAGGAAACATTCAATGAAGGCCATAACAGTGCCTCCCTGACTGTACTTGTTGGGGGAAACAATACTTGCATACAGTAAGTAACCCTGGAGTTTACGACCAGATAGGCAATGCCCGGAAGCATACCACAGCAACCTTGATCGTTCGGCATCAAGTAACTCCCATTTGAGAGCAGCTCGAATACCGGTTTGATCATGGCAGCTGGAGTCCCTTTCATGTGGCAGGACAAGTTTGCTATCGACCCATTACACGCTCCATGCAATGAAATGTCCTGGCACATGCGAGAACCACTCAAAGCGCTCTTGCAGTTTGTACCACTTAGAAACACTTCTCGATCCCCACTCCGGCATCGAAATCTATACAGCAAATCCCAGGATTCCCTAATGTATTCCTTACTCATATTTGCCCGCCTGACGTTGTTCAAGGCAATATTGAAACTGAAAAGTAGTGACCGGTAGAGTTATGTGGCCATGGATCAGCCATTCAGTAGACGGAGCTTCCGCTAATGTAAATGGTAGTCGGTCCAGTTTTTCAATACGTAACATTGTATATTTAGCTTCCCTTTGTGCCATTTCAACCTGTTTATCTGTTAGATTGTATTCAGAAAACAGAGACGCACTGTTTATAAAACGCCAAGGCACAAAGCCTGCGCGCAAAGATTGCAGCGTCCAGCTCATTGACATGATAGAACGTAATTGAGATTGCCCGTGTTGTAGTATGGCCAAATCTTGTTCTAGGATATCTATCGCAGAAGACACAATGTTGCCCAAAGAATATATTCTGGAGGACAAAGTTCTTAACCCATTGTCTACCACAGACAACAATTTTTCTAAGTTAATACAGTCTATTTCCCGTATTCTCTCTGCGGCCTCTTGTGATATTTTCCCATTTTCATTATAGGCAGCATAAATGCCAGCATATATGAAACGTTTCTGACGTTGTTTCCTGGGACCTTGTAAAAATCCCTAATATCCATGTCTTGTGAGAGTAAGGCTAAGTGTTGTTTCACCTCTGTTAGTGTTGAGGTTTCTAGCCAATCAAGGCACAACTTCCCAACACTGTAGGATGTCACTACCCCTGGATGTTCTCTTTGTACATAACGTGGGTCTGGCCTGTGGATACTGTACCCTTCGGTAATACCCAAGAATCGTTTATGACATATGTTTGTGTCTAGGGGCCAAACCACCCATTTTTCCCAATTTGGGTCTGATCTATTGTACTTTAAAATGTCATTTACTGTTGCCCCTTCCTGTGAAGTCGAATTTTGCCACCCTCCCATCTGTGATGGTTTTGGAAATCGAGGTGTGTTCAGGTTCTTGACCTTGGCTAATCCAAGACAGGACGTCTGTTGCACAGTTTCATTTAGGAATATCATCTGCTGTGGAATGAGGCATGCTCGAAATAGCGCTTCTGTTCCCTGGACTTGCCAGTCCCTAGAACCCCTGGCTGACTTTAAGTCTAAACAGCAGGATGTGGGAGCACACCGCTGACCTCTCAGGCAAGGTTCGCCCCTGGCATTCTGGTAAATGCAGTCTCTTGTAGCTCGCTCCGATATTTTCGAGTGTTTCGCCAAGGTTGGCGCAGATAGTGCTGATCTCTAGACACGTGTTTCTGGTTTATTAACCGTCATCAGTAGAGAATACAGTCTTGTATTTTGGGGTTTGCTGAGCAGGCTGCCAAACATTATATCAGGTCCGGTACCTCTCACTGGCGCGCAGGTGCTTCGTCCACGAGCTCGTCAGCTCAATGACTCACGAGAGTACTTTAAATTAACAACAGGATGTGGGAGCACACCGCTGACCTCTCAGGCAAGGTTCGCCCCTGGCATTCTGGTAATTTGAAGCCTGTAATCTCTACTGATGACGGTTAAAGAACCAGAAACACGTGTCTAGAGATCAGCACTATCTGCGCCAACTCTGGCGAAACACTCTGAATACTATAGCAAAGCAAGCAACATGAGACTGCATTTACCAGAATGCCAGGGGCGAACCTTGCTGGGGGGTGAAGCGGTGTGCTCCCACCCCAGTTCCTGACTTTAAGTCTATTGTGTCCTTCCATAGGTCAAAACCCTGTTCAGACAGTTGGGTAATAAAGGAAGCAGAGTAAATCTGTTTGGTGTTTGTCAACATAATTTTCAGTGCTGATGTTGGTGTAACCTTATAATAATATGAGGTTGGGTCAGTGGTGTTAAAACCTGAAAATATGAACATTTCTGTGCAAATGTATGCGAACTACCTTTTGGTGGTGTAGGGCAATGTTTCCACTGATGGTATTCAAACACACTTCTAGGTGAAATAGATTTGTGCAGAAAATGATGACCATAATGTTGGTAACAGTACGAAGTGTCATAGTCTGAATTACTTTCTAACATTTCAGTGTTCGGAAATGCAGCAGTTTTTTCTAGATCAGACAACATGTTATTAACAGGTTCAGTGTCCCAATCATCAGAAAATGTACTTGAGGTAATGATATCACTTAATGAAATTTTAAATAAATGAGAAATTTTTAAAAGTTCAGTCGGACCGAATATTTCGAAATCAACTTTGTCCCAAACTATACCGTCCGGTATAGGAACCGCTGTGATGTTCACTGATAACAAGTCTCACTGTTCATGATGAGACGATTGATGTGGTTTTAAAATCATATTAACTTTCGGGGCTGTAGAGCTTTGCTGAAGATATATTCCATTAATAAGTATGCTAAAAGTTAGTACTAAGCCTAGCCAGAAAAGAAAAAATAGTATCCCAGTAATTACCCATAGTTCTACCCAAGGCGATACCAGGTAAGTCTTTTTGAGAAAGTTCAGAAAGTCTTTAGCTTGCTGTTTGCGTGATTTTTGGGCTGGCGTCATTTCCGGTTCACTTGGATCCAAAGAAAACATATCAAAGTTCATGAAGTAACCAGAAGCAGTTCGATCAATTGTAGGAATTGCATCGGGATTTGTTGAAATCGCATTTTTCTCTAGTCGAGGCATGTTGACGTAGACGTCTGTATTTGGACTGATTGCAACCTGAGTGTTGTTCTGAGTTTCATTTTGTAGATGAACTTCGGGTTCAAGGGGAACGAGTTCCATAGCATTGTTGCTTAGTCCTTCATCCCTCACAGGAGGCTCTTCAAACGTGATTAGTCTTTCTGTTTGAACTTCTTGGATTGTAGCTAGAGGAGGGCGTCTGCTACTGTGGAGTCCACGAGGCCTACTGTTCAGTATCGGCCACATAGTGTGATTTGATTAAGTCGATTGTGACAAATCTTTTCTCCTTTTTCCCGGCAAGAGGCGGCAAAAGAACAGTTCGTGTTCCTTGAATTGCTAGGACAAGTACAGGCTTTCTGTATGATGGTCCAAATTCTTTTTTGTCCGCTATTTTCTCTCTGACCAGATCCCCGATTTTTGGGATCCAGACAGGTCTTGCCGTGTTTGCCTTGACTTCCCCAGTGGTGGTCTGTTTCTGGACAACGTTGCTTTGTTGTGTCCTGGATTCATTTAGATCCTGAAAAACAGCCAAACGATCATGGATATCAAATGGTTTCTCATCCGCCACTGTGCATCAAGTAACTCCCATTTGAGAGCAGCTCGAATACCGGTTTGATCACGGCAGCTGGAGTCCCTTTCGTGTGGCAGGACAATCAGGACTCCCGCTATAGATAGCAGGATCAGAGGTAGACCTCCAAAAATGCTTCCAAATACGGAGTGTCTAAAGTTCGGGATAACTCCGAGGATTGTCTGAAAGCTGCTAAGAAGTCCTGACCCTATGGTCTTAAATAGGTCTACAATACCACTCGTATCAGACATATTACAGATACGACCCACCATTTCTGCGAAATGAATGGGGCAGTTTTTACGTATAAGTGCCTGTATCTCAGTCGAGGTCCTTGCGATTTGAAGATCAAAGGTCTCTCGAGCGGAGGTTAAGGGTACGGTTTGCTGTAAAAGCATGGCTTTCAGTCTGCTCAAAGTATCAAATTGTATAAAGGAAACATTCAATGAAGGCCATAACGGCGCCTCCCTGACTGTACTTGTTGGGGGAAACAATACTTGCATACAGCAAGTAACCCTGGAGTTTACAGTGACCAGATAGGCAATGCCCGGAAGCATACCACAGCAACCTTGATCGTTCAGCATCAAGTAACTCCCATTTGAGAGCAGCTCGAATACCGGTTTGATCACGGCAGCTGGAGTCCCTTTCATGTGGCAGGACAAGTTTGCTATCGACCCATTACACGCTCCGTGCAATGAAATGTCCCGGCACATGAGAGAACCACTCAAAGCGCTCTTGCAGTTTGTACCACTCAGAAACACTTCTCAATCCCCACTCTGGCATCGAAATCTATACGGCAAATCCCAGGATTCCCTAATGTATTCCTTACCCATTCTTTCATATTTGCCCGCCTGCCGTTGTTCAAGGCAATATTGAAACTGAAAAGTAGTGACCGGTAGAGTTATGTGGCCATGGATCAGCCATTCAGTAGACGGAGCTTCCGCTACTGTAAATGGTAGTCGGTCCAGTTTTTCAATACGCAACATTGTATATTTAGCTCCCCTTTGTGCCATTTCAACCTGTTTATCTGTTAGATTATATTCAGAAAACAGAGACGTACTGTTTATAAAACACCAAGGCACAAATCCTGCGCGCAAAGATTGCAGCATCCAGCTCAATGACATGATAGAACGTAATTGAGATTGCCCATGTTGTAGTATGGCCAAATCTTGTTCTAGGATATCTATCGCAGAAGATACAATGTTGCCCAAAGAATATATTCTGGAGGACAAAGTTGTTAACCCATTGTCTACCACAGCCAACGATTTTTCTAAGTTAATACGGTCAATTTCCCGTATTCTCTCTGCGGCCTCTGGTTGTGATATTTTCCAATTTTCCTTATAGGCAGCATAAATGCCAGCATATGTGAAACGTTTCTGACGTTGTTTCCTGGGACCTTGTAAAAAATCCCTAAGATCCATGTCTTGTGAGAGTAAGGCTAAGTGTTGTTTCACCTCTGTTAGTGTTGAGGTTTCTAGCCAATCAAGGCACAACTTCCCAACACTATAGGATGTCACTACCCCTGGATGTTCTCTTTGTACATAACGTGGGTCTGGCCTGTGGATACTGTACCCTTCGGTAATACCCAAGAATCGTTTATGACATATGTTTGTGTCTACGGGCCAAACCACCCATTTTTCCCAATTTGGGTCAGATCTATTGTACTTTAAAGTGTCATCTACTGTTGCCCCTTCCTGTAAAGTCAAATTTTGCCACCCTCCCATCTGTGATGGTGTTGGAAATCGAGGTGTGTTCAGGTCCTTGACCTTGGCTAATCCAAGACAGGATGTCTGTTGCACAGTTTCATTTAGAAAAATCATCTGCTGTGGAATGAGGCATGCTCGAAATAGCGCTTCTGTTCCCTGGACTTGCCAGTCCCTAGAACCCCAGACCGATTTTAAGTCTATTGTGTCCTTCCATAGGTCAAAACCCTGTTCAGACAGTTGGGTAATAAAGGAAGCAGAGTAAGTCTGTTTGGTGTTCTCAACATAATTTTCAGTGCTGATGTTTGTGTAACCTTATAATAATATGAGGTTGGGTCAGTGGTGTTAAAACCTGACAAATATGAACATTTCTGTGCAAATGTATGCGAAGTACCTTTTGGTGGTGTAGGGCAATGTTTCCACTGATGGTACTCAAACACATTTCTAGGTGAAATAGATTTGTGCAGAAAATGATGACCATAATGTTGGTAACAGTACAAAGTGTCATAGTCTGAATTACTTTCTAACATTTCAGTGTTCGGAAATGCAGCAGTTTTTCTAAATCAGACAACATGTTATTAACAGTTTCAGTGTCCCAATCATCAGAAAATGTATTTGAGGTAATGATATCACTTAATTAAATTTTAAATAAATGAGAAATTTTTAAAAGTTCAGTCGGACCGAATATTTCGAAATCAACTTGGTCCCAAACTATACCGTCCGGTATAGGAACTGCTGTGATGTTCACTGATAACTAGTCTGTCTGTTCACGATGAGACGATTGATGTGGTTTTAAAATCAAATTAACTTTCGGGGCTGTAGAGCTTTGCTGAAGATATATTCCATTAATAAGCATGCTAAAAGTTATTACTAAGCCTAGCCACAAAAGAAAAAATAGAATCCCAGTAATTACCCAAAGTTCAATCCAAGGCGATACCAGGTAAGTCTTTTTAAGAAAGTTCAGAAAGTCTTTAGTTTGCTGTTTACGTGATTCTTGGGCTGGCGTCGTTTCCGGTTCACTTGGATCTAAAGAAAACGTATCAAAGTTCATGAAGTAGCCAGAAGCAGTTCGATCAATTGTAGGAATTGCATCGGGATTTGTTGAAATCGCATTTTGCTCTCGTCGAGGCATGTTGACGTAGACGTCTGTATTTGGTCTCATTGCAACCTGAGTGTTGTTCTGAGTTTCATTTTGTAGATGAACTTCGGGTTCAAGGGGAACGAGTTCCATAGCATTGTTGCTTAGTCCTTCATTCCTCACAGGAGGCTCTTCAAACGTGATGAGTCTTTCTGTTTGAACTTCTTGGATTGTAGCTAGAGGAGGGCGTCTGCTACTTTGGAGTCCACGAGGCCTACTGTTCAGTATCGGACACATAGTGTGGTTTGATTAAGTCGATTGAGACAAATCTTTTCTCTTTTTTCCCGGCAAGAGGCGGCAAAAGAACGTTTGTGTTCCTTGAATTGCTAGGACAGGTACAGGCTTTCTGTATGATGGTCCAAATTCTTTTTTGTCCGCTATTTTCTTTCTGACCAGATCCCCGATTTTTGGGATCCAGACAGGTTTTGCTGTGTTTGCCTTGACTTCCCCAGTGGCGGTCTGTTTCTGGACAACGTTGCTTTGTTGTGTCCTGGATTCATTTAGATCCTGTAAAACAGCCAAACGATCATGGATATCAAATGGTTTCTCATCCGCCACTGTGCCTTCATACTCAAGATCAGCTACCCACATTCTTGTCCCAAATAGGACCTCATATGGAGTGACACCCCCTAGAGAATTTCTTGGCTGGTTGTTAAGTGCTCTTTGTACCCCATAAAGGTGACTGACCCAACTACTGCCCTTGCCTAATACCCTAGCTGTTAAAGATTGCTTTAAGTCCCGGTTTTTCCTCTCCACAACCGAATTTCCCTCCGGATGGTACGGAGAGGAGTACCGCAGTGCAACGCCCATACTTTTCATGGCCTCTTTGTAAGCCCGAGAGCTAAACGCCGTGCCACGGTCAGAATGTAACGTGCCAACTGCGTATGTCCTGATAAAGACTCGCAAATCTTTTATAACAGTTCGAGCATCAGCCAAGCGCTGAGGCCAAACCCATAGGAATCTTGAGCAGGAGTCCACTGCAACCATGATATACTTGTAAGCCCCATCAGATTGTAAGGGGCCGCAGTGGTCCAGATACACACATGCGAGAGGTTTGTCAGATATTAGTAATGGTGTCTGCGACGGGCGTGTTCTGGTGGAGCCTTTCATCTGTTGGCAGATGTCACATTTCAAGACATAGTCTTTAGTTTGTTTTGTTAGACCAGACCACCAATAGCACTGTTTCAACAATGAAATAGTCGTTGTAACGCCTGTATGTGCAGAGCCCAAACCCTCGTGTGCTGCTAGTATTAAACCTTGCCTACGATCCATATTTGGTATTACTCTGTCCCCCACTCCAGGAATCTGAGCATATGGAATGTTATTTGCATCTAACTTGTAGGAGTACTTGAGTGGAAATTTCTTTGGTACTGCACCGCTGTTTTTGCTTGAAGCAATAACAGCCACCATAATCTCACCGTCTATTCTCGTTTTTGAACGAGTGATTGCAGCTACGGTAGCCGTTTGCACAGCCCCCTTTGCGGTTTCGTCAGCCAATGAATTCCCTTCAGAGTGAACGCCATCACTCTGATGACTCAGTGTGTGTATCACGTGAGCCCTTGGTAGGTCGTTTTTCAACTCCACTACCTGTTCCCATAGCATTTTATGCTTAATTGTGCCACCTTTTGCATCTTTAAACCCGTTTAGTTTCCAATGTTGCAAATACTCATTGTATGACTGCACACAGTAAAAGGAATCACACACAATTAGTTTGGGGAATTCGTGATCCGTATTTACAAGTGCCAGTATCAGTGTTTTTAATTCTGCCAACTGAGCCATGCAGTCTCCTAGAGATTGCGTTTTGGTGCAACTTGGATGGAACTTTCCATCTCGCATGCGACCTTTAACGATTGCACACGCTGCGCTGTATTGTTGCTTACTCCCTATGGCCGGTTGAGCAGATCCATCAGTGTAAATAATATATTCATACCGATCTAGAGGCAAAATTTCACTTGGTAGAGGATATTCTTGTTCGTATTGCAGAAATGCTTGTGTTTTTAGACTTGGATCGAATCTGTATTCAACGTTTCATGTGGCCTGGAATTTTCGCCACATTAGAAATTGAAATACAGTGAAACCTTTCAGCCGTGAACAAGTCGCATGTACAATTTTACTGAGGCGACGAAACACGTGTTGGCTTGGGAACGTTTTACATATTGGAAAATACACTTGGAAGACTGAATAAAGAAGGAGAAAATCAACAAAACGCTTCTATTGTTCATATGTGATCAATGATTGAAAAATAACAATTTTTTATTATATATGTGTGCTGGGGTATATTAAGTACATTGTCTTGTGGCTTTTTAGCCTTACCAGGAACCTGGGGAGGCGGGTGGTTCTCCCTAACCCTTCAGCACCGCCATTAGTTTGGAACGTTCAAAAAATAATGAGTGAAACTACCTAGTGCGCCTGTACCCTATCACCTATACCACCGTTTCTCTCTCTAGAAAATGTATTCAACGTCCGTTGCAGTAAGAGAATTAGCCCATTGTATACACCTCGGATGTAAAGCTTTTGCATTCAGAATGCTAGCCTTTGTAACAGCTTCTAAAGCTGGTACTGGGGTTACGACAATTATGCGTTTCCCCTGAGCCAGTCCTCTTTCTCTTGCTACAGCGGTCTGAACTGCTGTCAGGATTTTTTCTGTTGAAGTAAAACGCATTTCTGTGTTTGTGTACAGGTGTGATTTGTATGCGATTGGTACCGTTTCGCCTTCATTGTAGGTTAAGTAAGTGTACCCGCATTGACCCGCTATTACCCGGATCACCAAGTTGTGTGCGTTTACGCGTGTGTGTAAGTGTTTGGAAGCAATCATGTCTTCTTGTAATGAACTTATGATATTTGAATGTTCCTGTGTCCAATGTCTGACTGAAAAGTCTGGTTTTATTAATTCGTAGAAAGGTTTTACTTTTTTGGCGTAATCTAAAATGTATGTTCTGCCGAAATTTAGGAATCCCAGTATTGATTGTAGATTTTTTAATGATTTTGGTGGTTGAAGCAGCGCACACTTTTCTAAAAAGTTAGCTGCCAGGCTTTTCCCATCACTTGAAAGCTCGTATCCTAAAAACAGGGCATTGAGGTGGGCTATTTTAGATTTCTTAAAATTAAATTTGTAGCCCTCAGAGGCGAATCCCATAATAATGGTGCTCACCCTGGTCAAGTGCTTTTTTAAGTCACCATCCGTCAGATAAATATCATCCACATAGGACAATGCTTCCTCATCAACATTTTGGAGTAACTCTGTTACTCTTGCTGAGAATACCCCCAGGCTGTTCTCATACCCCTGGGGGAGACGACAAAATTGCCGCTGGGACCCCAACGCTGAGAATGCGGTCAAATACCTGCTTTCAGGTGCTATATTTTGGCAGAAAAATCCATTTGAGATATCTAATGTAGTTTTGTGTTTCTACCGCACAATGTTATTCATTAATGCGGCACTGTGTGCATTTTGGACAGCGAATGTCTTTGTGCATGAGTTTAAATGTCTGTAATCTAAGACTAGACGATATGTGTTGTCCGGTTTTGATACAGGTAACAAAGGGTTGTTCATTGGTGAGGTGCATGTTTCAATCACCCCTTGGTATTCAAGTTGATCTAAGATCTCCCTGACCTGTTTTTTAGCTTCTTGCTTTATTGGGTATTGCCTCTGAGCATTTGGTGAAACTTTTAACGGGATCACGTGGTGGGTTGAATCCTCATCCCAACCGGCATGATTTTTGTACAATGCTGGAGCTAGGGCAACCGCCCACTCCTGTGCATATGCATGTTTAAGATGTATGGGAAGGAGGTCGGAGAATGATGGAAAAATTACAGTTTCTCCCCTGGGGCACTCCATAACAAAGGTTGGCGGCTAATCTTGTTCTGCTAATAGGATGTCATAACCAGATGACAGATTTTCCCAAAAGAGACCTTTAACTTTCCTGGGCTTGTCCCCCTCCATTTGGAGTGTTATTTCGTGTAACTTATGTGGGACGCTCACCCTGGTGTCTGGTGTTTCCACCGTGATGTAATCATTCAAGTCCGCTGTCACCAGAAATTCGATCAGGTTCTGGCGAGCTATTGTTACTTCTGCCGCACAGTCTAGCATCGTCAGAGCCCATTCCCCGTTCAAAAGCTGCGTCCTCAGAATTCTGGGCATGTCTGATCTTTATGCCTGCAACTTTCTTCTTCTTAAACTGAGGTTTTGATTTCGGTTTGTCTTTTTTTTTGGAAGTATAGTCTTAAGCGTGTTGCTTGTCTCTGGACTTCGTACGCTCTTCTTTGTGTTCTGACCGTCCTTCTCTCTCAGAGTTTTTCGTCGAGCCCTGAAAGGAAAGAGAGGAACGTGTATCAGTATCCTGATACCTGTCAGGTTTCCTAATATTATCCCTATTCCTGAGGTTATACCTCTTTTCAGAGGGCTCCTGTGGAGGAGATCTACCTCTGGATTGAGATCTGTTTTTAAAATTTTGTTGTTTTTTATTATCCCACTTCTTTTCAGAAGAAGCAGGTATTTGCTTGGTAGTGTCCTTTTCAGGACTGCCCATCAGTTGTGGTTTTAATGCTTTCCCACCCAAACTGTCTCTGCCTAATTCTGCATACGCAGTTGTTGATCCAATGGACTGAACTCCCTTAGGCGTTGGCGGATTGCCACTGAAGCTGCTTCCCCTTTAATATTAGCTAGTATTATGGCTGATACCTGGTCATAGTTATTTAATAACTTCATCCCTAAGTTCAGGGCAGGTTCTGCTCCGTACTCGTTTTGTATTTGTCTCAATCCGCCTGGTACTACTGCTA
Organism: Calotriton arnoldi; assembly: GCA_963921515.1. NCBI lineage: Eukaryota > Metazoa > Chordata > Amphibia > Caudata > Salamandridae > Calotriton > Calotriton arnoldi. The sequence goes on along the minus strand of CAWUFW010010054.1, from coordinate 310,138 downwards.
ATGAAGGAATACCATGTGTTCTGGTATATATGGCAGCAAAGACTGTACCCCAAGAGGTGCAGTCCTCTACCTGTGGTGTTATCCACATGGGCAAGCAGATTGTTAGCATTCTGTGTTTTTCAAATGGGGTAGTATTCGGAAATACTGCCTCGAGCTGAGTTATTTTCGGAGCTACCCAGAATGGCTTTTGTTCACGTTTTGTGGGCATTTTGCCCATTACCGCGTGTAATGTTTGTGGTGTAATTTTAGTTGCTGTACCCTGAATTTGAGTTCCATTTGCTGCAACTGATGCTGGTTGGACGTGAAAGTCCTCATGACGTATTGCGTCAGATTTCAGTAGATTTTAATTAAATCCTTGTGTTGTAGGAGTAAGTCTGCCTGTGGCATTGGGTCAATGTCAGGATGTGGTGTGTAGGCTGCTAATATTGGCCATGTTGCACCGTCTCCTCTGAGCGGACCTAATCTAACTCTGTTTCTTATATGGGGTAGGGCGCCTTTAAACCAGTATAGGTGTTCCTGGTAAGTGAGTGGAATTTCTATGTCCTCACAAGGACCATATTCCCGTGGTGCATCTCCTTCTATATAGTAGTGAAATGTCTGAATTATTGCATTTGCTGCTGGGAATGTAACCCACAAATAAAATATCTCTGTTTTATTTGATTTGTGTGCCTCAATCACGAACGCTACTAAGCCACCCCTAGGTGCTAAGCCATATTCCAATAGTTTCAGGGTGATAGTGCGTTGATCGCACAGGCTCTTGGAATGCGGCTATCCAAGCAAGAAAATTAATGTTTTCCAGAGCTATAGGTGCATTGATTAATTTCTCCAGGAAACTAGGCTGCAGACCGGTCCCAGAGTTATTGGCTATATATAAATCAAAATGCTTATCAACGGCCACATATGGGGCAGGCATATGGGGATTTGCTGACGTGCAACATCTACAAACCTGTGAGAATTTATTTATTCGATATTTATTGGCAGTACCAAGCTCAACAGCTAATTTTATTTGCCATTCGGAGCTTGGATTACATTTTATTACTGATACTATCAGAACCAATCCCCTATTGGCATAAGGTCTGGGTAACAACAGAAACCAGTTTTAATCGTGATATCATCATGGACTGCTTAAAACTTGATAGAGGCATGCGTATACCCTGGCTTGGCTATATTAAAGGAATGGCCAATGATATTGGCCGACCAGAATTATTTGCGGCCCCGGAGAGTATGGTTGATATCTCAAGAAAGTCTTTAAAAATAGAGTGTATGACGTTTTTAGAAAACCAACGTTGGTTGAAAGAAAGGGTCAAAAAGACAGTTATGGTAAACCAAATAATGTTAACTACTCCAGGTATACAACCATATCTCAAACAAGTTGAGAGAAGTTTTGATCGTATGCTTTTAACTCGCCTTCGCTTCGGTACTTTTTATAGAATGCTCACGTTCCCTGAGGTTAATTATTGGTCGAGAAATTTACTCCTGTGTTCATGTGATGATTTATCATCCCAATCTACTATGCATATCCTTTTATTTTGTAAATTGTATGCGTTCCCTAGGAAGATGTTTTTATTACCAATCCTGAAGAGTATGAATTAGCGACAATGTAGAACAGCTTATTTGAAGCTGCAGTGCCTAGAAAATCAGTTGCATACAATGACCATTGTTGCCTTTCTAAAAAGTGCTATTAGGTACAGGAATACAATGTAAAATAGTATTAGATCTCAAGTATTTTTATTCTGTTGGATTTGTATATATAATGAGATTATTTTTATTGTGTAATTGACCGTGTGTATATGAACTGTGCTTTTATGATTTTTAATGACAAAAAATCGAATAAAGCTATATTTGATTTGATTTGATTTGATAGTGCGTCTGAATTTTTGTGCAATTTGTATTGCATTCGCATCTTCTTCCTCGTCTGAGAGGTGTATAGCCACCACTGGGTTATCTTCCTCAGTCATTTTGCAAAGGAGAAGTTTTGTTCAAGGGAACTAAGATACGGTGTTATGCACAATTTTAGGAACAAAATGTCCTTCAAGCTTGATCAACCAACAGCTAATAAATAGGATTTCTCACCTACTGAGCTGTGGCGGAGTTTGTACCCACCCACTCCAGACGTCTCTGGTGTTTTGTGAGTAGGGGTCTCTGAGAAATAGCACGACTGATCTACTCAGATCCTACTGTTAAATAAGAGCCCAACCATCGTTGGATTAAACCCAGATCTGTGACGGGGTGAATGTTTGACAATGTTCAGCATTCTGTCCATCAATGGTTCTCTTTGGAACTAAAAGAGTGCCATCCTTGTACTGTTTTCCTCCTACAGTGATGCAGCACCCAGTGACAATGTCTGACCTTCCTGCACATGCCCTGGAAAAATTGCAGTTGATTTCTTTGGACCCTTAGAAAACGGACATCATCTCATGGTAGTTGTTGATGAGTATCACGTTTTCCTTTGGTACAGGAGTTATCGTCAACTACCCACAACAAGAACCTCAAACATCTGGACGACATCTTTGCAGCGTGGGGTATCCCCTCCATTCTCAAATCTGACAATGTTCGCCATTCAATGGCAAAGAATTCAAGGAATTTCTGGTCCGACTGAATGTCAAACATCCAAAGAATACACCTCTGTTGCCCCAAGCTAATGGTGTTGTAGAACGATTCATGGGGGCCCTCAAAAGGGTAATTCAACGAGCATTGATGGAAGGAAAGAAGTTAATTCAGGACCTGCATCAAACCCTGCATGCTTATCATTCAACTCCTCACTCCACAACTGGTGAGAGTCCTGCCACCTTGCTATTTGAGAGGGCTATCGGAACCAAACTGCCACAGTGGACAGTAGACCGATACTTGCATGCTGATAAGGCTTGTGTCACGGACGCTTTTCAGGATGAAAACATAAGCTGATCATCATCAACGAGCACAGGACACAGCCTTCGATGAAGGTGACTGGGTCCTGGTCAGGAAGAAACTAAAGCGGAAAACAGGCATTGATGATCCTCTGAGGGTTGTGATGTGCAAAGGAAATATCGTGACGGCGCATTGTCCCGGAAAGTCTATCACACAGGACTTGTCACTCTTTAAGCACCTACCTCGACGGTCGTCAGCTCCTGCAATCATGAATGAGGCGGCCTCGCCTCACAGTCCAGATCACGCATCAGAACCTGTACCATCGGTGCACGAACAGGGCGCATCTCAACCACTTCATACCACTCGATCTGGCCGACTAGTGCGAGCGCATTGACACCTTATTAAAGAAATATAATGTGACTATTGTTTGTACTTTTTATTTAACAATGGAGGAGATGTAGTGTTGTGAGACTATGTGCACTAGAACCCTTGTGGTTGTGGGCGGACTCAACAAGGCTTACGTAACTTGCTGGGAGGTGTTAAGGTGTGGTTATTAACGGTTATGAGGTAATGAGAGTGCAGTGTATGATTGCATGCTGAGGAATAAAGACGTACAGAGCTTTGTTCATTCGCATGCACCAGGGCTAAGGAGGATGCTACAAGAGAGCGAGAGGGAGGAGAGAGAGAGAGAGAGAGGGAGGACAGAGTGACAGAGAGAGAGGGAGAGAGGTAGAGAGAGATACAGAGAGTGAGAGGTAGGAGAGAGAGGGGAGATACTATGTGTGACCTGCTGCATGTGAGGCCCGTCATTCAGTGCTGACTATACATCTGAGCAGTGAGTGAACAAGGGACTGCTGTGGGTGAGAGGGATAGCTTCATAGGAGTGCGAGAGAGGGAGGAGAGAGAGGAGAGAGAGAGAGAGAGAGGCACAGAGAGAGAGAGAGAGGCACAGAGAGAGAAAGACAGAGAGAAAATGGGAGAGAGTCACAGAGAGAGACAGAGAGAGAGGGAGGAGAGAGTGGCAGAGAGAGGGAGGAGAGAGGAGGGGGGTGATACGTGTGGCCTGCTGCATGTGATGCCCTGTCGCTCAGCCCTGACTGTACATCTAAGGAGTGAGGGAAGGGGGCGGGGGGGGGTGCTGCGGGCGAGAGCGACAGCTTGTGCGTCCTCCACACAACTGCACAAACAAGAAGCGCCTTCCAGCAGGATTTGAAGAGGTGCCTGGTTTCCATGGCAATACATTAAAGGACATGAGACAGGGGCAACAACAGCATCACAAAAATAACTTGAAAAATGTGTTAATAAACAGTGCTATTACCCAGTGGATTGTGACCTGTTTCAGAGCACACGGATGAGTGATGCTGTGAACATACCTCGGGAGAGTTTGACGCAGCCTGCAAGTGTGAGTGACGCAGTTCATCGTAGGTGAGGTAGTTTGCAGGTGTTTGTAAATGGCTTGTGTGACGCATTTATCAGATGCTTGTCATGGTTTATAGTTATCATTTACAAGGATGAATTATAACGTGGAATTTACCATCCATCCAGCACACTCAAGGTTCTCATTATAACATCATCACAAGAATGAAACGCTGAATTGGCCCTGCCGGGATTGCAGAAAGATTTCCACCACCTATTCTCGCACATTTAAATAGATTTAACACATGTCCTGGTTTTCAGGGCGCACATGGAGGCTGGACTCATATGTTCCCGTGCAGAACCCGTACTCGGTCATCCCACACAGCTGTTTAGTTACACATGGTACTGTGTGTAAAAGTTTACATTCACTTCTCCTTGTGACCTACGGCTTCTCAGCGCTGCAATATATGTCCTGGGTGCCTCTCGGTGGCTGAAAAGTGGCGCCCCCTGCCCCATTCTTGTTCTTTTCTTAGTCTCTCTTCAGACCCCTCGTCTGCTGCCGCTGGCCTTCTTCTGGTAAACATCTGTATGACACGCCCATCAGAGCACCCAGGGAGTGCCACTGGTGACCTATCAGCAGTGAATGCTGGCCTCTGCATTGGAAGCCTTTCTCTGCCCTCTCACCCACTGGGCAGTTTAGTCCCTCACTGCCCCAAAGAGGAAAGGCAGAAAAATAGGCACTGCGCTTTATTTTGCATTTCAGGGTCTGACACTTGGGCCTCTGGCACACACTCAGGGCCACTGGACTTACGCCTGTCTGTGGGTGCAGCGGTGTCTGAATAAGCATGGATGCCTTCTTATTTGCCACATAATGCACCCTCTGCTGCACAGCTGCAAGGTTGCACCACTTTTGTTTCTAGCTCAAACAGATCAAAAGTTATTAAAAACGCTGCACAACTCTGAGCAGTGTCAGATTCTGTGCAAAGTTTAACCGGTCACATTTCGCCTGTTGATGCCGTATTCAAACTGGCACTAATATGGTGCAAATTTACCCAGGCACACTTCATTGTCACTAAAATGTCAAAGTAAATAAATAATACAGGTAGAGCTTGTGCTGCATTATGCTGCATAATTTGCCTTCACTAGATGCATAAGTCTGTCACCTAGTTTGGTCTTCCAGTGCCACAAAATTCCCTTGGCACTGCATATAATACCATCCGCCATTCTTGGCTTTTCAGCCAACAGTGTGTTGCATTGTGGGGCTTATAGTTTTGACTTTAACGATGCCATTAGGAGCCCAAAACCCCAGCATGCAGGGTGCTGTTGGCTACAATGTCAGAACTGGCCTACGGTGTGATGCATGAGATTAGGCCGGTGGTCAAATATGTTTTACATTTTTACAAAGTCCATTAAAAAAATTCTTGTTTCTGACATAAAACTGAAAGTAAACCTTGCTCACATATTTTGTGAGGGTTCACTTTTTCATTCACATTAAGTATAAAAACAATCATAGGCAATGCAAATCTTTTTGCCTTTTGTGCAGTGGAAAGCTTCACATCACAACAAAGGTACAACATGGGCAGCAGCACAACCTTACCTAACAAACAGAATAATTAAAAGACTGATCGCAGAAGCTGGGGGGATGTCACACAGTTCTCACATACAGAACAGGTACAATACAGGTAGCTAACACATTAACCCCTTTAGTGCAGGTGTCGGCCAATGGCTTACACCCACACTACCTCCCCAATGTGTCTGTTGGCCACTGGCCGATACTGGGGAGGTAAATAAAGACCCCTCTGGTGCTCTGCACCAGTGGGAGTCCTTTATTTTATTTTAACCTCGGGCTGCTCTGGAACAGCTTCCCGAACAGCCTGTTTTTTGTGTTTTTAATGACAATCATCCAGAAAAGTGAAAGTAAAACAAGCTGATGGGCTCTTTTTACTTTCACTCCATCAGTGATTGTGGGCATATCTCTGCCCCCGGATACTGATTGCTTTGTGAGAGGTACAGTTGGAATGGGAGAATCTCCCCTTTCCAATTGTACCTCTTCCAGTAGATCCCTGCTTGAGGATCACTGCAGGAGAGCGACCCCCAAGTAGGGATCCACCCACTAGGCCCTAGGGACATGGGCCCCCATTACCTTGATCCGTTCCTGTCGCGGGCAGTTGGCCAGCCACACAAGTGGCCCAGCATTTTTATTGGCAGAAGTGGGGCAATGCTGGGTGGCAGGAATTTCGTGGACTCCTGCAGATTCCAGAAGTTTCCATCACATAAATATAAGGAAAATTAGTGATTTCAAGCAAAATTTGAGGTTTGCATGGCATTGTGGGTAAAAAAAGCCTCATCCATGCAAACCACACCACCCTGGACTTTTCTAGTTGTCTAGTTTTAAAAAGTGTGCAGGATTGCAAGGTTTCCCTAGGGCCGGCTGAGCTATGGCCCAAAACCCACAGCTACCCACTTTCCCAAAAAACTGGTCCATTTTGAGTGGAACGATGTGATGTGTCCATGTTGTGTTTTGGGCCGTTTCCTGTTGCAGGCACTAGGCCTACCCACACAAGTGGGGTGCCATTTTTATCATAAGATATGTGAAAGCATAGAATAGTAGAATATTTGTTATTACTAATTTGATGTCACTGAATTTGCTCCTTCCAAATGTAAGCCAATGTGTAGGAATGAAGACATTTTAAACAAGCATTGGCATAGCCAATAGGTCTTGCCTTTGAGCCCTTATACGTGTTTAGCTATGCAGTACATTACCTATTACATTATCTATCAAAGTTTGTGGTAAATCAATGGCGGGAGATATAATATGCAGTTGAAAAAAAGCCATCAAATAAATAGATATGCAAGCACATCGACCTAAAAAGGGCTTTACTTAAATGAGATTGCGACACAGAGAATGGAAAAATGAGCGTTAACTCCTGTAAAATATATGATCCATGATTACTGTAGACATAAACAGGAACCCGAAATTATTCTCCAAAAATTAATGCCCAGGGGATTAATACTCCCGTAAAATCACATGGAACCGTTCAAGCAGTAGTAGCAGAAGCCTTTCTTAAAATTTGTAATATTGTTGCTTGAATAGATTTGCAGATTTAAGGCTCTGTACCCTGATGTCATTCTTTTTGGAGTTAAAATAGGCTGTACTGAAAGATTTGATAGGGACATCTAGCACAAGTTAAAACGGTAATCGTGAGGAGCAACATATGTTTTTAAGCGCTGGTAACTCAAAGCATCAAATATATGCCACGATAATGCATTGTTATGTTGTTTTTTCAGTTACATCAGGGACCTGCTATACTGACCTGCGATCTTTTGTCGTAAATCTTTCTATATGTGGAGGAAGGCAGCATAATCAATGGTAGCTGTTAGCATGACTGCATTAACACAGCAGGGAGCTATGAGTGCGTCTGCCCATCTGGGCTGCACTGGAACACAAGCATTTGCAATGCAACAGGCCTCGCACTTGCGAGATGTTGAGCTACTAGCAGTGTAAATGACAATGCCTTTCATTTATGTGTTTTGAGAACCTGTAAGCAACGACTATAAGTACAAAGTGAACATATATACAAGGCAATGTCATTTATAATGCTAATAGGTTAAAGTGTTGAAAATGCGAGACCTATTGCATTGCAAATGATTGTTTGGCTGGGCTATAACTGTTAAATTAAAAAATAAGGGCACTTTTATAAACGGCATCCTTTCAAGTACTGTACAGGAGTATTTCCAAAACTATAAACAGTTTTTCATGGTGGAGAATAAAACAGATTTTGCTGGGAAAGTGTTCCCGAATCTAACAGTTACCCTCTTCATCCTGTTAATTCAGTTTTAGTGTTTTGCCATGGAGTGGGACGGGTGCCAGGAGCAGTCGTTAGGGAGGGTTAGGGTTCTACCAGTCTCCCACCAGGAGGCCAAGCACTAGCAGCCTGCAATTACCAAAGAGCGGCCCTTTTGATTGAAGGAAAAGCTTCAGAAATTGATTTAAATGCTGACTAATACGCGTGATTAGATTAGAAGTGCTTGTTGAAAAAATAATAATCCTGACACCTGGGGGGAGTTTTAGGATTTTTTCCTTGCCAGCTAATGGAGGTTCTATAAAACTATTACCGCTTCTCGGAGTACCAGAAGTGGGCTCGGTAATCACCCTCAGAAAAATTGTATATTCCATTGTGGTAAAGCCCTGAATAAAATCTATCATTAGACTATAGGTTGGCAGAGCCTTTTAAAGGTTGTCTTCTACAACACGCAGCTAATTTGGCACAAACGATGGACTGGGGGATTGTTTCAAAAGGCGCACGGACACTGCGCGACCAGCCTTTGATTATGTTTGTCCGCCTAGGTATGAAATGAGCATTATCACAATGTTTTATCGTGCACCAAGACACTCAGGTTTTCTCTCAAGCATGACATGACTGGGGGCACACTGACCCTCGCTCGCCGCATGCATGCGAGGGGGTACAGATGAAAAGCAGATACCAGTTTTAACAAAGATAGCTTTCACAGGTGCAAACAACGAAACGCCTCACCTTTTAAAACCCTAAAGCTCTGATCAGCTCAACAGATTCTGCCATGCTGCCGGGGGCTACTGCCCCCGCTGGGGGAGCCGTCTAGTATCATCAATGGGGCAGCAAGAAGGAAGCAGCCGCGAGGCACAGTGAGCCTGGCCTGGCAGAGTTTAAAAGTCAGCTGCAGCACTGGAACCCCGGAGCTGGCCTGGCAGCCGCTGCTCTGCCTTTGCTCCTGGGCGCCATCCCTGCCTCGGCTCCTTCTTCCAGCCCGCTCTGCGGCTGCTAATGCCCGCTGCTGCCCTTCATGATTTCACCCAAAGCAAAGTGGCGGCATCGCTCCCAGCAACATCGTAAAAAAACATCACATGGTTATTTTACGATGTTGCTGGGAGCAATGCCGCCGACACTTTGCTTTGCGTGAAATCATTGACGGGAGACAGGCGTGCGGCCGCCATGATTTTATACAACGGGGAGGGAGGGCGGTGGGGAGATATTGAAGGCACGGTCAACAGGGAGGGATATTGATAGGGTGACCAGATCTTGAGAACTAAAAACCGGGACATTTGGGAAAAATAGAAGAAGGACTACAATTTTTCATCCACGGAATGGCGCAGAATGACAGCTGTCATCAGCATAGGATCACAGAAGATGCATTAAGAAAGTAAATAAAATGTAATTTCTACAACCAAAATCATACCTATTAATTAAATTGCTTACTTATAACAGCTGCTAACTAGCAAAGCTTTAGAACACCGAAAAGAGTGCCTCTCACTGTTTTCAGTCAACCCCCTCTAAAAACCGGGACATGAGTACCCCTGGGCGTAGTACTATGCTACACTCACAGAGCATGCGTAGTTTGTGCTACTATGCAAATTGCACGTAGCACAGTGCATAAACTGTGCTAAACATGTAGCGTAGCAGCAAAATCATCAACATCTACAAATACTTTCATAAAGCAATTTTACATACTAAAAGCATATAACCAATTCACAAAAGTGAACTTTGACAATAAAAATATTAGGCAATGAGAGAGGTGATGATTTTGGGGTCCCCCTAACCTAGGGGAGGACCAAGCAGATGCCTTGAACACAAAGAGCATATCATGCTGAACGATTCAGTGGTGGCCCCTTCCTCCTAGGACCACTCCCAAGCACAGTTATGGGCAAAAATACAATCCCAACCAAAGGCCCTGCAAAGCATTATGGGACGAGATTAGCAGTGGGCAGTGAATATTATAGTGTCCAATATCAAAATAATTCTACAAAGAGCTGCAGTTCAACTAGTCGTTACTAGATGTCCCTCACGAGTCAAATGCAAAAGCATTGAAATTATTATTACATCAAGCTGCAGTTCCACTAGTCGTTACTAGATGTCCCTCACTAGTCAAATGCAAAAGCATTGAAACCCTTTCATGAAGCTTTTGCATTTGACTCGTGAGGGACATCTAGTAACGACTAGTGGAACTGCAGCTTGATGTAATAATAATTTCAATGCTTTTGCATTTGACTGGTGAGGGACATCTAGTAACGACTAGTTGAACTGCAGCTCTTTATGGAATTATTTTGATATTGGATACTATAATATTCACTGCCCACTGCTAATCTCGTCCTATAATGCTTTGCAGGGCCTTTGGTTGGGATTGTATGTTTGCCAATAACTGTGCTTGGGGTGGTCCTAAGAGGATGGGACCACCACCGAATCGTTCAACAAGATGTGCTTTTTGTTTTCAAGGCATCTGCTTGGTTCTCTCCCTAGGTTAGGGAGGATCCCAAAATCATCACCTCTCTCACTGCTTGTTAATTTATCATTTTCACTTTTGTGAAATGACTATATGCATTTTAGCATATAAAGACAGAGATATTTATTTTATCATAACTTGCACTGTGCAAGATGCCCTACGCAATCAGTGTAATTTGTGTAGCTGAGCGTAGCTCAAAGTCTACTTCGCGTAGCTACGCGTAGTGCTACTACGCAAACTACGCCCAGGGTTAGACATGAGCCAAAATTGCCCAAATCTGCCGGGACAGATGGTGAAAAACCGGGACTGTCCGGGCAAATCCGGGACGTCTGGTCACCCTAGATATTGAAGGCACGGGAAGGAGGGCATATTGAAGGCATGGACAACGGGTAGGGAGGGCGGCATATTGAAGGCACAGACAACGGGGAGGGAGGGTGGCATATTGAAGGCACCGACAACGGGGAGGGAGGGCGGCATATTGAAGGCATGGACAACGGGGAGGGATATTGAAGGCACGGTCAACGGGGAGGGAGGGCGGGGCGTGATATTGAAGGCACGGACAACGAGGAGGGAGGGCGGGATATTGAAGGCACGGACAACGGGGAGGAAGGGCGGGGGTTAGACAGCACGGACAACAGGAGGGAAGGTGGGCGGTGGGAAGAAGGTACCAAAGCACGTCCGCTCGCTCCCAGGCAAAACGCCGTGGGAGTGAACATTACAGATAGTAACCTGACCCACAAGGAATGCAGCTGCCACCCTGCGTGCCGCTGCTCGCTCCCGCAGGCAAAACGCAGTGGGAGTGAACAATACAGATAGTAACCTGACCCACGAGGAATGCAGCTGCCACCCTGCACGCCGCTGCTCGCTCCCGCAGGCAAAACGCCGTGGGAGTGAACATTACAAAAGAGGTGAGACATGCACCCGCCTTTAGCCATTTGCGTGCTTTCATTATTGAAAGACACACGCAAAAGCCAATCGAATGTGTGGGAGGAGTCAGACCCACACGGAGTAGACACAAGAAGCCTCGCAGCGCAGCTCATGCACGCTGCTAGGCTCGACCTAAAAACGGCACAGTTAAAATCTGCCACCTCCAGGAAGACTGTGGTCCCGACCAACAAGGAGGAACATCGGACAGCAAGGATGTGTTGGCGTGCTACCTCCCTCACTTCTGCAGTTCTTGATCCTGGAAGTCCACCCGGGGCCTCCTAAAGACTAACCCTGGGCGTAGTTCGCATAGTAGCGCTACACATAGCTACGCGAAGTGCACTTCGCACTACGCGAGCTACGCGTAGCACTACGCGAACTGCGTAGTGCGGTAGGAAATGCTGTTCGCAATTATTGCACCGTGCCGGATGCTTGTCCGCACTGTGCAATCATTGCAAACGGCATCTTGCACAGTGCAAGCGGTCGTTTTCTGCCGCTCGAGTAGATTTGTACTTGAGCAGCAGTTTTCTCAACGTGGACTGGTAGTTTCTCATCGCGAGCGGTCGCGAGCATACGCGACCACTCGCAATGAGAAACCTGACCTCCCCGCGTTGAGAATCTCGCCGGAAGGTTTATTTTCCACGCTCGCGATCGGCAACTTGATGTTGCTGATCGCAAACGAGGAAAAAGTCTCGCCGGGATGTCATTTTGCTCGCTCGCGGTCGCCAACTTGACGTTGAGGACCGCGAGCAAGCAAAAAATGTCCGCTACGCGCTTTTGCACTGTGCTACGTGCAATTCGCGTAGCGCGTAGTTGCGCAAACTACGCAAACTACGCGAGCGTAGCGTAGTTTTCCGCCCAGGCCTACTAAAGACCACCATGGGTGACCTCCGGGATCAGGGCGCAGAGGCCCAGGAGGACTCACTCCATGCCAGGCGTTTATTTGGGATTTTCAAACAAGATCATACATTTACATACAATGCATGCAAAAGTTGCTCACATGCAGCCACTGATTATCTTAAGAATGTCCCATCTATAAGAGTCTCTCAGCCACCCCTCTTTCTGGCATCTCACAGTTGTCTGAACTTGTCACAGTGTAATTTTGAAACACCGGACACGTTCATCAGCTCCTGCACGTTGTCTGCTTTCGATTCCCAGCAGCAACGTGCAGGCAGCGAGGGTTTTTTTCCCACCTCCATCTGGGCCGAAGTTAAGGGGCCATCAGGCCTCCTTTTGATCGATTATGGGACTGGAGGTGTCCTGGAACCTCACAAATGCAAATACACGTGTGAAAACAAAAGCACACAGCTTGTTGTCTCTTCACAGGTACTTAAGGGATGCAGGCTTTTTACTTTGTTGTATATAAGTGCATGCACTGTAAGAATGTCAGAGGGGTTGGTCTGTCCCAGTATTTACACAAATAACAATTTAAATAGCACTATTTTATTTCTTTTATAGCGCTTCTCATCCCAATGCAGGGTGTCAGAGCACTTTACATAACATACACATTATCCATTCCAAATAAATCATGTAACTTTGTAAATTAATGTACAAGATGTGTTACATGAGACAGTCAGGGTTACAAGGTGTAGGAGTCAAATGCCTTTCATAGATCACTGTGGTCTACTACAAGGATTACAATTTATTAACTGCAAGTAACAGGAGGATCTCTGTGTTCAAAGCAGTAATCCACTTACCTATCTACATACAGTAAAAATCTGTGATCTGCATGTTACATGATGTGCTTTGCAGGAGACAAAAAAAAAATTTAAAACATATTTTATTGCATTTTCAGTTGGCATATGTTATAACATACACATATCAGAGCATCACTTCCAGTGAGGTCACTTCCTGTGATGCCACTGGAATGTCGCGCGTCGTGACGTCATGTGCTTTGATAGCTCGCGTCATGATGTCACTTGCATACTGCCTGACTGGTCAGTCCCCCCACTTCTTTTTTTAGGACTTGGAGTTACTAATATGCCACACAACGCATAAGAGGGAGAGGGGGCAGACCTACTATGGCCCTGCTGCTCTCTTCTCAAGCTCTGACGGACACTTTGGCTCCCTTGCGCTGTGCACACCCCTTTGCACCATAGTGCAAAGGTAGTGCAAAGGTGTGTGCGTGATGTCTAGTCACGGTCAGCTTGTGAACGAGGGTGTGGGGGCTTCGCCTCCTTCTCCCCCAGAACAGGTGAAAGTGAAATCCTATTTGTGCAGCCAGAGAGCAGGGAGTGGAGAACATTGTCACTCCATCCTGCCCCAGCTCGTCACCGAGTGGGGTGGGGTCAGTTACTGACCCCACGCCACCCTGTGAAGAGTCGGGAGAGGGTGGGGTGGAGGATGGGGGCTGGAAGCCGATAGGTCGAGTCTGCGCAGTATATAATGGGGTGCCTTGAAGACACAATGGGCAGACTCCAGGTGTCTGCTCCCCGCGCTGCATTTAGTGAGGAATGCCACTTCATGTCTCCTTCACCACTACAGCAGAGCAGCCTCGTGGGGCAGGGAGGGCAGTGAAAGTGCACCACTGACCCTACCCCACCCTGTGAAGAGTCGGGAGAGGGTGGGGTGGAGGCTGGGGGCTGGAAGCCGAGAAGTCGAGTCTGCACAGTATATAATGGGGTGCCTTGAAGACACAATGGGCAGACTCCAGGTGTCTGCTCCCCGCGCTGCATTTAGTGAGGAATGCCACTTCATGTCTCCTTCACCACTACAGCAGAGCAGCCTCGTGGGGCAGGGAGGGCAGTGAAAGTGCACCACTGACCCTACCCCACCCTGTGAAGAGTCGGGAGAGGGTGGGGTGGAGGATGGGGGCTGGAAGCCGATAGGTCGAGTCTGCGCAGTATATAATGGGGTGCCTTGAAGACACAATGGGCAGACTCCAGGTGTCTGCTCCCCGCGCTGCATTTAGTGAGGAATGCCACTTCATGTCTCCTTCACCACTACAGCAGAGCAGCCTCGAGGGGCAGGGAGGGCAGTGAAAGTGCACCACTGACCCCGCCCCACCCTGTGAAGAGTCGGGAGAGGGTGGGGTGGAGGCTGGAAGCCGATAGGTCGAGTCTGCGCAGTATATAATGGGGTGCCTTGAAGACACAATGGGCAGACTCCAGGTGTCTGCTCCCCGCGCTGCATTTAGTGAGGAATGCCACATCATGTCTCCTTCACCACTACAGCAGAGCAGCCTCGTGGGGCAGGGAGGGCAGTGAAAGTGCGCACTGCGGGTGTGGGGCTCTTCTAAGGAGCGTGGTTCCCACCCAGACAGTGCCCCGCAGCCCGGCCCTTAAGTTACCGTCAGTACAGCAGGTGGGTACAGCTGCGGAAGCAGGAAGGGCTTCCGCGAATCCACGGCCCAGTTGTTTGAGGCCAGAGAGCACTAGACACGTCACATTATATCTCTTAATTCTGAGAGTATTTAAACCTGGGCTGTGAACGTGCCTGCCCCGCCCTGACGGCTGCTGGTACTGGTCTAGAAGGCTAGTCAGTGAGTTGTCATGTGTCCCCGGTTCGAGGCCTGGATTCTTCCGCAGGGGGAGACAGCACAGGCTCCTCATTCAAACACAGAGGTCTCGGTACAGCGCGCATCCTGAACTTACCTAGTTGACGGCGCTACTTTTAAAAGTCACGGTGTGATAACCCGCTTGTGGTCTGGATACATGAATGAAGTCGTGTCTTGTGACACCGAGTGGGAGACAGCTGTCAGTGTGAGAACCCTCAGCGGTGCAGACAACGAGCACCTGCCTCTGTGCCAAGCTCCTGAGTACTGAAGTACCCAGGGGAGCTCATGATTGCCCTTCAAGAGTGGGATGCAGACCCGTCGCTGTCTGTATTCAATAAACAGTAGCGCCTGGAAACCGGGAAAAGAGCTGCGACCCGGGCTACCGAATAAAACCCTGCCAATAAGGCCGCTCCAGTCTTAAGTCAGATGGGAGACAACTTTACATGTGCTACACAATGAGTTACACAATTCCTGAACATGAACCCACCAAGCTATCTAACGGAAGGTATTTGCAGGGTGAATGTACTTGCTGAATCCGATTAAAGTGAATGTTCAGTAATTGTGTTGAACCTTGCTGGCTAAATGTAATTCAAAGCTCTTCAGAAAAGTTAAGTTCACGGGTGCTAACTTGCATTGATTGCAACCTGTACTTTGCAGGTTCACAAACTATGTATGTGGTATTTGTGTAGCGCCAACCTGGCTGAAAAGACAGAAGAGCGCTGCACAGGGTCAAAGAGAAGCAAAAAGCTAAGGGTGATTAGCTGGGTTGTGGGAGTGCGACTGGATCATCACTGCATCGTAATGTGGAGTTCTCCAAAGAGAAGCGTCCTCAACCTTTCCCTACACTGGAGCGGTGACGGTGCGGTGACCGTGCGGTGACGGTGCGGTGACCGTGCGGTGACGGTGCGGTGACCGTGCGGTGACGGTGCGGTGACCGTGCGGCGACGGTGCAGTGACCGTGCGGTGACGGAGCGGTGACGGTGTGGTGACGGTGCGGTAATACGGAGGTGCTTCAGCTTCTGCATCCTGAGACCATAGATGGACAGGATCAGTGGCCTTGTATTTTCTTTTTTCCCACTTCTTTGCCTTCAGTAGGATGGCATCCTTGCTTCGGCTGTGCCAAGTATAGATGAAATAGGAATTATTTTTATTCCGTAAGCTACCTAGTGTAGCCAGCCAGGAGTAGGCAACTTCCTACTGCCTCGTCCCAGTCAATGTATCACAACATCCAGCAGACGACATGGTGACATTCCAACATCCAGCAGATGGCATGTGACATCACAACATCCAGCAGACAACATGGTGACATCACAACATCCAGCAGACGACATGGTGACGTTCCAACATCCGGCTGATGACATTGTGACATCACAACATCCAGAAGAGGACATGGCGACATCACAACATCCAGCAGACGACATGGTGACATTCTTACATCCAGCAGATGACATGGTGACATCACAACATCCAGCAGAGGACATGGTGACATCACAACATCCAGAAGAGGACATGGCGACATTCTTACATCCAGCAGATGACATGGTGACATCACAACATCCAGCAGAGGACATAGTGACATCACAACATCCAGAAGAGGACATGGCGACATCACAACATCCAGCAGACGACATGGTGACATTCTTACATCCAGCAGATGGCATGTGACATCACAACATCCAGCAGATGACATGGTGACATCACAACATCCAGCAGACAACATGGTGACATCACAACATCCTGCAGATGGCATGGTGACATCACAACATCCAGCAGATGACATGGTGACATCACAACATCCAGCAGACGACATGGTGACATCACAACATCCAGCAGATGACATGGTGACATCACAACATCCAGCAGACAACATGGTAACATTCCAACATCCAGCAGATGACATGGTGACATCACAACATCCAGCAGATGTTATGGTGACATTCTTACATCCAGCAGATGACCTGGTGGCATTCTTACATCTAGCAGATGACATGGTGGTATTCGAACATCCAGCAGATGGCATGGTGACATCACAACATCTAGCAGACAGCATGGTGACATCACAACATCCAGCAGACGACATGGTGACATCACAACATCCAGCAGATGACATGGTGACATCACAACATCCAACAGACAACATGGTGACATCACAACATCCAGCATACAACATGGTGACATCACAACATCCAGCAGACGACATGGTGACATCACAACATCCAGCAGATGACATGGTGACATCACAACATCCAGCAGACAACATGGTAACATTCCAACATCAAGCAGATGACATGGTGGCATCACAACATCCAGCAGACAACATGGTGACATCACAACATCCAGCAGACGACATGGTGACATCACAACATCCAGCAGATGACATGGTGACATCACAACATCAAGCAGATGACATGGTGACATCACAACATCAAGCAGATGACATGGTGACATCACAACATCCAGCAGATGACATGGTGACATCACAACATCAAGCAGATGACATGGTGACATCACAACATCCAGCAGACAACATGGTAACATTCCAACATCAAGCAGATGACATGGTAACATTCCAACATCAAGCAGATGACATGGTGGCATTCCAACATCAAGCAGATGACATGGTAACATTCCAACATCAAGCAGATGACATGGTGGCATTCCAACATCCAGCAGATGACATGGTGGCATCACAACATCCAGCAGATGACATGGTAACATTCCAACATCAAGCAGATGACATGGAGACATTACAACATCCAGCAGACGACATGGTGACATCACAACATCCAGCAGATGACTGGTGACATCACAACATCAAGCAGATGACATGGTGACATCACAACATCAAGCAGATGACATGGTGACATCACAACATCCAGCAGATGACATGGTGACATCACAACATCAAGCAGATGACATGGTGACATCACAACATCAAGCAGATGACATGGTGACATCACAACATCCAGCAGATGACATGGTGACATCACAACATCAAGCAGATGACATGGTGACATCACAACATCCAGCAGACAACATGGTAACATTCCAACATCAAGCAGATGACATGGTGGCATCACAACATCCAGCAGATGACATGGTGGCATTCCAACATCAAGCAGATGACATGGTGACATCACAACATCCAGCAGACAACATGGTAACATTCCAACATCCGGCAGATGACATGGTGGCATCACAACATCCAGCAGACAACATGGTGACATCACAACATCCAGCAGATGACATGGTGACATCACAACATCAAGCAGATGACATGGTGACATCACAACATCCAGCAGATGACATGGTGACATCACAACATCCAGCAGACGACATGGTGACATCACAACATCCAGCAGACGACATGGTGACATCACAACATCCAGCAGACAACATGGTGACATTACAACATCCAGCAGACGACATGGTGACATCACAACATCCAGCAGATGACATGGTGGCATTCCAACATCAAGCAGATGACATGGTGGCATTCCAACATCAAGCAGATGACATGGTGGCATCACAACATCCAGCAGATGCCATGGTGACATCACAACATCAAGCAGATGACATGGTGACATCACAACATCCAGCAGATGACATGGTGACATCACAACATCCAGCAGACGACATGGTGACATCACAACATCCAGCAGACGACATGGTGACATCACAACATCCAGCAGATGACATGGTGACATCACAACATCCAGCAGATGACATGGTGACATTCCATCATCCAGGAGATGACATGGTGACATCACAACATCCAGCAGATGACGTGGTGACATCACAACATCCAGCAGATGACATGGTGACATCACAACATCCAGCAGATGACATGGTGACATCACAACATCCAGCAGACGACATGGTGACATCACAACATCCAGCAGACAACATGGTGACATCACAACATCCAGCAGACGATATGGTGACATCACAACATCCAGCAGATGACATGGTGGCATTCCAACATCAAGCAGATGACATGGTGGCATTCCAACATCAAGCAGATGACATGGTGGCATCACAACATCCAGCAGATGCCATGGTGACATCACAACATCAAGCAGATGACATGGTGACATCACAACATCCAGCAGATGACATGGTGACATCACAACATCCAGCAGACGACATGGTGACATCACAACATCCAGCAGACGACATGGTGACATCACAACATCCAGCAGACGACATGGTGACATCACAACATCCAGCAGATGACATGGTGGCATTCCAACATCAAGCAGATGACATGGTGACATTCCATCATCCAGGAGATGACATGGTGACATCACAACATCCAGCAGATGACGTGGTGACATCACAACATCCAGCAGATGACATGGTGACATCACAACATCCAGCAGATGACATGGTGACATCACAACATCCAGCAGATGACATGGTGACATCACAACATCCAGCAGACGACATGGTGACATCACAACATCCAGCAGACGACATGGTGACATCACAACATCCAGCAGATGACATGGTGACATCACAACATCCAGCAGATGACATGGTGGCATTCCAACATCAAGCAGATGACATGGTGGCATTCCATCATCCAGGAGATGACATGGTGACATCACAACATCCAGCAGACACCATGGTGACATTCCAACATCCAGCAGATGACATGGTGACATCACAACATCCAGCAGATGACATGGTGACATCACAACATCCAGCAGACAACATGGTAACATTCCAACATCAAGCAGACAACATGGTAACATTCCAACATCCAGCAGATGACATGGTGACATCACAACATCCAGCCGATGACATGGTGACATCACAACATCCAGCAGATGACATGGTGACATCACAACATCCAGCAGACAACATGGTGACATCACAACATCCAGCAGACACCATGGTAACATTCCATCATCCAGCAGATGACATGGTGACATCACAACATCCAGCAGACACCATGGTAACATTCCATCATCCAGCAGATGACATGGTGACATCACAACATCCAGCAGATGACATGGTGACATCACAACATCCAGCAGATGACATGGTGACATCACAACATCCAGCAGACGACATGGTGACATCACAACATCCAGCAGACAACATGGTGACATCACAACATCCAGCAGACGACATGGTGACATCACAACATCCAGCAGATGACATGGTGGCATCACAACATCCAGCAGATGACATGGTGACATCACAACATCCAGCAGATGACATGGTGGCATCACAACATCCAGCAGATGACATGGTGGCATCACAACATCCAGCAGATGACATGGTGACATCACAACATCCAGCAGATGACATGGTGACATCACAACATCCAGCAGATGACATGGTGACATCATAACATCCAGCAGATGACATGGTAACATTCCAACATCAAGCAGACAACATGGTAACATTCCAACATCAAGCAGACAACATGGTAACATTCCAACATCCAGCAGATGACATGGTGACATCACAACATCCAGCAGACACCATGGTAACATTCCATCATCCAGCAGATGACATGGTGACCTCACAACATCCAGCAGACACCATGGTAACATTCCATCATCCAGCAGATGACATGGTGACATCACAACATCCAGCAGATGACATGGTGACATCACAACATCCAGCAGATGACATGGTGACATCACAACATCCAGCAGATGACATGGTGGCATCACAACATCCAGCAGATGACATGGTGACATCATAACATCCAGCAGATGACATGGTGACGTCACAACATCCAGCAGATGACATGGTGACATCACAACATCCAGCAGATGACATGGTGACATCACAACATCCAGCAGATGACATGGTGGCATCACAACATCCAGCAGATGACATGGTGACATCACAACATCCAGCAGACAACATGGTAACATTCCAACATCCAGCAGATGACATGGTGACATCACAACATCCAGCAGATGACATGGTGGCATCCAATGTTGCGCTGTGGAATATTCTGTGCAGGGAATAAAAACACTACATTTTGCTCTAACAAAATAAAGTATAATCACAATTGCTTCATACAGCAGCCATGTGTGTTCTGGTTGCTTGTGTTGTTGCACTCACAAATTTTTAGCCCCGAACGGCACGTAATCATTTAATGTGGTGTAATAGCATAATTTTAGGAATTTTGTGTAACAAGGGTAAATGAGCACAATTACGTGAAACGACGTAACAGAAATTTCACTTGGGCTTAGTAATGATGTGATCATATTTATTCAGGCCATGGTTGAGACGTGCCGCACCAGTCTGGAGTCTGGGAGGACATGGAGACGGGTGTTTGCACTATTCACATCGAAGAGTAGGGTGGCTTGAAGAAGACTTCTGAAGTCACCTCCTGGGAGGAACGGTTTCACTTTCTTCAGGCACGGTGGCTGGTACCAGGGCTTTTCTTTGTCACTATGTTCCTTGAGCGTGAGGTTTCTGTCCAAAGGTGATTTGGCATCTGGAGAAAGTTGGGGTCTAAAGCCATCAGGGAGTGCATACAAGGTTGATTGTTTTGCTCATTATGCACCTGCTGCAATTCTGTGCATCTAACCTGCAATGCATAGGTGCAAATTCCTGGACTAAAGCAAAGTTTCCCTTCCAAGAGGTTGTTAAAATCAGTACCATTGAGTTCAGTTGAGAACACCGAATATTAAGGGCCAAGAAGCTATTCAGTTGGTATCGGCTGCATGGTCCTTATGGGTGTCACTATACACCCATCGGTACATTTCCACTTTACAAGTAATCCTGGTGGAGCCATGGTGTCTTAGGCAATGCCTTGGACGCCGGAGCATCCGAACATGCCCCACAGTCACCCTCTTACAAGTGTGAATATAACGTTTCACAGCGGGGGGTCTTCAACGTGTCTGCGCGTCTGAGGCGCTTTCTGAAGACATTGAGCACACCGCCCTATAAAATAAATGATTGATTAAAGCACTTGACAGGACAGTTTTTGTTGTTTGTATGCACTGTGATTAACAGCAGCTAATATTACCCACGTTGGTGGTACTCACTTTACGCCAGCAGAATGAAAGACAGAGTTGGACTTTCCAGCACTCATGCTCCGGGCCTGTGTGCGACTGCAGACATCAGCAGTGTGCGTTCAACACACTGAGTTATATCGAATCCTAGCATTTCCAATTCACTGTCACTTCAAAATGCAATGTTTATTCAAGCCATCTCTGGGCACCATTTTTAGGTCGAGCCTGGGCAGCGCATGCTTTATTGAGGTATGGCATACAAGCTCCACCCATTTTCCCACCCATTTTTTTAATTGGCTCCTGTTACTGTCCTTGCTAAAGGGTTGCTTTTCATTTGTGAATAGGCTTGTTAGTCCCTCCTTGGTACCGCCTTCTCTGCATTTGTTACCTCCCATAACGACTGGACCTTTTACTTGTCTTGTTACACGGCCTGCTTTATAAGTCGGTGAGCACTATTATGTTTAATGAATAATGGGGACAATGGCGGCTGCTTCTTGTATTTGCAGCACGCCCACACAGCAAACGCAGGACAATGGCGGTCGCTTCTCGTATGGAGCGCTGTGCGTGCTTCATCTTTAAAAGTGGCTGCCCCTCCCCCCACACCCACAGCACTCATGGGACAATGGTGGCCGCTTCTTGTTTTAATAACTTTTAAGCTGAGCGGGGCGCCCGCTTCAGGGTCACCGCGCTTTCTTTCAGCTTTTAAAAAAAAAAACTTTCATGCTGAGCGCGGCGCCCACTTCCGGGACACCGCGCTTTCTTTCAGCTTTTTTTTTAAATAAACTTTAAGGCTGACCGCGGCATCCACTTTAGGGATACTGCGCTCTGTTTCAGTGGTTTTTTTTTTAGATGTAATGCTGAGCGTGGCACCCAATTCAGGGACACCGCGCTCTGGTTCAGCTTTTTTTTTTTTATTTAATTCTGAGCGCGGTGCCCACTACTGTGACACCACACTCTCTGTTAATGCAATAAGTCTCGCATTTTCCAAACTTTGACCTATTGGTATTGTAAATGACAATGCCTTTTAATATTGCAGGTTTTTTAACACATTTATAAAAGGCATTGTCATTTACAATGCCCATAGCTCAAAATCTCGCAATTGCGAGACCTATTGCATTGCAAATGCTTGTTCCTTCTTTTCAGCTGCTGAGGAGAGCACCATTCTAACAGGGAGAGCGGTGGAAATCAGGACTGGGCTGGTAACTAAAGGAAATCTGGTGAAATATCAAGCCAGCCCTGCTACCCCCACCGCCACCTGACCCCGTCTCTTTTCATCCATCCCCCCCTGCCTTTGTCCTTTTATCTTCTCTCTCTGGTCTCTCTCCATCCCCTCTTTTTCCTTTGTTCTGTTTCCCTCAACTCTTTCTCTCCTTATGCCCCCACTGTGCCTGCTACAGCAGACCCTGGGGACTGAGGCGCCAGCGGCATGGCCCTTCAAACCCCGGCCTGCAGTGACTGCAGCCCCCGGGGACATGCCCGTCAGGTGAATGGCCAGTCTGGCGTGAATGCTTCTCAACATTATGGGCTGCGCCCGCCACAGCGCCTTGGGGAGAATATAGCGACAGGTGCCCGCCAAGGGCATGGATTATGAGAAGGGATGGAGACGGTCAGCACTACTCTAGAAAGTGAGCCTTGGGTACCACTGGCACTACCCACCTTACCCATGGTCTCCTGAACCTTACCCTAAATCCTCAGTAGCAAACAGGAGGCTGATGAGGGTCACAGGGTGAGACAAGCGTTCAACACTGTGATGTCATCGGGTGTTTGATGTCACTTCTGCAATACCTGGTAGTTTTGTAAATGGATCTCCGCGTGTATATCCCCGCTGAAGTTGCACTGTCACACGTGGCTACTTTTGTAATCCATACAGTACAGCCACAGCACAGCCCTCCACGTCCAGTGACCTCCAGGACCAACACATTTAGGTCCAGATTCTGAAAGGTGTCACGCAGCACAAATAACAACGAGGCTGCGCTGCGTGACAGGGAATGAGCAGGAGAGTGCCAAATTTACAGATATGTCTCTCTCTTCCCCTCTCCCTAGCACCTGTGCTGATTTCAGCTGCCGTGCACCAGGCACATACCTTAGCGCCATAGTGCTAGGGTGCGTGCCTGAGTCTACCAAAAGTTTTGTACAAGAAGCGTACCCTTCCTGTACAAAATACTATGGCTAGACAAGTTTAAAACCATTTCCTACTTTGTATGTGTGATGCACAGTGCAACAAGCCTGCAAAGTAGGAAAAGAAAGGAGTAATGAAAACATTTCTACTTTTAACGCCTGCTTTCCAGCTTAAATTTTTGGCACTAAACCCTTTATACTAATGTTAGCGAATAGGGTTTAGCATAAAAAAACATGAGTGGTTGCATGGGAACGTCAATGTACCACCCATGTCATGACCCCTTGACGTTTCACGCTGCTTTGCGTTACTTTTCCATACAAAGCTAGTATCAATTAGTGTTGGTTCGTTAATCACCAGAAAGGAGTAGCATCAGTTTAGCGTTAAAAAAGTAACGCTAAACCTCTGTTAATCTGGACCTTAGTGTAACACAGCCTCTCACACCACAACCTGGAACTGCAGAAACAACACATTTAGTATAACACAGCCTCTCACACCACAACCTGGCACTGCAGAAACAACACATTTAGTATAACACAGCCTCTCACACCACATACCGGGAACTCAAGCACCAACACATTTAGTGTAGCACAGCCTCTCACTCCACAACCTGGAACTGCAGAAACAACACATTTAGTATAACACAGCCTCTCACACCACAACCTGGCACTGCAGAAACAACACATTTAGTATAACACAGCCTCTCACACCACATATCGGGAACTGCAGAAACAACACATTTAGTATAACACAGCCTCTCACACCACATATCGGGAACTGCAGAAACAACACATTTAGTATAACACAGCCTCTCACATCACATACCGGGAACTGCAGAAACAACACATTTAGTATAACACAGTTCTCACACCACATACCGGGAACTGCAGGAAACAACACATTTAGTATAACACAGCCTCTCACACCACATATCGGGAACTGCAGAAACAACACATTTAGTATAACACAGCCTCTCACATCACATACCGGGAACTGCAGAAACAACACATTTAGTATAACACAGCCTCTCACATCACATACCGGGAACTGCAGAAACAACACATTTAGTATAACACAGTTCTCACACCACATACCGGGAACTGCAGGAAACAACACATTTAGTATAACACAGCCTCTCACACCACATTTCGGGAACTGCAGAAACAACACATTTAGTATAACACAGCCTCTCACATCACATACCGGGAACTGCAGAAACAACACATTTAGTATAACACAGCCTCTCACATCACATACCGGGAACTGCAGAAACAACACATTTAGTATAACACAGCCTCTCACATCACATACCGGGAACTGCAGAAACAACACATTTAGTATAACACAGTTCTCACACCACATACCGGGAACTACAAAAACAACACATTTAGTATAACACAGCCTCTCACTCCACAACCTGGAACTGCAGAAACAACACATTTAGTATAACACAGCCTCTCACACCACAACCTGGCACTGCAGAAACAACACATTTAGTATAACACAGCCTCTCACACCACATATCGGGAACTGCAGAAACAACACATTTAGTATAACACAGCCTCTCACACCACAACCTGGAACTGCAGAAACAACACATTTAGTATAACACAGCCTCTCACACCACAACCTGGCACTGCAGAAACAACACATTTAGTATAACACAGCCTCTCACACCACAACCTGGCACTGCAGAAACAACACATTTAGTATAACACAGCCTCTCACACCACATACCGGGAACTCAAGCACCAACACATTTAGTGTAGCACAGCCTCTCACTCCACAACCTGGAACTGCAGAAACAACACATTTAGTATAACACAGCCTCTCACACCACAACCTGGCACTGCAGAAACAACACATTTAGTATAACACAGCCTCTCACACCACATATCGGGAACTGCAGAAACAACACATTTAGTATAACACAGCCTCTCACACCACATATCGGGAACTGCAGAAACAACACATTTAGTATAACACAGCCTCTCACATCACATACCAGGAACTGCAGAAACAACACATTTAGTATAACACAGTTCTCACACCACATACCGGGAACTGCAGGAAACAACACATTTAGTATAACACAGCCTCTCACACCACATATCGGGAACTGCAGAAACAACACATTTAGTATAACACAGCCTCTCACATCACATACCGGGAACTGCAGAAACAACACATTTAGTATAACACAGCCTCTCACATCACATACCGGGAACTGCAGAAACAACACATTTAGTATAACACAGTTCTCACACCACATACCGGGAACTGCAGGAAACAACACATTTAGTATAACACAGCCTCTCACACCACATATCGGGAACTGCAGAAACAACACATTTAGTATAACACAGCCTCTCACATCACATACCGGGAACTGCAGAAACAACACATTTAGTATAACACAGCCTCTCACATCACATATTGGGAACTGCAGAAACAACACATTTAGTATAACACAGCCTCTCACATCACATACCGGGAACTGCAGAAACAACACATTTAGTATAACACAGTTCTCACACCACATACCGGGAACTACAAAAACAACACATTTAGTATAACACAGCCTCTCACTCCACAACCTGGAACTGCAGAAACAACACATTTAGTATAACACAGCCTCTCACACCACAACCTGGCACTGCAGAAACAACACATTTAGTATAACACAGCCTCTCACACCACATATCGGGAACTGCAGAAACAACACATTTAGTATAACACAGCCTCTCACATCACATACCGGGAACTGCAGAAACAACACATTTAGTATAACACAGTTCTCACACCACATACCAGGAACTGCAGGAAACAACACATTTAGTATAACACAGCCTCTCACACCACATATCGGGAACTGCAGAAACAACACATTTAGTATAACACAGCCTCTCACATCACATACCGGGAACTGCAGAAACAACACATTTAGTATAACACAGCCTCTCACATCACATACCGGGAACTGCAGAAACAACACATTTAGTATAACACAGTTCTCACACCACATACCGGGAACTGCAGGAAACAACACATTTAGTATAACACAGCCTCTCACACCACATATCGGGAACTGCAGAAACAACACATTTAGTATAACACAGCCTCTCACATCACTTACCGGGAACTGCAGAAACAACACATTTAGTATAACACAGCCTCTCACATCACATACCGGGAACTGCAGAAACAACACATTTAGTATAACACAGCCTCTCACATCACATACCGGGAACTGCAGAAACAACACATTTAGTATAACACAGTTCTCACACCACATACCGGGAACTACAAAAACAACACATTTAGTATAACACAGTTCTCACACCACATACCGGGAACTGCGGAAACAACACATTTAGTATAACACAGCCTCTCACACCACATACCAGGAACTGCAGAAACAACACATTTAGTATAACACAGCCTCTCACACCACATACCAGGAACTCAAGCACCAACACATTTAGTATAGCACAGCCTCTCACTCCACAACCTGGAACTGCAGAAACAACACATTTAGTATAACACAGTTCTCACACCACATACCGGGAACTGCAAAAACAACACATTTAGTATAACACAGCCTCTCACACCACATACCAGGAACTGCAGAAACAACACATTTAGTATAACACAGCCTCTCACTCCACAACCTGGAACTGCAGAAACAACACATTTAGTATAACATAGTTCTCACACCACATACCGGGAACTGCAAAAACAACACATTTAGTATAACACAGCCTCTCACACCACATACCAGGAACTGCAGAAACAACACATTTAGTATAACATAGTTCTCACACCACATACCGGAAACTGCGGAAACAACACATTTAGTATAACCCAGTCTTTCACTCCACATCTCGAAAAGTTCAGCAATAGCACACATCCTGAAAATTCCAGTAACTACACATTTAGTATAACCCAGTCTTTCATTCCACTTCCGGGGACTCCAGAATGAAGACATTTAGTATAAAGGAATCTCTCACACCACATTAATGAGGAAACCAACTGTTCTTTTTTCCCATTTAAAAACAGTTATGTAAAGTATATAAGATGTACATCTCATTTAAAAAGAACTATTATTGTTGTCTTATATTTTGTGTGTAAGAAATTGGCTAGTGTTTTGGGGTGTGCGGCTACTACTTCAAGGAATAATCACAACCTTTGTGAGGATGACCCCACCAAGTCACTAAATTCACCTGAGCTCAACCCCATGGTAGCTATGGCATAGAGCAGACAGGCTAAACTTAGGGCAATATGTAAAGTATTTATGCAATACGTATGTAGTAATAAAGTCAAAATACCAAACAATAATAATCCCTAAAGGAATTAGAAAAATATTGTACAATTTAATAAACAAATTGACACCAAAATGGCAAACATCCTATAAAGGGAACTGGAGATATGATTTTTTTTACAGATTTAGGTAGAAAAATGAAAACACATTTATTGCTAGCACCAACTTGTGAGAAGAGTTGACTCCTGGACACGCCCAAACCAATGGGGTACAAGGGCCCGAGACCAACCCTACCCAATTTTTCAGTACTTCCTGTTTGCCTTACTACCAACTAGCCCAAAATGCCAAGTGCCAGGGCACTTTCAAGATGGTGAAAGTCTTTGGCCACACTGAAGCTCCATGGACTGGGGCTGTGTGTAGGAGTGCTCTAGGGAAATCAGCAGTTCCCTCCCACATCTAACTCTAAAATCTAGTTTGAGTCAGGCACTGTACCCACAACAAACTCAGAGACAGAAGTTTCGTAGGACAAAAGCAGGGTCCTTGTGCAACCAGACAGGATCCACAACTATTGTCTTGGTATACTGCTCTCTCCCTTTCAAGTGTGCTTCAGGTGTTACATGTGGCTCGGCAGAACTGTCAAGCAGGATTTGACAGTGTGGTGTCACAGAATGCCCCTACTTTGAATATTATGTGAAGTTCAGGGGAGTCATCAATGCCTTTTCAGGTCAGCTTATTGTTTGCTCCTGGGAGGCATATGACACCTCGTCACATCAATTGAAGACTGAATTCATGCTGAAAGCTGGCAGAGGCTTATGCTCAATAGCCTTCTGACAGCACAAGCAGGTAAAGGGTAACTTTCTAAACATTACTTTTCTTTAATATTTATTTTTAAAATCTGACTTCACCATCGAGTTTTAATAACTATTAAAAAGTAATGGTATAATTAGCTTTCTAGCTTTCCCTTTACCAGGCTAGCAATATTAGTATTTTAATTTGTGCCCTGATTTTCTACATAGAACATTACACACACAATTTCATGGAAATTATATAAAAAGTATGTTTAATATATACAACTAACATCACCTAAACTTAAACTAAAATAATTCCTATTAGCGAATGAGAGTGTTCCAGAGCATATGCAATCAATCAATCAATCAATCAGTGGATTTGTAGAGCGCTACTTGTCACCCATGAGGGTATCCAGGCGCTGGCTGGGTCCAGTTATTAGCCAAATAGCCAGGTCTTCAGGAACTTTCGGAACTCTGGAAGAGATAGGGAGGTCCATAGATGAAAGCGTAGCTCGTTCCATGTCTTTGCTGCTAGGTAGGAGAAGGAGCGTCCTCTGCATCTGCTACATCAGATGCGGGGGTGGGGGTTAGAGAAAGGGATGCGGAGCGGATGTGTCTGGTGGGCTGATGGAAGTTCAGGCGGTGGTTCAAGTAGGCGGGTCTGCAGTTATGTAGGGCCTTATATGTATGTGTCAGGAATTTGAACTGGCATCTTTTCTGTACAGGGAGAGAGTGGAGTTCTCTAAGTAAGGGGGTGATGTGGGTTCATCTAGGGAGATCCAGGATGAGTCTGGCTGCGGCAGGGAGGTGAGCTGTGATCCTTGCATAAAGAGCGTTGCCGTAGTCCAGTCGGCTGAGATGAGGGCCTGGGTGATGGTGCGTCCTAAGCTTTGGGGGTAGCCATTTTAATATCTTATGGAGCATGTGGAGGATGAAGAAACTGGAGGAGGAGACAGAGTTGACCTGTGTCATCATGGTTAGCTTGTTGTCCAGAATGATGCCTAGGTTACTAGCGTGGTCAGTTGGGGTAGGAGTTGGGCTGAGTTCTGAGGGCCACCAGGATGCACCCAATGGGGAACTTTTGTTTCTGAAGATCAGTACCTCTGTCTTGGTCGTGTTGAGCTTCAGGCAATTGTCTTTATCCAGTTGGCGACGTCTGTCATGCAGTTGTGGAAGTTTGTCTTGGTGCTGTTTTCCAAAGAGGGAGAGGATGAGTTGTGTTGGAATAGGGTATTTCATCTTGTTGCTTCTGAGACGGGAGGCTGGATGTTTTAGGACACAAATTGAGGTGTCAACTACAGGGGCTTAATGGACAAAACCGATAGAGAAATTGAGATCACTTGTGAAAACGAGGATCGCATATATGTAAGGGACCTGTATCGAATTGGCGATGGGTGGAATAAAGGGACAAGATGCTCAATTGGTGGACATTGCAATTTAAGTGCCCTGAGGAAGGTGGTGAACCAAATGCGTTGGCTGTCTTATTTTACATCACCAAAGAAAATCAAGACAATTTGGAATATACGTAACTTGGAACTAGACTTTTGTTTGAATGGACTATACTTGTCGGTGCACCACCATCTGTGATACTAGAGTCAATCTGACCTTGGAGTCACAGTTTTGGAGCAGCAGGTGCTTTTGCTGGGTGCGCGTAGAAGGATTGCATTGATCAATAATATTGAGGGGTAGGTGGGGTGTCTGGAGGGGCTCGCTGCTCTGTTTTGTTGATAACTAGTATAGGATATTGTTAGAAATGGGGGTCTCTAGTTGGCAATGGCTGGCCACTGTCCAAGTAGGGACCCTTCTTCCTAAGTCAGAGTAAGAGGGCTACCCTCCTTGATACCCCTGCTCAACCCTGTGGTAACGTAGCACGAGCAGGTAGGCTTATCTCAGAGGCAGTGTGTGAAGCATTTATGACCATACAAAGTAACACAGTGAGAAACACTACAGAGGGACACCACACAAGTAGTTATAAAAAATAAGTATCTTTATATAAAGGCAGATTTATCACAAGACAAATAACTGTAAAAGCCACAATACTGTCAAAAATAGGATAGCTGTTGAAGGGCTGTCAAAGATAGTTCAAAGGTTGCAAGAATAAGGTTCAAATTCAAGGCAGGGGTCTCTGCGCCCCTTTCTCGTTCAGAGATTGCAAAAATAAGGTTCAAATTCAAGGCAGTGGTCTCTGCGACCCTTTCTCTCATAAGACTGTCAAAAATAGGATGGCTGTTGAAGGACTGTCAAAAAATAGTTCAAAGGTTGCAAAAATAAGGTTCAAATTCAAAGCAGTGGTCTCTGCGACCCTTTCTCTCACAAAGTACCTGGGTTTAGTAGCAAAACCAACAAAATGTCGCAAAGAAGTGGTAGCGATGATTCTCGGCACGCGAGGCCGGCGATGCGTTGAAATCCTTGCCGCAAGGGAGGATGATGCGCCGATCTGCGTGATGCGTGCGGAGACACTGCGACCAACTTCTGCACGCTAGGCCGCCGATGTGATGACTTTCTTGCCGCGAGGGAGAAGTCGATGCGACGATCCTGTTGCGCTGTGCGATTGTGTTGCGATGCGAAGAGATGACGCTCCGCGAGGGAGCGACGAAATCCGGTGCGATGCGATGAAAATGGCGGACGCACGGCGTCCGCAAAGCGATGTCTTGAAGCGATGATTTCTTTAGGGGTTGCGAGCCCTCGGCGACAGCAGCGCGATGATTTTTCCAGCGCGTCTCAGCTGCAGCGGCTCGCAAAGGGGCGTTAGCGATGGTTTCGTGTTGCGAGCACCCAGCGGCAGCAGCGCGATGATTTTTCCAGCGCTCTCGGCTGCAGCGGCTCGCAAACGTGCGTTAGCGACGATTTCCAGCACTCTTTTCTCTGAAGCAAAACTAGAGGCCCTGGAACTCACAGGAGCCTCATCAGCAGATAGCAATCCTCGCAGGGAGGAAGTAGGAGGTTGGTGGTGGAGTCAGATGTGCCTTAGACTCCAGCAGGAGGCTAGCTCTTTTCCTAGCCCTTGGGTAATTGCTGTAACAAAAATAAAAGTTCTCTCAAGAGTTCCTTTTCCTCTTCTTCAAGGTCCAGTGGTCACTGCTGCAGGCCAGTGCAAGAAACAACACACAAGCACAAGGACAGCCACTTCCTGCAGATTCTTCCAGTGGCACGGACAGAGTTTCCTCTCCAGATCCAAAAGCAATACAAATTGTAGGGGTTTCAGCACAAATATTTATACCCCAAAAGTCTTTGTTCTCAGAAGCTACAAGTCACTGAACCCAGCCAGAACCAGTTCTGCTCAGTCCTGGAGCACTTTGTTTACCAGGCTGCATCCTTCCTTTCAGAAAGAGGGGGTCTGCTATCAGACGCACAGTAGGAGGTGGAGCCAGCATTCACCTTGCCAGGCACAGCCCTATTCAGGTCAAGGAGCCACCCCTCCCCATACTCTAAATACAGATCTCTCTATTCAACCCAGGTCTGACTCAGCCTGCCCTGTCCCTCCAAAACCAGACAGCCAATACACATAACAGCAGAGCACACTGGAAGGCTAAGGCAAGAAAATACCTACTTTCTAAAAGTGGTATTTTCAAACACAGAATATAAAAATAAACTTCACTAAAAGATGTATTTTAATATTCTGAGCTCAGGCATACTAAATTCGTTTTTCTACCATGTTCCTGGGGTCAGTTAGGACTATAGCATGTAATAGTCAAAACTGCCCATTCTGGCCTATGAGGAACAGGTAGCCTTACAGTAGTGAAAAACGAAATTGGGTGTAATTCATCTACCAGGACATGCTACACACACCAAGGCATGGCCTACCTTACACATACAATGCACCCTACCATAGGGGGGACTTACATGATGCCAACGGAAGGTTCAGGGGCTGGGAAGTGGGTGCACTTCACAGCCAAGATGGCAGTTCTGGACTGCACGCAGATTCTGCAGTGGCAGGTCTGAGACACACTTTACAAGCTGCTTCTGTGGGTGGCGCAACCCAGCGCTGCAGGCCCACCAGCAGCATTTGGTTTACCAGCCCTGGGCACACACAGGCCACTCTAGTAGGGACTAACAGATAAACCAAATAAGCCAAACAGGGATATACCAATTCACATAGTCATATTTACAAGGGGAGAGCATATGCACTTTAGCACTGATCAGCAGTGATAAAGTGCCCAGAGCCATAAAACCAACAAAAACAGGTCAGCAAAAATACAGGAGGTAGGCAAAAAGTTTAGGGGTGACCCTGCAAAAAGGGCCATTTCCAACACATATGATGTTGAGTTTGCAGGTTTTGGCGGTGCTGGCCAGAGGTGTCATATATGTTTCGAAGAGGATGGAGATGAGTGAGGATCATTGGAGTACTCCACAGATGACTTCCTTGGGTTCGGAGGTGAAAGGGGGAATAGAATAAGCACTCATAGAGAGCATAGCTACCCTAAGGCATCCCAGCGCTATCTGTGGACGCGGACAGAGGAGGCATCTTTACTGGCTGTTAACTTGTAAAAGCCAGGTTTTTAGGAGTTTACGGAAAGGTAAATGGTTAGATTCCCTACGTAGTTGGGGAGGGAGGGAATTCCAAAGCTTGGCAGCGCTATAGGAGAAAGAGCGGCCGCCACCTCTTGGGAAGGCGGACGTTGTGCGTTCTTCCGGTGAGGAATGAGGCCATTCATCTGACAGCGGCTCCTTGGATGCTTATGTTGTGCAGCCTTGTGATGAGTGTGTGGTGGGAGACCGTCTCAAAGGCTGCTGGGAGGTGGAGGATCAGAGAGGCAGTCTGTCCTCGGTTGAGTAGGGCTCGGATGTCATCAGTAGCCGCAATGAGAACTATCTCAGTGCTGTGGTTGCTGCAGAATCCAGACTGGGAGGAGTTGAGTGGGAAGTTCCGTTCCAAATGTGAGGACAGTTGTTGGTTGATGGCTTTGTCTAGTACTTTGGCCAGGAACAGGAGCAGGGAGATCAGTTGGAAGTTGTTGAGTTTTCTGTGGTCTGCCGATGGTTTCTTTAATAGGGCGTTGACTTCTGCAGGTTTCCAGTACTCGGGGAAGGCGGCCGTGGCAATTTAGATGTTTAACAAGGTAGTGAGTGCGTGGCTGATTCTGGTTTCACCTAGGTTGAAGATGTGGTGAGGGTATGGGTCGTTAGGGGCCCCTGTGTGGACAGAGGTCATGATGGAGGCGGTGTGCTGTGGGGCGAGCTGACTCCATTCGGTTAGTTGGATGTCTATGGTGGTAGCAGGGTTGTTGTGTTGCTTGAAGAAGTCGGTGGGCATGGCTGGGGTTTGAAGTTTTTGTACATGTTGGCGGTCTTGTCATGGAAGAAGTTTGCAAAGTTGACGCAGAGTTCCATTGGGGGAGCAAAATAAATAAATGATACGTTTACATAGGAATTAAGTATAGAGAAAGTATTGATACACACAGACTATACATTTACCAGAGGGAAGGACTAGATATTAAACTCTATGTGGATTAAATAGATTTGAAAATTCTTTCTAGATTATACTGAATAAGTTTGTTTTGATCGTGTCCACCTTTGGTCTACTGGTTATATCTTAATGAGGTTTCAATGGAAACTTCAGGCTCCTCAGATTGGTGTTTCTGAGTCATGAGGACCCAGAGGCCACTGCCTTCTTCTATCAGACCACCCTCATCACTTTAATTGGAGAAAGAGAATGTCCTCGCCCCAGCCCTTGCAGCCTTTGACCTGTACCACAGAGTGCACTGCTGTCAGTGGAACCTGAAATACTAATCTCCACATTTCACAGCCATCCCAGCTCTGAAAAGGGGAGATGCACCGTTCACGCCTCTTCTTCAGACACTATTGAACCTAAAGCGCTTAGAAGCGCCTGACGTAAGCATGTTTGCTAGTTTATATTGCTGATGGCGCAGAGTTATTACCTTGTGTGGGTGGGGAATTGAAAAAGACAAAGTGAGGGAGAGCTATTGAGCAGTCAGCAAAGCTTCTTCCCACCCAGTCCCATCACCCCCTCCACCCCCCCTTGAAACCAGCCCCCACCTCGCGCGCAGCTCAGCCCAGATTTCGAAAAGTCAGCAAACGTCGTTGTATAATGGAGCTGATCTGCCTAATTGTGCCCATGGAAGCCATCCATCATCTGCAGCTCGCGCCCGTCAGTGCCAATGTTAGCCCCCTCACACCCCACACACACCCCCGCCCCCCTCCTCGGGGAGTGTCACTTAGATCCATAGTCTCCCTGCCTAATGCTGACAGGCAGTGTGTGATGGAGGTATCTGTGAGGCGGTGTCCACCCTCGCCTTACAGGCCTATCGGAGACTGCGGGGCTGGGCCAGAGGCAGTGCCCTAGAATAGCCCGATAGGGCTGGGTCGAACCAGTCACAGTCAAGTGCGGCCAGAGGTCAATAGGGGTGGGGCACGGCCAGTCACAGGCAGGTGCCTCTGAAGGGCCAGTCGATCTAGCGCCGCGACACAGGCCGGTGGCTCTGAAGGGCCAGTCGGTCTAACGCCGAGACCCAGGCCGGTGCCTCTGAAAGGCCAGTCGATCTAGCGCAGAGCATCAGGCCGGTGCCTCTGAAGGGCCAGTCGATCTAGCGCCGAGACACAGGCCGGTGCCTCTGAAAGGCCAGTCGATCTAGCGCCGAGACACAGGCCGGTGCCTCTGAAAGGCCAGTCGATCTAGAGCCGAGACACAAGCCGGTGCCTCTGAAGGGCCAGTCGATCTAGCGCCGAGACACAGGCCGGTGCCTCTGAAAGGCCAGTCGATCTAGCGCCGAGACACAGGCCGGTGCCTCTGAAAGGCCAGTCGATCTAGAGCCGAGACACAAGCCGGTGCCTCTGAAGGGCCAGTCGATCTAGCGCCGAGACACAAGCCGGTGCCTCTGAAGGGCCAGTCGATCTAGCGCCGAGACACAGGCCGGTGCCTCTGAAAGGCCAGTCGATCTAGTGCAGAGACACAAGCCGGTGCCTCTGAAGGGCCAGTCGATCTAGCGCCGAGACACAGGCCGGTGCCTCTGAAAGGCCTGTCGGTCTGGGCAGAGACACAGGCCGGTGCCTATGAAAGGCCAGTCGGTCTAGCGCAGACACACAGGCCGGTGCCTCTGAAAGTCAAGTTGGTCTAGCGCCGAGACACAGGCAGGTGCCTCTGAAGGGCCAGTCGATCTAGCGCCGAGACACAGGCCGGTGCCTCTGAAAGGCCAGTTGATCTAGAGCCGAGACACAGGCCGGTGCCTCTGAAAGGCCAGTCGATCTAGTGCAGAGACACAAGCCGGTGCCTCTGAAAGGCCAGTCGATCTAGAGCCGAGACACAGGCCGGTGCCTCTGAAAGGCCAGTTGATCTAGCGCCGAGACCCAGGCTGGTGCCTCTGAAGGGCCAGTCGATCTTGTGCAGAGACACAAGCCGGTGCCTCTGAAGGGCCAGTCGATCTAGCGCCGAGACACAGGCCGGTGCCTCTGAAAGGCCTGTCGGTCTGGGCAGAGACACAGGCCGGTGCCTATGAAAGGCCAGTCGGTCTAGCGCAGACACACAGGCCGGTGCCTCTGAAAGTCAAGTTGGTCTAGCGCAGAGACACAGGCCGGTGCCTCTGAAAGTCAAGTTGGTCTAGCGCAGAGACACAAGCCGGTGCCTCTGAAGGGCTAGTAGGTCTAGCGCTGGGACACAGGCCAGTGCGTCTGAAAGGACAGTCGATCTAGGGCAGAGACACAGGCAGGTGCCTCTGAAAGGCCAGTCGATCTAGCGCCGAGACCCAGGCCGGTGCCTCTGAAAGGCCAGTCGATCTAGCGCCGAGACCCAGGCCGGTGCCTCTGAAGGGCCAGTCGGTCTGACGCCGA
The DNA here is from genome assembly GCA_963921515.1 of Calotriton arnoldi. Classification (NCBI taxonomy): domain Eukaryota; kingdom Metazoa; phylum Chordata; class Amphibia; order Caudata; family Salamandridae; genus Calotriton; species Calotriton arnoldi. Next base: position 273,321 of record CAWUFW010010054.1, on the reverse strand, counting down.
GACCCAGGCCGGTGCCTCTGAAAGGCCAGTCGATCTAGCGCCGAGACACAGCCCGGTGCCTCTGAAGGGCCTGTCGGTATAGAGCAGAGACACAGGCCGGTGCCTCTGAAGGGCCTGTCGGTATAGAGCAGAGACACAGGCCGGTGCCTCTGAAGGGCCTGTCGGTATAGAGCAGAGACACAAGCTGGTGCCTCTGAAAGGCCAGTCGATCTAGTGCAGAGACACAAGCCGGTGCCTCTGAAAGGCCAGTCGATCTAGCGCCGAGACCCAGGCCGGTGCCTCTGAAGGGCCAGTCGATCTAGCGCCGAGACACAGGCCGGTGCCTCTGAAAGGCCTGTCGGTCTGGGTAGAGACACAGGCCGTGCCTATGAAAGGCCAGTCGGTCTAGGGCAGAGACACAGCCCGGTGCCTCTGAAGGGCCAGTCGGTCTAGCGCAGACACACAGGCCGGTGCCTCTGAAAGTCAAGTTGGTCTAGCGCAGAGACACAGGCCGGTGCCTCTGAAAGTCAATTTGGTCTAGCGCAGAGACACAGGCCGGTGCCTCTGAAAGTCAAGTTGGTCTAGCGCAGAGACACAAGCCGGTGCCTCTGAAGGGCTAGTAGGTCTAGCGCAGGGACACAGGCCGGTGCCTCTGAAAGGCCAGTCGACCTAGCGCAGAGACACAGGCCGGTGCCTCTGAAAGGCCAGTCGATCTAGAGCAGAGACCCAGGCCGGTGCCTCTGAAAGTCAAGTTGGTCTAGCGCAGAGACACAAGCCGGTGCCTCTGAAGGTCTAGTAGGTCTAGCTCAGAGACACAGGCCAGTGCCTCTGAAAGGCCAGCCAATCTAGCGCAGGGACACAGGCCGGTGCCTCTGAAAGGCCAGTCGATCTAGTGCAGAGACACAAGCCGGTGCCTCTGAAGGGCCAGTCGATCTAGCGCAGAGACACAGGCCAGTGCCTCTTAAAGGCTAGTAGGTCTAGCTCAGAGACACAGGCCAGTGCCTCTGAAAGGCCAGCCAATCTAGCGCAGAGACACAGGCCTGTGCCTCTGAAAGGCAAGTCGATAAAGAGCAGAGACCCAGGCCGGTGCCTCTGAAAGGCCAGCCAATCTAGAGCAGGGACACAGGCCGGTGTCTCTGAAAGGCCAGTCGATCTAGCGCAGAGACACAGGCCAGAGCCTCTGAAAGGCCAGCCAATCTAGAGCAGGGACACAGGCCGGTGCCTCTGAAAGGCCAGCACTGATAAAGACAGTAGTTTTGGCCTTTGCATGGTGACTGCATCCCTCCTAACCGGCTTCAAGGAACAGATTTGCAGCGTGTGACAGTGAATGAGATTGCAGAGCACACAGTGCTTGTGAAAAAAGCGCCTAGAGCAGTGTTCTTCAATCTGTGGGGCGCGCCCCCCAGGGGGGGCGTGCCACCATCCCAGGGGGGGCGCGCACTCCACCCGAAATTCTTACCTTTGTTGTCTTGTTTTTCCTCCGTCCCACGTCGTAAGTTATCTCCCATTTCAAATGGGGATTTTAATTGGCTGCTGCTCCCGCTTTCTCCAATCAGCACGCAGGAACGTCACCAGTGACGTTCCACCAATGAGGGGGACAGCAGCTGAGATAGCAGGAAGTGCCGCGAAATTTGCAGGCATAAATAAAGCTCCTGCATTCCACTTTTGCTGCCTCTTCTTCCTGTTTCTTGTGAATGCTTTCCTACGTTTTCCTGTCGCCTCGCTGTGAAGGACTGCTGAAATCTGCACAGGTAAGAGGGCTTTCTCGAAGTCGGGGGGAGGGGGGAATGTTGGGCTGATATTCGGCCATAGCGGAGGTTTTGATCACAGTGTGCGCCTAAAGCATCCTCGCGCACAGCGCTTTATCTGCGCATTGCTGCACTGCCGGTAAGCAATCTAGCCTCAAAATGTAAGTGCCTCAAGACGTGGCTCCGCAGGGCAGGTGGACGGGGGCTGGCACTTATGTCCTGGATGCTACAGGGCCGTCCTGCAACGTGGTGATCGTTCACCCACTCTGGAACCCTTCTGTGCTGTCGGATTTCAGTGCTTATGCTGCACTGTTTCAGTCGTATATCCATCACCTCGATGCCTACTATTGATGCGCCCAGTTCACTATGCCCCTGCTACCTTAACACTTCCCCCGTTGCTGCAGATGATTCCCTCTTACGCTCACCACAGCCTTGTGTTTGTTGTGGTGTTGTGGATCATGTTCCCATCAAGGGCAGTCTGAGCATTCGTCCTGCACTGGTTTATACTGGACCCAGGAAGATGTTCAGTCAGGCAGGAGACGGTCGACATGGCAGAGAAATTCGACAATCTGGAGGAGCTGTGGCGGAATTCTATGGGGAAGTGTTTGAGGCTTGTTTTAAAATGTGAGCATGTTATTGCTTGTAATTAGATTTTGTTAGTGTGTAAATATCTTAACCGATATATTTCCTGATACGCTTACCATGAGTTTGGATTATCTCTTCGCTAAAGTGTTCAACCATATTCTCACTCAAACCACCTTCTTTAAATTTGTATTCTGTGCCTGCACATAGGCCTAATTAGCTCCTATTGTATTTGATCTTTGACTCACGGCGCTCCACAGTTTTCATTTGCTGTGGTTCAGATTCCTCTCGCAGCTCACACAAGTCCCTTGCCTACTCATTATATCAGCGTCCGAGGCGGAGAGCACATGAATGTTACAGAAGGGAAGCTTTCTAGCCAGAATGTGGTCCCTGCAATGGTACCCCATACATTGCTTTTTTCTTCACTTACATATGTCATCATCCCACAGTGCAGCCTTTGCAAACCCAAGCCTGTATTTTTACTGTCAGCCATATAGCGCACGTCTGGCATGTGATAGCAGCCTATTGTAGCGCTTACAAGGCTCATAGTCTTATTCGAGGTCAAGAGTAAGAAGGCTGAAGAACTTTGAGATCAGTCCCATGTCCAGAGTGAGTACAGTGCTTGTGTGTTTCTCACAATCTGGTTTGTCTTTTCCAGTTAAGTATGAGGGACTACACATATCAGAATGCAAACGATCATTATTTTTTACCTGAGTGTTCAACATGTCACTGATTTTTTTTTATTTGAAAAATGTCCAAGGAAACCATCCTTTTAAATTGTTTTAAAATGTATTTATGTTGGTGATTTCTCAGGTGACACGCTTCGCATGAAGCTGCTAGACCACTGCCGAGTGTGCGGCTGCAGACCTACTATCCTCATCAATAAATCTTTATTTGATAATCCCCAGTGGTTGCTACTGCTAATAGAAAGCCAAAACCAACATCATTGCACGGTTTGCAAAGGGATGGTGTGGAGCTGGCAATGATGTTGGTTTTGGCTTTCTATTAGCAGTAGCAACCACTGGGGATTATTAGCTGTTGCACACAATTTTCAAAGCAGTTTTACGTGCCCATTTGAGCAGAGGTGAAAACGTTTGTTTTGAATAGCTTCCAAGTAGCCTCCATGTCATTCATAACATATTGGCTATTCCTGCCATTTTAGTCAAGATAGTTTTGCATTCTTGGACTCGTAATTTCGATTTTAACATGGCAAGTATGGGATAAAACTCAAGAATCAAACAAAAATTTGAAGTGTTTTTTATTGTTTTATTTGGTAAGATTTTAGGACCACATCTAACTCTCAATGAAACATGTACCAGGTGCTTTACCTAGTCATGAAGTATTGAGTCCTGTTGCACACTTTAGTTCAGTGACTTCTTAAGAGTTTCTCGTTGCTCAACTGGGTGTGATTTCTGATATTTATGTTTCCCTCATCTTCTTTGCTTAATTTTGCTTGCGAGAAAGTCACTCATAGTCGTTGAAATGTCACTCATAAGACACTAACATTATGAAAATGTCACACATAGCAATCTGAAACCTTGGCAGCTCTGCACTTCTCCGGAGACCCGTTGACTTTAAGAGTCCCACACATGGAAATACCAAAAGATTTGGGGGCAATGGTGTGACGTGTACAATGTGGAATGAGGTGTTAGGGTACACTTAAGTCAGAGTTCTTCAATCAAGGGGGCGCGCCACCATCCCAGGGGGATGTCTTCAGAGGCACCTTTAGGGCAGCAGCCCCTGGGTCTGCACAGAGAAGCTAAATTACACCATTTCAAACCTGTTTGTAAATATTTGGGGAATGTTTAACTTTCTCTAAAATACTCCCGTACTGGAGTTCAACAATTACATAGGCCTCCCAGGCAATTGTGTAGAATGTTGCACTTGGGCTGCATTAGAAGAGCACAGCAGCCAAGCTGGAAAGTTAGTAGTTTCTTTTAGAATTATACAGGCAGGCAGCAACACCCACAGGGCTAGAAGGGCTTCAAGTTGCCAAAAGAAAAATGCCAGCCATGTGTTGTATGAACACCCTGCAAATTGCTTGTCTTGGCACTAAATTCGGGTTAAAAATAAAGAAGTATGTATTCATTTGTAATGTGACTTTTCTGTCTTTGTTCCCTTTCAGTCATGGATCTTTCAGGCAGCCCTAGAACACAATTTAAAGTGCTTTCTATTTATATTTGCTGTTCGAAGTATGCACAGATAAGTGCTGAAAATACCGCTTTAGTTGACTGCTTATTTTTGTACCGCCTGGGACATCAAAATAAGGAGCTGGCAACCCTAATCATAAAACTGGAAGTTTGTTGCAGGATCAGCACGTTATTTATTTCCTCGATCCCTGGTTAATGCCATAATAGCAATAGTTTAACTTCTATGTGAAATCCTACGCCGCCGTCCATAACATGCTGACATACTTCAAGTGTCTGGGAATGCACCCTACATTCAGACAACACACTCCTCATTTTCGCCCTTCACTTTCACGCTCACCCTGGACTCACAGCGATCACAATGCCCTCACACTGTTCCCCATGCACTCACACCATTCACCCGCTCACCTTGCACTCACAGTGATCACTCTGCACTCACAATGCACTTGCGCTGTTCACCCTGTACCTCACCCTGCAGTCACACAAGCACACTACTCACCCTGTACTCATGTGACACTTCACTCACCTGTCCCCCTCACTGTTCACTCTGCAATCTATAGTTAACTAAACTCTTATTGCGTTGAACATTATTTGCCGGATATGGCCCGGGATATGCGAGTGGCGGTCAATTATGTAGTGTACCAGATTCCAGAAATTTCTGTCAGGTGGTGGGGGGGGCCCGACATTTCAAAAAATTCAGCTGGGGGGGCTCAACTTACAAAAGTTTGAAGACCTCTGGCCTAGAGCGACCCTGCAATGTACTAAATTCCAGGCACCGACCTCGTAACGCCAGAGATCACGATAATTAAAACTTTGGCTGTGAGCAGGGGAGTTACTAAGATGTCTCATAGACCTATCAACGCCCATTAAGTAATTTATTGTTTTATATAGCGCGAACTTCACCAATCAGGGGTTCAGATCGCTACACAGAAGGAAGGTGTGAAAACCCCAAACAGGAGTCGATCAGGTGCTGACTGAGTATTAATTAATTATTAATGCTAGGGTGCTTACAGTGGGGTTTGAGAGAAGCTTAGGGTCGGATTGGGACATTAAATAGGCCGGGCACCAAAATAAAAGAGCCCCGTCACCCAATCAGATAACTGTAAAACTGGCTACATATGCAAATTAGGGGAGTTTTGCACTTGTAAAGACAGACTGTAGAGGGGTTTTGCAAGGTTAGGGGGCTGCATACATGTGTGCTTGCTGAAGGCAATGCTTCTGGTGGTGGTGCATTACATTTAAAGGTGCAGAGTTTGAGTGTTTGGAGCCGTGGTCTTCAAACTTCGTTATGGGAAGCCCCACATGGGCAGAATGTTTGGGGGTCAGGCCCCCCTCAAACCTACGTAAGGTCAAACGAGACAAGGGCAAGAAGCCTCACTGAATTGTCAGCACATTGGAAATGACACTGGGCAAAAGCACCATCCAGACCTCATCTGCACAGTGGCGGCCGGCACAGGTAAGGGCGGTGGGTGGGGGCGGGACGGGGCAGGGGTGGGGGGGACGTCGACAGACGACGGGGTAGGTAAAATTAAATTAAGAAAATTTAAAAACCACTTGCCTTGCGCTCGCCTTATTGCCGAGTCGTTGATGCGGCGAGGACTAGGTAAGTGGTTTTATGTATTTTTTAATTAAATTTTACAAACCGCGTCGTCTGTCGACTTCCCCCCACCTCACTGCTCTTACCTGTGCCGGCCGCCACTGCCTCTGCAAAGCACCATCCTGACCCATCCTTACACCATCGTATCCTGAAGGATCTGCCAATTCACACCATGACTCACTCTACTGAGCTCTCAAATGGAAATCCTCTGCAGAGCCCTGAGGGGCAGATTTACAAGCCCCACACAGATCCCACTTACTAAAGAAGAACCCAGCCCCCATTGGACAAAGCACAATTCAGACATCCTTTACCAAACCTCGCCAGACACCGTTCTGAAAGACATCGTTCAGTTCCACCTTTATACCCCATTCAGAACCCGTTTTCAAAGCATCATCCACCCTGCTCTTCTGTTTTATTCTGATGGTTTTTGTAAGGTGCATGGCTACGCAACTGGGGGTCCCAGCGCTGGAAGCAACCCAGCTGAAGTACCATAGTGGACTTTAGATTAGGGTGGGCAGCAACAGAGGTGTTTTTTTGAGGAGTTTCCTGGACCTGGCTTCCGACTGTTGGAATCTTAGATCTGCAGGGCGATTGTTCCACAGTTTCTGCCACCATATTTAGGTAAACACCTAATCAAAAACCCCTCTTCAACTACCCATCCTAAACATTTCTGCAAAGTACCATTGGGGCGTCTTCTTTAGAACCACAACCAGCCCTCATCTTCAGACTCTTATCCAGGCTCCTGTGCAAAATCACTGCAGCAAGCTATATTGTCTCAACTCTACAAATCTCTCACCGACACCAGTTCTGAAGTCCAGTTCAAACATTCTGCTGAAAAGCTCCTCCAGGCCCTTCGTGGAAAGCTTCATCGTGACAAACCCCCCCAGAGCCCCATGAAGATCACCCCAGACCAGTGGCATAGCAAAGGGGGGTGGGGGAGTGGGGGAGGTCCGCCCCAGGTGGCACGAATTGTGGGGGTGACAGCCTCCCCCCGCTCTTACCTGCGGCATCGCCAGCAGCCCCCCTTACACACCCCCGCCGCAGGGACCGCCACGGGCGGCAACGAGTCTAGCTACACCACTGCCCCAGACCACATCTATATCACCTCTGCTAAGACCTTTCCAGGCACCTACACGTTTCCATCTAGAAAACCTCTCTGCCCCGCTCAGCAGAGCCTCTTTCAGGCATCCTCGCTACAGCCGGACACAAACCCATCCAGGTAACCTTCAAAACAGATTGTGTACCGTATTTGAAAACCACATTACCTTTATAATCCTGATCACTCCCTCTTTTAAAAGTCCAGCCTCAGTCTCTGTTCTTGGAATCTCAATCCACCAGCCCTTCTGGAAAGCCCCACCCAGTTCCATTTAGAAAGTTCAACCTATCTCCTATTGTTTCAAACTTCCCATCCAGTCATACAGTCCCAGTTTGTCTGCCCTCTTGAAATCCCACTAACCACCTCTAAAAAATCCATATTAAATCCTCTCATTGCAAACCATAGGCAGTGCCAAATTTCTGTTGTAACTAACTCACCCCTACTTTCAATCAGACCTCCTCAGTGCTCTGAAGCAGTGGGAAAGCTGGCAGAGCGCTATACCCAAACCACAGATACAAATATTGTAAATAATCAAGTTTCCACAAAGTAACACCAGGAACCACTGAACTGAAAATCCAAAAAGAGTCAATACAAAGTATTGTTTAGTACAAAGAGATATTAAAAACACAGCAAACTGATGAGCGGGTGACAGCGGGGAATTAAAGGAATGATTCAGGCTTTGGACAGGCTGCCACAGAGACAAGGGCCATGCTTCTGAAACCAATATTAACTTAATGACCTCATTTTAATGGGATTAAGTTTGACCAGTTGCTTACATTACTTGCCGTTAATGGCATTACGCGCAGTCCTACCCCCTCGCTTTCATTAATAGTCCCTCCTGCCCTCCCAGTATACACAAGTGACGTCTGTGTTGGTAAAGATGCCTGCTTACTGACCGGGGGCGTGGAGGGGGAGGGGATTTTTATGGTAGATAATAGGGTGTGATTGGTCTGGTGAGGCAGGAGGGCCTCGTATGTAATGAAGGAAAGTAAGGGAGGGGCGATAGGGTGATGCATCGCAGATCCATGAGTGAATGAAGGAAACGTCGAGCTAACACGAGTGGGAAAGCAGCAGCCTTGCATAGTCAGCCTCCCAAGTGCCACACATCTAGGGTTAATGTAACGCATTTTAGTGTCTTTGTCCGCATTCCGGGGCTAGATTTTAAGGTCACGCATATTTCAGCTGCTCTGTATTATCCCAAGATGTGTGGCACTTGGCAGGGCTGCACTTTCATCTCAGCACTGCTTTTGTGAAGCCATCGCTAGTGCAAAGATCATTATTGTACAGATCATACAGAAACCGCCTTACTAGCAGTCGTCGAGGATTCCAGATGGATCCTCGATGCAGGAGGCTCCCTGGCCGTGCTTCTTTTAGATCTTAGCGCGGCCTTCGATACGGTTAATCACCTTATTTTAATCCAACGGCTTCAGGATTTGGGTATTACTGGAATTGCTCTGGATTGGCTGCGATCTTTTCTGGAGAACAGATATTTCCAAGTAGTCGAGGTGAGGCTACATCCACTCCTCGACCTCTTCATTGTGGGGTTCCTCAGGGGTCGTCCTTGAGCCCCACTCTTTTTAATGTTTACATGGCTCCTCTTGCTGACATTGTTCTTCCATTTGGGGTGCAAATTGTCACTTATGCCGACGACACTCAATTGGTCGTCGCTTTGAACCACACCAATAAAGCATCTACTTGTCTTGGCCCTTGTCTCGAGGAAGTGATGAGATGGATGAAACATTCCCATCTTAAACTTAATGGGGACAAGACTGAGCTTATGCTCCTTGGCAAACCTTCTCTCTCTGAAATAGCTTCTACTTGGCCTACTTGTATGGGCCCCATGCCGGCCCCTAAATCAGAGATAAAGAGCCTTGGTGTTTGGCTTGACTCTGAGCTCGGTTTTAAAACCCAAGCCAGAAAGGTTGTTGCCTCCTGTTTTGGCATTTTAAGAATGCTGCGCAAAGTGCTTCCTCTGCTACCCCACCAGGTTAGAAAGCTTGTAGTCCAATCCCTTATTTGATCTCGTTTGGACTACGGAAATGCACTGTACCTTGCTGCCCCTAGCCTGGTGTTGGTCAAACTTCAAACTGTGCAGAACTGTGCCGCTAGGATTCTTATGGGAATTCATAGTCGCCAAACAGCAAGGCCTGCCCTAAAGGCTCTCCATTGGCTTCCAGTTTTGGAAAGAGTCAATTTTAAAGCTTTGTGTATCACTCACAGGCTGATAGGAGGGAATGGACCTCCTATTATCTAATCTTTGATCCAGCCCTATTTAGCTACTAGGGACCTTCGCTCAAATAATCTTCATTTGGCGTCTGTGCCTAGAATTAAGAAGGCCCGAAGCGGCGGACGTCTTTTTTCTTACAACGCCGCTAAGCTATGGAACTCACTTCCTCTGCAGCTCCGAAAGGAACCCAACTACATGTCATTCCGTAAGATGCTTAAAACTTGGCTTTTCCCCAATTGATCGTGCCACAGCTGATTCGACTTGCCCACAGCGCTGGGATGCCCGCGGGTAACTATGCGCTTTATAAATATCATTTTCATTTCATTCATTTCATTTCATTTCATTGTTATGTATTTGGTTGATATTGCTAACAAGCACTGGCAAAACCAATAGGTCTTACTTGTATGTGGTGTAGGTATATTGTTGTGTGATACTTCTGGATGCAAACACAGTAAACACACTGAGAGGAACCCAAATACAGGTCATCAATTTGATTTACTCATGATAAGTGTCACACATTTGGCAGCAGAATGTCAATCATGCGCACAATGAAACTATAGACATGTCACTCATAAGCTGTGTGGAAACTTGGTAACTATGTATATTTACCTCATGTTTCTCCTTGTACAACTTATACTGATTAAGTAAAAATACATTAGCAGCTACAAACAATTGGACACCAAGCACACAGCAGGGCAGTACGCAGTATATTAAAACAACGCCAGATAAAAATATAACGTTTTGGTGCATAAAAAGTTTGTACTTGGCAAACTCTAGGTGTATGACTCAGTATCGGGAATACCGGAATAAACTGCCCAAATGCATCCTGTTTTTACTTCCAAACAGACTGAAAATCTGCAGACTGTTGAGAAGTGAATTGAAAGTGAAGGATGCCTTCCGGGTGGAGCGGTTCATGATTGACATTGGACCTGTGGCTGCCCGGAAGCTCTGCCTCCAATGGCATGATGGTTCACTCCCCCTCTTTTCTTCCACTGTAAAGTGGGCTTGGGCAGGAGTAAAAAATTAGCTAGCATTCGCGCCAAGAATTTTCAATTCTATTAAGGACACGGAGGCGAGGATTATGCTTCTCTTTCTATTTATTGCCACTCACAGCAGCCAATGAAAACTTTGTTTTGTGTATATAAACTACATTTCCCATGATGCACATGTCATACATCACATCCTGCAATGCCCCATAAGAGCCACCATGACCGGAAATCGCCCTCTTTCTTTGCTTCGAACAGTAAAAGTCCAACATAATAATTTAAGTCCAACACCATCCTCCAACGTGGAAGAACCAGTCCAGCTGGGAAAACGTCTTCTTAACCAGGATTACACTTAATCGATCTTCTTCTCAGATCCTGAAAGAATGAGAGACAGAACAACCCGTAACTTCTGCATAACCAGAATATAAATACAACGGGTGGGTAACAATTACAATACTGTAATGTAATCGGGTGGGATAATCCTCGCCTCCGTGTCCTTAATAGAATTGAAAATTCTTGGCGCGAATGCGAGCAAATGTTTTATTCTATTACAGGACCGGAGGCTTCGGATTATGCTAGTTTAACGCTGATTAAAAACCACAGAGGAAATATCTCCAACAGGTTTATAATAAAACTGTTTAAATGTTGATTCAGAGGACCAATCTGCAGAATGCATGATATCCTGAACAGTAGAACGTCTTAGAGGCCATGGCGCCTCGGACAGAATGTGCCCCAAACACTTGAGTATCAATACCTGCTTCTTGCATAACAGATTTTAACCATCTGGCTATAGTAGCCGCAGTGACAGGTTTGTAAGGCTTCTGCAAAGCAATTAATAATTGCACCACACCATCAGGCCGAAGAGACCTGGTACATTCTTCATATGCCTTAAGGCAGTGAACAACACAGAGCTTGGGATTGCTAGGAAAAGCATGATATTGTACATTACGTGACATTGTTTTTGTCCTGGAAGTGATGTTAAAAGAAACTCCTTCAGGAGTAAATACTCTACCTGTAATATCTAGAGCTTTAATATCCGATGAACGTCTACACGCGGCCAAACATAACAGCATGGCCAATTTGGATGAGAGTTGTTTCCTTGTCAACATATCGTTGCCGGGCCATTGGTTGAACAAGGAAAGAACTAGCGAGACATCCCACAAAGAAGAATACTTCGGCTTGGGCGGATTAGCTACTCTAATACCTTACAAGAGTTTGCAAATTAATGGATGCATCCCTATTGGTTTGCCCTCAAGCTGAGAATGCCCCGCCGATATGGCTGAACGGAAATTATTGATGGAACGATATGCCAAACCTTCAGAAGCCTTTTTGGACAAAAAATTTACAACAGAGGATAAGTCTGCCCCCACGGGATCCACGTGCTGTTCCACGCACCAACGAACCCAGACCTTCCAGGCTGAAGTATACCTTTTCCTGGTGGAAGGGGCCCAAGCTTGGTTGATAAAGTCTGAAGCTTGTTCCGAAAATCCTGGCATGTGCCAACGTTGCCGGAAAGTCTCCAGGCCATCAGGGACAATTGCCCCGATAATACCATCGGGTGCATCTCTCCATGAGGGCCCTGGAGCATCGTCGAGGACCATGGAATCCTCCTGGGAAAGTCGCAACTCGCCTCCAATAATATTGGGAACCAAGGCTGCGACTTCCACAGGGGAGTTACTAAAATCACTTCCGCCTTCTGGCGCATTACATGTGTGAACACTCGGGGAATCAGGATGAAGGGAGGAAAGGCATAATTCAGATTCGGCGTCCAATCCTGTGAAAAGGCATCCGTCACCAGAGCCAACGGATCCGGCCTCCAGCTGAAAAACTTGGTCATTTGACGATTCAGTCTGGAGGCAAACAGGTCTATCTCGCAATGTCCCCAGATTGCCTGCAGCCATTGCACTATCTGGGGTTGGAGCTGCCAATCGCTGTAGTCCTTGAGGTGACGGGAGTTCCAGTCTGCCACTACATTCGATTGGCCCGGAATGTACTCGGCTATGACCGAGATATGATGACTTAGGCAATAGTGCCAAAAATCCATCGCTATTTCCACTAACATTGAAGACCTCGTGCCTCCCAATTTGTTGATATATTGAACCGCTGAGATGTTGTCCATCCGCAAGAGGATGCAACACGATACTTGTTTGGGTGAGAGAGTCCTTATCGCGAACGACCCTGCAAGGAGTTCTAGGCAATTGATATGGAGGTCCAGCTCGCCTAAGGACCAACGTCCTCCTGTGGAAATATTTCTGCAGCGCGCTCCCCAGCCCCAACAGCTGGCATCGGACTCTATGATGACCTTTGGCAGAGAGCCAAAAATGGCCCTGCCGTTCCATGCCTCTACGTGTGCAAGCCACCACTGAATCTCTTGTCGTACCTCCTGAGAAAGAGGTACCAGATCCGTGTAAGAAAGGCCTTGCTGCAGGTGCTGAATCTTTAGTCTCTGAAGGGCCCGATAATGTAGGGGTCCTGGAAAAATCGCTTGAATGGAAGACGCCAGAAGGCCCACTACCCTGGCGATCACTCTGAGTGAGACCATCTGTTTGGATAATAGGGAGCACAGCTCTTTTTTGATATCCCGAAGTTTGGAGCGTGGAAGACTCAGCTGAGCCGTTTGAGAATTGATGACAAAACCCAGAAAATCTATCGTCTGGGTAGGACACAGAACCGACTTGGGCTCGTTGATGACGAACCCCAGGTTTTGTAGCGTAGCAATGATCATGCGTAAATGCTGACTTGCTAGACGTGGGAACTGAGCCATGATGAGGATATCGTCTAGATAAACGATCATGCGAATTCCCTGTTCCCTGAGATAAGCTATCACCGGCTTCAGTACCTTGGTGAAGCACCATGGTGCCGAGGAAAGTCCGAAAGGCAGGACCAAATATTCGTACCATCGATTCCGCCATTGAAATTGCAGGAACCGGCGATGGGGAGGAAAGATGGGAATAGACAGATAGGCGTTCTTCAGGTCCAGACGGACCATCCTGCCCCCTTGTTTCAGGAGATCCGCCAAAAGATGGATGCCTTCCATCTTGAAGTGTTTGTAGATCATGTACTGATTGAAATCCTTTAAATTGAGTACCAACCTGTAACCTCCGCCTTTCTTCTGTACCAGAAAAATATTGCTGCAGAAGCCGCGAGGGCCCTCGTCGCAGGACGCTATCGCGTGCTTCTGCAGCAATTCTTTGAGTTCGGCATCTATGAAATCGCACTCTAGTTGGGAAAAAGAAAGCTGTCTGGGTTGTCTGGCCTGATAAGGAATCTGAAAGAAATCGAGGTGAAAACCCTGTATTGTCTGCAATATCCAAGCATCCTGAGATAGTTGAACCCAATTGTGATAAAAAAACTGAGTACGTCCCCCCAGAGGTAGTACAAAGTTGTCCGGGGCACTTACCTGAAGCCTCAGGGTTGTGGAAACCTCCACGGTACGATCCTCTGTTGAATCGCCTCCTATTGAACCACTGTCGGGTGGGGTAGAAGGTTCCGCCACGGGTGGAGTCCCACTCTCCCCTGCCCCGACCGAAGTCTCCTCTGTGAGGACCTTGGGAGAACTGCCGGCCAAACGAGCGTCCTCGGCCTCGTCCGGCCCTTTTGAAAACACCAACCTGAAACACGCGTTTAATGCCTGACTGCGCCTTATCAAGTGTAGTGAAGGTGCCCACATATTTGGCTACGTCTTTGACGAAACGGTCCCCAAACAGGTTTCCGTCCGCCAGCGGACCAGGTTCTGCTGCAGCTAGCTCCGTGAGATTGGAGTCCATGCGCATGAGGATAGATTTGCGCCGCTCGGTGGAGATGGCGCAGTTAGCATTACCCAAAAGGCATATGGCTCGTTGGGTCCAGCCTGCTAGGACATGGGGATCTGCTGCAGTCCCAGATTCTTGCGCTTCTAAAGCCATCTCCAGGATTTTTGCCAGTGGGCCAACGACATCTAAGAGCTTGTCCTGGCACCCACGCCAGGCGCGATCGATACCCTTCTTGGGGTCCTTTGCGAACTTCTTTAGGAAGGTCAAAAGGCTAGAGTCTATATCCGGGGTTTCAGCCACCTTGTCTGAAATATCCGGGCGAGGACACTCTGACCGGAGCCTGTTGCGCACCTCCTTGTCAAAACTTTTGCGAAGGTTTTCGTGCAAGTATGCCGCAACCTCAGGAGCGGGCAACCAATCCGACGACCTGGGATGTATTATATCCGTCGGGTTGAAGGTGAAGGGGGTGGAAATAACCTGAGGTGTGTCTATATTCTTAGATTTCTTTGTCCTTTTGTTAGGGGGAGACTCGTCTGGGGTGTCAGTACCAGTGGTATCTGTATCTGTGTCTGGAGCCTTGGTTTTGCCGGTATCAGGAAGGGGGAGCGAAGAGTATGAGGCCGAGTGATGCCAGGGTTGAGGTTGAGGGACGTCCGTGGGAGTGCTTACCGGTGCAGTGAAACCATGACGTTTCGCAAACTTTTCAAGTTGTTTGGTGATTGGTTTGATCTGCTGCACAGTTCCGGGAACTGCTTTTTCCAGGGCCTTGTTGACTGACTCCTGGACCGAGGCGTCCAGGGCCTCAACAATGTTGTCTTCTAAGGAAGGATTTGGCACTTCCTCTTCATATAGGGTATCATCCTCATAGTGGACCCACTCCTCCATTGTGGGGCCAAATTTGTAAATGTAATTGCCCAACCGGCAAAATACAGAGGAGTAAAGGGGGGAGCCAACCCACAGCACAGAAGTCAATGAAAAGGGGGGGTACCTGGCTCCTCAGCAGAGCTGTAGCACAATTGTTGCAGCCCCCAGGGCGTAATTGGAGCCAACAGAGCAGTATTAGTATATAGGAGGTGTGCTCCCTCCAGGCCCAGATCGTTTTTGCAGCCTGCCAGGCATAAGGTGTTGCTCATTGGGGACCTGCAGGGTGAATGCGCGCAAAAACGAAAGAAAACGGCAGTAGCGACGTGCGTAGCCCAAATCCTACCAAAATAGCCCAATTGGGCTACGCACGTCGAAACCTAAACAAACGAAAGGGAAAGGCTCCTGGCGCACTCGGCTGATGAGGGGAGCCTCCGCGCCCAAAGACAAAGAATTCAACTCACCGCCGAAGGCGGCGCGGTACCACAATGCCAGGAGGAAGGTGAGCACAGCGCTCGCAATGCCTATTGTCCCGCAGAGCGGGAAATTCAAAGATGCTTTACCCCCGGCGCCGGGACCACCAGCATGGGCGCGCACTTCCCTATGACAGCGGGAGTGCCGCGGCCGCCGGTGAACCGAGCGCGAGGCTCGCGTGCTGGCGGCAACCGAATGCCACAATTTCCAGGGCATACAAAGCCCAACAACCCCAGCGCGACAATACGCACAGTCCACAGCAAGCGGCGCGAGCCCAATAAACAAAATTTAGCACAATATTAAGATTAGTATGCATAAGCACAGATAGCACACTTAACTGTCTGCGTGAGCAGCAAAGAAAGAGGGCGATTTCCGGTCATGGTGGCTCTTATGGGGCATTGCAGGATGTGATGTATGCCATGTGCATCATGGGAAATGTAGTTTATTTACACAAAACAAAGTTTTCATTGGCTGCTGTGAGTGGCAATAAATAGAAAGAGAAGCATAATACAAAGCCTCCGGTCCTGTAATAGAATCCCAACCAAGAAGGCCTGCCCCTCCCGTGGTGGCCCCAAGGAAATGGAGGAGCAAGCCCTGTTCTTCCGCCCTGCCTACTCGCCGGGGCGGAGGAAGTGGTCAGTCCCACTGTGCGGAATGTGGGAGTCAGGAAATTGACTGAAGCACTCTGAATACTAAAGTATGATACGAGGCAAAATGTTGTCTTCGCAGTCTGACGCTATTTGCTAGTATGCTGAGGATCAGGCTCAGAATGTGCTCTCCGAATGTTGTCCCCAGGCCGCCAGAGGTCGGGTTCCCACATTGATTCTCGCTTTACTGCAAGCGCCTGCACTTTACTGTTTGGGCGAGTAGCCAGCTTATGCACACCTCTGCTGTCTCGCTGTACCTAAGATCACACTAATTGCACTGTTTTACTCAAATTCCTCGTTGGCTGTTAATTGTTACATGACTATGCTGTTTTAACTGATTTTATTGCAATTTGACTCTATTGCTGGTAACTCCATGATGGCAATTGCTTGGGGAAATTCTATTCCTTTTATGCTGTATGTATGTTTATCTGTTCTTTTATGGTTACCAGCCCAAATAAAGATTATGATGACGATGAATTGTAAGGTGCTTTCTCAGTGCTATGCTTAGCCCCTTCCTGCTCACCCTCGCCCCCTTACCGAGCCTCCAATGCTGTCCCTGCAAGGGGAGGGGGCTCTTTATCTGGAGACTGAGCTGTTTGAAGCACAAGCCAACGTCCTCTAAAAAATAGGGCCAAAAATGCACACTGACGGGGAAAGGCTAAAGGACACTGTGAGTGAGAGCAGTCTAGGGCTCTTGCTGCCCACTGGGGGGACATGAACTGGCAGCCCCTTCATATGACATCACTCCTCCCCAGGGGGGCGCACCCCACAGTTTGAAGACTACTGGTTCAGAGAGAATTAAATACAAAAGGATATTTTGTTGTGCACGACAAAGAGGCACCAATAGCAAGCAGGGCACACAATACAAAGTGGGCAGTGCCCAGGATACCACCTGGATTGCCAACGCCGCACCCACAGAGAAGTGCAACGTCAGTGAATATGTACGCAATCACATAACGTAGAGCTTGCGTGAGCACATCGGTCACACAGGTATGGTATATGAGCGGTAGAGGACTGGATTACAAGTAATCGGAGTAGAAATACGGGAAGCCGAGGGGCAGTTTGCGTAAGGCATCCCCGGACACACCGGTAGGGGCATATGGGCAAAAGAGGCCTCCAGAGTTGACGTGAGTGTAGGTGAACGCTAGCAGGAAACCCCAGAGGCTAGAAGTAAGGGGCGGGGGAGTTTAGGGCATTGTGATTCACCAAGAACTGGGTGTGATGGTAAATATGTCCCTTCCAGGGCCACCAGTGTTCATGGCCCTCAGTCACAAGGGCGGCGGGGCTTGGTATGTATGTGTGCATGTATGTATGTATGTACATGGCATTTCTATAGCACAAACCTAGTCAAAAAGCAGCAGAGCACTGTACATGTCAGCGGCAGGACCGGGACAGGGAGGTGGCAGATAAAGTTTGATGTCCCAACTCTGCCCCTCCACCATCACCACTCTGGAGGCCTTCACCTTCCCACGGCCCAGTAGGAGGGCTGGAAGGGGACACCAAGGCTCCTTGATAATCCTTAGGAGAAGCTAGCAGTATCAGCAGAGGAACCCCTCGGATTGTTCTTTTCTCAGCAGGTGTTTGTGTACCAGAGAATGTAATCTTAAGGATTACCACCGTCCTTAGGGGGGCGGGGTGGGGGGTCCTCAGTAGGCCATGCAAAAATTATTTGGCAAGTCCTGGCTCCCAGATGGGGCGTTTTTGGCAGGCTGCTACTGATTGTGTCACAGGCTACAATACCATCATCTGATTGGCTCCTGCCTGGTAACTGACAGCTGGGAGGCGTACACTATCTGCCAAAGTTCAATAGGGCACTTTGTCAATAAATTTCTATGTGTTCAAGTCTTGGGGCTCCCTCCAAATGTACGTAAGACCCAAGAGATTAGCAAGGTAATTAAAGTACCCCTCATTTGAAATAAAAGGTCTGATTGAACAAAGCAAATAAGCCGACCCTTCACCTCCTCTTCCATCCAAGCATCTATCCAAGCATCTATCCATTCATTCTTTCGCCCTTCTATGCACCCACTGATATCCACGGTTTCACCTTGTCAGTCTTACATCCATTTATTTTTTCATCCATCATTAAATCGTTCCCTATTCCATTAATCAATTAACTCTGCCATCCATCCATCCATCTATCTATCTATCTATCCATCCAACCATCCATCCATCCACTCTGCAATCCATCCACCCCTTTACTCTGCCATCCTTTCACCTGTGCATCCACCTATCCATCCATTCCTTTACTCTGCCATCCTTTCACCTGCCAATTCATTTAGACCATCCCTTTACTCTGCCAACCTTGTACCTGTCCGTCCACCCATTCATCCTTGCCTTTACTATGCCATCCTTTCAACTGTCCATCCACCTATCCATTCACTCACTCATGCAGCCATCCATCCTCCATCCATTTACTCTGCCATCCTTTCACCTGTCTATCACATATCCATTCACTCAATCTTTCACCTATTCATTCATCTACACACATTCATCCACCCACTCATTCATCCTATTCATCCTTCCATCCTTTCCTCCTTACTTTCTCCCTTCCCTCTATTTAATATTCCTTCCCCCATCCCTTTTCTATTTACCTATCTTTTGTTTTTCCTGCTCCTGCTTGCTCTTCTATTGACACTGTATTCCTTCACAGTGTTAATTATGAGATCTTGTCTGCCGAGCCCCCGCGGGGGCTGCCAAGGTGGCGGGTCCACGACGCCCCTCGTAAGGCCTGTAGGTAAACCTAGATCAGGGCCAATGAGACCCATATTTTGAGACCCTATCCAGAGGACAGCTTCAAGAAATGGTGCTCTTTTCAACTTGACATTTCCAGTAAGTCTGTGTGAAGGTAAAATTCCACCAAACTGGTCAGAACGTCATGTACAAAATATTTTTGTATTACTTTTTTTCTTACGTTTTTTGCATAGACAGTCTCCTGTAAGGATTACATACTGCTTTTTTCTCCTGCAAATCAAATGTTTGTAATGGCTTTCATCTGTTTTTGTTATTCTTCAAAGCTTGTTCAAGTTTGCAAAGTTGCCAGCTTCTCACATCCATGATTTTCAGGCACAAAAAGCCACTACTACGGGGGAGGTAGGTGTCCATGAACATTTATAAGGACCAATCCTAGCAGAGAGGCAATGCAGCATGGTAGAGCTCCATCCACCAGAGTCTCCGGCCTCTACAAGGTCCGCCCACTGCCAGCGTAGCAACACTAAAGGCCACACGCACTCCTGCAGCACGGACTGCACCCCGGAAGAGGAGACTCTGCTGGTCTGCCCTTATTTAATTCTTCTCTCTCTGACCACCTGCTCTGGATACATAGAATAACAAGGCACCAAGTACCACAAAGTCAGTTCCAGGAAAGAAACGTCTTAGAGGCGATCTTGAAAAGGCTGCTGAGTGCCTGAATATCGAAACTGCACACACTCAGCAACTGTTATGGTCCAAAACTCCCCCCAGGGGTTCAAGTACCTGCTCTGATGTCTTTCATCAAGCTGGTACATTTATAATTATCCTGCATGTCTGTTCGAGGAACCCACTTTTTAAGCTACATATGTTGACTATTTAGACATTACTGACAAATATAGAATGCACGTTTATTAATGTCATTATATTTTGCAATGTGATCATCAAGTCTGCTTGAATAAATTCACAGTATCTAATCTGAATTAAACCTTCTGTCTAAATAATTGTTGCTGAGATGTGAACAACGTTTCACAAAAACGGATAATTGCATTTCTCGCTGATTATTATTATCCAAAGGGCATCTCTTACAGAATGAAAATAAATAAAAGGGCATGGGCCACTTTCTACTAATTGTTTATTCTGAAAGATTCAAAAATGACCGGATAGTGTTATGTACGCAGGGAACAGAAGGGGGAGAGGGAGACAAGGGAGAGAGAGAAAGGGAGGAGAAAGGAAATTTGTGCCAGAAAACTGTGTTCATGCAGAATTGTATCACCTGCTTCTGCTGAAGGCTAACAGGAGGCCCACTCAGCCTTCACTTGGGCTTATCGGCCTGCCTTCAATGCAGACGGGAATAGCAGATGATGCTGTCACATTGAGCACTACTCTTGTTGTTAAAAACAGGAATACATGTGTGAACCATCTTTGAAACTCGAAATAGACTATTCTTTTTGTGCTGAGTTTAGTTTAGTAAGCCAAAGTTATGAAGCTGGGATTGATATAAAATGACACATTCAATATGTTGGAATATTTCTTGCTGTTCACACTTCTTGTAAATGTTGCAGCTACTATTCTACTTGATTTTATTATAGACCTAGTCATATTGTGTGCTCTAGGATAGGAAATCTTTAAAATATGTCCATTATTCCCTAGTGTTCTTGAGTATGCCTTTCTACTATGAAAGAGGGTTTGGGTTCCATCAATCATTCCTGTGATATTTCACAGTATTGATCGCTACCTGGAATCGCATCTCACTTAAGTATTGTTCAGTTGCTTGTGGGGGGGATGCAGTCCAACTGGCTTTCTGACTCGGATTGGCACATTGACATAGTCCTTAGTGACAGGGGGACGAAAAAAGCCTGATCCTAGGCCGTGTTCTGGAAGACCCAGAAAACATATCAATACTTTAGGGGACACTGTTTTTGAAAGAGAAAACAGAGTCAACCAAGCCCGCTGTTGGGGCGCCCATCTTAAATATGGGATCACTGGGGATAGAGTTACATATGATTTGGGTAATGCGCAGGCAAGAGTTGGTCCCATTAATCTGATTGAGGATGGGGTTGATGTGGAAACGCTCAGTGTCCCCAGACCAAGAAATCTGTGATCTTTCTGTCCCTGTGACTCTCTGTCCAAACAGTCTACTACACATGTTTTTTAAATTCCCATACATACGTTTTAATGCCTTTATCCATTTAATAACTTTATTAACTCTTTCTGTTTGCTTTGCGGTATCCTGTTTTTTGGGGCCTCCTAACAATTGTACAAAGCTTAGGGCTTTTGATAACAGTAGCTTTAGTATGAAGGTATCTATGTATATGGTATTTTTAGAGTAGAAACTCAGCCAAAAACGAGGAGAGTGCTATACGGGCTCAAAGGCACGCCTAAAGTCAACGAGTGACAGGAGAGGAAGATGAGTTGTGGACAGTTAATGCATTGTGATGTAGTGTTCTTTAAAGAAATGTGCCTTCAACTCTTTCCTAAATTAGAGTGGTGTTGGGGCGGTCCTGATGGATACGGGGATGTTGTTCCACATCCTTGATGTCCAGGGTGTATAGATGGAAAAGGGCTGTTGCCTGGTTTTTCCTTTTTAGGTCGAGCCTAGCGCAGCGCGCATGCGCTGCACTAGGAGAGGGCTTCTTGGAATCACTCCAGACTTTCATAAAACTTGTGCGTGTCCCACGGCCTCCAGCTTGCGGGAGCGAGCAGGGGCGCGCATGGTGCCATCTGTTCTGGATCATGTTTCCGGTCGCTTTCACTTTCGCGGCCACGTGGCCGCGCTTGTTATAAAAGACTTTTCCTGCCTGCCGTTACAGCCCGGCCAGCAGCAGCAAGTTTGTTTACTTTAAATGACCCTTCTCATTGATCATTAAACACAGCGCGGTCACGCGCAGCTGGAACCAGACAACTTGTTATTTTGTGATTATGAGTCATGATGACAAGCGCCCTGCCCGGCGGGGAACTGCGGCGCGAGGTGTTATGCATCTGCCTACGACCACCGTAGCATCTTATCTGAATAAATTCAATTCACTCATTCTTGAGCGGCGAGTGTAAAGTAAAGCGCCTCGAGGCTCTGGTTGTTAGTCCTGCTTGAAGGGGGATGGGCGAATAGCGCGTGCTCTTTGTGTTGCTCAGTAAGACCCTGACCTGCTGACAGTGTGCTTTGAAGAAGGTTTAGTGATTTGCTACATTTATATAGCGCCTTCTACCAGACGGTCTGCATGTATGTAAACCTCGGTTGGGGAGTGGTGAGCCTCCCAGGGTTTATCAGTTTCTTAATTCTACATGGAGATACATTCAAGGAAGGCGATGGCCAGCCACGTGCACCCACGTCATCTAGGTACCCGTTGCCTGTTATTGCAGTGAAATAAATGTGGTCCAATAATACATTTTTTGGAACAACGGTACTTACAACGCACGGCCGTCACACATTTATGACTACAGTGTCAAAGTCCATTTTATTACAACAGTACAGCAGAAATGACATGGGAAAAATAGTTTTCAGCCTCACATATTGCACATAGCAAGGACTATTACACAGGGAAACATCTCTCCAAAAGTCACATGGCCTCTTTATTGTGATTATACCGTTATGCACATTTAACCCATTGCACCCTGGTCTTGGTTTAATAGTTTAAAAGAATAAAAAATAAAACATATATTCATGAAAAATTCCATGGGATGAACCATATACGCAGATAGAGCAGACTAGAACGTGCTATTTGTCACCATTAGCAGCAACATGTTGACCTATATGATGCAGGAGGTATAGCGCTTCTAGGCACCCTGACTCCAACTTTAGCCATCCCCTTCATTCGCCAGCAATTAAGTAGCATCCTTGAGAAACCGCTGGAGATTTGTACTCTGATATTCAGAACCCCACACGATCACTTTATATCCCATATATATTTTACATTTTACTACGAATCCCCGAATATCTTTGCTTGTTCAATGAAGCTGAGCTAGAAACACAACAAGGGGCGTCTCCGTGACTAAGAGGTACATGGCCGCCCTATGCAAGGTGGGTGCGTGTTTTGGGTCATAGGGGAGGTGCGAAGGCATATGGCACGTAGCGTCTGCTTGCTGAGTGCGCCTTGTGGGGTCATGCACATGCTCCCCGTGACATCACTGTGGGGAGGGGGTGGTGGGGGTTGGTGGTGCAACGGGAAAGGGTCTCTGTAGGGCCCCTTCTTTCACTTGGATGTAATGAAAAGCAGGGTCATTAAATGATCTTTTACGATCAATGTACTTGTTGTGTGCTCTCGTCCGAGCTGTGTCACCGGCGTCCGCCCCTCCCCCACCCTCTAACCAAGCATTGGTCAGCTGCTCAGTCTGTTTGTTCTTTTAATGGGACAGACAAACGCCTTATATTGTTAATTTACACGGGCATATATAGCAGACGCAGTTCAGAACCCGGAACAAAACCGTGAAGAAAACCCAAGGCGGTGCCATGAGAAGGAAAACCACCGTACACTCTTTACTTCCCGCTCTGTGCGTGTCTGAACTTGAGATAATTGTATGGCACGTGGCGCGTGGACCAGAGGCCGACGTTCAAGGGGGCTGATATTTCCCACAGAGGTTAGTCACAAAATGGGTAACTTAAAAAAGCATACAATTTTCAACCTTCTCTAATGTAAAATAAACAATTGTTTGATAAAATGCAACCGTTTTCTCTTATGCGTGTGTGAACATGTGTTGTGAACATGTGTTCACAACCTGCATGAACACAGAGGACCTGCGGCAGCAGCAGTGTAAGCCTCCCTTATACATAAGAGACGTTTTAAGGCATGGGCAAAGTGGGCAAGAGCCTGGGGCCCCAACTTCCAAAGGGCCCCGTGAGAGAGTGAACTTTCTCTCCATTTGAACACTGTGGAATATTTTTCTCTATCCAAACCTCTCTCCCCCCACTTCCATCGATTTCTGACTCTGTCTCTCTCATCTATTTTTTGTGACCTTATTAATGTTCGACATATAAATTGGTATTGTTTGGTATCATATAGACTTAGATTAAAAGGAAATGGGCAATAAAATTAATATTTATTCCATAAAGAAGCCCCAAAATATGTCGTGCCCAGGGCCCCCAAAATCCTTAGGATGACACTGGGCAGGCGTTGCTAGTCTTCTTCATACATACGGCAGTCACAGCGTAGAAAACCCACAGGCGCTGCCCAGGCAGCAGCTTTGCTAGTCTCCCTCATACATACGGCAGGCACAGCGTAAAAAACACACAGGCGCTGCCCAGGCAGAGGTGGTGCGAGCCTCCCTCATACATAAGGCAGGCACAACGTAGAAAACTCACAGACACTGCTCAGGCAGCAGCATTGCTAGTCTCCCTCATACATACGGCAGGCACAGCGTAAAAAACACACAGGCGCTGCCCAGGCAGAGGTGGTGCGAGCCTCCCTCATACATAAGGCAGGCACAACGTAGAAAACACACAGGCGCTGCCCAGGCAGCAGCTTTGCTAGTCTCCCTCATACATACGGCAGTCACAGCGTAGAAAACCCACAGGCGCTGCCCAGGCAGCAGCTTTGCTAGTCTCCCTCATACATACGGCAGGCACAGCGTAAAAAACACACAGGCGCTGCCCAGGCAGAGGTGGTGCGAGCCTCCCTCATACATAAAGCAGGCACAATGCAGAAAACTCACAGGCGCTACCCAGGCAGTGGTAATGCGAGCCTCCCTCATACATAAGGCAGGCACAACATAGAAAGCGTAGAGGTGCTTCCAAGGCAGCGGTCGTACGAGCCTCCCTCATATATAAGGCAGATATAACATAGAATACACACAGGCGCTGCCCTGGCAGCATTGGCGCGATCCTCCCTCATACATAAGGCAGACACAACATAGAAAACGTACAGGCGCTTCCCTGTCACCTGAGGTGCGAGCCTCCCTCATAGCCCTGATTGCAACCTCGAGCGCCGGTGGTTCAGACCTACAGGGAAGTGGTGGGTTCAAACCAGAGGTCGAAGTATGCTGGATTGGAGGGATGCGAAGTGCCCCTACTTTTTAGGTCAAGCCTGGGCAGTGCATGGGCTGCTCTGCGGCATGCTGTATTGGAGTATGGCATAGAAGCCCCACCCACTGTCTGCCCATATTTGTCATTGGCTTGTTTCATTGCCCTTCGTAAATGCTGACTTCTGATTCGTTAATAGGCTTGCTAGTCCCTCCAAAGTACCACCTGGTCTTCATTTGTAATCTCCCATGAGGACTGGCCTTTTTACTTCGGTTGTTACACAGTACATCTTTTTTAGTCTGTAAGCTCTATTTTCTTTAATGAGTTTCTTCTACTGCAGGCACAACATGCTTTCCTGCAACATTCAGCGCGCCATGCGTGCTTTCACTTTCCGAGCAGCCTGGGACAATGGCGGCCGCTTCTTTGAATAGGTCTCGCATTCACAAGAGTTTGAGCTATTGGCAGACACAACATAGAAAATGTACAGGCGCTTCCCTGTCACCTGAGGTGCGAGCCTCCCTCATAGCCCTGATTGCAACCTCGAGCGCCGGTGGTTCAGACCTACAGGGAAGTGGTGGGTTCAAACCAGAGGTCGAAGTATGCTGGATCGGAGGGATGCGAAGTGCCCCTACTTTTTAGGTCAAGCCTGGGCAGTGCATGGGCTGCTCTGCGGCATGCTGTATTGGAGTATGGCATAGAAGCCCCGCCCACAGTCTGCCCATATTTGTCATTGGCTTGTGTCATTGCCCTTCGTAAATGCTGACTTCTGATTCGTTAATAGGCTTGCTAGTCCCTCCAAAGTACCACCTGGTCTTCATTTGTAATCTCCCATGAGGACTGGCCTTTTTACTTCGGTTGTTACACAGTACATCTTTTTTAGTCTGTAAGCACTATTTTCTTTAATGAGTTTCTTCTACTGCAGGCACAACATGCTTTCCTGCAACATTCAGCGCGCCATGCGTGCTTTCACTTTCCGAGCAGCCTGGGACAATGGCGGGCGCTTCTTTGAATAGGTCTCGCATTCACAAGAGTTTGAGCTATTGGCATTGTAAATGACAATCCGTTTTATTTATGTGTTAATTAGCAAAACAGGTAAATGAAAGGCATTGTCATTTACAATGCCAATAGCCTAAACTCTCACAAATGCGAGACCTATTGCATGGCAAATGCTTGTTTACACTTCCTATTATACAGTCAGATGGTGTCCTGGCTGTGGCTGTGCTAAGAACCACCAGAGATGGTGAGCTTGTCAGCAAGATAAGCAGGGGTGCTGGCTATGATGACTTTGTAAACAATGCTGATGGTACGAGCTTTTTTCGATTATCTTCGATTCAAATTTAATTGATACATGTATTTTTCTTTTAACATGCAAGATGTTTCATGGAAATTTCTCTTGACATTTTGTGATATCTTTTATTATGAAGAGTATGGAAATGTTTCTTTATCCAACATTGTGCTTTGTCTTAATGATGAAAACAAATTTATAATATTTTACATTATTGACTGAACTGACATATTTTGTGTTTTCTGATGTCTTTTGTTCAAATCATGATGATACTTATGCCTTTTTTCCAAAAATAAACAAAAATTCTTTGATTTAATATTTGTAGACCTGCAGCCCACCAATAGCATACTGCAATACATTAGCTATCAATCAATAAATCAATCAATCAATCAATCGGTAATCTTATAAAGTGTGACTACTCACCTGTGAGTAACTCAAGGCGCTGAATGGGGTGGGGGGGTCTGCAGTTCAGGCGAAGAGCCAGGTCTTGAGGTCCTTCCTGAATTGAGGCGGTGACGGTTATTGCCTGAGGTGCAGAGGCAGGTCTTGAGGTCCTTCCTGAATTGCGGCAGCGATGGTGATTGCCTGAGGTGCAGAGGCAGGGAGTTCCAGGTCTTTGCATCGAGGTAAGAGAAGAATCTTCCTCCAGCCGTGGTCTTGCGGATCCGTGGGATGGTGGCCAGGGCCAGTTGGGCGGAGTGGAGATGTCTGGTGGGAGTGAGAAGGAGATACGGTGGTTGAGGTATGCAGGTCCGGCGTTGTGGAGAGCTTTGTAGTCGTGCGTTTAGCTATTGCTATAATCACAGATAAAAGCAGGTATATTGTACTGTCATACTGGCGCAAATACAAACAACAACCTATATACTGCTGTTCAATCAATAACAGTTCAGCCACTTACAACATGTATACTGCAGTACAAACAATATCAGTATAAACACTAACAACATATTACAGTACAAATATTTAATATAGGTTCAACCACAAAAACATGTATACTGCAGTAGAATCAACAAAGCAGAAAAAAACATACATACTGCCATATAGTCCACATAGTAACAACCACAAACAGCAAAATGGATACCAATAAATATGGTTTTACCACAAATCCAATATAAGGCTGAATTACAATCAATTTTGGTTCAAACAAGAGAAGAACATTGTCGATGCAGTAAAATCAATATTTTTACAACCACAAATAACATCTATGCTGCAGTACAATCAATATTGGTACAACCACCTACAACATGTTTACAAGAGTTCTAACAATACTGGGACACAATCATAAGTCATGGTGCAGTAAAATGCAGTTTTGACACAATTACTAACACCAAACATCAATATTTCCTTAGAGGTGGTGCACGTGGGCGCACAGATAAGTGAGGGGGGGATTGCTAGAATTAATCGCAGCCTTTGGCAGCAAATGTCGACCACTTTCAGTCCGCAGACAAGGGCAGAACATGTGCAGATCAGCGGTGGATACTGTGAGAGGCCCAGCCCTGCCTGCACTGCTGACCTGCTCCCTCTGCAGCGACACTGAAGCACGGCCATCATCGGCTGGTGACTCTTGGCTGGTGGGGCTGGCTTAGAGTCAGTCAGTGGTGTCGGAACATTGTTTCATAGTGGGGGTGCTACCATCAATGTTACATCACTGAAGTCAAAGTGATTGTGAAAAATCCAAGCGTCACACAGAGAACAAGTGTAACAATTGAGCCACGCCCATTCAGCAGGTGAGTGGCAGGGTGTGGTGTGCAGCTGATGGTGCACTTTGGAGCAGACTGTCGCATATATATTACCAGAGCACCGCGTGTGGCCTCCATCATTTACAGACAGAGCTGATGGTGCACTTTGGAGCAGACTGTCCCACATATATGTTACCAGAGCACCGCGTGTGGCCTCCATCATTTACAGACAGAGCTGATGGTGCACTTTGGAGCAGACTGTCCCACATATGTTACCAGAGCACCGCGTGTGGCCTCCATCATTTACAGACAGAGCTGATGGTGCACTTTGGAGCAGACTGTCCCACATATATGTTACCAGAGCACCGCGTGTGGCCTCCATCATTTACAGACAGAGCTGATGGTGCACTTTGGAGCAGACTGTCCCACATATGTTACCAGAGCACCGCGTGTGGCCTCCATCATTTACAGACAGAGCTGATGGTGCACTTTGGAGCAGACTGTCGCATATATATTACCAGAGCACCGCGTGTGGCCTCCATCATTTACAGACAGAGCTGATGGTGCACTTTGGAGCAGACTGTCCCACATATGTTACCAGAGCACCGCGTGTGGCCTCCATCATTTACAGACAGAGCTGATGGTGCACTTTGGAGCAGACTGTCCCACATATATGTTACCAGAGCACCGCGTGTAGCCTCCATCATTTACAGACAGAGCTGATGGTGCACTTTGGAGCAGACTGTCCCACATATATGTTACCAGAGCACTGCGTGTGGCCTCCATCATTTACAGACAGAGCTGATGGTGCACTTTGGAGCAGACTGTCCCACATATGTTACCAGAGCACCGCGTGTGGCCTCCATCATTTACAGACAGAGCTGATGGTGCACTTTGGAGCAGACTGTCCCACATATATGTTACCAGAGCACCGCGTGTGGCCTCCATCATTTACAGACAGAGCTGATGGTGCACTTTGGAGCAGACTGTCCCACATATGTTACCAGAGCACCGCGTGTGGCCTCCATCATTTACAGACAGAGCTGATGGTGCACTTTGGAGCAGACTGTCCCACATATATGTTACCAGAGCACCGCGTGTGGCCTCCATCATTTACAGACAGAGCTGATGGTGCACTTTGGAGCAGACTGTCCCACATATGTTACCAGAGCACCGCGTGTGGCCTCCATCATTTACAGACAGAGCTGATGGTGCACTTTGGAGCAGACTGTCGCATATATATTACCAGAGCACCGCGTGTGGCCTCCATCATTTACAGACAGAGCTGATGGTGCACTTTGGAGCAGACTGTCCCACATATGTTACCAGAGCACCGCGTGTGGCCTCCATCATTTACAGACAGAGCTGATGGTGCACTTTGGAGCAGACTGTCCCACATATATGTTACCAGAGCACCGCGTGTGGCCTCCATCATTTACAGACAGAGCTGATGGTGCACTTTGGAGCAGACTGTCCCACATATATGTTACCAGAGTACCGCGTGTGGCCTCCATCATTTACAGACAGAGCTGATGGTGCACTTTGGAGCAGACTGTCCCACATATGTTACCAGAGCACCATGTGTGGCCTCCATCATTTACAGACAGCACAGCTTCCATTGAAAGGGCCACAACATTAGAACTGACAGCCACATATTCATCACTTGCACATCAGCAACTGAAGTGTCTTGATTTGTTTTGATCCCTTTAAAACCTCTGCTTGCCTCACACTTCAGAATTACAAACCATGTGCTTAATTGGCGCTTTCCTAATTGCCGTCATCATTTGAAACATCTGTACTGTTGATGAACAGGTATTTACATCTTGTTGTGTTTGACATCCTACAGTTCCTTACAGACCCCAGCTCCTGTGCTCCATGGATTCCCAGCTTTGAGATGAAACATTTATTGAGACTCACAATGACAAGGCAGAGGCCTAGCCTGGCAGGGTGGGCTGGACTGCTCCTGGTGAAGCAGGGCCTTGCCTGGCAGGGAGGGCTGGACCGCTCCTGGTGAAGCAGGACCTAGCCTGGCAGGGTGGGCTGGACCGCTCCTGGTGAAGCAGGGCCTAGCCTGGCAGGGTGGGCTGGACTGCTCCTGGTGAAGCAGGGCCTTGCCTGGCAGGGCGGGCTGGACCGCTCCTGGTGAAGCAGGACCTAGCCTGGCAGGGTGAGCTGGACCGCTCCTGGTGAAGCAAGGCCTTGCCTGGCAGGGTGGGCTGGACTGCTCCTGGTGAAGCAGGGCCTTGCCTGGCAGGGTGGGCTGGACCGCTCCTGGTGAAGCAGGGCCTAGCCTGGCCGGGTGGGCTGGACTGCTCCTGGTGAAGCAAGGCCTTGCCTGGCAGGGTGGGCTGGACTGCTCCTGGTGAAGCAGGGCCTTGCCTGGCAGGGTGGGCTGGACTGCTCCTGGTGAAGCAGGGCCTAGCCGGGCCGGGTGGGCTGGACTGCTCCTGGAGAAGGAAGGCCTTGCCTGGCAGTGTGGGCTGGACCGCTCCTGGAGAAGCAGTGCCTAGCCTGGCCGGGTGGGCTGGACTGCTCCTGGTGAAGCAGGGCCTAGCCTGGCAGGGTGCGCTGTACCGCTCCTGGAGAAGCAGGTCCTAGCCTGGCAGGGTGGGCTGGACTGCTCCTGGAGAAGCAGGGCCTAGCCTGGCAGGGCGGGCTGGACTGCTCATGGAGAAGCAAGGGCTAGCCTGGCCGGGTGGGCTGGACCGCTCCTGGTGAAGCAAGGCCTTGCCTGGCAGGGTGGGCTGGACTGCTCCTGGTGAAGCAGGACCTAGCCTGGCAGGGTGGGCTGGACTGCTCCTGGTGAAGCAGGGCCTAGCCTGGCAGGGTGGGCTGGACTGTTCCTGGTGAAGCAGGACCTAGCCTGGCAGGGTGGGCTGGACCGCTCCTGGTGAAGCAGGGCCTAGCCTGGCGGGCTGGACCGCTCCTGGTGAAGCAGGACCTAGCCTGGCAGGGTGAGCTGGACTGCTCCTGGTGAAGCAAGGCCTTGCCTGGCAGGGTGGGCTGGACTGCTCCTGGTGAAGCAGGGCCTTGCCTGGCAGGGTGGGCTGGACCGCTCCTGGTGAAGCAGGGCCTAGCCTGGCCGGGTGGGCTGGACTGCTCCTGGTGAAGCAAGGCCTTGCCTGGCAGGGTGGGCTGGACTGCTCCTGGTGAAGGAGGGCCTTGCCTGGCAGGGTGGGCTGGACTGCTCCTGGTGAAGCAGGGCCTAGCCTGGCCGGGTGGGCTGGACTGCTCCTGGAGAAGCAGGGCCTAGCCTGGCAGGGTGGGCTGGACTGCTCCTGGTGAAGCAGGGCCTAGCCTGGCAGGGTGCGCTGGACCGCTCCTGCAGAAGCAGGGCCTAGCCTGGCAGGGTGGGCTGGACCGCTCCTGGAGAAGGAAGGCCTTGCCTGGCAGGGTGGGCTGGACCGCTCCTGGAGAAGCAGTGCCTAACCTGGCCGGGTGGGCTGGACTGCTCCTGGTGAAGCAGGGCCTAGCCTGGCAGGGTGCGCTGGACCGCTCCTGGAGAAGCAGGGCCTAGCCTGGCAGGGTGGGCTGGACTGCTCCTGGAGAAGCAGGGCCTAGCCTAGCAGGGCGGGCTGGACTGCTCCTGGAGAAGCAAGGGCTAGCCTGGCCGGGTGGGCTGGACCGCTCCTGGTGAAGCAAGGCCTTGCCTGGCAGGGTGGGCTGGACTGCTCCTGGTGAAGCAGGACCTAGCCTGGCAGGGTGGGCTGGACTGCTCCTGGTGAAGCACGACCTAGCCTGGCAGGGTGGGCTGGACTGTTCCTGGTGAAGCAAGGACTAGCCTGGCAGGGTGGGCTGGACGGCTCCTGGTGAAGCAGGACCTAGCCTGGCAGGGTGGGCTGGACTGCTCCTGGTGAAGCAGGGCCTAGCCTGGCAGGGTGCGCTGGACTGCTCCTGGTGAAGCAGGGCCTAGCCTGGCAGGGCGGGCTGGACTGCTCCTGGAGAAGCAAGGGCTAGCCTGGCCGGGAGGGCTGGACCGCTCCTGGTGAAGCAAGGCCTTGCCTGGCAGGGTGGGCTGGACTGCTCCTGGTGAAGCAGGACCTAGCCTGGCAGGGTGGGCTGGACTGCTCCTGGTGAAGCAGGGCCTAGCCTGGCCGGGTGGGCTGGACTGTTCCTGGTGAAGCAAGGGCTAGCCTGGCAGGGTGGGCTGGACTGCTCCTGGTGAAGCAGGACCTAGCCTGGCAGGGTGGGATGGACTGCTCCTGGTGAAGCAGGGCCTAGCCTGGCAGGGTGGGCTGGACTGTTCCTGGTGAAGCAAGGGCTAGCCTGGCAGGGTGGGCTGGACTGCTCCTGGTGAAGCAGGACCTAGCCTGGCAGGGTGGGCTGGACTGCTCCTGGTGAAGCAAGGCCTAGCCTGGCAGGGTGGGCTGGACCGCTCCTGGTGAAGCAAGGCCTAGCCTGGCAGGGTGGGCTGGACTGCTCCTGGTGAAGCAGGGCCTAGCCTGGCAGGGTGGGCTGGACTGTTCCTGGTGAAGCAAGGGCTAGCCTGGCAGGGTGGGCTGGACTGCTCCTGGTGAAGCAGGGCCTTGCCTGGCAGGGTGTGCTGGACTGCTCCTGGTGAAGCAGGGCCTTGCCTGGCAGGGTGGGCTGGACCGCTCCTGGTGAACCAGGGCCTTGCCTGGCAGGGCGGGCTGGACTGCTCCTGGTGAAGCAGGGCCTAGCCTGGCCGGGTGGGCTGGACCGCTCCTGGTGAAGCAGGGCCGTGCCTGGCAGGGTGGGCTGGACTGCTCCTGGAGAAGCAGGGCCTTGCCTGGCAGGGTGCGCTGGACCGCTCCTGGAAAAGCAGTGCCTAGCCTGGCAGGGTGGGCTGGACCGCTCCTGGAGAAGCAGGGCCTTGACTGGCAGGGTGGGCTGGACTGCTCCTGGTGAAGGAAGGCCTTGCCTAGCAGGTGGGCTGGACCGCTCCTGGTGAAGCAGGGCCTTGCCTGGCAGGGTGGGCTGGACTGCTCCTGGTGAAGCAGGGCCTTGCCTGGCAGGGTGGGCTGGATCGCTCCTGGTGAAGCAGGGCCACGCCTGGCAGGGTGGGCTGGACTGCTCCTGGTGAAGCAGGAACTAGCCTGGCAGGGTGGGCTGGACTGCTCCTGGTGAAGCAGGGCCTAGCCTGGCAGGGTGGGCTGGACTGTTCCTGGTGAAGCAAGGGCTAGCCTGGCAGGGTGGGCTGGACTGCTCCTGGTGAAGCAGGACCTAGCCTGGCAGGGTGGGCTGAACTGCTCCTGGTGAAGCAAGGGCTAGCCTGGCAGGGTGGGCTGGACTGCTCCTGGTGAAGCAGGACCTAGCCTGGCAGGGTGGGCTGGACTGCTCCTGGTGAAGCAAGGCCTAGCCTGGCAGGGTGGGCTGGACCTCTCCTGGTGAAGCAAGGCCTAGCCTGGCAGGGTGGGCTGGACTGCTCCTGGTGAAGCAGGGCCTAGCCTGGTAGGGTGGGCTGGCTGTTCCTGGGGAAGCAAGGGCTAGCCTGGCAGGGTGGGCTGGACCGCTCCTGGTGAAGCAGGACCTAGCCTTGCAGGGTGGGCTGGACTGCTCCTGGTGAAGCAGGGCCTTGCCTGGCAGGGTGGGCCGGACTGCTCCTGGTGAAGCAGGGCCTTGCCTGGCAGGGTGGGCTGGACCGCTCCTGGTGAACCAGGGCCTTGCGTGGCAGGGCGGGCTGGACTGCTCCTGGTGAAGCAGGGCCTAGCCTGGCCGGGTGGGCTGGACCGCTCCTGGTGAAGCAGGGCCTTGCCTGGCAGGGTGGGCTGGACCGCTCCTGGAGAAGCAGGGCCTTGCCTGGCAGGGTGCGCTGGACCACTCCTGGAGAAGCAGTGCCTAGCCTGGCAGGGTGGGCTGGACCGCTCCTGGAGAAGCAGGGCCTTGCCTGGCAGGGTGGGCTGGACTGCTCCTGGTTAAGGAAGGCCTTGTTTGGTGGGCTGGACCGCTCCTGGTGAAGCAGGGCCTTGCCTGGCAGGGTGGGCTGGACTGCTCCTGGTGAAGCAGGGCCTTGCCTGGCAGGGTGGGCTGGACTGCTCCTGGTGAACCAGGGCCTTGCCTGGCAGGGCGGGCTGGACTGCTCCTGGTGAAGCAGGGCCTAGCCTGTCCGGGTGGGCTGGACCGCTCCTGGTGAAGCAGGGCCTTTCCTGGTAGGGTGGGCTGGACCGCTCCTGGAGAAGCAGGGCCTTGCCTGGCAGGGTGGGCTGGACCGCTCCTGGAGAAGCAGGGCCTTGCCTGGCAGGGTGGGCTGGACCGCTCCTGAGAAGCAGGGCCTAGCCTGGCAGGGTGGGCTGGACTGCTCCTGGTGAAGGAAGGCCTTGCCTGGCAGGGTGGGCTGGACCGCTCCTGGTGAAGCAGGGCCTAGCCTGGCAGGCTGGGCTGGACTGCTTCTGGTGAAGCAGGACCTAGCCTGGCAGGGTGGGCTGGACCGCTCCTGGTGAAGCAGGGCCTAGCCTGGGAGGGTGGGCTGGACTGCTCCTGGTGAAGCAGGGCCTTCCCTGGCAGGGTGGGCTGGACCGCTCCTGGTGAAGCAGGGCCTAGCCTGGCAGGGTGGGCTGGACCGCTCCTGGAGAAGCAGGGCCTAGCCTGGCAGGGTGGGCTGGACCGCTCCTGGTGAAGCAGGGCCTAGCCTGGCAGGGTGGGCTGGACCGCTCCTGGTGAAGCAGGGCTAGCCTGGCAGGGTGGGCTGGACTGCTCCTGGTGAAGCAAGGCCTAGCCTGGCAGGATGGGCTGGACCGCTCCTGGAGAAGCAGGGCCTTGCCTGGCAGGGTGGGCTGGACTGCTCCTGGTGAAGCAGGGCATTGCCTGGCAGGGTGGGCTGGACCGCTCCTGGTGAAGCAGGGCCTTGCCTGGCAGGGTGGGCTGGACTGCTCCTGGTGAAGCAAGGCCTAGCATGGCAGGGTGGGCTGGACCGCTCCTGGAGAAGCAGGGCCTAGCCTGGCAGGGTGGGCTGGACCGCTCCCGGAGAAGCAGGGCCTAGCCTGGCAGGGTGGGCTGGACCGCTCCTGGAGAAGCAGGGCATTGCCTGGCAGGGTGGGCTGGATTGCTCCTGGTGAAGCAGGGCATTGCCTGGCAGGGTGCGCTGGACCGCTCCTGGTGAAGCAGGGCCTTGCCTGGCAGGGTGGGCTGGATTGCTCCTGGTGAAGCAGGGCGTTGCCTGGCAGGGTGCGCTGGACCGCTCCTGGTGAAGCAGCGCCTAGCCTGGCAGGGTGGGCTGGACCGCTCCTGGTGAAGCAGGGCATTGCCTGGCAGGGTGGGCTGGATTGCTCCTGGTGAAGCAGGGCATTGCCTGGCAGGGTGGGCTGGATCGCTCCTGGTGAAGCAGAGCCACGCCTGGTTCGCATGAGGGCGGGTCCTTTTCTGAAACAACACAGCGGGAGATCCATGGTGCCCTGGAGTGTGGCAGGAATGTCTGCCAGCAGCTGCCGGAGCACTCCATTCGTCTCTCTTGTGTTTTCCACAATGTGATGCTCTAAATGTGGCCCCTTTGTCTGTGAGTGAACCTATTACTGACCTGATTCACAAAGCTTTATTTCTGTCAGTGAATATGGCCAGGGACATTTTAAGGATTTTGGGGGCCCTGGATCAAACGTATTTTGTGGGCCCCTGTTGGTAACAGTTTTGAATTTATGATCCAGTTTCAGCTCCGTCATGCAGCCTTTGACCAGGCCACTGATAGGCACACTTGTCCAAATTCTGAATGTGTTTACATCTAATATTCAGGGATAGTGACTTGTGTTTACAATATTGTAATACAGCAGCAGCTCACTAATATTAATGCAAATAATCTCTGTGACACCCTCCCATTTCTCATATGTGAGGTCCCCTTTTTGATCAACCCACAGTGCCGATGCTTTAAGACGTCTCTGATATCTGGCTCATGGAATCTGAATGGCGCTGCATCTTTCGATGGTGAACCCAGGGCAGGACAGATTTTCGACATAACATGACATCACATGATTCGGGTCACAATTGTCTTGAGACCCAAGCCTGGGTCACCGCCTGGGAAGGTGACGTGTGCGGGAAGATGGCGGCCTCCTCTCCGACATCCCTGCAGAGGACTCGAGAGCTGTCTGTTGGTGCGTGCAAGGCTTTTACCTCGACCTCCCAAGGGGGCACAGTCTCTGCTATACTCCTGGACGAGGTGCCCAAATCCCCAGCGAGGCCTCTAATGGTGACTGCAATTTGTCATTAGGCGCCAGGCATAATGAGGCCTCGAGCACTGACGCCATCCGTTAGCGCCTGGAAGAAGGGCCCTCTGGGGTGTGATGGAGAGACTTGTCCTGGTAGCGTTGTTAGGGGCCTGGTCCTCTTGGGGGCTCGTTTGTAGGTTTCCTCTGGCAAAGAGCTGGTGCTTGAGCGATGCAACATATTCTGGTCCAGTCCCATGGGGCAGGTTTACTCCATCCTTTTCTCACTTCCTCCCACCTGTTCTCAGGCCTCGACCCCTTTTTCTGATCGCAGGTGTAAAACATTCAAAAAGAAAAAAATATAGAAATAATTTGACCTAAATTGATTAATTGACATTTTTTAATGTAAATAACAATAGCTATTTAGTAGAAAATGTACTGAAAAAATAAGTAAAGCTGGCCTAAATTATATTTACCTATTCTTATGGCGCAAGTCACTGTTTGGAAATGTATTGGTTAACTCTGGCATGTAATAACCGCTAGTGATTCGAAAGCACCGAGAAACACCAGCGCAAATTACGCACTGTATGCGACTGAGTCGGACGCAATATTATTTGTAAATATTTACAATCCATGATATGTTTTAGTCAATCAGTGATCAGGAGGGCTTCTGTGAGACGTAAATCTAGGAGATGACTGTAATATGCCCCTTCCTGCTCGAGGATTATGCAAATGATGTAGTTGCTTTGTACAAGACTTTGAGTATATTCTCTTT
The DNA here is from genome assembly GCA_963921515.1 of Calotriton arnoldi. Classification (NCBI taxonomy): domain Eukaryota; kingdom Metazoa; phylum Chordata; class Amphibia; order Caudata; family Salamandridae; genus Calotriton; species Calotriton arnoldi. Next base: position 236,758 of record CAWUFW010010054.1, on the reverse strand, counting down.
GTTTGTCCACTACTCTTAACTTTAAATATCTTCTTTGGGTGCTATTAGAGAATAAATTAAGTACATATAAGTCAGTACATGTTTTTGTATTTTTACTGAGATTTTTGTCCAGATGTTTAAAACAGTTTATTTGTTTCATAAATATCTATTGAATATATTGATTTCCAAAATGTAAGGATGCTCTGGTGAATAATGTATGTTTTATATAGTTTTGTAGGCTTGTATGAAGGTTTTTTAAATCAAAACTTAATTAATTGATAAATTGAGTACAATTGTGATACAAACTATTTAGCTTAGACTTAGCTTTTCATTTTTTAAAAGCTGTTAATGCCTTGATCTCAAAATGGATTCTGTCAGTTGGTTTTACTACAAGAGTCACGTAAATTCTATTTCCCATCACACTCTCCCCTCCTTTCTCCTTTTTCAGCCCCCTCATATTTTAATTTTCCCTTTGGACAGGTAAGCCCAAGGTGGCCCCTCCTTCCACTTTTAAATCCAGTATTTTTCCCCATTTCCCATGCTTCTCCGTTGTTGCACGTTTTTGTGGGTGGCCTTCTTCCCTACACTCATTCCTCCGCCTGACTTGTTCCTCTCCCCACACTCCTCATGTCGCGTCTTCTATCCTCTGTTCTTCTGCTCATTCTTCCTATTTTATTCCTATTTTACATTCCACTCTTGTTTCTGATTTGGATTGTACTAGCAATAGAGAAGGTGCTATTCATTCCTTTACACTTTTTCATTCTAAAATTGCTCACGCTTTCCATTACTTTTTTAGTAATTGTAGGAAGTTTTTCTAAATACCTACTTATAATATTTTTTTAGTATGATAAAATTGTTATTGAACTGTTTTTATTTTGTTTTTTTTTCTAGCAAAACGTCTTTGTTAATTAACTTGTTTTTTCCTAAAAATTTGTTTTGCAGTTTCTTTGTTGTCATTGTCGGGGGCTCAGGTCGGAAGCGAGTGTGGAAATGTTCACAAAAGCATGCACACATGAGAAAGAACTGTTGTACACCATCACCATAGCGTCAGATCCCTCTCCTCTTCATACATAGAATCACTAGATTGTGTCAGGGGATGGGTTGGAGACTGTGGAAGACTGGGCAATGGCACATACAATTGCGCACACACACGCACAACTCTGTTGATCAGCTAGACTGCAGCACGATCATAATCAACCTCCAATCAGCATGCTTGGTGATATGTTGTCACATTAAGTCTGTTTGGAACTACAGCTGGTGGTTATTGGGGCCTTCGTAACAGTGGTTATCAAACTCACCCAGCGCGTAAAAAGAAAATATAGACTGAGTAGAGCGCACATTGGTCTTCAATTTGTTGTTCTTTCCAGGTTTCCATTAGGACGCCATAGGGCCACTGTCTTTTCATATGGTTCTTTCGGCAACTGCCACTATTTATATGCTGCAAGATTCATCAGGAAACCGTGATTGGAAGGGGCATTTTATGCAGCCCATGTCCCCAAAGACCTTTGATCATTGAGGCTGCTTCTGGACGCAAGCATTGGTCCAGCCTGCCCCTCCCCCCTCTAAACCTGGTACCACCCAGGATGCTGAATATTCAGATTCAATTGTCCTGTCAACATGTTGGGCAAGCAATCTTACATTTCAGATGAGGGGCAGCTGGTTGTTAGCACGTTTACCCTCCATGCAAGAGATCCCAAGTCAGGTGGAAGTAGATTTTGGAGGCAGCTCAGCACACCTCCGAGGTGTTTTCAGGTTTCAAGTTTTCTGATCATCCTGATGGCCGCGTAAAGGCATCCCAAATTTCTGGCACATTGCCTGTGTCTATGTCCTCCAGCTGCACCACCAGCAGAGATACTTAAAGGTATGGCCAGGGTTAATTGTGGTGCTTATGAATGCTCTCATGATCACCTGTACGGCCCCATGATGTAAAGCTGATGTGGTACCCACAAGGTGTTTGGCATCTGGTAAAAGTCTTAACATGGGGCAGGCACACTAGGGGCAGTGCAGCACATTCACCTCAGCACCAGCTAGGCATGTTTTCGAATGCAGGTATTAGTCCCGCCCCTCCAACCTCATTATCACCCAGGCTCCGAATAATGGAATATAATTGTACTTTCAACAGGCCTGGGCAAACAATTTGTAATGCTGTTAGTCGCAGCTTCAGCCGGCTGATTCATTGAGAGTTTCAGAGGCTGAGTGGTTGTTACCTCCCTGCGAAATGCTCCCAGTTCCGGACCAGAGGGAAGCAGATTTTGAAGCAGGTCAGCAGACCTTGAAGGTGTCTCTGCGGGTCTGATGTGTCTTTCTGGTCGAGTGGAGGCATTCTAATTTGGCACACTGCCAAACAAATGAAGGTACTTACTGGCAGTTGCACAAAAGACAAACATCCACTGAAACTGGATTTCAAACATTATTAATTTGTTCACCATAGTTTTATCAATAAAACTGTCTGTGCAAATGTATTGGGCATTTCAACAAGTGCCTGTGACAGGTTGGTTCAGTACAGCTAAAATTCACCCGCCTTATCCCCATTGTAGCTAGGCGTGTTGCGTAAGTTTGTCATTCTAAAAAGTGTGTTGTGGTTCCAAAGTTTTGGGGAACACTGGGTTAGAGCACAAATGCTGACAAATAATTAGAAAGCATTTGGCATTTTCATAATTTAAGAAAGTACATATTGTTCTCCTTCTGTTCTTACCATCCCAAAAGATTTTCCATCCCCTTGTCTGCATTCTGGTATACATTAGCAGAAGTTTGGCTTTGGGCTACTTACGCTAGGGTGGAGACATCAGCATGGCGACACAGCATCTAAAGATCACAGTCAGACGGTGATGGGTTTGCAGGCCATAAGGACATGAAATGAAACAGAATACTAGGGATCCAGGCCCCCCCGATGGCATTATGTTGGCAGGGTGGTGAGATTCACAATGCTATAGGGGTTACATTCGCCCATATAGGGGCAGAAGGGTACACTGGCAGGAAACTGTGTAAATAGAGTGGGTTTTAAATAGGTTTTCCTTTTGGCCATTTCTGTAGAAGATGTGCTCTCTGTAAATATGAGAGTATGGGTAACGGGATCCTGCATTTAAGCTAAAAAAAAAACAAAAAACCCACAGCCGTTCAGCCAGGTGGGTTACATTAGTTTGTCAATACAAAAGTGTTCTACGACTCCAAGAGTTTGAGAAATATGGGCTTGGAGCGCTAATGCTGACAATTACTAAAGTACATTTTGCATTCATATTTCGGAAGGTGCAGTTAAACCTGTACATATGTTTTACTCCATGTCCCCTGTGAGAAGTTGGCCTGGTATATGCTGTCCACTAATTAAAGTGGGCACCTTGCACCAGTCCAAACGACCCTTATTGATGATTAGGTTAAAGACAACCTTTATAGAAAGCTATCCTAGTGGTAGCTGTGGAGAGCAGCCTTCAGGCTAAGTCTTGAAGGAATGTAAAGCAGCTTGTTCTACCAGTATATAACCTCTTGAATGACCAAATGAAAGGAGAACCACACAAGGTATATATAAAATATATGTATTTATTACTAAACACTCTCTACTAACCTCTTTATGAGATTAGAGAACAAGGCACACAATATTACAGTACTAGAACGACAGTAAATAGCACAATACACAGTGGGCTCCAGGGGGAGATCAAACCATATATTAAGAAAGTGGTATAACAACCACGACTTGACTAGACACAGTGCCTAGAGCACGTAGAATCGCTGGGACCCCAAGGAACCACCCAAGGTAGTGACACAGGGGACCCACGGAGGACGGGTGCAGTGTGGGAACACAGACACGAGCTCCGTACAACTCTATGGGAAAGTCGCGGTTGGAAATTTAGAGTTTAAGGACACTTCGGAGAGGACTTTAAGCAAACCCAGTTAAACTTAGAAGGTTCTAAGGCCAGCACCCTTGAGAGTACCAAGGTACCCGTGTTACCTAGCCCAGGGAAGCCGGGTGCATAGGGGTCAAGTGGTGTCGGAAACCCTCGTCGTTTTCAATGGCGGGACGCGAAGAAGTGCTGCTGCCGTGGAGAAGAAAAGTGTCCGGTGTGACCCAAGCCTTGATCGGAGATGAGAAGAACCTGAAAGCAGAGGGGACAAAGTCTGGGTCACTTCACGTGACGCGGAGCAATCGAATGCCCACTGATGTCGGGTGCTTCAGGTGCGAAGAGGTGAAGCTTGACTCTGCAGCCACGGGGACCAGGAGACGTCGACGATGACCAGGATTCGCAAGCGAGTTGTCCCACAAAGGATGTCGAGTGCTGAGGGGTCAGTTTCCGGATTGGAGACCAACAAGCCTTGGCAACTGCAACCCACGCGGTCAGAGTAATGATGCTTCTGTGAGGACCAGCAAGGTCCTGGGGACTCCCCAAGCAATGGAGAGTCAGGGCACATCTGGAGCAACCAGGGAAGCCCACTGAAAGTTAAAGTTGCCTTCTCAGGGACCCACAGGTCAACAGACCAGGGATCGCGAAGGGACCTCAAGAGGAATCACACAATACCAGCCCACGGAACACTCGTGGAGTGTAGGCCAGTAATCTTCGGTGGAAACACTGCTCGGGGCTTGGACTACAAGTAGCCCAAAGCACAGCCTCAGGGATTGCCTAAAAGCATATGCTGCTGCAAATGTGCACGGTGTCCAGGGGTTCGGGTTGCACGGTCCCCACGAGGGCTGCGGGTCTCAGGTTTGCTGAGAGCACTAGTCGGCCTCTGGGAAGCTTGGAAACCCACCTCCTGTGTTGCAAAATCTTCGGAGTCCGTCGGGAGCTGCGTAGATGCAAACCGGTCAGATGCATTGAGGTGCCTGCCTTGCAGGGGAGTAACTCCTTTACTCCAAGGGAGATTCTTCAGTCGTCCAGCAAAGCGTAGATCGTCGAAGCTTACTTGGCTTCTTTAGCAGAGTTTAGTCCAGGTAAAATCTAAAGTCCTGTAGCCAGGGGTTCCTACTTTATACCCAAGGAAGGGGTGGGACAAACTCTGGGGACCCACCTATGGGAGGGTCAGGACAGAGGGGTGGCTACACCCATGTCCTTTGTCCAGTTTCGCGCCAGAGCAGGGGCTGATAGCCCCTGCAACCGGTTTGAGCTGGACTATGCACAGGGACACCAAATGTGCCCCCAGTGCAGACATCAAAGCACTCTGAGAGTGCACCCACACAGCCCCAATACACTAAAGCCTGTCTGGGAGGTGGTCACACCTCCCTGTGACAGGAAACCTATTGTCCAGCGTCCCCTGCTGGAGTTTCGTCCAGCAGCAGGAGGGCAGACTCGTGTCTGTGGCTGGCAGCATCCATTTTGTGATGCCAGGGTTCTGTGAAGCTGGTACCGGGTGTACCAGTGTTGTCATATTTCTCCCTCTAGGAGGGAGGAATCATACCTCCCACACCAGTTACTGGTGTGGAGGTATGATTCCAAGGTGTTTGACACCAAACACGACATAATTCCTTGCAGCCGTTTTACAGTTAGCATTTACCGCGAGGTCATAATGCACTTAAGAGTATATGGTTGGCTGCATCACAGACAACACCGGAATAGTGGTTCCGAAGGCTGCAGAGGCGCTCTGCTCATGCAGGGGCACTCTCTCACATAAAACCCAGCACCCTGCCTTCAGGATTGATAAGGCCTGCCATAGGGGTGACTGATAGGCTTATATGTGCAGTGATTAGGATAGATATAGTGAACCTATATCTAAGAAAGGGGTGCATGCACCACCTTACACAGGCTGCAGTAGCAGACCTGTGGTGTCATTTTGGATGGCCTCTCAGGGGTGGCATAATACATGCTGCAGCCCCTGGGAGGCCTCTGGGGTACCTATGCCCTGGGTACATAGTATACCATATACTAGGGACTCATAAGGGTACCCCAGAATCCAATCTGGAGTTTACCTAAAGTACATACAATCAATTTAAAGGGACAAGCAGATAGGCTGGGGTCCTGAATAGCAGGATCCCAGCCAGACTAAGTCGAAAACCAGCAAAACACCAGAAAAAAAGTGGGGGCGACCATGCAGTCAGATTCCACCTTCCTACATAACCCCCCCCCCCCAAACGGAAGGAGATAAGGCTAACCTTGCCCAGTTGAGCCTTTATTGACTAAGTGGCCATATAAGGAAGAACCTGCACTAGCATGGTTACCCCCTGTCTTATGGTCCACTAAGCAATCCCTAACCCCAAGGGTATTGGATGATCTCCACCATTTGGAATTACTACCTGTAGTGTGTTTTGGCAAAGTAAAAGGCTGGTGGGGTATCTGAGTGGAGAAGTGAGACCCTAATAAAGTTGGTCTCAGCTTCCTCAGATCACTGGTCACCAAGGAGGCCTTTCTTTCCATGACTGAGTTGTATCTGGCCCTAAGGGTCAACCTCTGGCAGCCTACAGCTGGGGGTTGGGTCCCTTTGGTTGGAACAATGGAGGGACATGGTAGGTTTGGACCCACTTGGTCCCAGGTTTGCCTTTGCCCAACAGAGTCCACCTGGGGGAGGTCCCTACACAATGGTAAGAGGGATCCCTCAGTGTGCTGAGGAATTTTCACCTGGCTAGGGCTACTAGACTGAGTGCCCCTAATCTGTTGATGGGGGGTTCCTCTAGGCAGTGGGCCCTGTGGGGTCCACTGACCTCCCTGACCTCTGCAGCCCTTGGCTGACAGAGGGAGGGTAGAGAGGGGCAGGTTACCTGCTCCAGACTGGGTACCACCTTGGAAGGGTCCCCTGCCCTCAGGGGGGTGGCCAGGCCAGGCCTGACTACCTCTGGGGCAGTTCCTTCACAAGGGGTAGGATCAGTTCCCTGAGGAAGCTGACCCTTACCTATAGTCTGGGGGGAAGAATACTTTTCTTCATTCCCTTTGCTCTCTGGTGGAGAAGAGTGGGCCATTCTTTCAGGCTCCACTTCTCCAAGATTTCCCTGGGGTTGGGATGTGGCCCTCACAGCCCCACTAACTCTCTCAGGGAGGCCCAACATTCCTAAATGGGCCTGGTATTCAACTTCAGCCCAGGCTGAAATCTCCAGATCATTGCCCATCAGGCAATCTACAGGCAAGTTTGGGGACACTGCCACTCTCTTTGGGCCAGTGACCCCTCCCCAGCTGAGATTGACTATGGCCATGAGGTGATCTGTTCTGATACCATCAATGTTGGTCACCTGGTACTTAAACTCAGGTAAAAGCTGGTGAGGGGGGACTAGTTTCCCTGTCACCATGGTGACACTAGCCCCTGTGTCCCTGAATGCCACAGCTTTCTGACCATTTATTAAGGGCTCCTGTCTGTACTTGGCCAAAGTTTTGGGACTCATAGTAAAAATGGCAAATCCCATGCCACCATCACAGACTAAGGAGGCCTGTGAGGAGGACCTTGATAAGCTGGGGTCCCCCTCAGTTCCCCATGAGAATGCACCTACCTTTTTGGGTGCATTACTACCACCTGGGGGATTACTACTTGTAGTACCAGGAGGAGTGGTAGTATTACTTGGAGGAACATTTTCTTTATTGCTGACCTTAGGGCAAATGGGGTAATTTTTCCAGTGGTCAGGCTTCTTGCAGACATGGTAATAGGGTTTCTTTTCAGGGGAGGAAGGAGTTTGGGACCCACCCCCAGAAGAGGACTTTTGGAGCCCTGTAGGGGACTTGTCTTTTGATTTATCCCCACCTTTCTCTTGGGTCTTGGAAGAATCTTTCTTCTGGTCACCACCCTGATTGTTTGACTTTACCCTGGTTCTGACCCATTTGTCTGCCTTCTTTCCCAATTCTTGGGGAGAGGTCAGATCAGAGTCCACCAGGTACTGGTGTAAAAGTTGTTTTTGACAATTATTAAGGATCTGCTCCCTCATAATCAAATTGTACAATCCTAAAAAGTCATGCACCTTGCTGCCATGTAACCAGCCTTCCAGAGCCTTAGTAGCACAATCTACAAAGTCAACCCAGTCTTGAGTCTGTGCCTTTTGGGTATCCCTGAACTTTAACCTGTATTGTTCAGTGGTTAGGCCAAACCCATCAATCAGAGCACTCTTCAAGACTTTATAATTATCTGCATCCTCCTCTCTAACAGTGAGGAGTTTGTCTCTACGTTTGTCGGCAAAGGAGAGCCACAAGATTGCTGCCTACTGCTCCCGAGGGACCCTCTGTACCTTACAGGCCCTCTCAAGTGCAGTTATCCATTTGTGGATGTCATCCCCACTCTGATAGGGAGGGACAATCTTGCTCAGGTTCCTATGGTCATGAGTATGTTCTCTATTCCTAGGGACACTGTTGCTGCCACCATGGGGCTCTAGCCCCAACTTCTGAGAAGCTCTCTGAAGCTCCAAGGATTCCCTATCTAAGGCCAATTGCTCTCTCTTGATCCTGAGCTTAGCTCTCTCAAACTCAAGCAGTTGGCACTTCTTCTCATACGAGGACTCCCTTTTATGAGAAGAAGTCCTATGAGAAACAGAGCTCCCTTCAGATGTACCAGAATGATTTGACTCCAGAGAAGGAGATCTGGATCTTCTTAGTAAACTGTTAACCCTTCCAGGTGGGGTAAAGAGAGGCCCATTGGGGCCTCCTTCCTCACCTTCAGGAAGGATTGGCTGTTCCAGGTTAGAATCATTTTGATCCTCCTGGCCAGCATCAGAGTCCAGGTCATTGAGGTTTTCACCCCCTGGCCTTTCCTCTTCTGCTGTCACACCCCCTTTGCCTGCCTAATCAGACCCTGGGGTCTTTCTGAGGTCATCAAAAAGCAAAGTCACTATGAGTCTTTGGGTGTTTGGGTTTTTCCCTGTCTTCAGTTTCCTTGATGTACACATGTTTCTCAATTCTTGGAATGTGAGATGGTCGTACTTAGTTGGCAAGGAGTCACTGACTTCAGGCCTTGAAGACATGCTAGTGTGGTGTGGTGTATGCACCTACCTACTCTAGTGGGAACTGAGACTCTCTTGAGTTGGAGAAAGGGTGTGCTAGACCCTTGACTTACCCAACTCTAAGTTCAGTAGAACTTACCTTATTCTAGACTTGATTTATATGTACCTAAGTACCTTTAGTGGTTTTCAGTTAGTCACTCACTGAGATTATCTGGTAAAACAATAGCAAGCTTGAATCCCAACCGCTGCACACCAATGTGAATAGTTGGCCTGGTATATGCTGTCCACTAATTAAAGTGGGCACCTTGCACCAGTCCAAACGACCCTTACTGATGATTAGGTTAAAGACAACCTTTATTGAAAGCTATCCTAGTGGTAGCTATAGAGAGCAGCCTTCAGGCTAAGTCTCGAAGGAATGTAAAGCAGCTTGTTTTACCAGTATATAACCTCTTGAATGACCAAATGAAAGGAGAACCACACAAGGTATATATAAAATATATGTATTTATTACTAAATACTCTCTACTAACCTCTTTATGAGATTAGAGAACAAGGCACACAATATTACAGTACTAGAACGACAGTAAATAGCACAATACACAGTGGGCTCCAGGGGGAGATCAAACCATATATTAAGAAAGTGGTATAACAACCACGACTTGACTAGACACAGTGCCTAGAGCACGTAGAATCGCTGGGACCCCAAGGAACCACCCAAGGTAGTGACAGAGGGGACCCACGGAGGACGGGTGCAGTGTGTGAACACAGACACGAGCTCCGTACAACTCTATGGGAAAGTCGCGGTTGGAAATTTAGAGTTTAAGGACACTTCGGAGAGGACTTCAAGCAAACCCAGTTAAACTTAGAAGGTTCTAAGGCCAGCACCCTTGTGAGTACCGAGGTACCCGTGTTACCTAGCCCAGGAAGCCGGGTGCATAGGGGTCAAGTGGTGTCGGAAACCCTCGTCGTTTTCAATGGCGTGATGCGAAGAAGTGCTGCTGCCGTGGAGAAGAAAAGTGTCCGGTGTGACCCAAGCCTGGATCGGAGATGAGAAGAACCTGAAAGCAGAGGGGACAAAGTCTGGGTCACTTCACGTGACCAGGAGCGGAGCAATCGAATGCCCACTGATGTCGGGTGCTTCAGGTGCGAAGAGGTGAAGTTTGACTCTGCAGCCACGGGGACCAGGAGACGTCAACGATGACCAGGATCCGCAGGCGAGCCGGCCCCACAAAGGATGTTGAGTGCTGAGGGTTCAGTTTCCGGATTGGAGACCAACAAGCCTTGGCAACTGCAACCCACGCGGTCAGAGTAATGATGCTTCTGTGAGGACCAGCAAGGTCCTGGGGACTCCCCAAGCAATGGAGAGTCAGGGCACGTCTGGAGCGACCAGGGAAGCCCACTGAAAGTTAAAGTTGCCTTCTAAGGGACCCACAGGTCAACGGACCAGGGATCGCAAAGGGACCTCAAGAGGAATCACACAATACCAGCCCACGGAACACTCGTGGAGTGTAGGCCAGTAATCTTCGGTGGAAACACTGCTCGGGGCTTGGACTACAAGTAGCCCAAAGCACAGCCTCAGGGATCGCCTAGAAGCATATGCTGCTGCAAATGTGCACGGTGCCCAGGGGTTCGGGTTGCACGGTCCCCACGAGGGCTGCGGGTCTCAGGTTTGCTGAGAGCACTAGTCGGCCTCGGGGAAGCTTGGAAACCCACCTCCTGTGTTGCAAAATCTTCGGAGTCCGTCGGGAGCTGCGTAGATGCAAACCTGTCAGATGCGTTGAGGTGTCTGCCTTGCAGGGGAGTAACTCCTTTACACCAAGGGAGATTCTTCAGTCGTCCAGCAAAGCGTAGATCATCGAAGGTTACTTGGTTTCTTTAGCAGAGTTTAGTCCAGGTAAAATCTAAAGTCCTGTAGCTAGGGGTTCCTACTTTATACCCAAGGAAGGGGTGGGACAAACTCTTGGGACCCACCTATAGGAGGGTTAGGACAGAGGGGTGGCTACACCCATGTCCTTTGTCCAGTTTCGCGCCAGAGCAGGGGCTGATAGCCCCTGCAACCGATTTGAGCTGGACTATGCACAGGGACACCAAATGTGCCCCCAGTGCAGACATCAAAGCACTCTGAGAGTGCACCCACCCAGCCCCAATACACTAAAGCCTGTCTGGGAGGTGGTCACACCTCCCTGTGACAGGAAACCTATTGTCCAGCCTCCCCTGCCGGAGTTTCGTCCAGCAGCAGGAGGGCAGACTCGTGTCTGTGGCTGCCAGCATCCATTTTGTGATGCCAGGTGTTGGAAACGGGGTAGCGTGGTGCAGAGCGGGCAGGCCAAACTCCGGAGGAAATGTGTAAAGCATCCGCGCAGCACACACAGGCGACACACCAGGCACACTACAAAAAGGAGACTACACCAGTTGGAGTAAGAAAAATAGCATCTGTATTGGGCAACAGCCTAGCAGATGGTAAACCACATTGGTAACACGGCGCCAACCGGCACCCGGTATACATAAAACAGTGGGGACTATGTACAGGGCAGCGCCAATCGGGCCGCTGCCAGCATTAACAAAAGCATGGGATGAATCAGGTTCAATTCAGGTAGGTACATTCAATTTGGTGAAAGTCATAATGCAGGTAAATCATACAGCAGTTGTGCTTAGGCCCCTATTCAATTTAGTAAAGGCCTTACAAGCCTGGCATAACCCCTCGCTGCAGATTAGCCTGCGCGCCACTTCACACAGGGGAGCCCGACTCCCGGGCCCCTGGCAAGACAATGTCCCTCAACGAACGTTGCAGCTGCCCACTGTGATCCGGGGCAGCTGTAAAGACAGTGCAACACAGGGGGAAGGCGGGCACCGGCAATGTGCCCCGTAGCCCCCTCCCTGCTGCTACAGGTTCCTTCAAGGCAGCTGCCCACTGGCAGGCGGGGCAGCTGTGCCGGACGTTCACACGGGCCCTCCTGGCACCCGCAATTCTCTACGAGCCCCCCCTCCGGGGCTCGGGGTGTAAAGTTATGCCCCAACACGTTGCACGTGGGAGCCCCTCTTCTGGGACTCTGGAAGGGGAAGTAGGCCCAGTTGTTGCAGCGACTCGCTACTGCGGCGGTGATCCTGGGCGACTCTTCGTGCGGGCACAATACGGGGTGGGCTCCCGTTGGTTTCACAAGCACCACGTTGCGGCGCACACGCGGGTGGGCACCCGCTTCCAGGCAAAGCTCCGGGGGATCCCCCACTCCGGGATCTCCTCGGGACACGTGGCAGCACAGCGCTGCGGTTACGGCGGCGACAGGGACTCACAGCGCTTCCTCCCTCATGGCGCTGGACCTCCGCACAGCGCTTCTTCAGGCACGCAGCGCTTCGGTCCCCCACAGCGCTTTGCAGATGGTGTCTTCAGGGGGGTTACAGCGCTCTCCAGGCTCCAGGGCACAGCGCTAGGGTGCAGGCATCAGCCCTCCCCTTCATGCAGGCAGGCACAGGCAGCGCTCCCACCTCCAGGGTCCCACAGGATAAGTAGAGCTCTGGCAGTCCAACGCTGCAGGCACCCTCTCCCTTCTCTGGCACCGCAGATATAGCGCTCACCAGGCGCTAGAGGCCAAGAGACATGTAGTGCAGGGCGAGATCAGTGGCTAGTAGGGCGGCTCACCAGTCCCGAAGCAGCAGCTCCTCAGAACGGTCATCCTCCGGTAGGGTGGCAATCCTGCCAGCACAGCAGCCTCCACTCCGGCAATGTCTCTTTATTGGCCCTGGGGACAACAGGGGGGTGTAGGTGGGTACAGGGGCCAGCACACAGGCCCAATGTGGCGGTCTCCCCTGGCAGAGTTCCCCTTCTCTGTCTCCTCACTGACTCTGACCCTGGACTGCCTCAGTCTCCTCACATGGCAGCTTAGAAAGTTCTCCCCGGAACCGGTTCTAACTGGTTCAGGGGGAGGAGTAGAGCACCCTCGGTGCGACGCTTCCCTCCAAAAGCAGGGGGCGCTGGGGGACAAACCACTAGGCTGCCAACCCACCTCAGTCAGGCGTCACATGGGCAGGCAGGCATGGCGTCCATTTTAACAGTGACATTTTTCCACAGTGCTTTTCTAAAATGGCGGCGCTAACAGTGTGTACCATATTACACAGCATTTGTTATGTTCTGTTCAGACACACCATATTTTATTGTTACACAAGCGAAAAAATTCAGGGCAAAAGGGCCAAGTCCAACACCAGGTTTTTGTGAAGCTGGTACCGGGTGTACCGGTGTTGTCATATTTCTCCCTCTAGGAGGAAGGAATCTACCTCCCACACCAGTTACTGGTGTGGAGGTATGATTCCAAGGTGTTTGACACCAAACACGACATAATTCCTTGCAGCCGTTTTACGGTTAGCATTTACCGCGAGGTCATAATGCACTTAAGAGTATATGGTTGACTGCATCACAGACAACCCCGGAATAGTGGTTCCGAAGGCTGCAGAGGGGCTCTGCTCATGCAGGGGCACCCTCTCACATAAAACCCAGCACCCTGCCTTCAGGATTGATAAGGCCTGCCATAGGGGTGAGTGATAGGCTTATATGTGCAGTGATTAGGATAGATATAGTGAACCTATATCTAAGTAAGGGGTGCATGCACCACCTTACACAGGCTGCAGTAGCAGACCTGTTGTGTCATTTTGGATGGCCTCTCAGGGGTGGCATAATACATGCTGCAGCCCCTGGGAGGCCTCTGGGGTACCTATGCCCTGGGTACATAGTATACCATATACTAGGGACTCATAAAGGTACCCCAGATTCCAATCTGGAGTGTACCTAAAGTACATGCAATCAATTTAAAGGGGAAAGCAGATAGGCTGGGGTCCTGAATAGCAGGATCCCAGCCAGACTAAGTCGAAAACCAGCAAAACACCAGAAAAAAAGTGGGGGCGACCATGCAGTCAGATTCCACCTTCCTACATCCCCACCATTCAAAAGCATTGGCATCTTTTTCAGCACTCTGGTATACCTTTAGCAAAAGTCTGGCTATGGGCCACATACGCTGGGGTGGGGACACCAGCACGGCGACACAGCGTCTGAAGATCGCAGTCAGACTGATGGGTTTTGCAGGCAATAAGGACATGAGATGTAGCAGAATATTTGGAGTACACTTTAGGGACCGCCGGCCTCACCCCCTGTTTTTAGATTCACTTTTGTCTTGGTTTAGGTGGGAGAGGATCACCTGGCGTCCTCGAAAGGACATGACACAGCTTAAATTCGATACATGTCATATGATGAGAGGGCCATGCCGAAGGTGCTAGCTCAAGCAGGGGGTGGGTACCATCGGTCACAAGACTCCACCCTGTCTCCGTCCACTGACCCTCTCCAGGGGATCCATACTTCACTTGCTGGTGCGGCACATGGTTATCAGTTCGTACCCTCAAATTTGGACTCGCCAAGTATAGGGGTAAACAAGAGCTTAGTCAACCCCCAAATGTAAATGCACAAATTTGCACACAGTGCACAATGGATTATATCACACAGAACTGTGGTTACGAAGAGAGCAGTAGTTTTAATTCCTCGTGGGGTCCTATTTCTTGCTGGTGCTGTACTCCCATACAAATGGAGGTCAGGGGGTAAAGATATAGGTATTGTGTTGGCCACAAACAATAACTTATTATCAAATATCTCATGGCCATGGAGGCGAGCACCACAATGCTTACCAGCGAATCCTGAATTTGGGGCCTGGGGAGTGAGGGGTAAAGACAGGGCTCAGCCAATCCCTAATCAGAAGGCCCAACTTGGCACAGAGGGCAACATAGGGGCATCACTCGGAACTGTGGTTAAAGAGGAGAACAGTAGTTCCCAACTTCCGGGGAGGCCATCAAACATTCCTCAGAAGGGTAAATAAAGCTATGTACAAGCCCACCAAGCAGGAGGGCTTAGTTCAATTCAAATTCAAATAAAATAAGAAGGGCTTGGTAAATTAGATGTTGCCTTATTAGTGCAAACACCCCATGGTACCCCGATAGAGACGGGGCACACCTGTCGGAGGTAGACAGTGCATTGATCCAGCTAGAAGGAATGGTAACTGCAGGTTGCAGGAGGTTATGGAGCCTGCCATGGTGGGGGGGGGGCAGGATATGATGGCGGCCACATCCAGGGGGTTGGCGGAGTTACGGGGCGATCCGGAGGCTGATTGTTACATAGGGGTACCCTCTTCAGGAGCACAATAGAGGTGCCCTATGCCAAACCCCAGGAGTCATTACGGCAGGATTCTGGATGGAAACGTCGGTGCCCCACTAGTCCTTCGGGCAGTTGTAAGCCTGAGCAACCGGGGGCTTGCCTTGCAACGCTCCGCCCCTAAAAAGGCGTGAGTAAAGTTATGGACTGGTGGTCCACGGTATTTAAGGGGGTTAATCCCAACATAAATGGTAGCACCGACTGGGTTGGCCACGGTGCAGTTTGGATCATCAGGCGGGCAGGGCAGCTTAGGTCAGTCACCGCTGCCTGCCTTTGGATCACCCGTAAGTCAACCCACCACGTTGGCATACTTCATGTATGAAATAAACCTGCAGAAAAATTGTTTTCCAACAAAATTTGTGCGGCGTGATTATTTATTGCAGTGTGTACTAAGTACCTTACTATGCTTCGGGGGAGGGTTGTGGATATCGGCACTATGTCTGTTGTCACGTGTAAGGCTTTTACCTCGACCTCCCAAGGGGGCACAGTCTCTGCTATACTCCTGGACGAGGTGCCCAAATCCCCATCGAGGCTTCTAATGGTGACTGCGATTTGTCATTTGGCGCCAGGCGTAATGAGGCCTCGAGCACTGACGCCATCCGTTAGCGCCGGGAAGAAGAGCCCTCTGGGGTGTGATGGAGAGACTTGTCCTGGTGGCGTTGTTAGGGGCCTGGTCCTCTTGGGGGCTCGTTTGTAGGTTTCCTCTGGCAAAGAGGTAGTGCTTGAGTGATGCGACATATTCTGGTCCAGTCCCAAGGGGCAGGTTTACACCATCCTTTTCTCACTTCCTCCCACCTGTTCACGGGCCATGACCCCTTTTTCTGATAGCAGGTGTAAAGCATTCAGAAAGAAAACAATTATAGAAATAATTTGACCTAAATTGATTAATTGACATTTTTTATGTAAATAACAATAGCTATTTAGTAGAAAATGTACTGAAAAATTAAGTAAAGCTGGCCTAAATTATATTTAACTATTCTAATGACGCAAGTCACTGTTTGGAAATGTATTGGTTAACTCTGGCATGTAATAACCGCTAGTGATTCGAAAGCACCGAGAAACACCAGCGCAAATTACGCACTGTATGCGACTGAGTCGGACGCAATATTATTTGTAATTATTTACAATCCATGATATATTTTAGTCAATCAGTGAACAGGAGGGCTTCTGTGAGACGTAAATCTAGGAGATGACTGTAATATGCCCCTTCCTGCTCGAGGATTATGCAAATGATGTAGTTGCTTTGTACAAGACTTTGAGTATATTCTCTTTGTTTGTCCACTACTCTTAACTTTAAATATCTTCTTTGGGTGCTATTAGAGAATAAATTAAGTACATATAAGTCAGTACATGTTTTTGTATTTTTACTGAGATTTTTGTCCAGATGTTTAAAACAGTTTATTTGTTTCATAAATATCTATTGAATATATTGATTTCTAAAATGTAAGGATGCTCTGGTGAATAATGTATGTTTTATATAGTGTTGATAGGCTTGTATGAAGTGTTACTTTTTAAATCAAAACTCAAATAATTGATAAATTGAGTAAAATTGTGATACACACTGTTTAGCTTAAACTGAATGTCAATAACCTCTCGGTAGAAATCAATTCATAAAATGTCCTTCCTTCATTTTTTTTTGGGGCATTTTTTTAAAAGGTGTTAAATAATGCCTTGGTCTCAAATGGGTTCTGTCAGTTGGTTTTCCTACAAGAATCACGTAGATTCGATTTCTCATCACACTCTCCCCTCCTTTCTCCTTTTTCAGCCCTCCTCATATTTTATTTTTTCCTTGGGGCAGGGATCCCCAAGGTGGCCCCTCCTTCCAAATTTAAATCTAGTATGCTTCCCTTTTTCCCATGCTTCTCCTTGTTACACATTTTTGTGGGTGGCTTTTTTCCTTACACTCATTCCTCCAACGAACTTCTTCCTTTCTCCACACTCCGCGTCTTCTATCTTTTGCTCTTCTGCTCATTCTTCCTATGTTCTTTCTATTTTTTCTTACGCTCTTGTTTCTGATTAGCAATGTATTAGCACTAAAGAAGGTGCTATTGCATTCCTTTACACTTTCTAATACTAAAATTACACACGCTTTCCGTGACTTTTTTAGGCATTGTAGGAAGTTTTTCTAAATATCGACTTATATATATCTTTTTTAGTATATTAAAACTGTTATTGAACTGTTTTTGATATTTTGTCTTTTTTTTTTTTTTAGCAAAACATCTTTCTTAATTAACTTGTTTTTTCCTTAAAATTAGTTTTTCGATTTCTTGGTTGTTATTGTTGAGGACTCAGGTCAGAAGCGAGTGTGGAAGTGTTCACTGTTGTACACCATCACAATAGCGTCAGATCACTTTCCTTTTCATACACAGATTCCCAAGATCATGTCAGGGGAGGGGCTGGGGACCGTGGAAGAGTGGGCAGTGGCACATACGAAGCACTAGACCGCTAACCTTCTTGAGGATGGAAACCTCCTGAGTTAGATGTTCTAATCCGAGTCAATGATAGAAGAATCAGTACTTGCCTCTGAGAACTCCAGAAAAGCAAAGAGTCAGAGTCTTTTGTCAGTTTTCTCCTATTTTACTCACAATTTCTTCACTGATCCCGCCAGCCAACATGTGTTTCGTCATTGAGTTTAATTGATATTGACTTTTTCAGGGCTGATTCTGTTCCTATGATCAAAAAATATCCTATATTCAGTGTATAAACGAAGTAGTAACTAGTCCAGGTCCCTATCCACTAACAGGCACTCGGATGAGAAGTTTTCCTATTCAGGTTATCTGAAACCTATTCTTAGTGCACTCATTTTGGAACACAAGGAAAGCACTACATGTCCAAATGAGGTATCACACACGCGTATGCAGCATTCATTCACGTATGCTGGATCTTGTATCCTATCACCTTTGTTTAAGTCTCGCCTAGTGTTGCAGCGCATACGCTGCTCGCTCTGAGAGATCTATTGTCGTTGAGTTGATTTCGGAAGTGGAGTTGAAGCTCCGCCCATTCTTTCTATTGGCCGGCATCATCCTTTATGGTAAACGCTGGCCTCCGATTCAAAGTGAGGCTTTTTGGTGACCGCCCTGTCTCCTTTAGGCCCCGCCCACCCGGATTGGATCTTTTGCTTGCGGTGTGATGCCGTCTCCTTCAAGTACTCTGTGAGCACTTTATTCCTCACTTGCGCAACGGCGACAGCTTGTTTGTGAGGGTTTCATAATTTCGCAAATGAGGGGAAATGAGGTTCTGAATTTCACCACAAGACGCATCAGCACTGCATCTGTCTGCCCCTTGAGTGAGTTCGAGTTTTTAATGCCTGCGTAGTTCCTGGATATTTCTCGTAGAGTCGGCACCATGCCGGGCTGTCTCACCAGAAGCCGACAGACTGGGCCTGAGGTTCTGAATTTCACCACAAGATGCGTCAGCACTGCAGCTGTCTGCCCCTCGAGTAAGTTTGTGTTTTTATTGCCTGCGTAGTTCCCGGATATTTCTCCTACAGTCGGCACCATGCTGGGCTGTCTCACCAGAAGCCGACAGACTGGGCCAGCGAGCCATGCGGGCCAGCATGGAGGCGACTGCAACATAGAAAGAGGACAGGGGCTTGCACTGGCCCTGAGTATGTACTGCAGCATTATTATAGCGCTTCACACCGCACTCTGGATTGTCAAAGCACATTTGTGGATGCGTAGCATGCTACACCGTTGGCTGTGGACCTGGTGGGTACTGGTCCCGGGTGGTTCCCTGCGTGAGTGACCAGAGGGGAGCTCTCATCTTGGGGGACAGCGCACAGCGTTGCTGAGGTGTGAGAGGTGTAGGAGAGTAGGATCTGCTTCACATGGGTACCCCCACTTTTTGCTGATGCTTCACTGTTTTTCGACATTAGTCTGGCTGGGGCCCTGCTAATCAGAACCCCAGCCTAGCTGCTTCCTCTCTAAAATGGTTTCCATGTGCCTTAGGCACATCACTGATTGGGATCTGGAGTGCCCTTATAAGTCCCTAGTATATGGTATACTATGTACCAAGGGCATAGGTACCTCAGAGGCCTGCCAGGGGCTGCAGCATGTATTATGCCACCCCTGGAAGGCCATCCAAACTGACACCACAGGTCTGCTACTGCAGCCTGGGTAAGGTGGTGCATGCACTCCTTACTGTGATATAGGTTACCTATATCACTAAATACATACACACATATAAACCTATAAGTCACTCCTAAGGCAGGCCTTATCAATCCTAAAGGCAGAGTGCATGGTTCCTATGTGAGAGGGTGCCCCTGCATGAGCAGGGCCCCTCTGCAGCGTTCGGAGACCATCTCTGATGCTGTTTGTAGTGCAGCCTGACCATATACTCTTAAGCGCATTATAACCTCGCGGTAAAATGCTAACTTTGGAATGGCTGCACCTAAACATGTCGTGTTTGGTGTCAAACATCTTGGAATACTACCCCCCGCCAATTCTGGCGGCGGGGGTAGCATTCCACCCTTCTAGAGGGAAAGACATGTTAACTCTGGCTAGCCCGGTAACTTCTTTCCAAAGCCCTGGCATCACAAAATGGATGCTGCTGCCACAGACACGAGTCTGGCCTCCTGCTGCTGGACGAAACTCCGGCAGGGGAGGCCTGGACAATAGGTTTCCTGTCCCAGGGAGGTGTGACCACCTCCCCAGACAGGATAATGTGTATTGGGGCTGGGCGGGAGCACCATCTGTGTGCTTTGAAGTCCTGCACTGGGGGCACATTTGGTGTCCCTGTGCATACCCCAGTTCAAACCGGATCAGGGGCTTGCAGCCCCTGCTTTGGCGCGAACTGGACAAAGGGAAAGGGGTGTAGCCACCCCTCTGCCCTGACCCACCCATAGGTGGGGCCACAGAGTAGTCCAACCCCTATCTTTAGTATAAAGATAGGAACCCAGTCCTTAGGACTTTAGATTATCCCTGGACGAAACTCTGAAACTGAATCCTGGACCTTCGACGCTCTACTCACGATTAGAGGACAGAAGAATCTCCCTTGGGGTCAAGGAGTGACTCCCTGCTTGGCAGGCACCAAAGAAGCATCTGTCCGGTTCGCATTTCTGAAGCTCCCGTCGGACGCCGAAGTCATCGCATCACCAGAGGTGGATTCTCAGACTTCCCGAGGCTACCCTGAGTCCCCAGCAAAGCTGAGGCCCGTGGCTATCGTGGGTGACTTGAGACCATGACCCCTGGACACCAAGCACATTTGCAAGTGCATCCTCTTCTGGGTCTCCCAAGAAGTCGTGCTTTGGGCTCCGAGTAGCCCTAGCCTCCAGCACCACCTGCACCGAAGATCACTGGCCCCCACTCCACGAGTGTCCTGTAAGCCAGATCCACGTGCGGCGTCACGAGGCTCCTTCGCAGTCGCTAGCCCGTTGGCTAGTAGCCCTTAACGAAGGCCAATCTTTTTTTAACTTGGCATCCTGGTTGCTCCAGGCCTGCCCTCACTTACCCTTGCTGGGTGAGTTCCCCAGACCTTGCTGGTCTGCACCATCGACGATCTTCCTCTGCATCAAGACTTGCCGTTGCCAAGGCTTGTTGGGTCCAATCCGGTCGCCGACACCTCAGCACTCGACAGACATCTTGTACCAGCCCGAATCCTGCTCCTGGTTGCCAACAACGCCTCCTGGACCTCGTGACTGAAGAGACAAGACGACCGTCAATGCACCTGAAGCACTCGACATCGGTGGGCATCTGTCCATCGCCTTCCTGGTCACTGGCTAGTGACCCAGACTCTGTCCCCTCTGCTTTAAGGTTCTTCAGAACTCCGATCCACTCTTGGATCCACCCGGACACTTTTCACTTGGTCGCCAGCAGCACTTTGCAGCAGATCGCCATTGAAATCGACGACGAAACCCGACCCCGAAAGGCACCTATGCACCCGGCTTCCTGGGTGAGGTAACACGAGTACTCCGGTGCTCCCGTGGGTAGAGACTCTTCAAAGTCCTAGATCTCAAAGGGTTTGGTCCAAGTCCTCTTTTAAGTGTCCCTTTTCTCTAATTTCCCGATCACGACTTTCTCCATAGAAGTCAACGGCGTATCGCGGTTGTGTATTTACACTGCACGCGTCTCCCGTGGGTCACCTGTGTCACTACCTTGGGTGGTTCCTTGTGGTCCAAGCACTTCTAGAGGCTCTATGCCTAGTGTCTAGTTCAGTCGTGGTTCGCATACCACTTTATTGGTATATGGTTTGGTACGCCCCTAGGGCCCAAACGTGTATTTGTGCTATTACTGTGTTTAAATAACTTCTAACTTATGTACTTCGAACTCTAGCCTCATAAAGAGACTAGAGGGGTGTGTTTAGCAATAAATACATATATTTTGAATATATACCTGGTGTGGTGCTCTTTCATTTGATCACTCAAGAGATTATAGACTGGTAAAACAAGCTGCTTTACATTCCTTCAAGACTTAGCCTGAAGGCTGCTCTCCATAGCTACCACTAGGATAGCTTTCAATAAGGTTGTCTTTAACCTATCTCCAATAAGGGGTTGTTTGGACTGGTGCAAGGTGCCCACTATAATTAGTGGACAGCATATACCAGGCCAACTTCTCACATTGGTGTGCAGCGTGTGTAATTCCAGCTTGCTATTGTTTTACCAGATAATCTCAATTGAATTGATCAACTGAAAACCACTAAAGGTACCTAAGGTACATATAATAAGCTTAGAATACAGTAAGTTCTACTGAACTTAGAGTTGTGTGTTAAGGGATAGCACAACCCTTTCTACAACTCAAGAGAGTTTAGTAGGCCACTCTAGAGTAGGTAGTGCATACACCACACCACACTAGTAATGTCTTTAAGGGTAGGATCCAAAGAATCCTTGCAGGAAGCCATTGAGCTTCCACCCTCCAAGTATGATACACTCCCATTCTTGGAATTGAGAGCTTTATGCAACTTGAGAAAAATAAGGACAGGCCAAAGCCTCACCACCCAACACCTCAAGGATTTGTTGGTGGCTTATGACCTTAGTAAGCCCTTGGGGACTGAAGGGGTAGGAGCTGAGGGTGGGGCAGAAGATGAGGATGGGACCAGGGGTACCAGTACCCCCAGCCCCCCTCTGAAACTGGCCAGGAGGGCGACAATGGCCCTGACCTGGATAATCCAACCCCTCCTGAGGAAGATGAAGAGGAGGATCAGAATGATGCCCCCTTTGTCCCCCAGGAAGGATTGTGAGTGTGCCCAGAAGGTCTAGATCTTCTTCTCAGGAGTCTAACCACTCTGGCACCTCAATAGGGAGCTCTGTCTCATCTCATAGGAGGGAATCCTCTCATGAGAGAAGAAAGAGGCTGGTTCAATATGAGGAAGCTCAGCTTGAACTCAAAAAGAAGCAACTAGCCATAGACAGGGAGTCCCTAGATCTCTTTAGAGAGAGAAGAAAGTTGGGACTAGAGTCCCATGGTGGCAGCAATATCCCTAGAGATAGGGAAAGGTCTTATGACCATAGAAACCTAAACAAGATTGTCCCTTCCTACCAGAGTGGGGATGACATCCACAAATGGATAACTGCACTGGAGAGGGCCTGTAAAGTTCAGAAGGTCCCCCAGAGGCAGTGGGCAGCAATCTTGTGGCTCTCCTTTGCAGACAAAGGTAGAGACAAGCTCCTTACTGTAAGAGAAGAGGATGCTGACAATTACACAGTCTTGAAGAGTGCTCTTATTGATGGGTTTGGCCTAACCACTGAACAGTACAGGTTGAAGTTCAGAGATACCCAAAAAGCACAGACTCAAGACTGGGTAGACTATGTGGATTGTTCTGCCAAGGCTCTGGAAGGCTGGTTGATGGGCAGTAAGGTGTGTGACTTCTCAGGATTGTACAATCTGATAATGAGGGAGCAGATTCTTAATAACTGTCAAAATCAGCTGTTGCATCAATACCTGGTAGACTCTGATCTGACCTCTCCCCAAGAATTGGGAAAGAAGGCAGACAAATGGGTCAGAACCAGGGTGAAGCAGAAGGTACAGAACCAAGGTGGGGAAACCAAGAAGCAAGATGCTAAGAACTCTGACAAGGGTGGGGAGAAGGGTAAAGATCAAAAGTCTTCATCAGGCCCCCAAAATCTTCTTCTGGTGGGGATTCACAGTCTACCAAAGGGAAAGGCCAAAGAAAACCATGGTGCAAGGTCTGTAAGCAAAAGACCCACTGGACCAGTGATTGCACCAAGTCCAAAGACTCAAGTCCAGCACCCACCAATGCCCCTAAGGCACCTGTTCCCCCTAGTACAGTTACAGTTGGTGGGAGTGCTCCAGCCAAGGGTTTAGTAGGGTTCACCCTGGGTACTGAGTTGGGCTCTGACCTAGTCAGAGAACTGACTCAGGCTGTGTTAGTCTGTGATGGAGGCATGGATGTGCCCTCCTCTATGAGTCCCAGTAATCTGGGCAAGTACAGACAACAGCCTTTAATCAATGGACGTGAGGCTTTGGCATTTAGGGACACAGGGGCAAGTGTCACAATGGTGACACAAGGCCTTGTGAATCCTGGGCAAGTTATACTTGGTGAAATGTACCAAGTGACCAATGCCAGCAATGTCAGAACAGACCATACTCTGGCAGTTGTTAACTTCTCCTGGGGAGGGGTAACTGGCCTTAAGAAGGTTGTGGTAAGTGCAAACCTACCAGTCGAATGCTTGCTTGGCAATGACTTAGAGACTTCTGCTTGGGCAGAAGTGGAGCTCAGGACCCATGCAGAAATGCTGGGGATCCCTGCAGATGTGTTTGCTGTGACCAGGTCACAAGCCAAAATGTCTAGCACTGAACAGGCCTTGGATTCTGGAAGAATGGACCAAGTGCCTTCCAAGAGGAGGAGTAGTAGGGTTAAGGCAGTGCCTTCCCCTTGGCTCAGGAGGAAGATCAGTCCCTTGAGGGGGATGATCTCAGCCCTGAAGAAGGAACTGTCCCAGAGGAACTTGAACCTGACCAGGTTGAGTTCTTGGGGACAGGGGGACCTTCTAGGGCAGATCTGAGCCAGGAGCAGCAGAGCTGCCCCTCCCTTGAACCCCTCAGACAGCAAGCTGCTGCTGAGGCTGCTGGGAAAGCTAGTGGTCCCCATACAGTGTATTGGGATGAAGGACTCCTGTACTCAGAGAGTAGAGACCCCAAGCCTGGTGCTACCAGGAGGTTGGTTATACCTCTGAAGTTCAGGGACTTCCTATTGACCCTAGCCCATGATATTCCCTTAGCAGGTCACCTGGGCCAGAACAAGACTTGGGACAGAATTGTCCCTCACTTTCACTGGCCCCACATGTCTGAAGACAGCAAGGAGTTTTGTCGCTCCTGTGTAACCTGCCAAGCCAGTGGCAAGGCAGGTGGCACTACAAAGGCCCCCTGATACCACTACCTATGGTGGGGGTGCCCTTTGAAAGGGTAGGGATTGACATTGTTGGTCCCATGGATCCCCAAACAGCCTCTGGGCACAGGTTTATCCTGGTGGTAGTGGATCATGCCACCAGGTACCCAGAAGCTATTCCCCTCAGGACCACTACAGCACCTGTGGTGGCAAGGGCCCTCCTGGGAATTTTCTCAAGAGTGGGCTTTCCTAAGGAGGTAGTCTCAGACAGGGGTGCTAACTTCATGTCTGGGTACTTGAAAGCAATGTGGAAGGAGTGTGGAGTGACTTATAAGTTCACCACACCCTATCACCCACAATGCAATGGTTTAGTTGAGAAATTCAACAAAACCTTGAAGGGCATGATTAAAGGGCTCCCAGAAAAGCTTAGGCGTAGATGGGACATACTCTTGCCCTGCCTTTTATTCGCATATAGGGAGGTGCCTCAGAAGGGGGTTGGTTACAGCCCTTTGAACTTCTGTTTGGCCACCCTGTGAGGGGTCCACTGTGCTTGGTGAAGGAAGGATGGGAGTTACCTCTCAAGCCCCCAAAGCAAGATATAGTGGACTATGTACTTGGTCTCCGCTCCAGGATGGCTGAGTACATGAAAAAGGCAACCAAAAACCTTGAGGCTAGCCAGGAACTTCAAAAGGCCTGGCATGACCAAAAGGCTGTTCTGACTGTTTACCAGCCAGGACAGAAGGTGTGGGTGTTGGAGCCAGTGGCCCCAGCAGCTCTCCAAGACAAATGGAGTGGACCCCACACTATTGTTGAGCAGAAGGGTGAGGTCACTTACTTAGTAGACCTAGGAACACCCAGGAGTCCCCACAGGGTTCTCCATGTCAACAGGTTAAAACCATATGTGGACAGGGCAGACATGGGCTTGCTCATGGCTACTGATGAAGGGCAGGAGGAAGAGAGTGACCCACTCCCTGACCTGCTCTCACAGAACCCTGACGATGGGTCAGTTGATGGTGTAGCCTTGGCAGGCAGCCTCACTACCCAGCAACAAACTGATTGCAGGCAAGTTCTCAATCAGTTTAGACATATGTTTTCACTGACACCCAGTCAGACCACCTGGTGCACTCATGAAGTGGACACTGGGGACAGTCTGCCTATTAAAAACAAGATTTATAGGCAACCTGACCATGTCAGGGACTGTATCAAGACTGAAGTCCAGAAAATGTTGGAATTGGGAGTTATTGAACCCTCAGATAGCCCTTGGGCTAGTCCAGTGGTCCTTGTACCAAAACCTCACACCAGTGGTGGAAAAAGAGAGATGAGGTTTTGTGTGGACTACAGGGGTCTCAATGCAGTCACTAGGACTGATGCCCATCCAATACCCAGGGCAGGTGAGCTCATAGATACTTTGGCCTCTGCCAAATATCTCAGCACGTTTGACCTAACAGCTGGCTACTGGCAGATCAGACTAGCTGATACTGCAAAGTCCAAAACAGCATTCTCAACCCCTAGTGGGCATTATCAATTTGTGGTAATGCCCTTTGGTCTGAAGAATGCACCTGCCACTTTCCAGAGGTTGGTGAATACAGTTCTCACAGGTCTGGAAGCCTATAGTGCAGCATATCTAGATGATATTGCTGTCTTTAGCTCCACCTGGGAGGATCACCTGGTCCACCTCAGGAATGTTTTACAGGCCCTGCAAAAGGCAGGCCTGACTATCAAGGCCACTAAGTGCCAGATAGGGCAGAGTCAGGTTGTGTAGCTGGGCCACCTTGTGGGTGGAGGCCAGGTTCAACCTTTGCAGAGCAAGATCCAGACTATAATGGACTGGACTGCTCCCATTACCCAGACTCAGGTGAGAGCCTTCTTAGGCCTGACTGGGTACTATAGGAGATTTGTCAAGGGGTATGGATCAATAGTGACACCCCTGAATGACTTAACTTCTAAGAAAATGCCAAAAAGGTTCAGTGGACAGTTAGCTGTCAAAAGGCATTTGATGACCTGAAGCAGGCCATGTGCACTGCTCCCATTCTACAGAGTCCTGATTACTCCAAGAAGTTCATTGTTCAAACTGATGCATCTGAATTGGGGGTAGGGGCTGTACTGTCACAATTGAATGAAGAAGGTCAGGATCAGCCAGTAGCTTTTATTAGCAGAAGGCTGACCCCTAGAGAGAAACGTTGGTCAGCCATAGAGAGGGAGGCCTTTGCTGTGGTCTGGGCTCTGAAGAAGTTGAGGCCATACTTGTTTGGTACACACTTCCTGGTTCAGACAGACCATAAGCCCCTCTTATGGCTAAAACAAATGAAGGGTGAAAACCCCAAACTGCTTAGGTGGTCCATTTCCCTACAGGGGATGGACTTTACAGTGGAACATAGACCTGGGAGTAACCATGCCAATGCAGATGGACTCTCTAGGTATTTCCACTTAGAACATGAAGACTTAACTGGGCAAGGTTAGTTTAATGTCCCTACGTTTGGGGGGTTGTGTAGGAGAGTAGGATCTGCTTCACATGGGTACCCCCACTTTTTGCTGATGCTTCACTGTTTTTCGACATTAGTCTGGCTGGGGCCCTGCTAATCAGAACCCCAGCCTAGCTGCTTCCTCTCTAAAATGGTTTCCATGTGCCTTAGGCACATCACTGATTGGGATCTGGAGTGCCCTTATAAGTCCCTAGTATATGGTATACTATGTACCAAGGGCATAGGTACCTCAGAGGCCTGCCAGGGGCTGCAGCATGTATTATGCCACCCCTGGAAGGCCATCCAAACTGACACCACAGGTCTGCTACTGCAGCCTGGGTAAGGTGGTGCATGCACCCCTTACTGTGATATAGGTTACCTATATCACTAAATACATACACACATATAAACCTATAAGTCACTCCTAAGGCAGGCCTTATCAATCCTAAAGGCAGAGTGCATGGTTCCTATGTGAGAGGGTGCCCCTGCATGAGCAGGGCCCCTCTGCAGCGTTCGGAGACCATCTCTGATGCTGTTTGTAGTGCAGCCTGAGCATATACTCTTAAGCGCATTATAACCTCGCGGTAAAATGCTAACTTTGGAATGGCTGCACCTAAACATGTCGTGTTTGGTGTCAAACATCTTGGAATACTACCCCCCGCCAATTCTGGCGGCGGGGGTAGCATTCCACCCTTCTAGAGGGAAAGACATGTTAACTCTGGCTAGCCCGGTAACTTCTTTCCAAAGCCCTGGCATCACAAAATGGATGCTGCTGCCACAGACACGAGTCTGGCCTTCTGCTGCTGGACGAAACTCCGGCAGGGGAGGCCTGGACAATAGGTTTCCTGTCCCAGGGAGGTGTGACCACCTCCCCAGACAGGATAATGTGTATTGGGGCTGGGCGGGAGCACCATCTGTGTGCTTTGAAGTCCTGCACTGGGGGTACATTTGGTGTCCCTGTGCATACCCCAGTTCAAACCGGATCAGGGGCTTGCAGCCCCTGCTTTGGCGCGAACTGGACAAAGGGAAAGGGGTGTAGCCACCCCTCTGCCCTGACCCACCCATAGGTGGGGCCACAGAGTAGTCCAACCCCTATCTTTAGTATAAAGATAGGAACCCAGTCCTTAGGACTTTAGATTATCCCTGGACGAAACTCTGAAACTGAATCCTGGACCTTCGACGCTCTACTCACGATTAGAGGACAGAAGAATCTCCCTTGGGGTCAAGGAGTGACTCCCCTGCTTGGCAGGCACCAAAGAAGCATCTGTCTGGTTCGCATTTCTGAAGCTCCGTCGGACGCCGAAGTCATCGCATCACCAGAGGTGGATTCTCAGACTTCCCCGAGGCTACCCTGAGTCCCCAGCAAAGCTGAGGCCCGTGGCTATCGTGGGTGACTTGAGACCGTGACCCCTGGACACCGAGCACATTTGCAAGTGTATCCTGTTCTGGGTCTCCCAAGAAGTCGTGCTTTGGGCTCCGAGTAGCCCTAGCCTCCAGCATCACCTGCACCGAAGATCACTGGCCCCCACTCCACGAGTGTCCTGTAAGCCAGATCCACGTGCGGCGTCACGAGGCTCCTTCGCGGTCGCTAGCCCGTTGGCTAGTAGCCCTTAACGAAGGCCAATCTTTTCTAACTTGGCATCCTGGTTGCTCCAGGCCTGCCCTCACTTACCCTCGCTGGGTGAGTTCCCCAGACCTTGCTGGTCTGCACCATCGACGATCTTCCTCTGCATCGAGACTTGCCGTTGCCAAGGCTTGTTGGGTCCAATCCGGTCGCCGACACCTCAGCACTCGACAGACATCGTGTACCAGCCCGAATCCTGCTCCTGGTTGCCGACAACGCCTCCTGGACCTCGTGGCTGAAGAGACAAGACGACTGTCAACGCACCTGAAGCACTCGACATCGGTGGGCATCTGTCCATCGCCTTCCTGGTCACTGGCTAGTGACCCAGACTCTGTCCCCTCTGCTTTCAGGTTCTTCAGAACTCCGATCCACTCTTGGATCCACCCGGACACTTTTCACTTGGTCGCCAGCAGCACTTTGCAGCAGATCGCCATTCAAATCGACGACGAAACCCGACCCCGAAAGGCACCTATGCACCCGGCTTCCCTGGGTGAGGTAACACGAGTACTCCGGTGCTCCCGTGGGTAGAGACTCTTCAAAGTCCTAGATCTCAAAGGGTTTGGTCCAAGTCCTCTTTTAAGTGTCCCTTTTCTCTAATTTCCCGTTCACGACTTTCTCCATAGAAGTCAACGGCGTATCGCGGTCGTGTATTTACACTGCACGCGTCTCCCGTGGGTCCCCTGTGTCACTACCTTGGGTGGTTCCTTGTGGTCCAAGCACTTCTAGAGGCTCTAGGCCTAGTGTCTAGTTCAGTCGTGGTTCGCATACCACTTTATTGGTATATGGTTTGGTACGCCCTAGGGCCCAAACGTGTATTTGTGCTATTACTGTGTTTAAATAACTTCTAACTTATGTACTTCGAACTCTAGCCTCATAAAGAGACTAGAGGGTGTGTTTAGCAATAAATACATATATTTTGAATATATACCTGGTGTGGTGCTCTTTCATTTGATCACTCAAGAGATTATAGACTGGTAAAACAAACTGCTTTACATTCCTTCAAGACTTAGCCTGAAGGCTGCTCTCCATAGCTACCACTAGGATAGCTTTCAATAAGGTTGTCTTTAACCTATCTCCAATAAGGGGTTGTTTGGACTGGTGCAAGGTGCCCACTATAATTAGTGGACAGCATATACCAGGCCAACTTCTCACAAGAGGCACTCAGCAGGTGTGCAAAATATCGTTGTAATTCACTGGCGGTTGTAATTGACTCTGACTGTGCAGCTGCATGTTTCAATGGCGGTATATACAGAGCTCGGGCCTATGCCCTTGGCAATGCGCTGTATAGAGCTTCTATGCACACAGAGATGCCTGAATGTGTCAGAAAGCGCCCGAACACCTTGGAATGTCCGTAGGGATCCTCCGGGGCCTGAGACCTTAGGTCCCACCTCAGTGTTATTTGCCTATGTCCCAGCATTGCACGTGTGCGCTTTCTGCTCCTCATTATGATTGTGTAATCTGTGTGTCTTATGTAACACTACAGTGCCATTGTAAAGCGCTTTAGCACCTTGGAATGGCCGTAGCGCTCCTTTGGTCCTACCTCAGTGTTCTGTGGCACCTTCCCAGCCTTGCATGATTGTGTAATCTGTGTGCCTTATGTAACAGTACAGTACCAGTGTAAAGCGCTCTAACACCTTTGGGTAATGTTGGCTATATACAAAAGTGTATATATACCTGACAATGGGCAATCATTTACTCTTTGATAGTGAAATCAGGTGAAGTCGGGAAACTTCGCCGAGGCGAAGGTAGGTCGAGTTGCCCAGAGTTAACCAGTGTGAAGTTAAACCTCCCCGGCAATTGCCAGAGAGCACTTCCGGCCTCAGGATGTCCTGTGGGCTGCTGGGCCAAACTTGCTTTGTAACTCATAGGGTATTTCCCCGCTGGATAGGGGCCTTTGGAGGCCGCGTTTTTAAATGCCAGGGCCACTGGTGGGGTCCCTGTCACTGCATTACAACAGGCACAGAGGGAGGCACAGGCCATGATTACATGTGCATAACTCACCACAGTAATAATAAAAGCTGTCTCCTGACTTCAGAGCTAGGAACAGGGACGGAACCCAGGCCTCTGAACAACCCCATCCCCCGTCTCCACACTCTATCAACCCTCCCCCGCAGTACAGGGCGCTCCAACACTTCAGGGGCCCCCAGACGTTTAGGGGGCCGCAAATCAGCTCAAGGCCAATGAATATCTGTGATCTATCATTGACTCAGGGGCCCCTCGTCACATTCTGCAGGAGGCCCCATCATTTTGCGTTATGCCACTGGTAAGGAGCCAGGCTAACCGTTCTCCCTCTCCACTGCGAAGGCAACAAGCATTTGCAATGCAATAGGTCTCGCATTTGCAAGAGTTTGGGCTATGGCATTGCAAATGACAATGCCTTTTATTTATGTGTTTTGAAAACCTGCAAGCGGACTGTAAACACACACTTTGCACTTATAGTCATTGCTTACGAAAAGCAAGGCTGGCAGTAACTGCGCCTCTTTTATTGCCATCCTTGCTTCTTGTAAGCCAGGACTATAAGTACAAAGTCCGTGTTTATGGTCCGCTTGCAGGTTTTCAAAACACATAAATTAAAGTCAGTGTCGTTTACTATGCCAACAGCTCAAACTCTCTCTAACGCGAGACCTATTGCATTGCAAATGCTTGTTTTTTCCTCCCTCCCAGGCCCACTGTACTGTCGTTGTCATTTCCCTTTGGGCTTGCTCACTTCTTTGTTTATATCTTGTCTGCTGCTGTGCAGGAGCCCCTGCTCCTTGGTCTCCTGGTCAGTGTCTGGTCTCATTACTCCGAGTCACTGTCTTCCTCGCCACAGTCCAACCTTCTCTCCCATCCCTCCCTAATGGAGGGCAAGAGGGAACTTGATATGTTTTAGGTATTTGGCATGTGTATGACAGGAAGTGCTCTGCCTATAGGTCATCAGGTGTGATGGTCTTCCCGGAGCCATTTTGGTAGTTTTGTATTTTCCTGAAGGAGTACATTCTGTCCATGAGCCACAGAGTAGTAGACAGTTATCACCCTGGCCTATCACGCGGCAGGTACTGCCCCCTGGGGGTGTACAGGGTCGGTCCACAAGGGTGGGGGGTTCCTCTCCTTGGGCGGTGTTCAGTGGGCCTCCCTCAAGGACATTTACGTAGCCGCTATATGGGCCAGCCAGAGAACTTTCAGTCTGTTAGGACTGTGGCGAGGAAGACGGACGAGGTGGGTAATGACGCGGTTACTTACCGGTAAACTACATTACCGTCAACACAGCGCCATGAATCCGGGTAAGCTACCCTCCATAAGTTGCACCAGCTCCTCTCTGGTAACCCTTGTGCACTGACATGTTGCCTTATATCTTCCATCTTCAGACCTATTTCCCTCCTCACCCGGCGCCCCAGACCGCTCCAGACACTAGTCCATGCCGGGTACTCCTGACAGCCCAGAGGGGCAGGCTGCGCCTCAGTGTTTTCTGCTCCTCTGCCTAGTGCCAATATCGGCAACACTCACCAGTCCTCCCACAGCAACATACATACATAATAAATAAGCAGACAAGACAAACTTTTGGTGGGAAAATTGCTGCAGGTTTATTAGCATACCAAATATGCCAACATGGTGGGTTATCTTACAGGCGATCCAAAGGCAAGCCGCCCCTAGCGGCCTACCACCTGATGGGCCAACTTGCATCGTGGCCTTAGCCAATCGGTGTTTAGCGGTTGTGGTGAGGGGATAGCCCCTCCCACTTCCGGTGAACCATCGGTCCACCCTATTACTCACGCCCCCTACGAGGGGCGGAGCGTTCAAGCGACCCCCGGTTGTACAGGTTTCCAACCGCCCGTAGGACAGACGGGGCGCCGTCGCACCCCAGGGTCCACCGCACAGACTTCCTGGGGATATTAGGCCTCAGCACCCTTTGTGCTCCTGAAGAGGGTACCCCTGAGTACCTTTCCGCCTCCGGATCGCCCTGTAACTCCGCCTGCAACACAAATAAAGAGGATTAGAAGAACCTCCCCCCACCCTGGAACGCAGGGTAAGTGGTAGGGAGGGAAACGGCGTCAGGGTGAGGGTCACAGAGGCCGCCAGGTGGGCGGGGGAGGCATTTATACCTCTCCCCTTACCCCACCTCGGCCGGAAGTGACGCGCAGGTCAGGGTGAGGGTCACAGAGGCCGCCAGGTGGGCGGGGGAGGCATTTATACCTCTCCCCTTCCCCCACCTCGGCCGGAAGTGACACGCAGGACCCCGAGGGGTCACCGGACACTAGACTGTCCAGTGTGCCATCTTGTGGCACTAGAGGGGCCGCCCTCTTATGAGGGTCCCCTGCGGGGACGAGTCGGTCAGCCCGCTTTGTTGCTGGTTAGGAGTTCAGTCTTTCTGCACCATCAGAGAGTGGGGGAGGCGGGAGTCTCAGCTCAGCTCCACCCTCGGCTGAGCGTGACCGCCTTCAATGGGTTTCCATTATTCTGTTTTCTGTTACTTTACACATCACACGTTCCACACAGCTGGGAAACTGTCATTCTTTTATCAAAATCGAGTGCAGAGTGCTAGGTCTGGTGGGCGCTTTACCCTCATTTTAGACCCTTTTGTTGCCAGGCTGTGCCACACTTCCAAGAGGAAACCGCTTTCTCCAAATCAGCAACTTCAAAACGCCCAATTTATATAATCACTCCCTACAAAACACGACGGCCTATATTCGATACCTAACTATAGTCACAACCCCGTGTGTTTTAGGACAGGGTTCATTACCTCTTATAGCTCAAATCCCAGTATATTTTGGGGCAAGTAAGTGTTTGTTCGGATTACGAGCAGGTGGTAATTTTAACTTTGTTGATATTTATTAATATTGGAAATATTGATACAGGGCGATAT
Source organism: Calotriton arnoldi (assembly GCA_963921515.1). Classification (NCBI taxonomy): domain Eukaryota; kingdom Metazoa; phylum Chordata; class Amphibia; order Caudata; family Salamandridae; genus Calotriton; species Calotriton arnoldi. Next base: position 203,555 of record CAWUFW010010054.1, on the reverse strand, counting down.
TCACTCCATTTTTCGATAAGATTGTGTGTGCACATTTTTCTCGACAGTGTGCACAAGCAACGGCAGCGACGAGCCAATGCCCGAGCAGTCCTCATGTCGATCTGACGTGTTCAGGGGTGTGATGGTGTTCGGGGGTGTGAAGGTGTCAGTGGGTGTGATGATGTCAAGGGGTGTGAAGGTGTCAGTGGGTGTGATGATGTCAAGGGGTGTGATGGTGTTAGTGGGTGTGATGATGCCAAAGGGTGTGATGATATCAGTAGGTGTGATGATGTCAGGGGTGTGATAGTGTCAGAGGGTGTGATGGTGTTTGGGGGTGTAATGGTGCCAGGGGGTGTGATGGTGCCAGGGGTGTGATGGTATTTTGGGGGTGTGATTGGTGTTAGAGGGTGCGATGGTGTGAGAGGGTGTGATAATGTCACGCGGTGTGATGGTGTCAGAGAGTGAGGTGGTGTTTGGGGGTGATAGTGTCAGGGGGTGTGATGATATCAGAGGGTGTGATGGTGTTAGGGGGTGTGATGGTGTCAGGAGGCGTGATGGTGTCTTGGCATGTGATGATGTCAGGGGGTGTTATTGTGTTAGAGGGTGTGATGGTGTCAGAGTGTGTAATGGTGTCATGGGTGGGATGGTGTTTGGGGGTGTGATGGTGTCAGGGGGTGTGATTGTGTCAGAGGGTATGATGGTGTCTGGGGGTGTGATGGTGTCAGGTGGAGTGATGTGTCAGAGGGTGTGATGATGTCAGTGGGTGTGATGATGTCAGAGGGTGTGATGGTGTCAATGGGTGTGATGGTGTCAATGGGTGAGATGTTGTCGGGGGTGAGATGTTGTCGGGGGTGTGATGGTGTCAGGGGGTGGGATGGTGTCAGGGGGTGGGATGGTGTCAGGGGTGCGATGGTGTTTGGGGGTGCGATGGTGTCAGGGGGTGTGATGGTGTTAGAGGGTGTGATGGTGTCAGAGGGTGTGATGATATCAGGGGTGTGATGATATCAGGGGTGTGATGGTGTCAGTGGGTGTGATGGTGTCAGTGGGTGTGATGATGTCTGGGGTGTGATGGTGTCAGGAGGTGTGATGGTGTCAGGGGGTGGGATGGTGTTTGGGGGTGTGATGGTGTCAGGGGGTGTGATGGTGTCAGAGGGTGTGATGTGTCAGAGGAGGGTGTAACGATGTCAGTGAATTTGATGATGTCTGGTGTGTTGTGATGTGTCAGTGGGTGTGATGGTGGCAGGGGGTGTGATGTGTCGGGGATGATGGTGTCAGGGGGTGTGATGGTGTCAGAGGGTGTGATGATGTCAGTGGATTTGATGATGTTAGTCGGGGAAGGCTTGTACCTCTCGGGCTGTAGAGTCAGTCAGTGGTGCTGGAACAATTTTCAGCGAGGGGTTGTTACCAGCGGCGGTTCCTGCTTTAGGGCGGAGAAGTGCAGCCCAACCTACTGCCAGCATAGCAACTGCAAATTAAAATGTTTAATTACCATTTTATTTTTCAGTGCAGACAGCTCAAGCCAAGTGTCAGGGTGGGGCCATTGCTGCTGATTGGCAGAAGGGAAAGAGTGGTGTGCACTTCAATTTAGAGTGTGCATGTCACTTTAGCCAGCTGTCTTGTGAGGGGTAATGAGACAGAATATCGATATAAAAAAATTCAAAATATCATAATATCGAGTGAAAAATATTGTGGAATGGAAATATCGAGTGCAAGAATATCGTTGTTAAGAATATCGATTTGAAGGTAAGTAATATCGATTTTAAAAATATAGAAATCATTAATATCGTTTGTAAAAATATAGGGGCCCATTACGATGTCGGGCGGAAGCACCACCGCCGTGCTGGCGGATGCAAAAAGCACCAGTTACCGCCGGCACGCAGCAGTCCACACGCCCGCCCAATTACGATGCGAAAAGTAGACCAAACACCGCCGGCAAGCCAGCAACACCGTCCGCCATCAAAGTGCGCCCGTTCACGTAGCGGCGCAGCACAACTGACACACACTGTCCGACGAAACACGTCCCGCCCGCCGCATAAATTACGATGCCGCAAACAAACGGCTCCCACGGCTAAGAGACACCGCACGTGAAAGAGAGGCGGTAACACGGACGCAGAGCACGGACAACGAAGAAGCGGCTCCCCGAGCATGAATCCAGCACTGCAGGCCCTCCCCATGCTTCTGCTGATGCACCACCAAGGACGCAAAGTACCGCGGAGACACAGGTAGGCACACACACAACAAGTGCACGCAAACAGCGCACACAGTGCAAGGGCGGAAAAAGCGGACAACCCCCCACCAGCGCGTGTACACAACACATCCACCATCGCATCCACAGATGACACACAGGCCAAATCGTAACATCGCAGAACACATGTGTACACACCACCTGGGACTAGGAACCAACCACCCCGTCACGGCCCCAAAGCGCCGATGACGCCGCCACACATGCGCACAACGCAGAGGCCAACCGCAGCGCCATGCATGCGTCGCACACAGACACAGGGACACAACCAAGCAGCACACACATCAGCCCCACCCCGAACGCACATGACACGTGACAGGCCGGCCACAGATATGTCCCCAACGCCCAATTCACGGACAACACCCAACGCCACACAACCGACGCACACATGTCAGTGAAGACACGCAACAGCAGGACACACCCCAGTGTAACAAACATGGCGTAGCACACAGCGGCGGCAACACCAACTAGGAGAAGCAGGGCCCCTTCGGGAAGAGGAACGCCAGTACCACACAGAAACACCCATACCACCCTGCACATATGAACAAGACATATAAAACGGAACACCAAAGAGCCCGGGGACCGACAACAGGTGGCCCAAGAATAACATTCACACACAAGGCCCAACGCAGAGCGGAAAGGCAGCCTGCCGCCCACACAAGGGAGAGCAGACAGCACTGAATGACCTTCCATTCCAACTCCGAAACCACAGCCCTACGACAGAAGCCGGTGAATACAGCCATTGTCCAAGAATAGACCAACACAGGCATGCCGAGGAGACCGACCACAGGGCAGATAGCGCATATCACAGAAGCACACAACGGACGGGGAAGAAAGAAGAAAACACTCCCCCATGTCGGCCACATGCAAGTTAATTGGAAGGAGTCACACAGCACTGACCTTGAACTGTCTGAGAAGCATGTGGGAAGAGGGCCCGTGTCCTCCAAACAAGCCAACAGAACACAAGTCCTGTCTCCCCACGACTACACAGAGCTCACAGCAACCCCGGAGCGTGCACATTGCAGACTGCACACACAGCCGGAGCACGCCACCTCAACGAACCGCTGCGAAATGGCAACCGCAACACACCTACCCAACTACGCCGAACAGCTCAAGCTGTACAAAACCAACCTGTTCCATACATTGGGATGCGATCTCCTGTCCCTGCTGAACGTAACTTACCGACTGACTTACCGCATCACATTGTTCAGCTGCGTCATGCCCGTCTTCTACTGTCGGAGGTGTCCCTACCAGCATCCCGTCGAGATATGCCTCTCCAACCCGGCATGTCTGAAGGCGGACCTGCTACCACTACTCCTCCCTCTGGACGCACACGACAGGGCCTGCTCTGCCTATGGGGGCATGGCGTATGTGGCCAACATCGCACCCGCACTGAAATGGGACCACTGTGCCTCCACACGACGGATCATCGATAACAGCTACATCGAATGTCACCCAGCATGCCCCATCATGGTCCTCCAAGGGACAACCTACGAACAACACCTTGACAGCCACCATCCGCTTCATTGGCTGGCAAACATGTACACCACCAATGACATGGAAGCCCTGCTGGACGGCATCGCATACCTGACAACCTGTAAATACGTCGGACCACAACGCAGGTTCCCCGAGTGACCTATGATGTCCAACCCCGCACCCATGCTTAGCTTCCGCACGGATCTGGCCAGTCACCACCACAACAGCCATACCAAACGACCGGCAACTGTAACCACACCATCAACGACATCGCCATGACATCGGATATGACCGGGACATGCACACTGTTCCCCATCACATCCAGGAACACCGCATGCATCGTGGGAGGCAGTGGCATGGGCTCTGTGTATCGCACCCACATGGACGGAACTGCACGAACAACCAGGACACGACATGGATCCAGCGCACATGGACACACACACCGCTCAGTGGACATGAATAGGTCGCCTGGAGTCTGTGGGTGCTGCACCACTCCCACCCCCGCCCCGGGAATCCCATACCAGGACCTTTGCATGGACGACAAGTGCATACAACAACAACACGACCCCAGTGACTGTGACATGTCCAGTAACCACCACAGTGCAACAACAAGTGGCACGCCGCTGCATGCACGCAAGCACATGCCCTGATGTCATCTCACATGCACGCGTGCATGAGGAACAACCGCAGCAAACCTGTCACATGGAACTGAGATGGACTGTGCCCATGATGCCAAGCGGTCTGGTAGGCTACATGTATACCGTCTGTGTCAAAGTCCGCAGCTCCGCAGCTATACGTAAATGTACATTAGCACAGCCTTGGCCAAGCAGATGTCACTCTGAAGCCCACATCCCACATGCAACAGCCAATCACATGTAACCCCACACCCTATCCCATTTGCAATCATGCTCAGTATATCCTCAACATGTATTCCGCTGCCAGTAGTGTCCACTATACTGCATCACAGAGGACAGAAGACTCAATATAATGTTTGAAACCAAAACTGTCTCCGCTGACTCATTTCACAAGTACGAATGAGAGAGGATGAGAGTATGTGAAGTACACGGCAGTCGTGACATGACCATGTAGTCCACTGGTATTGGATGTCAACGCAAATGAGTAGCACTACTGTGGAAGACACACATGTGTCGTGTGAAGTCGTATGGACGCAGTGCTCAGGTGGGTGGGTGCGACGGGTAGATGCGCACATGCCAAGTTGGAGCACGCCGTGTTGGGAGGGTTCATGAACAGTACACCACCGCTTCCCTGGGCATTGTGAGAGGACACCTGTCGGGGGAGTGAACACGTGTGTGCATAGCAGCCGGGCACACGTACAAAGCGGTACCAGGCGCACCTCAGCCCACCCTCTGTGGACAAGCTGGATCCTGTTGTGCGCCCGCCATGCCCCTGACAAGGCACACACAGCCCCAGTCGACCAGGTGTAACCCCAACATAGTCAATCCGCACAGGCGATACAGGGCACGGGATGGCAGTGGAGCATGGTGTGTGAGAGGTCTCCTCGCGCTCCTCCTGGTCATATCACGCAGGCAATAGAACCTCAACGTCTAGCATGGCACAAGTCAGATGGAAGTGTAGGGGGACGCACCACAGCACGAGCAGCACTGACGTCACGGGAGGTGGCTCGCACCATCCCATCCATTGCCCATCATACCAACCACGCCACATGCCATTGCGACTAAGTGCAAGCGCGTGCGCCACCACCCCCGAGCCCTCCCCAGAGAGGCCAAAGAGTGAATGTGTGGGCCATCAGCCACAGACGGACGCGGCCTGGCCGCAAGGGCAGCCACAGCCACTGGGTGTCGCAGGTGGCGGATCCGGAAGGCGAAGACTGTGATGCATAGTCCATGCAGGCCGGGTCTCCATTTGGGGCACCACGCAGGTGGACGGCGTCCCGCAACACATCATACCCTGAGACAGCCCACTCGTGCAACTGGACCCACACATACACTCCTTGCCCTCTCTGGTGCGAGCTTGGGGCTGCCTGTGCAAGCGCTAGCCTCGCAGGTGAGCATGCATATTGGGGGAGCGAGGGGAGGACATGAGGGCTGGGGCGAAGATGACTGTATCACTGTCAGTTAGTACAAGGGATGACCCAGATGTGGAAAGGAAGAGACGTGTCCCGTGTGTACTGCAACTAGTCGCCAATTCAACTACCCCCCATGTCCGGAATGTAAGCCCGCACCTAGGCCCGCCCATCCGCCACAACGAACATACCACCAGCACGACAACCTTCCCATTCGAAACACTGACTGGGGGTGGCGACCAGTGTACAATCATGTGTAGCCTACCCACGCGTACATGTGGGCCCTCCATGATCCATGTCACCTGCGGCAAAGTCATGACATGCGCAATGAGGGAAGTGAGGAGAGCTGCCCGCCCCACGCGCAGAAGGTGCATCAGCTCCACAGACCCAGCAGCGAGTCCAGCAGGGGTCACATGTGCAGGGGCAGCTGTGCCTGGTGTGAAGGCACATGCATATAGACAGCACATCGACCAATGTGTAGTCTGCCCACATCTACAGTCCATCATCATGCGGACATAGGAATTGAACACAGGGCAACACATCTTCAGTTGGTGCACCCACCGTGACCAACAATGCGCAATCATCGACGTACCCGCCCTGTGCATGGCCCCCCACCCAACGGAGGCACATCCAGTGCCACCATCCCACACACACAAGCCTTCCACGGAACATGCTGTGTCCAATGCTCAGTACAGAGTCAGCGCCCATCTGGTGGATCCTGAACAGGAGACACATGCACACACATGCCAGCTCCCACTGTGTACGTCTGCCACCTGGCACGTGCAATGTAACCTCTCACCTGTGACGTGTGACTGCAAGCACACAGCCGTCTTGGCATGGGGCTGTCAATGTGGACACCTGTCAATGTTTCGGGAGGTGTGATCCGTACAGTGCTGTACATAGGGTGCAGTGCTGACACCTACTACTGTCTCATATCCCCTCGTGCCACAGGTCCCACTTGTTTTGGCCGCTCAGCCTGTGCCCACATCGTCGTCGTCGTGTGCCATACTCATCCAGCCGCGGAAGCAGTTCCATGCTCAGCAGACATTCATGTTGCCGTGGCGTTGCCGCTTGACGGATATGCAGTCAGTCCCCATCAGCACGCCCCGCAAGTCATTGGGGCCTAGATCCCCATGTGCATGCACATGGCAGTGGTTTGTATCACTAGCCATTGCCATTGTTGGGAGACCTGTGTAAGTGTATTGTGGCCGTGCCGTCCCAGCTTGACAGCTGGGCTGTGGCTCCTGTGCTTACTCAGTCATGTCAGTGATGTGTATGCGAAATTGCCATGTGTCGTGTTGCTTTGACATGTGTCCTCTGCCATTGTCCCTAGGCGGAGACCGAACATTGACCGCCCATACCAATTGCTGGCGGACATGGACGATACAGAGGTTATTAGGAAGTTTCGGCTGGACAGGCCAACCCTGCATCGACTGTGTGCCATGTTAGAACCCCATCTCCGTCCCCGCAGGGTGTATCCGACTGCTGTCACCCCCACGGCTAAGGTGATGGCCGCCATGCATTTCTTCGCCACTGGGTCATTCCAGCACACAGTGGGCATTGGAGGAGGGATGTCCCAGCCCATGTTCAGCAAAGTGCTGAGGGATGTACTGGCAGCCATGATGCTGTACCGGAACAGGTACATCCGCTTCCCCAGGGCTCGTGAATTGGCGGCAGTGAAGGGTGCATTCTATGCCCTTGGCAGAATCCCACACGTCGTTGGAGCCATTGACTGCACACATGTCGGCCTTGTTCCACCACAGGCCACTGAGCACCTGTACCGCAACAGGAAGCACACGCACTCCCTGAATGTGCAAGTGGTGTGCCTTGCGGACATGGTGATCACCCACGTGTGTGCAAAGTTCCCAGGCTCGGCCCATGACGCACACATAATGCGCAACAGCATCTTGCCACGACTGATGTCCAATGTGCAACAGGATCGTGCCTGTATTGTCGGTGAGTATGTGGAGTGGTGTAGCGTGCTGGCTGTGCGATGCTGTCCCCTGTCCAGTTGGATTAGCAACGGTTCTCTGTGTCCCTCACACCCAGGTGACTCTGCATATCCGAATGGGGCATGGCTGCTCAGTCCATTGAGGAATCCTCGCACCCCAGCAGACGATCGCTACAATGAGGCACATGGGAGGACCAGACGTGTGGTCGAGCGTACCTTTGGCCTCCTCAAGTCCAGGTTCAGGTGCCTGGACCGCACCGGGGGTGCGCTGGCGTACTCCCCACAGAAGGTGTGCCAGATAGTGGTGGCGTGCTGCATGCTGCACAATCTGGCCATTCGGAAGCAGATCCCCCTCATCGTGGATGACGGAGATCAACCAGGGCCCCAGCCCGCAGACCAGGACAGCTCGAGTGAGGAGGACAGCGGAGAGGAGGAAGCTGGTAATGTGCGGCAGCAGCTCATCGCCCGCTACTTCACTTGACGGTGAGTGTCCATGTACGACGGCTGATGTGGCTGTATCTGTGCAGGTGTGTGTGTGCTGTGTCAGGGTGGCCGTTTGTTCACTGCGTGCTGTGTGTCAACGCTCCATGGCCAGGGTAGTATGCCACTGTTGGTGGCTGTGGCATTGTGCCCTATTGCTCTGTGCGATGTGTGTACATTGCTTGTAGTTGTTGACATGTACTGTGTGATGGGTGTGTGACACACTCATTGAATGTGCTCCTGTTCTGTCTCCCACCCCTAGGTCCCTACAGGCCCTCCGGATTCAATTGCCATGCCACGCATCAGGTGCCTTTCCGCCCAAGGTGGCCGTTGTATTCCGTACAAATAAAACACAGGGCACAAACAGCAGTTAGTGAAAAAGGTGCATTTATTACAAACTGTGACATGTGATTGTGTGTAAGGTGATGACAAAAGTGGTGCGTGCAGTGACAATGAGCTGTCGGTCATGGCTGCGTGATGATCAGGGTGTACCCACTGGTTCTATGTCCATAGTCCAACACACACATGCCATCCAGATGGCTGTGTGGAGTGGGATCGTAGTCCAGGTCAATGCAGTGGCTGGTCAAGGAAGGCTGGCGGAAGGCTGGCTGGCTGCCTCACTTGCGACTGGAGCGTGCGAAGTCCTCCCGGGAGATCTGTTTCCTCTTCGGACGGCCCCTTCCACGTTTGCGAGGGGGGTGCCTGCTTGCGACATGCTGGTGGTTGAGGTGTGATCACTGGCTGTGGACGCAGGGGAACTGGACACTGCTGCTCCACCCTGCGCCCCGGCAGGTGGTGGCGGAGGGGAGCTGCTGTCCCTGGCTGTGACCTCACCGCCACCACCAGCTGTCCCATGAGGTCCACGATTTGGCCCATACGGGCGTCCATGGACCTCAACACCCCCAGCACCTCACGCGTGTCTGAGGCAGACCGGACCCATTGTCCTTGGGCCTCTTCATAGGCCCCAAGGACTCTGGCCATGTGAGGCAGGGCATGGCTCCCAGGGGAGGCTGGCGTTTCCCTGACCCTGCTCCTCCTACCAGTCCTGCTGCCACCGGCCTGCCCACTAGCCACATTGCTCACCACGGTCCTCGCTGTGGCTCCCAGGGTGGATCCAGTCGTCCGGGCCACCACCTGCGCTGGGGCTGGTGCCAGCGGAGACGTGGCGGTGGTGGCGGCGGTGGTGGTCGGTGCGGCGATGGTGGCGGTTGCGGCAGTGGTAGTGGCCACAATGACCGTGGGTGTGGCCGCAACGACAGTGGCAGCAGGGGGCTGTGAATGTTCAGCAGCCCTGGATGATGGGTTGGTGGGTAGGAGGGGTCCTGGCGAGCGGCTGGGCCCTGCCACACCAGATGGGCCTGCTTCGTTGTCCGTGTCCGAGGAGGAGGACAGATCCTCCAGATCCGTGTGTCCTCGTTGGGGGCTTGTAGGCTGGCTGTGCTGGCTGCTGGCTCCATCCCCAGCATCCAGCAGTTCGTCACCTGTGGAGAGAATGAGATTAGTTATTGTGTTGCACCTGGCGAAGTATGTATTTGTCGTCTGACATTGACAGTTCGTGCAATCTCGTACATGGGTTTCCCGGAGGCGTGTGTGTGGCTGTAGCATCTGTAGTTGTGTGTGCTTGGCAATGGGACTGTGTGCTGTGCACATGTGGCATGGGACGGATTGGCCATGCCGATGGGTGTGTTGCTGTGCCCCTACTTATTGTGACTCTGGTGTATGCGGGCTCCTGGCCCATCCTGGGTCTGGTTTGTACTTTGCTTTTGGGGTTCAAATGGAACGCTTAGGAACGCATATGGCAACATGGGGGCCATGCCCCGGATTCGCATTTGGGATGGAATATGCTTTTGGGGTTCAAATGGAACGCTTAGGAACGCATATGGCAACATGGGGGCCATGCCCCGGATTCGCATTTGGGATGGAATATGCTTTTGGGGTTCAAATGGAACGCTTAGGAACGCATATGGCAACATGGGGGCCATGCCCCAGATTCGCATTTGGGATGGAATATGCTTTTGGGGTTCAAATGGAACGCTTAGGAACGCATATGGCAACATGGGGGCCATGCCCCAGATTCGCATTTGGGATGGAATATGCTTTTGGGGTTCAAATGGAACGCTTAGGAACGCATATGGCAACATGGGGGCCATGCCCCAGATTCGCATTTGGGATGGAATATGCTTTTGGGGTTCAAATGGAACGCTTAGGAACGCATATGGCAACATGGGGGCCATGCCCCAGATTCGCATTTGGGAGGGAATATGCTTTTGGGGTACATGCTGTGAGCCATGGGTGCCGAACGTGACATGTGTTGTGGCAGCATGACAGTGCATGGTTTGAGGTGTGTGCATGCTTGACATGGCCTGCATATTTGCTGTCTGTTGTGATTACTGGACATGGCATTGGACGCATCGTTATGAGTGAGTGATGGTTGTGTGCCAGCCAACGTATTGCAGTTGTCCCATCTCCTTGGTGTGCGTGCTGCCCTGTGCCATGTGCATCACTGCAGTGCTCGGGGGGGTGTGGCCCATGTTGTGTGTTGTTGCTCACAGTGTGTCGTGCACTTCATTGACTTCTGGCACATGGTTGGTCACGGGCATGTATCTTAGCGTGACTGCTGTATGTGTGGCAGCTGTGCGGATGACATGCCTTTCATGAGACTGGGGCTGACGGATGGGATGGATGGTATGTTGTTTGTGCATGGTGTGTCTGTGTGTTTGATGGGTTCAGTGGTGTTCGTGTGCATATATGTTGTTCCGCTCTGTTGCGTCTAGTGTTGTTTGTCTTACATAGGCGTAGTTGTGGGGTGTGTGGTTGACAGGCAGTTGGGGCTACATGGACAGGACTTCAATGGTGTTTCGGTTGTGTGTGATGAGTTGCACAGTGGCTGCCGTGTGGTACTATATTCAGTGTGGCCTGTGCATGCAGACGTGGCTCCTTGGGTGTTGCTATGTCTGTGATGGGTCATGTGGGGTGTGAGTCTGTTGTTCATGTCCGTGTGCACATTGTTCACTTGTTCGTGACGGTGGGCGGTGCTGCGTGTTCGTCTGCTACGTGACATGTCCCATGTGTTGGTCGTGTTCCGGTCCTCATGCCTCCAGTAATCCAGCCCTGTCCAGTTTCCCACCTGCAGGTTGTTCGTGCGTGCACTGTACTGGATGCCACATGGCTCTAAGCGGGGGTGCTCCATGTTGCAGGTCTGTGGGGGTGGGGGGGTGTTGTGGGTCGTGGGGGTGGGTGGACACCCACTGACACCGATTGCTGTGGACCGTGATGTCTGCCTTTCGGCTGTCGTTGTGCACTGCGGTGGCTGACACGTGGCTGTGGGGTGTGGGGGATGCTCCTCCTTGCTGTGCTGTGGGACTAGGGGCCTGGTGTGTGTTGTACTTGGGCTGTCCACCGTCCCACCCACTGCACTTTGTGTTCCTGCCACTTACCTGTTACTTGTCGGTTAGTGCAGCTGTGGCGGACACATGGGTGTGGTGGGTGCTCGTTGTGGCGCTTCTGGCATATTTGGGGACCTGTTGGTGGTTACGTGGCTGGCTGAGTGTACACATGTCCCCACGCATCTTACAGTTGTTCGGTTTGGGCTGTGTGTGGTGGTGTCTGTTGCATGTGTGTGTGATGTGTTGTGTATTGTGTGCTGGACATGGGGGTGTTTGTCCCTGGGAGCTGTGGCATGGTGGTAGTGCATGTGAGTACATAGCGGTGTGCTGGTATACATTAGTTTGTACTTACCAGCCTCCACTCCCCTGCTAATCCGGCGAGGATCTCCGGATGGATTACGACTCGCACCTTCTCCTCCCACGCTTTGTAGGTCTTAAAGAGCGCGGGATTCCCTCCGCCAGTGACGGCAGCCAGCTCTCTGTTTTTGCCCTCCTTCTTCTTGACCAGGCTCTTGACGTCATTCCAACGTTTGTTGATCTCGACTCTGTTCCTGGGCAGGGTCCCGACTGCATTGACCTGGTCTACGATCCGGTTCCACATTCTGTTTCTGGTGGCTAGTGGTGTGTGCTGGACCATGTTCCCATAGATTTGTGGGTACACCTTGATGATCTCGTCGACCATGACCGTCAGCTCAATGGGCGTGAACTTGGGCATTCTTTGTGGTGCCATGGTGTTTGTGGTGCTGGTGCGGTGTGTGTTGTGTAATGTGCAGGGGGTTTGTGGTGCCGGTGTTTGGTGGTGGTGGTGGTGGTGGTGGTTGTGATGTGTGCGTTTCTGTGGTGTGCTGCTGTCCTTGCTGTGTCACTGTGTCCTCTCCTCTCCTCTCTGGTTTGCAATGTAGCAAGGGGTTGTGGTCTGTGGGAGTGCTGCTTTTGTACTCACCTATGTGGGTGTGTCCTCATGGTCTGTTGTTTTCAGGTGTGTTGTGTCTGGGGTTCTGGCCTTTGTATTTTTTGTTTGTCCGGGGGGATGTTTTCGGGATATGTACTGTGCTTGTGTATTTGTGCGTGCCTTGCTGTGTGGACTTGTTGGCCATGTTGTGTGCTATTGGTTTTGTGTGCGGATGGTTTCTGTGCAGGTACGTGGGCGCCATGGCTTCTGCCGTGTCGCTTCTCATCGGCGTTGTTTGCGCTGGCGGGCGGTATATTTGTGGTTTTTCCGCGCTCATGTCGGTGCGATCGTAATCTCACGTGCGGTGTGTCGGCCGTGAGGGCGGGCGGTTTTGTGTTGTCGTGCGTGTTTCCGTCCGTGGCGGGCGGTTTGTCTCCGACTCGGACGTTGGCGGGCGGTATTTTGTGTGCTTTTTCGCCGATGGCGGTATTCGGTTTGTGTAATCGTAATGGCGTGGTCGGTGTTCAGGCGGTGTGTGCGGGCGGATTTTTGCCGCTTCCATGCCTGGCGGTGTTATTTACGCCGGGTATCGTAATGTGCCCCATAGTTGTTTAAAATATCTTTTTCAAATTATTGTTTAGTTTTTTAGTATATATTTCAAATGTATATGACATTATTTTTTTGTTTAATTATCGTTTATGTTTCTTGCTATATTAGTTACATTTTAAGAAGTTATGAAATTTATTTATTTCATAATAAATAACTTTAGTTCTGTAGCGGGTTGTGGGTTTATAGGGGTACAGGGTGGGCAGTAATTTAATTATAATAAATGAATGATTTTTTTTAATCAATATTATTTAGTTAATTGATATATTGGGCCTCATTACGATGTCGGTCAGAAAGGCTCCGAACGGCATTCGGTTTGTCCAAATCCATGTCGGAACCCATGTTTCCGACCGACTTCGAAACATTTCCGACCGACCGATTATGATGCAATTTAACCGTTCGGTCTTTCCGACTCCTTTCCGATCAGCATTCGGAGAAACCGAGTCGGTCGGAGCCAAATCGTACAGGTCTATGGACCGCGTTTCCGACCGATGTATTACGATGTCAGATTCGGACAGCCTTTCCAACTCAGTTTGTCCGACACAGAACGGCTGTTGGAAACCGACTTTGGGGGCCCATAGCAGGCCCCCCTTCACCTAGAGGCATCTGGTTGTGGCCTTTGGGGTTACCCATGGGACCCCTCTTTCCAACTATGCACAGTGTGGCAGGCACCATGGGGTGCCCGCCACAGGGTGTAAGGTTTTCCGCAACCACCCCTTTCTCAATGGGACAGGCTCCCATTGAAGTCAATGGGAGTCCGACCGAACGGTGTTCCGAAACATCGTAATCATTCCGAATCCGGGTCGGTCGGAAACGATACCGACAAGGAGTCGGTTGGAATGCTTTCCGACCTACATCGTAATAAGGCCCTTAATTTTGTTAATTGTGTTATTAATTTTTTTTGTAAATATTTTTTGCGAGTTGTGGCGTTTATAGTGGTAAAGGGTGGGAAGTCATTTATTTTTAATTTATTAATAATTAGTAATTAATGATTAATAATTAATTGATAATTAATTATGTTAATTGTGTAATACATTTTTTTAGGTGTGGGTTGTGAGGTTATAGGGGTAAAGGGTGGAAAGTAATTTATTTTAAATTAATTAATAATTAGTTGTTAATTAATACTAATTAATTAATTGATAAATAATTTTGTTAATTGTTTAATTAAATGTTTTTTAGGTTTGGGTTGTGGGGTGCATAGGGGGTAAAGGGTGGGGAGTAAACTATTTTATTTTATTTGTTAATTACTTGTGAAATACTAATAATTATTTAATTGTAACTTAATTAATTTAATGGTGTTATTAATTGTTTTTTAATTTAATTTTAGGTTGGGTTTGTGGAGTTTATATGGGTAAAGGGTGGGAAGTTAATTAGTTTTAATGAATTTAGATTTAGATTTTCATAAATAATATTTGTTTAATTGATAAATAATTATGTTAATTGTGCAAGTACTTTTTAAAATTTAGATGTGGGTTGTGGGTTTTGTAGGGGTATGGGGTCGGAAGTAAATTAATTTTACATTTTTAATATTAACTATATTTCTATTTTGTATTCAACATATTTTTTTAATATATTTACTGTTTTTAAATTATTTTCATTTCGTTTAAGATATTTTACTAGTTTTTAATGTTGCACTCATTGGAGTGGGAGTAGTAAATTTTACCCCTCCACAATCCAGCACTTTCCCTACTGTTGCACTGACTGGAGTGGGAATATTATTATTTTTTTGTTAATTATAATATTTATTGTTGTGTTAATTGTACTGTGAATAGTAAATTGTAATATTTTCCAATGTGATATTTCAATTAGTTTTATATTTATTGTAGTTAGAGTAGTAAATCTTATTTTTGTGTGATGTAAAGACTTTGTTTGTTATTGTGTTGTGTTAGGTGGGAGTACTTATTTTTATATTTATTTAGTATAAAAATGTTTTTTTAATGTAGTGGGAGATTTAAATGTATTTATTTTAATATTTAAAGATTTATTTTATGTTGTTTGATTTATTATAATGATAATATTTAAAATGCCAATATGTTTTATTTGTAAATTATGTATAAATATATTTATAAAAATATGTGTTTACTTTTTACTTTAAATTAAATTGTTTTTCTTTTTTAATATTTTATGTTTTTGGTATATTTAAATATGTATACATATATTTTTGATAATATTATATTATTTACAATATTTTTGTATTCTATATTTTTTCCTCAATATTTTTTCTTCGATATTTTTTCCTCGATATTCTGTCATTGAACCCTTGTGAGGGCCAGCCTGATGTGCACACTTTGAACATCCCCAACCCGAGCTGTCTTAGACAGCTGGGTGGAGAGCAGGCACAGGCCTCCAGTCCCTGTAGGTCCCTGTAGGAACCCTGACCAATCCTGGCTCTTTCCTTATACTGATTAACAGCATGAGAGCAGAGTCTGGATTGGCTAGGGGAATTGGCTTTGAGACTCCTCATTGCCTTAGATCCTCGGACACGGACTGTGGGACGGGAGTGAAGAAGGTAAGTACTTTTTTCTTTTTTTATTTCAAGTTTTTTTTTTTTGTACCCACTGTCAGGCAGTGTGAGTAACTTGCACTAACATCAGCCCCACACCAGAACTCTCAATCGTGACCTGTTATAAACAGTGGGCTCACAAATCCTGAGTAAGGCGACACAGCGCAAATCGCTGTGCCGCCTTACTCTGCACCCAGGAGGCATTCCATGGGCATTGCAGTGGGTTTTCCCATGCAACACACATGGAATTTGACGCTGCCCCAGATTTACAAAGTGATGTAAACCTAGGGAAGCGTCAAATCTGTACGCCTCCTGAGGTGAGGCGTAACAAGGAGAAATATGTTTATTTCTCCTCGTGTTTTCCTCTTTCCATGTGTGCTGCATTCTGCAGCACACATAAAAGAGGAAAACGCCTGATAAATTGTTTTTGTGCAGGAAGGTGTACCTTCCTGCACAAAAACAATCCTGGCTGCAATGGAGGCACCCCTGCACCATGGTACAAGGGTGCCTACATTGGTGCTAGGCTCCCAAAGCGGCACTAGCGCAGGAAGAAAGGACAGGATTTCACTGTACTGCTTAAATACGATGCATTCATGCCCTTTCACTTTAGTGTAGGGCAGCACAGCAAGGTATCTTGCTGTGCTGCCCTTCGCCAAAATGCCATAAATTAGGCCCTCTGTTTGTTAGAAGTGGGGTTTTCTGGTTGGATAGTGTATGCACCAAAGCCAGGCAGAACCTACCACTCTAGTCAGGGTAAGATAGATACACACTAAAGATAACCTGTGCTCACTCTCTGGTAATTATCTAGTGTACACTTTTCGAGTTATTCCAATAAGCACATGCGTTCTTCATAGTACTAGAAATACCTTTCACTCCTCTTAGGTACTTTATGGAACTGTGAAGAACTGGCAAAGAAAAATAACTTCCTCCCAGCTGGAACATAATTGGAGAACTTCCTACCAATCGTCCAAGAAGAAGTCTGTGGCTGGCCCCTTGGGGTCTGTATTCTTTCAGTTGATCCTGCCAACTGTGATCTCACGCAGGCCCGCGGTAGACACCGTACAGTTTTCGCTTTATTAAGGTGCCCTCCTGTGATGGGCTCTCGGGGCAGACTGAGGTGTCCTCAGGACAGGCGTGGAGGTCTGCTGGACAGGCTTGGCGTTCCATGGCTTAAAGGGGGGAATACTGTAGCAGCAATCTCCTGGCGATTCGTCTCCACCCTCTTGGGCAGATGAAGTCGATGCACCACGGTAGTCCTCCTCACATGGGCGGACGGCTGCTGCCTCACCACAGCTGAACTCCAGTTGTCATTGCAACAGGCAGGCCTACACTGGCAGGCTTCCTTTGGCCCTGCGGCATCAGTTGAGTAACTCAAAATGCTCAGTCCTGACGAAAAGCACCAGCGCTTCAGCAATCCTCCAGACAACTTGGCGATCAGGCCATGAGTCAATTTTGGGTAAGCAGGCAGGGCTGATCCTTGTCAGGCACTCGATCTTGCCAGGTAGACAGTGATTGGTTCTCAGATAACTGGTGGATCAGCCAGGCGCTGATCATGCCAAAGCCCCGCTGCTGGACTCACCAGTTGCAGAGTCTCACAGCAGGGGCAGGTGGGGGAATCTTTGATGGCCCTGAGATTCCAAAGAACAGGAGGCAAGCCACAAGCCCTTGGAGTCCACTAGTGGTGGGGCACAAAAAAAGGTAACAGGCTGCAGGCCAGCACATCAAGGCAGGTTGCAAAGTTCCCGTCCCTCCTGCAGCCCAGCGCAAAGCAGTTAGAAAAGTGGCAGACCCTCCTGGCAGCACAGCAGTCCTCTTGGCAATGTGCAAATGTAGAGGCAGCAGCATTTGTTACAAGTCCTAAGCAGTGTCTGATTAGATGGGGTAAGAGCCCCAGTACTTATATCCACAAGTGCCTTTGATGTAGGGGGTGACTTCAAAGGAACTTGCTGAAATGCATAAAGGTTCCTTTCAGCCCAGCCCTGGCACCAGATTACCTGCAGGGGGTAAACCAGCCCTTTATGTGAGGGCAGGACACAACCTATTCAGATGTAAGTGTGAGCCATATACCCCCTTTCTGCCCAGGAAGGCTATCAGTATGCAGATGAATGCAGATTTATCCCCGGTCACACCCAACCCTTCCTGTGCTGTGGCTGCAATGTAGCTGTCACCCAACCAAGACGTGTATTGGAGACAGGCTGTCAGGCACAAATAATTATAAGCACAGAGAAATGCCCACTTAAAAAAAAAACAAAAAAAAAACGATGGATTAAACCCAGTACTTTGTGACTGGGCCTGAACATTTGCATTGTTCAGCATTCCATCCATCATTTGTTCTTTTTGCGTTTGTCACCCTAAGAATGAAGGGTATTTCCAGATGTGGGTCCCGTGCTCACTCTGCCACTGGAGTCAAGCTACCCTGGCTAATGAGGGGTGATACCCCGAAACCGGTCACAACAATGCTTGTTTCTGGTCCAGGGAGGTCCTGGCTTGGCAGTTCGGGCTGGAATGTTCCCATATGGAGAAGGATCAAGATTGATTTGCCTATGGCTGAGTCTAAACTGCGGGTGGCGTGGTGAGCAAAAAACGATGGATTAAACCCAGATCTTTGTGACTGGGGGACATTGTGAATGTTTGCATTGTTCAGCATTCCGTCCATCATTTGTTTTTTTCACTTTCTAAAAGTGACGTTTCTAAAATTGTAATGTGAAATCCAACTTCACCAGTAAGGAGGATTAATCACTACCATTTTGAACATACGAAGTAGGAAAAATCTACTCCTTTCTGATCAGGAATTACCACTGAAAATTAGATAAGGGAATTCCCAATGCTAGCCCATAAGAGGAGTAGGCCTAACAGCAGTGAACAATGAAATAGGCTGTTTGTCAATAGCAGGACATGCAAAACATAAAAGTACATGTCCTACCTTTTACTTACACAGCACCCTGCCCATAAGGCAACCTAGGGCCTACCTTTGGGGGGACCTATGTGTAATAAAAGGGGGAGAGTTAAGGCTTGGCAAGTAGTTTTAAATGCCTAGTTGAAGTGGTAGTAAACTGCAGGAGCAGGCCTGAGACAGGTTTGAAAGGCTACTTCTGTGGGTGGCACAAGCAGTGCTGCAGGCCTGCTAGTAGCATTTAATTTACATGCCTTGGGTATATGGAATACCACATTACAAGGGACTTACAAGTAAATCAAATAAGCCAAACAGGTGTAAACCATTCATACCATGTTTTAGGGGAGAGAGCACATGCACCCTAGCACTGGTTAGCAGTGGTAAAATGCCCAGAGTTGTAAAGCCAACAAAAAGAAGGTCAGATGAGTAGGTAGAGGAAGGCACACTCGTGTGCCTTTGTGTTCATGAGTAGATTCCTGGGCAATCTGCACTGACACGGATAGGCAGTGTTTTTCATCCCTCATCTAGCAGGTAATGGTTTCCTTGACTTCCTGATGACTCCCTTGCAAGCCGTCTGTTATATCTGAATTAGTTCATTCCTGGCTTCTCTTTCCTGGTAATTCTTCTCGCTTCAGCTGAACCATTCCGGAAGAAAGCACCATTTGGAATCTTGCTTGTCTGCT
Organism: Calotriton arnoldi; assembly: GCA_963921515.1. Lineage (NCBI taxonomy): Eukaryota > Metazoa > Chordata > Amphibia > Caudata > Salamandridae > Calotriton > Calotriton arnoldi. Next base: position 184,420 of record CAWUFW010010054.1, on the reverse strand, counting down.
TTGTCACCCTCCAGATCTCCTTCCCTTCACAGAAAAGAGTCCATCAAGCTTCAAAAGAACCAGAAAGGGAAAGACTATGATGGATTGTGGATGAAACAATTGCTGCCATAAAAGAAAAGACACACCATCGAGGGTTTCATCATGATGCAGGGACAACTGAGAGACAGATGAAAATGGCCTCTTAAGACAAACATGGAAGCACATTCAAAGGCATCTCCTGCCTTGAGTCTGGCTCATATTCATGCAACCATGGGCTTTCCATCTTCTGACGCGCCTGGTACATCAACAGGGACTCTACAAGGACAATTTCAACGTCCCTCCCAGGTGGGGCTCTAAATCTATACTCACACTGGATGTAATTGTTCAAGGGTGGAATGGGCAAAAATAAAATGAATCTACCTCATTTGATGGCCAGACTCTACCCTCTGGTAGACATGGACACCAAACTGCTTGATTCTGTTCCTGTGGCTTCACTGAGAGGCAACCCCTTGGGACCAACACCCTGAAGGATTCTACAGATGGATTCATCACTGAAAAAGGTGTCTGGTGCGAAGAGCTGGGATTCATAGTGCATGCACTGTACAACCTCTCTCCTCAGACTTTAAGAAGGGTTGTATGTCAGACTATCCACACCAAAAAAAGCAGTTAACTCTAGCCAATTTATATGTCTCGATCTCTCTTTTTCTGTCCACACTCCCCCTGTCTCTAGAGCTCATAATCGTGCTCCCCATCCTCTCATGCTCGCATCTGTCTCCAGAACAAAATCTGGCATGCAAGCAAAAATTACTTGCCTATTCCAAGCTTCCATGTTGTGCAACCACCATAACAACTCCTCCTTCGCTTCTGAAACTATTCTTATTCTGTCTCCATACCAAAGACCTTTCATCAGAGCCTCTTCTTTTAATCTCTGCAAAGCACGATAATGTAGAGGCCTAGGAAAAATTGCCTGGTGTGATAGGATAACAATCCTATCACTCGAGCCAAATGTCTTAAAGATAAACATTCCCTTTTCAAAATCTGAGAAATGTCCTTCCTTATCATCCTTACCTACCTCTCTGGAAGCTGAAGAATCACCTTCATAGTGTCTACTTTGAAACCTTTGAACTCAGATTCTCGTATAGGTTCCAAAATTGATTTTTCCTTGTTTAATATGAAACCTAACAACTCCAACATCCCTATTACATCTTTCAAGTCTTTCTTCAATTTGTCCAAATTCTGAGACATTAACAAGATGGTGTCCAAATATACAATCAAACGTACCCCTCTCTCTCAAAAATAAGCCATCACTACTCTCATGCCGTTTGTGAAGCACCAAGGTGCTGAAGAAAGACCAAAAGGAAGGCACTGAAATTGGTATAACTGACCCTTCCATCTGAATTGCAAACATTTCTGATTCTCTATGTCCATTGAGTTCGTAAAGTACGCATCCTTCAAATCTACCTTTACCATCCAATCGTTCTCCATCAAAAAGTCCCTCAGACAATGCATTCCCTCCATCGTGAAGTGTCTGTACACCAAATATTTGTTTAATTCCCTGAGATTGATCACTGGTCTCCATCCCTTGTCTTTTTTTTGATTAAAAATATAGTGCTTACAAAACATTTCTCTTTTCTTTTTTTTAATCATCGACTCTATCTTGGCATCCACCTCCTTCTTTAATTCCTTGTCCACTACCAACTCTCTTGGTTCTTTCACCTGATGTGGAATACTTAAGAACTCTATGTCGTAACCTCTTACTGTTTTCAAAATCCAAGGGTCTTGTGTTAAATTTTCCCACTCTCTTAAGATTTTTTTTAAACAACCCCCTTCTTTTCTTTGGCAAGAACCAGAAAAAATCTCCGTACTCACCTCAATTCCCTGAATTTTGTCCTCGTCCATGAAAAAACCTTCTTCTTCCTGCTCTTCCCGCTCTTCCACGATTGGTATAGAAGGTAATGGAGGTGCTCTGAAATCCTCTTCCTCCGTACTGTGTGTAAAAGTGTCGCCTCTGCATGCCCCGGCTAGCAGTGGGTCCTCTTCTACTAGCCCTTCCAAAAACTACGCTACCAAACACCTTCCACATATTAGTCTGCACCTTATCACGTGCTGTGAAGGTTGCCACATATTTTCCTACACTCTTCACAAGCCCCATACCAAATAGCAAGCCTTTTGGACCACCGCTCAGCTCCTTCTGAACCATGTCTCCTAGTTTAGGGCTTATTTTCATTAAAATCGCTTTTCTTCTTTCTGCCAATAAACCCGCGTTAGCATTGACTAATAACACCACTGCTCTCTGGCTCTGGCAATTGTACATCTTGTGGTGTTTCATTAATATGGGCCTCCTCTACCATATCCAAAATTCTTGCTACTGGACCCATCACATCTAGGACTTTATCTTGCCATATTTTTAGAGACCGTTCCAGTCCCTTTCTTGGATCTCTTCCCAGTCTGAACAGGAAACTAATTAACTCCGAATCTAAATTTGACATCATACGTACTTTCCCCTCAATGCTAGGTCTAGAGCAATCTGCCCTCAAAACCCATCTCACCTCTCTGTCCAAAGGTTTATGAATCCATTCCTTTATGAATTTACCTACATGCTCCATCGGCCATCAATCGCTACTTCTAGGGTGTCTTATGTTAAAAGGAGAAAACATCTCTCCACCTAGAGGATCTCTTAGCACCTCGTCCGAAGAGACTTCCTCAAAATCTCAAAACTCATTATCTATCTCCTGATTTTCCATATCAAATATATACTCATTTCCTGGTATTACACTGTCATTTCCTTTACCATTTCCATCTTTTTGTGTGCCACGGAGGACACCTTTCCTTTGTGTGCCACTTTGGACACCCAATCTTTGTGTGCCATCAAACACACCTTTTCTTTTCATGGCATTCAGACCATCCTTTCCCCTTTTAGACAAAAAACATCTTCAACATGTTTGGTTTTTTGCAACCTCTTTCCTCCTATTCCTACTAACTTTTCCTCCTCTTCAGACAACGAAAAATAATCTTCACCTGATTTCCACTCTTTTCTTCTCTTATGTCCCAGTATACTAGCTACTGAATCTTGTATTTTATATCCCATTTCTTGTTGAATTATTTTCCTAACTAACTCCTCATCCAGCAATTTAGCTGCCTGTCCAACACTGCTACCCTGCTCTAGATCCATTAGTTAGGCACCCTTTTTCTTTTTTTCTTTTTTATGTCAAAGTGCCTCTAGTCTTTCCTTGGGAAAAACACCTTTTCAAATTTATTAAAATACTCTTTCATAAAACTTCTCCTCACAGCCTCTATTACCCTCTTACTCCACCTCTGTCTGATCCTTGTAAAAAACGCTTGCAGTCCGTTTTTATCAACCATCACAAAATGCACGTCTCCGTGCCGCAGTACTTAAATACTTTTCAAACCTTCTGGGCCCAATTCAAAATGGCACCCAGAGCTCACGCGATCCTCTTGCGCGTCTTTCCGGAAAGACTCTAATTACCGAGAGAGATGGCAGCTGAAGAGGATCTCGCCCTCTCGCTCCGTAGCGCTAGCATTTCAACGTCACTCTGCCTCACGCTCCGAGGAGCGAACGCCCTCAGGAAACTTCCCCATCTTCATCAGTAAGCACAAGCGTGCTCGCAATTTGGTCCGGTAAAATTCAACCGGAACCAAATATCCTTTACAAATAAAATATTTATTTGAAACCCTCACTTTAAAGCGCTAGTCCTAGTGACAGCATGACTACCATTACTTCTACAAAGAGATACCATTATTCTGCTTAAACCTAATGCCTCTCTAAATGAATATATACCCTTACAACGCATGCAAATACATTGCGTGCCATTACAACACGGTCGTTACAACGACCGCGTTGTTGGAACGCATACCATTACATCGCGCTGAACTTAGGAATAGTACTATTTACTATTCCTACTCCAGTTTGTGCAACAGCAGGGAAGGTGTTGGATTCTAAATCCAACACCATTGCGCCCCCTACAGCAAGTCGTACTAATGACTTGCGATGTAATTGTATGCATGTTAAAAACGCGGTCGTTGTAATGGTACCGCGTTGTGGAGACAGCGTTGTAAACGCTGTTTTCCCTCTAAATTAGAAACATATATATATATATATATATATATTTTAAATAAAATTACAGTACTTATTCTATTACATTCTACAATACCTAAACACATCTTTAAAACTATAAATGTTGTATAAACCGTCACTCTAAAGCAAAAAACAAAATGAAGGTACTTCTCTGTATCTGAGCAGCATTTAAAGAGGTAGAGTGTTCTGAACAAGGATTATTTTAGGACTGTGGAGTTCTAGTCTAGTTTGTTTATGTTGAACGTTCTTTAAAGGCGCTGCAGTGGAGTGGCATTAAAAGCTGTGTGCATAATATTAGCCTCCGGGCTTGAAATGAAATCCTTATTTGATGCCTTCTTTATGTTGTCCTGACATTAGTGCTGGCTGATGGACCATCCAAGACTACGCGCTGAAACCTTTTGTTTAAAGATGTGTTTATTGACCTGGCGCAGAGGTTAACAGCTATTCGCAGGTTTAGTTGTGTCCTGTCTTTTTAAAAATAAAGCCCTCACCTTCCTTAAAACAACAAAAGCAACAATGTTTTTCCACTTGAGGAGGAAGGAAGTCTGTAGTAAATGCACCTTCAAGGAGACTACAGTAGTTCTTCTAATCTCGCAAGCAACATGGGAAATGTTCTCCGTATGTTATCTTCTAAAGTCTTTACCCCCCCCCCTTCATTTTACTAGGGAAACAACGATATCTTTGATTGTGCAAAGGAGTGCAGTTTCTTTAGTTCTTCCGAACCCAGCTCCAGCAGAGGGACAGCGTCTACTCCGCCATCTTTTTAGTCTCGAAAGTGTCAGGGGCTTCTTGATGGTCCCAGACCTGAAGGCCCTGAATGATTGACACGAGCCAATTCTGTTCCAGAAGTGCAAGGTCTTCAGGGGCTTATGCTACTGATTTATTCAGGGTGGATATGGTTCCATTATTTCACATCTCTTTGACCTCTCACCCGTGGTTCCCAAGGCTCGGTTTCCAGGACCTCCTACTTTAGTTCAACTTCCTTCCATTCAGCTCTCTGTGTCTTCACAACAGTTATGGCTCCTCTAGCTTCTCTTCTTCTTCTTCTTCTGCAAGGGAGGTCCACTACCCGTATCAGGACGATCAGCGCCTGCGTGAACTTCAAAGATAAAGAGTCTGCGTGGACCTAACCGAGCCCGCTCTTGTCTCAGTCATCTTGGCTTTCTACTCAACATGCCCAAGTGCCACTTGTCACCATCCCAGGGCCTGGCGCTCATGTGAGCAACTTCAGGGCAAGTGTGGAAATGAATTTCCTTCCCAAGCTCAGGGCCTTCAGACTTGTCCAACCTCTCTCATCACTGCCACACCTGATTCTGGCGCTTGGACTGTGATGGATACAAATCCAGAACCCCATGGCATCTTGTGAGTCCACAGTCCCACTAGATCATCTTTACCTCCATCTGCTCCTACTTCATGGGCAGACGAATTAGGTTTCAGCCTCCCAGGACTTCAAACTCTTGAGTCATATAAAGGAAAAAATGAACAGTCTCTAAAGTGGCATTTCATTCTAATAAAATATGTCCAACTGTCTTCCGCTTTACCCTGGAACTCCTGTAGCAGCGACTACGGATGCAAGCTCCTTTGGGTAGGTGGCCACTCTGGTGGAGTCATCTACCTAGGGACATTGGTTCCTAGCGTAGCGGATATGTTCTACCAGCTGGAGGGAGCTGATAGCAGTTTTCAGAGCTCAGTGGCACTGCTAAACTCAGATCCAAAAAGCCACGTTGAGTCCTGCATAAATCGACAAGAAGGGACATGAATCAAAGGTCCGGGTTTGGTGGTTGTTCAGTTTGTTCCCTGCACAGACCATCATCTTCTGTCCCTGAGGGCTCCCCATATCGAGGGGTGTGACAATATTTGGCCAAATCATTCGGCCGGTGTGTTCCCCTCACCACAGTGTATTTCTCTGTTTCTAATCTACTTTCAAGCCATATGGCATATGCATGAAATTTGTGATTTTTAGATGTTTTCATCTGTTCCAATGACCAGCTTCCTAATCCTGCTCTCGCTGCATCCTGTGGTAGGGGGCTGGGGGTGTCATTGCTCTGACACAGAAAAGGCATCCGAAGCTTTTATAAGCCTTTTCTCCCTACGCATCGATCCCCGCGTTGCCAGCTCAGATGTGGGAGAAAGATCAGGAGGTGGTTGTGGTGGTACCTTTTTGGCCTGGAAGAGTGTGGGGGCATATTTACAAGGGCTTTATCTCCGCATTTTTGGCTTAAAAAGCCAAAAAAGCGGAGATAAAACTATTGCCCTATTTACAAGAGGGTGCTAACATGCATAATCGCATGTTAGCACCCTTTTTCCCAACGCCTCCCTTTGCATCTCTAATGAGATGCAAAGTGGGCGTACCCCGGATGGACTACCTTGCAAATATCGCTGATGTTCACATCGCGATATTTACAAGGCTGCCCCCAGCATTTTAGCACACGTTAGTTTTTGGAGAAAACCGCTGTTTTCTCCTAAAACTAACGTCTGCTAAAATGCAGACTTACCTATCCCTAACATTGGGGTGGATTATGCTGATACGACCCTGACCCTGTGGGTCGTATCAGCAAGGTTATCGCCGTTTTGCAGGGAACATCGCTGGAAAACCAGCGATGTTCCCTGCAAAACGGCGATAACCTCGCTATCTCTGGAATTTTTATCGCCCTGGAGAAACGCGTTGTTAATAACGCGCTACCAGGGCGATAAATTCCAGAGATAGCCGGCGATAACAAAATTATCGCTAAGCACGGCCAGCGATAATTATCGCTGGCCGTTGATAATATGCCCCATAGTTCCTTCCTCCTCGGGCTCTGCTGATCCTGCCTCATTGACGTCTTGCTCTGCATCTTCCTCCCCTCAGCCCCCTAAGTGATCCCCTTCTGGGGAGGTTGTCCATTTCAGTTTGGAAACCTCCTTTGTCATTTATCTGAGATTAACCAGAAATGCTGCATGTTCTCTACCTTGCAATCCTGTGCTTGTTGTTGTGGGGCATTTTAGAAGTGTTGTGCATCCTATCCTGTCCCACCCCTATGTTGTGGTTTTTCATCCATGCTTTCAATTTCTTATTGGTGGCTTTGTGTAATCTTTGTATTGCTACTTTACGAGCAGAATGGGCTGATATTAGGGCTTTCTGGGAGCTTTGGGGACTCTATGCCCTGGTCTGTCCTTTAGCTCCTTCTTGAGGTTTGCCTGTAGTTTTGCGGGCACTGCAGGACCTTCTAGTTTAGCCTTTAGAGTCACTAGATGTTCAATTTCTGTCTATGAAAGCAGGTTCGGCCTGCAGGATTGGGCAACTAGGGTGTTTCAATGCTGAGTTCCTTTTCTGTCTGTCCTAGAGGATGTGTAGTGCTCACTGTGACCTACATTTTCATCCTAAAATACCTTCTTTCTTGACTCGGACTTAGAAGGATGTCTTACCTGTGTTTGGTCCTCCCTGCTTCCCAGGGTGAGAAACTGCTACATCTATAGTCCCACGACTGACATACACCTAAAACCTGCCAGCACTATTAACTTTGTCAGTGGTTGTTAGCTGTTTCAGACAAATAACTGCAATGGTTTTGTGGTAAATATTATTGAACATTTTTTCATTCTGAAATTGTGAGATTGTGAATTCAACTTTATGGAGCCTGTGGAAGGTGTATTGTTCTTAGAGTGTCTCAACCATTCCAGTTCTGTTCACTCTTTCTTAAACATGTTCGCTTTTTCTCTCCACATCTCCTTCATCAGCACATCTTACACCTCATCTGTTTCCTCTTCAGCACCCTCTTTTCACTCTCTCTTGAATTTACTTTTTCGCACTCCCTTCACTTCACCACTAACCCTGGGCATAGTTCGCGTAGTAGCGCTATGCGTAGCTACGCGAAGTGCACTTCGCACTACGCGAGCTACGCGTAGCACTACACGAACTGCGTAGTGCAGTAGGAAATGCTGTTCGCAATGATTGCACAGTGCCGGATGCTTGTCCGCACTGTGCAATCATTGCAAACGGCATCTTGCACAGTGCAAGCGGTCGTTTTCTGCCGCTCGAGTAGATTTGTACTCGAGCGGCAGTTTTCTCAACGCACACTGGCAGTTTCTCATCGCGAGCGGTCGCGAGCATACGCGACCACTCGCAATGAGAAACCTGACCTCCCCGCGTTGAGAATCTCGCCGGGAGGTTTATTTTCCACGCTCGCGATCGGCAACTTGATGTTGCTGATCGCGAACAAGGAAAAAGTCTCGCCGGGTTGTCATTTTGCTCGTTCGCGGTTGCCAACTTGACGTTGAGGACCGCGAGCAAGCAAAAAATGCCCGCTACGCTATGCGTTTTTTCACTGTGCTACGTGCAATTCGCGTAGCGCGTAGTTGCGCAAACTACGCAAACTACACGAGCGTAGCGTAGTTTTCCGCCCAGGCCTATTCACCACCCTACAAACACACAACGCACTCACAAGCACTGCTTTTTCTTTTACTTTCGCCTTGTCATTATTTTGACACCTGTGTACCTCCATCTCACACATTTGTACAGAATCACAATTGCAACTGGTGTATGTGACCATTCCTCTGCAGAGAGGCCAAGGATTGGATGACCATGCATTCTTTTTTTGGTAAAAATTTCTTTATTGATTTGAATTAATCAACAATAACAATTAGATACAAAACGCATCATCAGTTGTGCTGAGAATTCATTGCATGTGCAATGTAAACAACATCTCACCCCGACCCTCCCCACTCTCTCGTCCCCCATTAGTAAAAAAAAAAGGTATAAAACATAAAGGGAGAGAAAGTCCCTCTTCACATCTTATCAAAGCAGAATCCAAAAATCATTGGCATTACAACATCACATATTTTCAGAACAATTCATTCGGCATCTGGAGTGCGTTTGATATATTCAGATGACAAGAAGGCAATAGGGGACACAAAGGGACAGTCCTCACAGGGTGTCAGCCGTGGCCCGTGCAGGTAAGAGCGGTGGGGCTGAGTTGTGGGGGGGAGGGGGTGCGGGGGGATTCGACAGACGACCACGAGGGAAAATTAAATAAATAATTAATTTTTCCTCGTCGTCGTCTGTCGACCTGTTTGACCCACTGTTCAGAGCTCTCAATTGCGGCCCGTTATAAACACCTGAAAGCGAATCAGTTCTGAATATGCAGTGTGCAGGGGTAACATGCTACAGGGAAAAAAATACAGAAACACAACATCCAGGTAATAGCTAAAACTCTTAGGGGATCCAAGATTAAGTAAAACATGAAATATAAACAGGAACTAAATAGTTGACATGAAGCCTTAATGTTTTTTACATTCATTGTCCAGAAATCGACCACTGTTTTTGCCTGCAAAGTTAAGGACAGTAATATAGGGCCCAATAGAGACCCGTTTCAATGTTTGTTTTGATTACTACCAGGTCTGAGACCTGGAGTGGCCCGGCCCACTTAAAGTCCTGCCGTGGGAGTAGGACTAAGAGTAATGAAGATTACCGGTAAGTAACCAGATTAGGACTAAGAGTAATGAAGATTACCGGTAAGTAACCAGATTAGGACTAAGAGTAATGAAGATTACCGGTAAGTAATCAGATTAGGACTAAGAGTAATGAAGATTACCGGTAAGTAATCAGATTAGGACTAAGAGTAATGAAGATTACCGGTAAGTAACCAGATTAGGACTAAGAGTAATGAAGATTACCGGTAAGTAACCAGATTAGGACTAAGAGTAATGAAGATTACCGGTAAGTAATCAGATTAGGACTAAGAGTAATGAAGATTACCGGTAAGTAACCAGATTAGGACTAAGAGTAATGAAGATTACCGGTAAATAACCAGATTAGGACTAAGAGTAATGAAGATTACCGGTAAGTAACCAGGTCAGTCACACGCTCTTTCCCAATCCAATTGCTGGACGTGGTTCTTTCATTTGTAATGTCTTAAAACATCTCATTACCATATTCCACTCCCCATCTCCCGCAGTGACGCAGGGAATGTTTGGATGCAAGTGATGCAGAAAAAGAATAGCACACACTAATTCTGTTAATAATGTGCCATTTCCTCACTTGATATTAGACATTAATTATAATTACTCTGCTACAGACACAGGGAATTAATCAAAGTTTCTGCTGTGCTGCAGCTGAACAGCTGGCACGGCACCGCAGCACGTGTGTTGAGCCAGCACTGCCAGGGCAGCTGTCACTGAGTATGTGGTGAGAGAGGGCAGTGCTTGGCCATCTTTCACTCCATGTGAGGTCAGAGAGGGCAGTGCAGCTGTGTGCGGTGAGAGTTGTCACTGCCAGACCATGTTTCACTGTATGGGCAGTGAGACAGGGCAGTGCCTTGGAGCTTTCACTGTCTGCACGTCTGTGGTGAGAGAGGGCGGTGCCATGGAGCTTTCACTGTCTGCACGTCTGTGGTGAGAGGGCAGTGCCATGGAGCTTTCACTGTCTGCACGTCTGTGGTGAGAGAGGGCAGTGCCATGGAGCTTTCACTGTCTGCACGTCTGTGGTGAGAGGGCAGTGCGTGGGCAGTTTTCACTGAGTATGCTGTGAGTGGGCAGTGCTAGGCCAGCTATTACTAGACATGTGGTGAAAAAAAAGGGCAGTGTCTTGGCATCCTTCACTCCATGTGAGGTCAGAGACAGGCTTCCTGAATCCATCTTCGTCTTCAACGCCTGGATCAACGCCTGGGCACATACCCTGGCTTCTAACAAATCTAACACAGCCACGAGAACCAGACTGTAAGCAACCTGGTACATGGAAGTGCTCAGGGTCACCAAAAGCACCGCAAGCAACGTGAACGTAGAAGGAAACAAAGTCAGGATGATATCTGCAAATCTGTCCTCCGATGCTACAGCAAATGAAAGCCACCAACCGCTCTGCACTCACTGACCACATCGAAAGCCTCGCCAACAGTGTCAAGGAAATACTTGCTATAGTGAAAGAGTTCACCTCTCCAGCATCAACCTCCACGAACGTAATCCCCTCTCAGGGCCTCTGCACCCGGATATCCCTATTCTTCAGCAACAAGATCACCAGCATCTACAAAAACATTGAGCCCCAACCACACCCGTCCAACCTCGCAGCCCTCCTGCTCATCTCTACCAACCCCCCGAAAAACACACTGACCACCTGGCCTATCATCACCACTCAAGAAACTGCAGCAAACATGCAGTCCGTACACTCTGCAGCATCCTCGGACTTCTGCCCTCACCAGGTCTTCATCACAGGACTGGAGCCTATCTGTGCAGCCATTACTCTGACGTTGAACAAATCACCATCACAGCCACTTACCTGGATGCCTGGAAACATGCCCCGGTACTCCCCTCCTCAAGAAACTATGCAGACTGGAAGACACCAGCCAACTCCCGCCTGTCTCCCTGCTACCCTACCTGGCACAAGTAATGGGAAAGATGATAAACAAACACCTAGCCATCCGCCTCACTGACAACCACCTTCTTTTTTTTTTTTTAATCTTTTTATTAACATTTTAAAATATAAGATTGTATGTCACAGTACTGTAGCATATCTGATCAATATACCAGAGCACATTTTTTATTTTTTTTTACAGGAATATTCATCAAGGGTATTAATACAGTGTCTCTCTTTGCCTCCGTTGGTACATGTCTCTATTGTTCCCTGCCAGTTCGGGGGAGACACAAAGCCCCCCTCAGTATGAGTTCCATTTTCCCCATTTCTTATCCCATTTTTTGGGACATCCTCTGCTCTTAAAGACTTCCTTCTCCGCGATCATGCTTTTATCCATGTCTTTGGCCCACCCCCTCACTTTTGGTAATTCTTGCGCTCCCCATTTCATGGCTATATTTCGTTTGATCAATGTGAATCCCAACGTGGCCCGTGTCATCCCATATGTTAAGGAGACCTAGCTTGGGAGTTAATTGAATTTCTTTGTCTATCACTTCTTGCATCTTTGATGTAGCTTTCTCCCAAAATGTTGCAATGTTAGAGCAGTCCCATATCACATGATAGAAAGTAGCCTCCTCCGTACATTGTCGTAGACATCGAGAGTTCTCCCTACGTCCTATTTTAAACATTGTGACTCCTGAGAGATATGTTCTGTGTAATACTTTTAGTTGAATGAGGTGAAATTTTACGGGTATGGCTGCCTCCTGGGGGGACATTAGCGCGGATTGCCACTCATCATCTTCCAGCTGTCCTATGTCTTGTTGCCACCTAGCTCGGAGGCGTGTAAGTGGGTCAGGTAGATTATTGCCTAGTTTTTGATAGGTCATGGATATGGCTTTTTTGGGCATAGGTTCTGAGAGTAGCCTGTCTTCTAATGGTGAGGCTTCCGGTACCTCACTTTGTTGGGGGACGGCAGAATTTAGTGCATGGCGGATCTGAATATAACGGAACACTTCCCAGTGTGCCAAATCGTACTCTTTCTGTAGCACTGAGAAGCTGAGTACTTTCCCCTTTTTCCATATATCACCCACTGTAGAGATACCAATGATATCCCACTTGCTGAATCCCGCCTGTGTGCCAAGGGAGCCTAGCCCTTCTTTCCCCATGAGGAGCCTGTCCATTCGATAAGCGGGCTCATTGTGCGAGTGGTATACCCAGTGATTGATAACCACCAGTTGGGAAGCCCAATAATATAGTCGAATATTGGGAAGTGCAATTCCTCCATCGTACCAACTTCTTGTTAGTTTATGTGTGGCAATATGTAGGGTTTTGTCATCCCAGAGTAATGTTCTGACTTCATTCTCTATGTTTTTAAAATATATATCGGGGATCTTAAATGGGCAGTTTTGTCGTATATATAGGAAGCGTGAAAGTGCCAGCATTTTGAACAGTGCAGCACGCCCCAACAGGGATAGTGGCAGTTCTCTCCAATATTTCACATCTTTTTGCAATCGAATTAAAGGACTCATGAGGTTTTGACAACCACCTTCTTGACACCACTCAATTGTGATTCAGGCACAACCACATTACAACAACACAAGGGAACCACATCCGGTCCCCATACAAGCTGCACAGCCATGTCCATTATCGAATGAATCCAATAAATCAAGTTTCTTTGTGATCTTCAAATTTTTCAAATTTTTTTCATTGCTTTTCGCTTCACTTTATCCATATTTTTATCAATTTATTTTACTCATTTCCAAGCTTATCCGATGTTATTCATAAAAACACAGGAGAATTACGTGTTTCCTCATGTCACGACTTTATTTTAAAAACCCAATGCATTTCGGGATATTCCCTTCGTCAGGGGTATCTAAAACAGAGACACAATAAACGACCATCAGCATGGTAATTACATTCCTTATATCGATACATGTATTAAACGCATCAACATTATTCTAAAATAAATGTAGTTTGAAAAATGCTGCATGCGCAACAACCCACATTCTACCCTTAAATCTTATGTTTTTTGTGATCTCTCATGAGCGCTCCAAATTATTTTGACCCACTTATTGCTCGCATATTACTCCCCACAAAAAAGTCCCATGCTCCGATAGTATAGGTAACCCCATGTTCATCCAATGACAGCTACTTAATCTCTATTACAACAGTCACTGTCAAACTGCTTACCGTAACGTGTGTACTTAAAAATGATTCCATCATTATTCGATCACTTCAAAATCTAAATAACATGCCCCTGCCCTTCTTCGCATGCTCTGTTTCCTCTGCATCAACCTGATTCAGCATTTACGTCATTTATTAACCCTCCACCTGCACCAGGTGATCAGTCACGTGTTATCCTGGTAGAATTTAAACTGTGAAACGAACTTCCATACCTAACTATCTTTAAATCCTGCTCCTTCGCTACAAATACCATTTTACCCACATTGCCTTATGTGATGAATTCATCAATCCCCACTTTCATCCTGCGATCGGTCACATGTTGTAAAAAGCTTCCATTAAACATTGTTATCCCTAAACCTTACTCTGTCACTGACAGTACTACAATTCCCACAATGCTTTCAATTGGTGTTGTGTACAAAGAGGTTCGCTCCCCGCTCAACACTATCCATTGAACAATGGAGGTAACCAATAATCACACTAATACGTGTGCCAAATGCTCTGTGCAAGTAAAACTGCATAAGTATTATCAACGTGGGTGTAACAATCTTCCTGATTGCATACAAAGTTACTCTATATACACTGGTTATATGCCGATACAGTAGTTCCCTCAATGCCTTCCAATTATATTACGCGCCAAAATCGTTTCACTCCCCACTAAGCGCCTGGCAATTCGAACATGACCTATGCTGCTATTAATGTTCAATCGGACACTTTACAAAAGTAAAACGAACATGAGTCCTGACGTCATGAGTTTAACGTATTCACAATATTTACATGCATTGTTGCAACATGTCAACTGATTCTATTTCTGTAATGTTTCCAATGCTTCTGTTGATCATTCATCTTCGGAAACATGACTCCTGTGTTGTTTGAAAGTTCCCTTGTGAATCAACCCTTTTTAATAGTCCTTTCTCACTCAACGGTGCTCCTTTCTCATCCTGGGTGCTATCTCGCCGTTTTAGGACGGAAAAAAATCTGTTCAAGATGCATGAATGGTGGAGAGAAGCACACCTGTGTATTCAATATTTATATTTGTACTTAAATTCAACTTTTTCGAACTATAAAGGCGTGCTCGCTTGCTCCGTGCTCCGCCCAATCGCACTGCAATATAGAAACAACACAAGGGAACCACATCCGGTCCCCATACAAGCTGCACAGCCATGTCCATTATCGAATGAATCCAATAATATATGCCGATACAGTAGTTCCCTCAATGCCTTCCAATTATATTACGCGCCAAAATCGTTTCACTCCCCACTAAGCGCCTGGCAATTCGAACATGACCTATGCTGCTATTAATGTTCAATCGGACACTTTACAAAAGTAAAACGAACATGAGTCCTGACGTCATGAGTTTAACGTATTCACTTAAATTCAACTTTTTCGAACTATAAAGCTGCACAGCCATGTCCATTATCGAATGAATCCAATAACATCGGATAAGCTTGGAAATGAGTAAAATAAATTGATAAAAATATGGATAAAGTGCAGTGAAAAGCAATGAAAAAAATTTGAAAAATTTGAAGATCACAAAGAAACTTGATTTATTGGATTAATTCGATAATGGACATGGCTGTGCAGCTTGTATGGGGACCGGATGTGGTTCCCTTGTGTTGTTTCTATATTGCAGTGCGATTGGGCGGAGCACGGAGCAAGCGAGCACGCCTTTATAGTTCGAAAAAGTTGAATTTAAGTACAAATATAAATATTGAATACACAGGTGTGCTTCTCTCCACCATTCATGCATCTTGAACAACCACATTACAGTCACTGCCCTCATCGCCTCCACAGTCGATATCCGCAGGGTCATGGACAGAGGTGACTCCAGGGCCCTCATCTTACTGGATCTTTCTACAGCCTTTGGCACCATCTCCCATCCCATCCTTATCCAAAGACTGCACAAAGCTGGCATGCACGATAACGCACTTCACTGGATTTAATCCTTCCTGAGAGTCGGTCAGCCTGGCCCCTTCACCTTGGACACTGTCACCCTCATCCAGTAGCGGCCCGTGGTGGGAGTGCTGCCGGGCGGTGACGTGGGGCGGGGGATGGGCAGGGTGGGGGGTAGTAAAGTACGGAATACGGGCGTATAGAGGTAAGTAGACATATAAATAAATAAAATGAATTTCGTTGCGCGCGCTGCATTGCATTTGGCGATGCAGCGCGCGCAACGAAATTCATTTTATTTATTTATATGTCTACTTACCTCTATACGCCCGTATTTTACTACCCCCACCCTGCCCCTCCCCGCCCCACGTCACCGCTCGGCAGCACTCCCACCACGGGCCGCTACTGCCCTCATCTGCGAAGTTCCACAAGGATCCTCACTCAGTCCCATGCTTTTCAATGCCTACATGACTCCACTCGCCAGCATCATCTGCTCCCATTGAATCAACATCATATCTCAGCTCATGCTCCCCCTCTCCGGCAAGATGCCAAACACCCAGACCAATTTCTCCCCCAGCATGGCCAAAGTCACCAGAGGGATGAAAACCAACTGCCTCAAGCTCAACACAGACAAGACGGAAGTAGTAATCTTTGGCAAAGACACCTTCCTTTGGGATTCCACCTGGTAGCCTTCTGACCTCGGGTCCACACTCCTCCCAGAAATCCACACAAGGAACTTCAGAATAGTAATCGATAACCAACTCTTCATGAATGGCCAAGTGAACTCAGACTCCTTCTTCTGGTTCCACAGAAATAAGGTGCTCCAGAAGATCTTCAAATGGCTTCCCACCAACACCTGTCGAACCGTCGCCCAAGCCCTCATCACCAGCAAGCTGGACGACAGCAATGCACTCTGTGCTGTAATCACCGCTCAACTGACTTGAAGACTCCAGACCATACAAAACTCAGCTGCCAGGCTCAACCTCAACCTCTCACCCCACACTTACTTCACCCCACACGCGAAAGAGCTCCACAAACAAGCACTGTTCAAACTCCTTTTTTTAAACAATCTTTATTAAGGATTTTGTCAAGTTTATAATATACTAACATCTCCCCCACCCCAAATCCCATTCCAACAAATCCAGATACATCACTCTTTGTTCATGAGATGAAGACCTCTGACCTCAGAGTCACTGCTCTCCCCTGTGCAGCTCCACCGCTAAGGCTCTGCCCTTTGTGCCAGCTTGAGCCCATCAGGTAGGTGTTCGAGGCCCTCCTCCACCCGCAGGCTCCTCCCTGTGCCTCATCCCTGGTGGTCTAGTGGAAGAGCACCCTGCTCTTCTGCTATTCCGCTCTGTTCTGTGTCACTCTTTTCGTGTTTGCCTTTTCTCTCATTTTTGCCTCTTTCTCTCTGCCTTTATTTCTCCATTGTGCCTCTGTTTCTTTGCCTTTCCTCCCGTTTTGCCTCTTTCTTTATTTCTCCATTGTACATCTGTTTCTTTGCCTTTTCCTCTCATTTTGAATCTTTCCCTCTGCCTTCTCTCCTCTATTGTGGCTCTTTTCTCTTGGCCTGTTTCACTTTCCATCTCTTTTCTCTCCATTGTTCTCTTGCCCTCCCCGCTCCCTCTTCCCGAGCTCCCCACTGCTGCTGCCCCCGGGGCCCCTCCCCCTCCAGCGTGTCGTTCCCGCCTCTCAGCTGTCACCCTCCCCCAACCCCTACTTAATGTGGCCGCTGCGCGGCTGCGCAGGTACAAAGCACAGCAGGCGCGTCGCTGGCTCGAGGCAAGCCCGTCTGTGCTCGTCCGCGAACCCGACCACGACCTGCGCCAGGGACCCTGGTCCCCCTTACCCTCCGCCACTAAAACCCCAGTACTCTCCATGCACTCAACCCTGGACGCAACAACAACTGTCAGCTCTCGTCGCTGAGCAACACTCAAGGCCCGATCTCCTGCCGACACTGCCGCCCCACCTTCTGTCACCTCCGGACCCCAGCAGCAGCCTCCAGCCCACCAAATGCCAGAGCACACAAACCACCGGACTGCATCCTCCTCAACATACGCTCCCTGCACAGATATGCCGTAGAAATCTGGGACATCCTCAACACCCACACGGCCTACGTCGCCTTCCTCACAGAGACCTGTACCAACGCCAGCTCTTCACCCGACATCGCATCCGCCATCCCTGACGGATACAAGATCCTGAGAAAAGACTGACCCAACCGCACAGGAGGAGGCCTTGCCATAGTCCACAAAAGCTCCATCCAATTGACAACCACCAACTTGGACGACGCCTCCCCCACATGGAACACATCCCTTTCTTCCAGATCCAGCCCAACCCCAGAATGACGCTCCGCAGGACACTCGCCTACAGACCGCCTGCACCCCACACCCACTTCACTAACGCCATTACCGACCACATCGCACCCCACGCCCTCTCCTCTATGGACTACATACTACTCGGAGACCTGAACTTCCACCTGGACAACCACTGCGATACCAACACCACCACCCTCCTGGAGAACCTCACCAACATAGGACTGAAACAACATGTTTCCACCCCCACTAACACAGCAGGACACACACATGACCCCATCTTCGCCGGAGGAAACAACAGTCACTTCAGCCACACCATGGAACTGCTCTGGAACGACCACCACTTCATCCATTTCTCCTTTACGAACCTATCGCAGAAGCTGGAACAAAGTCTCCGAAGAACTCCTCACCTCTGCCCTCACCTGCACTCCACCCCCTATTACGACAGACGTCAACGCAGCGGCAAACAACTTCCACCAATGGATCGCCAACTGCACCAACACTCTCGGCCCCCTTCAGACCATCACAAGACAACACAACAAGAAAGCCAACTGGTTCACCACGGAACTCCGAGAATCCAAGTGCTCCTGCCGACGTCTGGAGAAGACGTGGAGAAACAGCGGAACCCTGAAAGCACGCGCCGCTTACAAAACAGCTATCACAGCACACCACCAACTCATCAAATCAACGAAGAAAAACGTCATCCAGGACAGAATCCTCACCTACGCCCACAACTCCAAGGAACTTTTCACCATCATTCAGGATTTCGCCAAACCTAACAGCGAAACAACCAATGTCCCTCCCTTCCTAGCCATCTGCAACAAACTCAGCTCCTTCTTCCACCTCAAGATCAAGAAGCTCTGCAACAACTTTGACGATCAAGACAATAGCACCGCCTCAACTCCTATCTCCAATGATGCCACCCAACAGACCCTTCTCACCTGGACCCCTCTCACCACGGAAGACACCTAGAAGACAATGAAGAGCATCCACTCCGGAGCACCTTCTGACCCCTGCCTGCTGCACATCTTCCACAGGACTGCCACTGCCATCGCAACCGGGCTACATCAAACTATCAACTGCTCCCTCGACACAGCCACCTTCCCCGACAACTGGAAGCACGCCAAAGTCAACCCCCTCCGAAAGAAGCCCTCCGCAGACCCGACAGACCTCAAGATATTCAGGCCCATCTCACTGCTTCCTTTTGCCACCAAAGTCATCGAAAAGGCAGTCAACACCCAGCTAGCACACTTCATAGAAACCTACTGCATCCTAGACACCTCGCAGTCCGGATTCCGCAGCAACTACAGCACCGAGACCGCACTACTCGCCGTCACCGATGACATCTGTGCCCTCCTCGACCAAGGCCACACCGCAGCCCTCATCCTCCTGGACCTATCAGCAGCTTTCGACACCGTCGTCCACCGCACACTAGCCACTAGACTCCACAACGCATGCGCATGCGTCCAAGGAAAGGCCTTAGACTAAATACGCTCCTTCCTATCAGGCAGAACACAGAGAATAAGACTCCTGCCCTTCCTCTCGGAGCCGACAGAGATCAGATGCAGACTACTCCAAGGATGCTTCCTAAGCCCCACAGTCTTCAACGTCTACATCGCCCCCCTCGCAACCATCGTCAGAAACCACAGTCTCAACATCATCTCCTACGCCGATGACACTCAGCTCATCCTCTCCCTCACCAAGGAACCCAATATCACCAGGCACAACTTCCAAGAAGGGATGAAAGCCGCTGCGACCTGGATGAGCAACAGCTGCCTGAAGCTAAACTCTGAGAAAACAGAAGTCCTCATCCTCGGCTCCACCCCCTCCGCATGGGACAACACCTGGTGGCCCCCGCCCTCGTAAACCCTCCCACCTCAACCGACTGCGTATGCAACCTCAGCATCATACTCGACTCTTCACTCACCATGAACCACCAGATCAATGCCGTATCGTCCACATGCTTCAACACCCTCCGCATACTCCGCAAGACGGTCACGTGGATCCCCACCGACTCCAGGAAAACCGGCTCCCACACACTCATCACCAGCAGACTGGACTACGGCAACACCATCTACACCGGAATCAAGAAGAACCTCCGCCGCAAACTCCAGACCGTCCAGAACTCTGCAGCCAGACTTATCCTCGATATCCAATGACACGACCACATCACCCAACACCTCTGCGACCTCCACTGGCTCACCGTTGAAAAAAGAATAACCTTCAAGCTGCTCACACACGCCTACAAAGCCCTCCCCAACACCCGACCCCAATACCTCAATGACAGAATCTCCTTCCAAGCCCCCAAGAGAAACCTCCGCTCAGCCGACCTCACCCTAGCCACCGTCTGTCGCTTCTACAGGACCAGAGCTGGTGGAAGATCCGTCTCCTATCTCACAGCCAAGACGTGGAACAAACTCCCCTTTCACCTCCGACGGAGACCGACACTGCACCAATTCAGAATGGACCTCAAGACCTGGCTCTTTGATTGATCCTAAATGAGCTGCCCCCTCCACCCCTCACCCAGTACCTTGAGACCCTCGCGGGTGAGTAGTGCGCTCAACAAAACCCCTGATTGATTGATTGGTTGATTGATTAGATGAATACAGGTTTCAAAGGTCACCAATCAATGCAAATATTAGGTATCTGACTGTTCAAACTCCTGACGCACACATACAAAGCCTTACACAACATTGGTCCCATGTACCTATACAACGCATAAACATTCACAAACCTACCACACACCTCAGCCAGACTCATACTCGCACATCCCACATATGGAGAACCAGATCCGGAAGTTGTGCCGTCTTCTACCTCACTCCTAACGCCTAAAAAGACCAGCCCCTGCAATCTGCAGCACACATAGAAAGAGTAAAACACCATCAATGATTGTTTTTGTGCATGAAGATGTCCTTTCATGCACAAAACAATCATTAAATAATGGGGATTTGCCACTTCTATGTGTGTTGCAGAATGCATCACACATAGAAGTAACAAATCACTATTATGGATTATTTACGTGCAGGAAGGGACAGCTTCCTGCACATAAACAATCATCACTGCAATGCAGGCACCCTTGCACTATGGCCCAAGGGTGTCTGTGTAGGCGCTAAGCAGCATTTTTTGTGCCAGCACAGGGGGAAACACAGGGGTGTGTCATATTCTTGTAAATACCACGCATCCCTGCATTTTTGAAATGGCACAGCATGGCGCTGCCAAATGTGCCCCCGTTCTGCACCCTTTCCTTGTACGTATGCCCCTGAAGACCTGCCACTTCACCTTGCCTCGGCCCTTGCTCAGCCTATGCAGCTCCTGTTTCAGTGCCAGGATTCCTTATACACATAACAGCACAGCACTGCCTGGGCAGCTTTCACTGTATGTGCAGTGAGAGATGGCAGTGCCTGGATAGTTGTCATTACAGACCCAGCAAGTGCTGTGAGAAAACAAATGTCTTGAAGGCTTCCGCCTCCAGTGCTGTCTCGGCCATACTTAGGGTCTGATTTAAATCTTGGCGGATGGGTTACTCATTCACAAAAAGGGTGCCAGATATCCCACCCTCTAAAATACAAATCCCAATATATCCAATGGCATTTATATTTTGGCGGACGGGATATCCGTCTCCGTTGTGACGGAGTAACCCCTCTGCCGAAATCTAAATCTGGCCCTAAGTGACTTAGAATCTACATTGAAGATGCAGGACAGAAAAACAGACTGACGTCATCCTCACAGCCTCAGGCCTTGTACAGAAGGGGCACCCTTTGAGTGATATAGATTTTAAAGGCTGACTACGAAAGTAGCTCTCAGTTAAGAGAACCTGACAGGTTCAGAGATATGAAACATATCTCTTAGGTGTTACAGGCATGTGCCATTTCTAAGACATCAATATTATTGTGATAATAATGTAATATAATAATCAGTATATCCTCTACAGGAGCCCTAACAGAACCAAACTAAGAAGTATGAAAATGCTCTCTGACACTCTGGAAACAGTGGCAGACCATTAGCAATATTTTTTGCCAACTCAGCATCAATTAAAAGTCTACCACCATCTCCAACTACATTTTGGAAACACACTCATTTGTTCCTAAACACTAGCTTGTCATCTTCTGAAGATTTATTCACCAACTTGTTTATTTCAGCAAATTTATGCATTTTCTTCAACCAAAGCTTGCACATTTCTTAAACAAATTTATTGTTTTATTCTCAATTGACAGCTTTTGCATTATGATAAATACAATCATCGTTTTTAAGTGTCATCTACTCAAAATATATTCTTTTTGGCTAATTACCTTATTTTTGCCCTACTATTAGGTTGCCATTTCACGACAATACACCAATTTTGCCTTCTTAATCTAGTTTTTTATTTTGGATAAATAGTCCCACCATTTCCCAATCATCATCTTGTCATTTTTATAATACATATTTTTGTTTTCAAATAACAGTTTTCAATTTAAGTAACCATGTTTTTTAATCCCATACGCCCTCTCATCATTTTCAACATGTACTTGTACTTGCTACTTGCCATCATGGAATGATGCCTGTTCATAGTCTAACATGCATCCTCCTTACATACCGATGTTCTTCCATCGTAAGTCCCTATATGTTATGGATCAGGAGGTCCAACGTCTGCCAGGCATATTCCCCACATACAAGACATGGTCATCCGATGTTAAAAAAGGTCCCCAAGGGACAGAGATGGCCACCAGATGCCAGGGATGGCCATCATATTCCAGGGATGACTATCACAGGTGTAGAATGGCTGCCGTTGACCAGGGATGACTATCCTTCTCCTAACTCGCCGCCACGTCCTTGAACAACCTTCCCCTCGCCCTCTGAACATCATCCTTGCTCCCGGAATTCAGAAAGGGACTCAAGAACTGGTTTTCAAGTGATCCCAGCAAGAAGCTAGCGCCTAGATACCCTTGCTATTGATTAGCCACGCTCTACAAATCCGAGTTGATTGTTTGATTGATCAAATGCTATGGGTGGTCACTATATGCCATGGATAGCCATCATGGCATGAAAATGGCAAGAAGTCCTAGGAATGGCTACCACATGCTATGGGCCTCCATATCTGGAACTGCCATCATAAGCAATTACAGACCACTGAATATCACTGAATATCTTATTAACCTTGATAAGATTTCAGCGATGGCCACATATCCTAGGGGTGTAGGCTATGGTTGGACTTCATGGGGCCTATTCACATATGACATTTTGTAGTACATCTATTGACTAACCTACATGCAGAGTTCACCGTCTCCTCCTCTCCTATCTTTTCTGTGCCGATATCTCCACCCCAGATGAGAAGATCTCCTCACACGTGCACATACGTTTTAGGAGTAAATGTGGGAGCGACAGGGGAGTGGCTGGAGAATGGGGAACACTTACTACTAAAGGGGAGGGGTTTTGGGAGGAGTAGGGAGGGGTTTGGGGAGGGAGAGGCACTCACCCAAAAAAAGAGTGAGCTTATTACTTTTCTCAAACTGCACTTTTAAAGTTACTACAGCCAAAAGGGCCTAAAACAGTAGTAAAGGTACTCCAGCTCAGACCTGGAGTAAGTCCAGCACCACACGTAGCCAACCACTACACACTGCCATAGAAAATAATGGAGGTAGGGACACAAAACCCTGTGGGAAATAAATGTTAAAAGAAATTAATTTCTTTAGGCTTCTTAAAAAGACATACATGTAAATAAATGTTACAATATATATATATCTAAAGTGATTATTTATTTTAAAATATGTTAATAATCTTTTTTAAATGCATAAATAAATGTAACATTTAAAATAATAATAATAATAATATTTCAAATTAATTTTATATATACAATGTAATAATTGTTAATACATAAAAAGATAAGCATCTTACTTTAGGTGGGTTTTTGTTAATAAATCTTTAAAAATAATTGATATTTTATTTAATATATCTAAAATATTTAATTCAAAATTTAGTTAATGGTGCTGTAGCATTTTTTTATTTTGTTCTGTATTTAAATTAAATGTATAAAAAATCATTTTACTTTAATAGTTATCTTAAATTTAATAAACTTTTAAACTTTTCCTTATGCTTTACTCTAGGGAGATATATGCCTACATATGTCTAATAATGCAAAATTCAAGTCTATTATGTTGTGCTTTATATTAATTTGAACTGCATTTTTGCCTCAATTTTTGAAGTATCGATGCATTTAGCACAAAAAAATAGTGCAAAAAACCACAGACACAGCATTTGTGGTAGACTTTTCGCTTGAATTGCTTGTTTGCTGTAAATGTATACAGAGGATGGTACATCATTTTGCAAAATGGCATAGTAGCATCATTTTGGGGATTTCAAATAGCAAACATAACATGGAATTCCCAAAATTAGACAACTTACACCAGCGTAATTTAACTTTCGCCCAGGCCTAGTGAAAAGTTAAAAGTAATAACTTTACACTCATAAATTAAGCTCTACCCCCAGGTTTCAGGAGGTGGAGAAATGTGAGCCTACTTTTTATAGTTACTTACACTGGCAAATGGTAAATAGCCTAAAGTAGTAAATTTGCTACAAGCTGTAAGAGTAAACGTACACATGTAGATTTATTCACGTGTAAGTTTACCTACCAGAATAGCCCCCTAAGTGACAGCCGTAGTTACCACAGGCACCAATTGCCACCAGATATGAAGGAACTGGAAGGAAGGTGGCAGGGGTAGTTTGTGCTGTGGATGCAAGGCATATGCTGTTGGTTACTGTTCTATATCAGGCACACTGTTTCACAAATGGATTTTCACTCACAAGTATGTGCAGAAATATGTGTCCAACCTACTGAGCTCTCTGATCAGCAGTCAGTTTTTGATTTTCCACAATCAAAATGGAATTGGGAAAACTAAATCCCCTGTTTTAGAACATGGTTCTTATTATGCTAAAGAATAATCCAGATTAGCGCCACAATCTAACATTCAAAGCGCTGCAGGACTTTGGTATCAGCATCTTGGCATTGTTTCGATTGGTGGTTGGGTATCATCAACGGATCAGTCACATTAATGCCTCAGCATCATTATCGGCTCAATTTTATCAATGACTAAGCACTAGGAGTCGCTCAGTATCATCAGTTGCTCATAAAACACCATCAGTGGCTCGCTGTCAGTGGCTCAGTATCATCAGTCGTTTATAAAGCATCATCAGTGGCTCGCTGTCAATGGCTCAGTATCATCAGTCGTTTATAAAGCATCATCAGTGGCTCGCTGTCAATGGCTCAGTATTATCAGTCGTTTATAAAGCATCATCAGTGGCTCACTGTCAGCGGCTCAGTATCATAAGTCGTTTATAAAGCATCGTCAGTGGCTCGCTGTCAATGGCTCAGTATTATCAGTCGTTTATAAAGCATCATCAGTGGCTCACTGTCAGCGGCTCAGTATCATCAGTCGTTTATAAAGCATCATCAGTGGCTCGCTGTCAGTGGCTCAGTATCATCAGTCGTTTATAAAGCATCATCAGTGGCTCACTGTCAATGGCTCAGTATCATCAGTTGCTCATAAAGCATCATCAGTGGCTCGCTGTCAATGGCTTAGTATCATCAGAGGCTCAGTATCCTCACTCAGTCTAATCAGTATGTATAAACAGCGGCTCTTATCACCAGTGGCTTGTATCATCACTGACTTCATCTTATCACTGTCCCGCTGTTATCAGTAGCTGTCTCTCCTCTGTGACTTTGTATCATCAGTGGCTCCATCTCCTCAGTGATTTAGTATCATCAGTAACTTTATATCATTGATTGCCTGTTCTCCTTAGTGGCTTTATATCTTCAATGGCTCAGGATCATCATTGGCTCCATCTCCTCAGTGATTTGGTATCATCAGTAACTTTATATCATCAATGCCCTGTTCTCCTTAGTGGCTCTATATCTTCAGTGGTGCAGTCTCATTAGTAGCTCAATATATATCATCAGTGGCTCAACATCATCAGTGTCTCCATGTCCTCAGTGGCTCAGTGTCATCGGTGGCTCAGTATCATCAGTGGCTCAATGTCTTTAGTGGCTCATAATCATCAGTGGATCCATGTCTTTAGTAGCTCATAATCATCAGTGGATCCATGTAATCAGTGGATCAGTATCATCAGTGGCTCCATGTCCTCCGTGGCTCAGTATCATCAGTGGCTCCATGTGCACCATGGCTCAGTATCGTCAGTGGCTCCATGTCCACCATGGCTCAGTATCATCAGTGGCTCCATGTCCTCCATGGCTCAGTATCATCAGTGGCTCCATGTCCTCCTGTGGCTCAGTATCATCAGTCACTCCATGTCCTCCGTGGCTCAGTATCATCAGTGGCTCCCTGTCCACCATGGCTCCGTATCATCAGTGGCTCCATGTCCTCTATGGCTCAGTATCATCAGTGGCTCCATGTCCTCCAGTGGCTCAGTATCATCAGTGGCTCCATGTCCTCCTGTGGCTCAGTATCAGTGGCTCCATGTCCTCCGTGGCTCAGTATCATCAGTGGTTCCATGTCCACCATGGCTCAGTATCATCAGTGGCTCCATGTCCTCAGTGGCTCAGTATCAACAGTGGCTCCATGTCCTCAGTGGCTCAGTATCATCAGTGGCTCCATGTCCTCAGTGGCTCACTATCATCAGTAGTTCCATGACCTCAGTGGCTCAGTATCATCATTGGCTCAATGTACTCCTGTGGCTCAGTATTATCAGTGGCTCCATGTCCTCAGTGGCTCAGTATCATCAGTGGCTCCATGTCCTCAGTGGCTCAGTATCATCAGTGGCTCCATGTCCACCATGGCTCAGTATCATCAGTGGCTCCATGTCCTCCATGGCTCAGTATCATCAGTGGCTCCATGTCCTCCATGGCTCAGTATCATCAGTGGCTCCATGTCCTCCGTGGCTCAGTATCATCAGTGGCTCCATGTCCACCATGGCTCAGTATCATCAGTGGCTCCATGTCCTCCATGGCTCAGTATAATCAGTGGCTCCATGTCCTCCTGTGGCTCAGTATCATCAGTGGCTCCATGTCCACCATGGCTCAGTATCATCAGTGGCTCCATCTCCCCCGTGGCTCAGTATCATCAGTGGCTCCATGTCCACCATAGCTCAGAATCATCAGTGGCTCCATGTCGTCCATGGCTCAGTATCATCAGTGGATCCATGTCTTTAGTGGCTCATAATCATCAGTGGATCCATGCAATCAGTGGCTCAGTATCATCAGTGGCTCCATGTCCTCCGTGGCTCAGTATCATCAGTGGCTCCATGTGCACCATGGCTCAGTATCGTCAGTGGCTCCATGTCCTCCTGTGGCTCAGTATCATCAGTGGCTCCTTGTGCACCATGGCTCAGTATCATCAGTGGCTCCATGTCCTCCTGTGGCTCAGTATCATCAGTGGCTCCATGTCCACCATGGCTCAGTATCATCAGTGGCTCCATGTCCTCCGTGGCTCAGTATCATCAGTGGCTCTATGTCCTCCATGGCTCAGCATCATCAGTGGCTCCATGTCCACCATGGCTCAGTATCATCAGTGGCTCCATGTCCTCCATGGCTCAGTATCATCAGTGGCTCCCTGTCCACCATGGCTCCGTATCATCAGTGGCTCCATGTCATCAATGGCTCAGTATCATCAGTGGCTCCATGTCCTCCTGTGGCTCAGTATCATCAGTGGCTCCATGTCCTCCTGTGGCTCATTATCATCAGTGGCTCCATGTCCTCCGTGGCTCAGTATCAACAGTGGTTCCATGTCCACCATGGCTCAGTATCATCAGTGGCTCCATGTCCTCAGTGACTCAGTATCATCAGTGGCTCCATGTCCTCAGTGGCTCAGTATCATCAGTGGCTCCATGTCCTCAGTGGCTCAGTATCATCAGTGGTTCCATGACCTCAGTGGCTCAGTATCATCAGTGGATCAATGTACTCCTGTGGCTCAGAATTATCAGTGGCTCCATGTCCTCAGTGGCTCAGTATCATCAGTGGCTCCATGTCCTCAGTGGCTCAGTATCATCAGTGGCTCCATGACCTCAGTGGCTCAGTATCATCAGTGGCTCCATGTCCACCATGGCTCAGTATCATCAGTGGCTCCATGTCCACCAAGGCTCAGTATCATCAGTGGCTCCATGTCCTCCATGGCTCAGTATCATCAGTGGCTCCATGTCCTCCTGTGGCTCAGTATCACAGTGGCTCCATGTCCACCATGGCTCAGTATTATCAGTGGCTCCATGTCCTCCATGGCTAAGTATCATCAGTGGCTCCATGTCCCCCGTGGCTCAGTATCATCAGTGGCTCCATGTCCACCATGGCTCAGTATCATCAGTGGCTCCATGTCGTCCATGGCTCAGTATCATCTGTGGCTCCATGTCCTCCTGTGGCTCAGTATCATCTGTCACTCCATGTCCTCCGTGGCTCCGTATCATCAGTGGCTCCCTGTCTACCATGGCTCTGTATCATGAGTGGCTCCATGTCCTCTATGGCACAGTATCATCAGTGGCTCCATGTCCTCCTGTGGCTCAGTATCATCAGTGTCTCCATGTCCTCCGTGGCTTAGTATCATCAGTGGTTCCATGTCCACCATGGCTCAGTATCATCAGTGGCTCCATGTCCTCAGTGGCTCAGTATCATCAGTGGCTCCATGTCCTCAGTGGCTCAGTATCATCAGTGGCTCCATGTCCTCCGTGGCTCAGTATCATCAGTGGTTCCGTGTCCACCATGGCTCAGTATCATCAGTGGCTCCATGTCCTCCATGGCTCAGTATAATCAGTGGCTCCATGTCCTCCTGTGGCTCAGTATCATCAGTGGCTCCATGTCCACCATGGCTCAGTATTATCAGTGGCTCCATGTCCACCATGGCTCAGTATTATCAGTGGCTCCATGTCCTCCATGGCTAAGTATCATCAGTGGCTCCATGTCCCCCGTGGCTCAGTATCATCAGTGGCGCCATGTCCACCATGGCTCAGTATCATCAGTGGCTCCATGTCCTCCTGTGGCTCAGTATCATCAGTCGCTCCATGTCCTCCGTGGCTCAGTATCATCAGTGGCTCCCTGTCCACCATGGCTCAGTATCATCAGTGGCTCCATGTCCTCTATGGCTCAGTATCATCAGTGGCTCCATGTCCTCCTGTGGCTCAGTATCATCAGTGGCTCCATGTCCTCCGTGGCTCAGTATCATCAGTGGTTCCATGTCCACCGTGGCTCAGTATCATCAGTTGCTCCGTGTCCTCAGCGGCTCAGTCTCATCAGTGGCTCCTTGTCCTCAGTGGCTCAGTATCATCAGTGGCTCCATGACCTCAGTGGCTCAGTATCATCAGTGGCTCCATGTCCTCCGTGGCTCAGTATCATCAGTGGCTCCATGTCGACCATGGCTTAGTATCATAAGTGGCTCCATGTCCTCCATGGCTCAGTATCATCAGTGGCTCCATGTCCTCCTGTGGCCCAGTATTATCAGTGGCTCAGTATCATCAGTGGCTCCATGTCCTCAGTGGCTCAGTATCATCAGTGGCTCCATGAGCTCAGTGGCTCAGTATCATCAGTGGCTCCATGTCCTCCGTGGCTCAGTATCATCAGTGGCTCCATGTCCTCAGTGGCTCAGTATCATCAGTGTCTACATGTCCTCAGTGGCTCAGTGTCATCGGTGGCTCAGTATCATCAGTGGCTCCATGTCTTTAGTGGATCATAATCATCAGTGGATCCATGTCATCAGTGGCTCAGTATCACCAGTGGCTCCATGTCCTCCGTGGCTCAGTATCATCAGTGGCTCCATGTCCTCCATGGCTCCATGTCCTCCATGGCTCAGTATTATCAGTGGCTCCATGTCCTCCATGGTTCAGTATCATCAGTGGCTCAGTATCATCAGTGGCTCCATGACCTCAGTGGCTCAATATCATCAGAGGCTCCATTTCCTCCATGGCTCAGTATTATCAGTGGCTCCATGTCCACCATGGCTCAGTATCATCAGTGGCTCCATGTCCACGATGGCTCAGTATCGTCAGTGGCTCCATGACCTCAGTGGCTCAGTATCGTCAGTGGCTCCATGACCTCAGTGGCTCAGTATCGTCAGTGGCTCCATGTCCACCATGGCTCAGTATCATCAGTGGCTCCATGTCCACGATGGCTCAGTATCGTCAGTGGCTCCATGACCTCAGTGGCTCAGTATCGTCAGTGGCTCCATGACCTCAGTGGCTCAGTATCACCAGTGGCTCTATGTCCTCCTTAACTCAGTATCATCAGTGGTTCCATGTCCTCAGTAGCTCAGTAACATCAGTGGCTCAATGTCCTTAGTGGCTCAGTATCATCAGTGGCTCCATGTCCTCCTGTGGCTCAGTATCATCAGTGGCTCCCTGTCCTCAACAGCTTAGTATCATCAGTGGCTCCATGTCCTCCATGGCTCAGTATCATCAGTGGCTCCATGTCCTCCTGTGGCTCAGTATCATCAGTGGCTCCCTGTCCTCAACAGCTCAGTATCATCAGTGGCTCCATGTCCTCCGTGGCTCAGTATCATCAGTTGCTCCCTGTCCTCAACAGCTCAGTATCATCAATGGCTCCATGTCCTCTGTAGCTCAGTATCATCAGTGGCTCCATGTCCTCAGTGGCTCAGTCTCATTAGTGGCTCCATGTCCTTAGTGGCTCCGAATCATCAGTTTCTCCATGTCCTCAACAGCTCAGTATCATCAGTGGCTCCATGTCCTCAGTAGCTCAGTATCATCAATGGCTCCATGTCCTCCGTAGCTCAGTATCATCAGTGGCTCTATGTCCTCAGTGGCTCAGTCTCATCAGTGGCTCCATGTCCTTAGTGGCTTAGTAGCATCAGTGGCTCCATGCCTCAGTAGCTCAGTATCATCAATGGCTCCATGTCCTCCGTGGCTCAGTATCATCAGTGGTTCCATGTCCACCGTAGCGCAGTATTATCAGTGTCTCCATGTCCTCAGTGGCTCAGAATCATCAGTGGCTCCATGTCCTCAGTGGCTCAGTCTCATTAGTGGCTCTGTGTCCTTAGTGGCTCAGTATCATCAGTGGTTCAATGTCCTCAGTAGATCAGTATAATCAATGGCTCCATGTCCTCCGTGGCTCAGTATCATCAGTGGCACCCTGTCTACAATGGCTCCGTATAATCAGTGGCTCCATGTCCTCTGTCTCAGTATCATCAGTGGCTCCATGTCCTCCTGTGGCACAGTATCATCAGTGGCTCCATGTCCTCCTGTGGCTCAGTATCATCAGTGTCTCCATGTCCTCCGTGGCTTAGTATCATCAGTGGTTCCATGTCCACCATGGCTCAGTATCATCAGTGGCTCCATGTCCTCAGTGGCTCAGTATCATCAGTGGCTCCATGTCCTCAGTGGCTCAGTATCATCAGTGGCTCCATGACCTCAGTGACTCAGTATCATCAGTGGCTCCATATCCTCCGTGGCTCAGTATCATCAGTGGCTCCATGTCCACCATGGCTCAGTATCATCAGTGGCTCCATGTCCTCCATGGCTCAGTATCATCAGTGGCTCCATGTCCTCCTGTGGCTCAGTATTATCAGTGGCTCCATGTCCTCAGTTGCTCTGTATCATCAGTGGCTCCATGTCCTCAGTGGCTCAGTATCATCAGTGGTTCCATGACCTCAGTGGCTCAGTATCAACAGTGGCTCCATGTACTCCTGTGGCTCAGTATTATCAGTGGCTCCATGTCCTCAGTGGCTCAGTATCATCAGTGGCTCCATGACCTCAGTGGCTCAGTATCATCAGTGGCTCCATGTCCACCATGGCTCAGTATCATCAGTGGCTCCATGTCCTCCGTGGCTCAGTATCATCAGTGGCTCCATGTCCTCCATGGCTCAGTATCATCAGTGGCTCCATGTCCTCCTGTGGCTCAGTATCATCAGTCACTCCATGTCCTCTATGGCTCAGTATCATCAGTGGCTCCATGTCCTCCTGTGGCTCAGTATCATCAGTGGCTCCATGTCCACCATGGCTCAGTATCATCAGTGGCTCCATGTCCTCCATGGCTCAGTATCATCAGGGGCTCCATGTCCTCCTGTGGCTCAGTATCATCAGTCGCTCCATGTCCTCCATGGCTCAGTATCATCAGTGGCTCCCTGTCCACCATGGCTCCGTATAATCAGTGGCTCCATGTCCTCTATGGCTCAGTATCATCAGTGGCTCCATGTCCTCCTGTGGCTCAGTATCATCAGTGGCTCCATGTCCTCCTGTGGCTCAGTATCAATAGTGGCTCCATGTCCTCCTGTGGCTCAGTATCATTAGTGGCTCCATGTCCTCCGTGGCTCAGTATCATCAGTGGTTCCATGTCCACCATGGCTTAGTATCATCAGTGGGTCCATGTCCTCAGTGGCTCAGTATCATCAGTGGCTCCATGTCCTCCATGGCTCAGTATCATCAGTGGCTCCATGTCCTCCTGTGGCTCAGTATCATCAGTCGCTCCATGTCCTCCGTGGCTCAGTATCATCAGTGGTTCCATGTCCACCATGGCTTAGTATCATCAGTGGGTCCATGTCCTCAGTGGCTCAGTATCATCAGTGGCTCCATGTCCTCCATGGCTCAGTATCATCAGTGGCTCCATGTCCTCCTGTGGCTCAGTATCATCAGTCGCTCCATGTCCTCCGTGGCTCAGTATCATCAGTTGCTCCATGTCCTCCGTGGCTCAGTATCATCAGTGGCTCCATGTCCTCCTGTGGCTCAGCATCATCAGTGGCTCCATGTCCTCCTGTGGCTCAGTATCATCAGTGGCTCCATGTCCTCCGTGGCTCAGTATCATCAGTGGTTCCATGTCCACCGTGGCTCAGTATCATCAGTTGCTCCGTGTCCTCAGCGGCTCAGTCTCATCAGTGGCTCCTTGTCCTCAGTGGCTCAGTATCATCAGTGGCTCCATGACCTCAGTGGCTCAGTATCATCAGTGGCTCCATGTCCTCCGTGGCTCAGTATCATCAGTGGCTCCATGTCGACCATGGCTTAGTATCATAAGTGGCTCCATGTCCTCCATGGCTCAGTATCATCAGTGGCTCCATGTCCTCCTGTGGCCCAGTATTATCAGTGGCTCCATGTCCTCAGTGGCTCAGTATCATCAGTGGCTCCATGTCCTCAGTGGCTCAGTATCATCAGTGGCTCCATGAGCTCAGTGGCTCAGTATCATCAGTGGCTCCATGTCCTCCGTGGCTCAGTATCATCAGTGGCTCCATGTCCTCAGTGGCTCAGTATCATCAGTGTCTACATGTCCTCAGTGGCTCAGTGTCATCGGTGGCTCAGTATCATCAGTGGCTCCATGTCTTTAGTGGATCATAATCATCAGTGGATCATGTCATCAGTGGCTCAGTATCACCAGTGGCTCCATGTCCTCCATGGCTCAGTATCATCAGTGGCTCCATGTCCTCCATGGCTCCATGTCCTCCATGGCTCAGTATTATCAGTGGCTCCATGTCCTCCATGGTTCAGTATCATCAGTGGCTCAGTATCATCAGTGGCTCCATGACCTCAGTGGCTCAATATAATCAGTGGCTCCATGTCCTCCGTGGCTCAGTATCATCAGTGGCTCCATGTCCACCATGGCTCAGTATCATCAGTGGCTCCATGTCCACCATGGCTCAGTATCGTCAGTGGCTCCATGACCTCAGTGGCTCAGTATCGTCAGTGGCTCCATGACCTCAGTGGCTCAGTATCACCAGTGGCTCTATGTCCTCCTTAACTCAGTATCATCAGTGGTTCCATGTCCTCTGTAGCTCAGTATCATCAGTGGCTCCATGTCCTCAGTAGCTCAGTAACATCAGTGGCTCAATGTACTTAGTGGCTCAGTATCATCAGTGGCTCCATGTCCTCCTGTGGCTCAGTATCATCAGTGGCTCCCTGTCCTCAACAGCTTAGTATCATCAGTGGCTCCATGTCCTCCATGGCTCAGTATCATCAGTGGCTCCAATGCCTCCTGTGGCTCAGTATCATCAGAGGCTCCCTGTCCTCAACAGCTCAGTATCATCAGTGGCTCCATGTCCTCCATGGCTCAGTATCATCAGTGGCTCCATGTCCTCCTGTGGCTCAGTATTATCAGTGGCTCCATGTCCTCAGTGGCTCAGTCTCATCAGTGGCAACATGTCCTTAGTGGCTCAGTATCATCAGTGGCCCCATGTCCTCAGTAGCTCAGAATCATCAGTGGCTCCATGTCCTCAGTGGCTCCATGTCCTCAGTGGCTCAGCCTCATCAGTGGCTCCATGCCCTCAGTGGCTCAGTCTCATCAGTGGCTACATGTCCTCAGTGGCTCAGTATCATCAGTGGCTCCATGTCCTCCGTAGCTCAGTTTCATCAGTGGCTTTATGTCCTCAGTAGCTCTGTATCATCAGTGGCTCCATGTCCTCCGTAGCTCAGTATCATCAGTGGCTCCATGTCCTCCGTAGCTCAAGATCATCAGTGGCTCCATGTCCTCTGTGGCTCAGTATCATCAGTGGTTCCATGTCCACCGTAGCTCAATATCATCAGTGGCTCCATGTCCTCAGTGGCTCAGTATCATCAGTGGCTCTATGTCCTCAGTGGCTCAGTATCATCAGTGGCTCCATGTCCTCCGTAGCTCATTATCATCAGTGGCTCCATGTCCTCCGTAGCTCAGTATCATCAGTGGCTCCATGTCCTCCGTAGCTCAAGATCATCAGTGGCTCCATGTCCTCTGTGGCTCAGTATCATCAGTGGTTCCATGTCCACCGTAGCTCAATATCATCAGTGTCTACATGTCCTCAGTGGCTCAGTGTCATCGGTGGCTCAGTATCATCAGTGGCTCCATGTCTTTAGTGGATCATAATCATCAGTGGATCATGTCATCAGTGGCTCAGTATCACCAGTGGCTCCATGTCCTCCATGGCTCAGTATCATCAGTGGCTCCATGTCCTCCATGGCTCCATGTCCTCCATGGCTCAGTATTATCAGTGGCTCCATGTCCTCCATGGTTCAGTATCATCAGTGGCTCAGTATCATCAGTGGCTCCATGACCTCAGTGGCTCAATATAATCAGTGGCTCCATGTCCTCCGTGGCTCAGTATCATCAGTGGCTCCATGTCCACCATGGCTCAGTATCATCAGTGGCTCCATGTCCACCATGGCTCAGTATCGTCAGTGGCTCCATGACCTCAGTGGCTCAGTATCGTCAGTGGCTCCATGACCTCAGTGGCTCAGTATCACCAGTGGCTCTATGTCCTCCTTAACTCAGTATCATCAGTGGTTCCATGTCCTCTGTAGCTCAGTATCATCAGTGGCTCCATGTCCTCAGTAGCTCAGTAACATCAGTGGCTCAATGTACTTAGTGGCTCAGTATCATCAGTGGCTCCATGTCCTCCTGTGGCTCAGTATCATCAGTGGCTCCCTGTCCTCAACAGCTTAGTATCATCAGTGGCTCCATGTCCTCCATGGCTCAGTATCATCAGTGGCTCCAATGCCTCCTGTGGCTCAGTATCATCAGAGGCTCCCTGTCCTCAACAGCTCAGTATCATCAGTGGCTCCATGTCCTCCATGGCTCAGTATCATCAGTGGCTCCATGTCCTCCTGTGGCTCAGTATTATCAGTGGCTCCATGTCCTCAGTGGCTCAGTCTCATCAGTGGCAACATGTCCTTAGTGGCTCAGTATCATCAGTGGCCCCATGTCCTCAGTAGCTCAGAATCATCAGTGGCTCCATGTCCTCAGTGGCTCCATGTCCTCAGTGGCTCAGCCTCATCAGTGGCTCCATGCCCTCAGTGGCTCAGTCTCATCAGTGGCTACATGTCCTCAGTGGCTCAGTATCATCAGTGGCTCCATGTCCTCCGTAGCTCAGTTTCATCAGTGGCTTTATGTCCTCAGTAGCTCTGTATCATCAGTGGCTCCATGTCCTCCGTAGCTCAGTATCATCAGTGGCTCCATGTCCTCCGTAGCTCAAGATCATCAGTGGCTCCATGTCCTCTGTGGCTCAGTATCATCAGTGGTTCCATGTCCACCGTAGCTCAATATCATCAGTGGCTCCATGTCCTCAGTGGCTCAGTATCATCAGTGGCTCTATGTCCTCAGTGGCTCAGTATCATCAGTGGCTCCATGTCCTCCGTAGCTCATTATCATCAGTGGCTCCATGTTCTCCGTAGCTCAGTATCATCAGTGGCTCTATGTCCTCCGTAGCTCAGTATCATCAGTGGCTCCATGTCCTCCATGGCTCAGTATCATCAGTAGCTCCATGTCCTCAGTGGCTCAGTATCATCAGTGGCTCCCTGTCCTCAACAGCTCAGTATCATCAGTGGCTCCATGTTCTCCGTAGCTCAGTATTATCAGTGGCTCCATGTCCTCAGTGGCTCAGTATCATCAGTAGCTCCATGTCCTCCGTGGCTCAGTATCATCAGTGGCTCCATGTCCTCAGTGGCTCAGTATTATCAGTGGCTCCATGTCCTCAGTGGCTCAGTATCATCAGTGGCTCCATGTCCTCCGTAGCTCAGTATCATCAGTGGCTCCATGTCCTCCGTAGCTCAGTATCATCAGTGGCTCCATGTCCTCAGTGGCTCAGTATTATCAGTGGCTCAATGTGCTCAGTGGCTCAGTATCATCAGTGGCTCCATGTCCTCCTGTGGCTCAGTATCATCAGTGGCTCCATGTCCACCATGGCTCAGTATCATCAGTGGCTCCATGTCTTCAGTAGCTCAGTATCATCAGTGGCTCCATGTCCTCCGTAGCTCAGTATCATCATTGGCTCCATGTCCTCCGTAGCTCAGTATCATCAGTGGCTCCATGTCCTCAGTGGCTCAGTATCATCAGTGGCTCCATGTCCTCCGTGGCTCAGTATCATCAGTGGCTCCATGTCCTCAGTGGCTCAGTATTATCAGTGGCTCCATGTCCTCAGTGGCTCAGTATCATCAGTGGCTCCATGTCCTCCGTAGCTCAGTATCATCAGTGGCTCCATGTCCTCAGTGGCTCAGTATTATCAGTGGCTCAATGTGCACAGTGGCTCAGTATCATCAGTGGCTCCATGTCCTCCTGTGGCTCAGTATCATCAGTGGCTCCATGTCCACCATGGCTCAGTATCATCAGTGGCTCCATGTCTTCAGTAGCTCAGTATCATCAGTGGCTCCATGTCCTCCGTAGCTCAGTATCATCATTGGCTCCATGTCCTCCGTAGCTCAGTATCATCAGTGGCTCCATGTCCTCAGTGGCTCAGTATCATCAGTGGCTCCATGTCCTCCGTAGCTCAGTATCATCAGTGGCTCCATTCATCAGTGGCTCAGTCTCATCAGTGGCACCATGTCCTTAGTGGCTCAGAATCATCAGCGGCTCAGTATCATCAGCAGCTCAATATGTATCATCAGTGTCTCAGATCATCGCCTCCACAAACCCCCTGCCATCTCCTACTTCTCGTCCTACCTTCTCTGTTTTCCTCCTCTCTCAATAAATGCCCATGTCTTAAGTAATTTTTCCAAAATGTGTCTCTTTTTTCTGGTTTTTGTAATCCTGCATTTAAACCTAAGAATGCAAGACTGCAAGTACCGCAATCCTAAGAACAGCCAGGACAGTTTTAGATTCTCACTGAGGTTTTAAAAGCACTGTTCCTTTCCTCACACTGCCTCTCTCTCTCCTTTTCGTATTGCCCCCTTACTAGGTCTCTATTCTGCCTCTACTGTTTCCCTCTTTCTTCCTTGCAGCCCACCTCCCCACCAACCCCCTTTCATTGCTTCATTGCTCTCACTCATTCACTCCCCCATTCCGTCTCCCTCAATGTATCCTCAGTATTCCCTTCCATCAATCCACCCCTTTTGTCTCCCACTCTACCCCTACCTCTTATTGTCCCTCACTTTCACTGCCCCCTCTGCAGTGGCGGTTCACACAGGTAAGAGTGGTCGGTGCGGAGGGGCTGGGCGTGGTGGAATTCAACAGACGACGGGCTAAGTAATATTAAATAAATTAATAAAACCACTTACTTTGTGCTCGCCGCATCGCAAGCGCAAAGTAAGTGATTTTATTTATTTATTTATTTAATATTACTTAGCCTGTTGTCTATCAAATTCCACCAGCATCCACCCCACCCCACCCCGCCGCTCTTACGTGTGTGAGCCGCTACTGCTCCTCTGTCATGGTTTCCCTTCCACCTGCACCCAGGGCCTGATTCACAAAGGTAAATTTACACTTTTGTGTAAGTTTACAATTGTTTGCTATTCACAAAGAGATTTACAAGTAGTATCTTTACGCGTGCGCAGTCTCAGAGCATAAATAGCCTATGTTTGTATGTGTGTAGAATCTGCACCCGCAAAGATACTACTCATAAAACCCTTTGTGAAAAGCAAAGAACCGTAACTGTACACAAGTGTAAGTTTAACCTGTGTGAATCAGACCCTCACTTTAATTGCAGAGTAAGATTCAAGCAGCTCATCAACTCCTGTTTTTTGCCTTCTGGTACTTGCAGTCCTGTAGTCAGACCTGATGCAGAACAACAAATACCAGACAGCAAAGGAGAGGCCTGAGACACGACTCAAAAGCGTCTCAGCTCTCTGATGCCTCCCTCAATCTATCTCCCTTCCTCCCTCTCGCTTCCTGTTTGTGTCTTACCTGTCACTTCCCATCCCCCAGCCCATATGTCCTGGCCACCTCCCATGCACGGGTTCTCTCTCTCTCTTCCTCTCTCTCTGTCTCTTCCTCAATCCCTCCATCACTCTCTCTTGGTCTCCCTACCTGCCCCTCTCTCTCAGTATCACTCTTGGTCTCTTTCTTACTGTCTTCCACCCCTCTGTCTCTCTCTATGTCGCTCTCCCCCTCTCTATTCCTCTCACCCTCTCATTCTCCATCTCTCTCCCACCTCTCTCTCTCTGCCCATGCCGTTGTCTCTTACTCCTGCTCTCTGTCTTTTTCTGCCCTGCTCTCTCTCTCTCCAATCTTCCCCCTCTATGCCTATCTTTCTCTCTATTTCTTTTTCACTATTTTCTTCTCTCCTTTTTCCTATCTCTTTTCCTTTTCTCCTTCTCCCTCTCAGTGCCTCTCTTCCTCTCTATAACTCTGGCCCTTTCTCTTTCTCTCAGTTGCTCTGTCCTTCTTTCTCTCCCAAACCTTCTCGCCTCTCTATCTTGCTCCCTCTCTCTTCCATCCTTCCTCTCTCTCTCTCTCTCCTTGTCCCTCTGTCTCTTCTGCAGTGGTACACTGCCTTTGAAACCCCTTTCAGACCCTGCAGACCCCTTTCTCATCTTGCTCCCTTTAAGGAATGAGTTCAGAGCTGGTGGTGCTCTCAGCCTCTGAAGACTGCAGGATGTCTCTAGATGATGGCGCTGTGTGAGTGTTGATGCTTTTGGACCTGTCCGTCTCTGGCCTCTCAATCATATCTATGAGGCGACGCAAAGCCACCCTGCATGGCTGTGCATGGACTCCGAGATATGGAGTAAAGCAAGGCAGCGCAAAGCGCTGTGTTGCCTTATTCAGCATCCAGGAGGCGTTGCATGGGCGTTGCTGTGGGTGTTGCCACTCAGCACCCATGGAATTTGACACTGTCCTAGATTTACAACATCACGTAAACCTAGGGCAGTTCCAAAAACTAACACCTCCCAGAGCAGCCGTAACAAGGAGAAATGTTTACATTTCTCCTAGTTTTTTTCTCTTTTCAAGTATGCTGCATTCTGCAGCACACATAGAATGAGGAAAACCCCTCTCTTGATTGTTTTTGTGCAGGAAGGTGCCTTTTCCTGCACAAAAACAATCATGCCAACTGCACAAACACCCTTTCACCATGGTGCAAGGGTGCCTGGGTTGGCACTCGGCTGCAAATTGTGCTCAGGCGCTGGTTGAAAGGACAGGAATTCACCGTATTTTGTGAATGCGGCGCATTCCTGCCGTTTCGATGTGGCGTAGGGCAGAGCAGCAAAATGACATTTGAATGAGGCCCTTAGGGGTCCTTAGGGCCTGACCACCTCCATGCTCTTGTTTAATGTCTACCCTCCTCTTCCGGCCTCAGTGGTTCATTCTTGTGGTGTGAAGTTTTCTTATGAATGTCGATGACGCCCTCTTGACCTCAGACTGAAGGTAAGGGCCCAAGGGTCCCACGTGTGTGGCAGCCTCTGGGGATGCCCACCACCTTTCCCACCTTCCACCACGCGGATTTGATATTCTGTTAAGGACCATGCGTTCTCCATTCTGGACTGCCTCTTTCTGACTGTGCCTTCTGACTGACCCCAACTTGCCTCCCTCCCCAGACTGCAGCGGTTACAAACATCTGCTTTTTCCATCGGCGCAGATTAACCAGCTCTTCCCTGTATTTCCTTTAATCAGCTGTAAATCCCTTGCTTTCATCCAGGCTCGCAGGCTTTCCACTCCTCCCTGCCCACGGAAGCTCTCTCCCCAAGAACCTGCTGCTCGCATCCTTCTGAGACTGCGCGTATTATATCACGTGACCAGGGCATTAGCACAGCTTCTTTGGCCCCCAGTGGTGATGAGAAGAATAGCGTGTAAATCCTTGCGTATTGTGCATTCAGCTCTGTCCGTTTGGGGCCCAGCGTGCGAGGGGGGGCAGATTCCTCGACAACGTGCTGCCTCAGACCCTATGTCTGCTCGTGTCTGTATTACCAGTGACGTAGTTAGGTTGCCAGGGGCCCTAGTGCAAACACAGTAACTGGGCCGCTCACTAGGGTGACTTCTCAGTCTGCCAGCTGCCCTGACACTCCGCAACCCCCGACGGAGCCTGCATCTGCCATATAAAAACTCACCACCTCTATCATACACACAGGATTGTATTTCCACCTCCTGCGTTTCTGCCAGTCAAAGCTGTGACCCTAAAAAGCATTACCAATGGCAATAGGTTCGGCCCTTGTTATGTGTATGCACACAAAGACATAACATGCAGTGACCTCACACTCATAGGCATATCTTCAGGGGTGATGGAAGGGGTAGAATACCCCCAAATCCATCCGCAGTCGGTCACATGCCCACTCTACAGTGTTTGCTATCAGTCCAGTTGTATGTCACTTTGAAGCCTGTGATCAGTTGCAGCGGCACCAGGGCCCAGGAGCCATTGGGGTCCACTGCACCCTGTTTATGGCTCGATTACCCAGCCGGAGGAGGCTGGGCCATTTTCCTTACTTCTATTAGTGCCCATGAAGCGCTTGCTGAGTCTGGGCTCACACAAAGACAGCATGTCAGATATGGGCTGCCGTGTGAGGCATCACATCTTTGTGGTGTTCCCCCCACCTTGGGGCAATCAGCCCACGACAAAGACAACAAGCATTAGGGTCTTTCCTCGTCCCCACAGCACCATCACCTATTGGGTCCCCGCAGCACCATCACCTATTGCGCCCCCACAGCACCATCACCTATTGCGTTCCCGCAGCACTATCACCTATTGGATCCCCGCAACACCATCACCTATTGTGCCCCCGCAGCACCATCACCTATTGTGTCCCCGCTGCACTAGCACCTATTGTGTCCCCGCAGCACCATCACCTATTGTGTCCCCGCAGCACCATCACCTATTGTGTCCCCGCAGCACCATCACCTATTGTGCCCCCGCAGCACCATCACCTATGTCTCTGCTCTGTCTTTCGGTGTCATAGTGTCACATGTCTATCCCTGCCCCTGTAATGCGAGCAGGGGGCCACTCCAGGGTCTAACATGCAAGCAGTGCAGCACTCATCTAAGGACCCTGGAGAGGGTAGTGTTTAACTAGGAGGTGGAAGAATGGGATAATAATTTGTTCTTTTAGTTGTGTCAAGGAACTAGACTGGAGTGGAGAACACTGTCCGCCATCAGGACTATCTGATTGGGACCCTATGTTGGCCGGATGACCTAGAATCAAAGTGGATCCTGGGAGGTGGACCGCCCACTGAGAGCCCATCAAAGCACAGCCTTCAAACACCAGGCCTGCTGACTGAAAACAACATTGTGTGAGGAGGGATCTTGCCAAAGAACTGCCTGAGGGCACTTCTGCCCTCTGCCCACCAAGCCCCTCTCAGCCCCTCAAAAAAAAAAAAAAAAGGTTTGAAGAGGCCTCCATTGATGTCCTGGGTTGCTTTCATGCACCTGAATGGAAATTGGCTGCTTAGAGGCTCCATAGATGGACTGGAAAGTGCCCCAGTGCCGGGGGTTTCATCTCTCCTTCCTCGCCACTGTCTGATATCACCAGGTGATATCATGTGAGTGGGGGGGGGGAGGGTCTGAAAAGAAATTCAGCCAATATCAGGTGGCCTGAATTTCAAGCTGAATGTCTAGCTGCTCTAATGTGGTTCTAGGAGCTAGGGTGCCATTTGGGCTCGCTCCTCTCTTTACATTGGCTTCTTTGCCTTCTGCAGCCTGTTAACCCACTGTACATTTGTGAACTATTAACTTGCATTAGGCTTTTTGGGAAAAAATGTTCAATTTAATGAGACCACCCAAGCTCACAACAAGCTATGCTCACAACATAGTGCCAAAGTGTCACAGTGCTGTGCCCTGCGTGCATACACACAAAATCCTGTGCCACCTTT
The DNA here is from genome assembly GCA_963921515.1 of Calotriton arnoldi. NCBI lineage: Eukaryota > Metazoa > Chordata > Amphibia > Caudata > Salamandridae > Calotriton > Calotriton arnoldi. The sequence continues at coordinate 142,269 of CAWUFW010010054.1, read as the reverse complement.
AAACAAGGCTTGGCACCATGGCATGTGCTTAGTTGATACTGTTCTTTAGTATTTTTATAGAACTGTGATGTATGGAATGCGCTTGGCTAGAGGTTTACAAAGTTTTATTTTAGTCAATTTATGGCTTAAGGCAAACTAATGCTAGCAAGAAAGGTCTTTACCTTTCCAACTAACTAGAAACGAATGCCTTTCACCTTGCCCATCCTGTGTCTGCCGATCACACTCCTACTGCCCCACCCACCCCTGAACCTTTTATTTACGTGCACCCAGGTGCTTGTTGGGCAAGCTCAGACTCACGCCCTCCTAATATCATTAACTAAGCTGCACCGCTGTGCACACTCACACTGCTGCCCTCACAAAGGCACACCCCTCACGGATGTCTCACTTTGCACCACTTACCCTGGACTCACAAAAGACAATGTTAATCCTGCATTAACACAGGCACACCCCTCACAGTGCACTCACAAAAACATGGTGCTTATCCTGCACTCCCTCGAGCACCCTGCTCACACGCTGGTGCACCCCTCACAGTGCACTCACAAAAACATGGGGCTTATCCCGCACTCCCTCGAGCGCTCTGCTCACACGCTGGTGCACCCCTCACAGTGCACTCACAAAAACATGGTGCTTATCCCGCACTCCCTCGAGCACCCTGCTCACACGCTGGTGCACCCCTCACAGTGCACTCACAAAAACATGGTGCTTATCCTGCACTCCCTCGAGCACTCTGCTCACACGCTGGTGCACCCCTCACAGTGCACTCACAAAAACATGGTGCTTATCCCGCACTCCCTCGAGCACCCTGCTCACACGCTGGTGCACCCCTCACAGTGCACTCACAAAAACATGGTGCTTATCCTGCACTCCCTCGAGCACCCTGCTCACACGTTGGTGCACCCCTCACAGTGCACTCACAAAAACATGGTGCTTATCCTGCACTCCCTCGAGCACTCTGCTCACACGCTGGTGCACCCCGCACTAGGAAGGAGCAGAGTTGGGCCTGAGGGAGGCATGGGAGTCGAGACACAGGTGGAGTAGCTAGTGTATCAGTCCCCTAGTGCAATTCAAGCTCTTGAAGTAATCTACACTGAAGCCTGACTGTCCACCGAGGTTATCTAATTTCCCAGCCCCACTTAAACCATTACTACAGGCTGTGCGAGTCTGATCTTTGGGGGGGTTTGCAGGGAAGAATCTTGGCTTCAAGAAAACGGGTCCACTTGACTTCTAAAAAAACAAGGTGGTTATTTTCTTTGTAGTGCAGGTATATGCTAAAATAAATAAAGAAATAAGGTAAAATAAAATAACAAGCATTGGCATAGGCAATAGGTCTCGCCTTTGTAACCTTATAAGTGTTTTGCCAGAGCTATTGGCTTTGTTAATGTGTTTAAGCTATGTTGTAGAGCAGTGTGGCTGCTGTGCAGCATGTTGAAAAGTTATAAAAAAGTGTTATAAGCATTTTTGTCACCTTATATAAGCAAGTAAACATTATGTACAAATGAACGACCCTATTAAAAAAAGAAATAACATTTACAATGTCTTCTAGTTGATCTATCCTGGTGCTGAGGTGATGCTGAGTTATACTGACATGGTGCTGAGGTGGTGGTGTGCTTGTGCGGAGGCGGTGCGCAGTGATGCAGAGGTGGTTCTGTGTTGTGCTAATGCTGAAGTGGTGCTGCATTGGTGCTGAGGTGGTGTTGCGCTGATGCTGTGATGGGGCTGCCCTGGCGCTGAATTGGTGCTTTGCTGGTGGTGGTGAACTGATGCAGAGGTGGTGCTGTGGTGGTGTTGAGTGATGCTGAGGAGATTCTGCGCTGGTGCTGTGGTGGAGTCGAGTGATGCTGTGGTGGTGCTACGCTGATGCTGAGGTGGTGGTGCTGGACATATGCGGAGGTGGTGGTGCTGCACTGATGCGGAGGTGGTGGTGTACTGGTAGTGAGGTGGTGCTGCACTGGTGCTGTGTTGGTGCTGAGGTGGTACTGCACAGGTGCTGAGGTGCTGCTGCGCTGGTGCTGAGGTCATGCTGAGTTAAACTGACATAGTGCTAAGGTGGTGGTGTGCTTGTGCGGAGGTGGTGCTCAGATGGTGCTGAGTGATACTGAGGTGTTGTTCAGTGATGCTGAGGTGGTGCTGAGTGATGCTTTGGTGGTGCTTTGGTAATGCTGTGATGGTGCTCAGGTGGTGCCAAGTGATGCTGAGGTGGCGGTGTGGTGGTGGTGAGTGATGCTAAGGAGATGCTGTTGCTGAGTTGGTGGTGAGTGATGCTGTGCTGGTGCTGAGGTGGTGGTGCTGCACTGATGCTGTGGTAGTGCTGTGTTGGTAGTCAGGTGGTGCTGCGCTGGTGCTGAGGTGGTGCTGCGCTGGGGCTGAATAATGTTGAGGTGGCGTTGTGCTGGTGTTGTGGTAGTGCTCAGGTGCTGCTGAGGAAAGCTCAGGTGGCGCTGCAGTGGTGCTGCTGAAGTGGTGCTGAGAGACGCTGCCTGGTGCTGAAGTGGTGCTGTGCTGATGCTGACATGGTGCTGAGGTAGTGCTTCACTTATGCATTGGTGCTGCAGTGCTGCTGTTGTGGTGCTGTCCTGGTGCTGAGTGATACTGAGGTGGTGCTGCGCTGGGGCTGAGTGAATCTGAGGTGGTGCTTCGTTGTGGTAATGCTCAGGTGCTGCTGAGTGAAGCTCAGGTGGCGCTGCGGTGGTGCTGCTGTATTGGTGATGAGTGACGCTGACTGATGTTGAGGTGCAAAAGTGGTGCTGTGCTGGTTCTGAGAGATGCAGAGGTGGTGCTGAGTCATGCTGAGGTGGTAGTGCTGTGCTGGTCTATGGCATTTCTTTTCTAAAATTCCGTCTGCGTATAGTGTCTTAAACCCTCTGAAGAGGATAAAGTGCAACACGTTGGCAGCCAAAACAATTAAATAAACATACATATAAATCAGCTTAAACACAATATCACCATCATTACTTTATAGTAAATACAATTTTACAGCTTAAAATAACTACGGTGGAGGGGAGCGAAGAGAAAGAGCTGCAACAAAAACAAGGCTTTTTAACACAGACAAACGAGAAGTTCCTCGTTTAAAGTAAACAGCACTATAACATTCTGTGAGGTGCAACTGTAAGAGTGTTGAACACCAGCCTTTGAAAACAAATACACATTTGGACTGTTGAGATCTGGTTACATTGAGATGCCCATCATGGAGGGTAGGCAGAACACCGAGCTGGCTGGAAAGGTTAGTCTGCCTCAGCTCTCGCGTTCTGTTTATCTACCAGAAAGCATGTATGGGGAAGGTAATAAACAGGAAGTAACAGCCCGCTGGCAGCAGCTGTGTGTGGAGGAGGGGACAGACATCGGCACAAACCTACGGCGGCTTCAGATCTCCGATCAAATCTATGATATTAGATCTTTCAAGTTAAATAAAGCGTTGGTAGGAAAATGACAAATATATTCTCTTTAATTATTTGAGGTTTTCTATAGTGTGGACCACGTTAAGTAGACATCAGTCTGGTATAGATAGATTCATTTTTAAAAAAAGTACAAAGGTAGATAATTACATACTCACGTTTTGAAATCCATTGGGTCAATCAAGTGAAAAGGATTGCCGACGACATCTGGCTGTAGAGGAGCCCATCAGTAAACACAGATGGACAGAGTCCAGGCTCCATTCCTTTGAAAGTTGTGAAATAACATCGCACAGCAGCCCCTCGACAAGGTGTGGAAACACCTGGAGACTCTGCAGTACGTGGCAGGAGATGATGCGCAATAAACTTTTGTGTTTCTGGGGCCAAAACATTTTATTGTAATTTTTGAAAAGGGGAAATGACCCTTTTTCTGTCTTAAGAAGGGGTCTAAATCCAGCTCTTTGTCCGCCCAGAGCATGACCCGAGTTTGATTATTTTAGAGGGGCACAAAGAAGGCAACGCATGAAGTAAATGTTTCTTTTTATGCATAAAAATCGAATGTGGGAAGCCCTGGGTGTTCAGAAATCGACAGGAATCAACAAGTAAACAAATGCCCGTTTTGCCTAAAACTGAGTTGTGTTTTTCTTACGTGTTTATCTCTTGAGCAACTTTCAGGAAACCGCCTTGGAAAGGCTAGCTTTGCCGCGGGGCGCTGGGGAGGGTGGGAGTAAAGCAGATTTGGTTTTTCCTTTCCTCTTCTTTGGCCTTTCATTCTGACGCTCTTTAGAATGAGAGCAGTTTCAAGTTGTGCTTTAAAAGCCTTTCCCCCTTTCCCAAGGAGGTCCCTGCGCTCTTCAGGAGCGGAGAGCTGTAATACACAGGGGCATATTCTCAAGGACTCATCGCCGAGTTAGCGGCACTTCATCGCAGCCAAAGTGGCGACAAATTCATCGCTACAAAGAACGGGGGGAGGTAGAGGGTAAAAGGCTAGGTCCACCCTCCTTTCAATCATATACGCCAAAAAAACGGTTTACCGGTTAGAGGACCTAGTCAGGGTGAAATTTAATCCCAAATAAAATTGAAATGGAAGGTCAGATATCTGTGACAAGAAAGAGCAGATGCTTTCTTGAGTCCCCTCACTCACCGGGGTTTCCCACCGGTGACATGCTTCATCATTGGGGTCCTCTCAATCCGCTGCGGATTGAGGCGTGCTTCGACTTGCGAAATTACGTAGGAGCACTGATAGGCGACTATGTGTGGTGCAATGTTTGGTGGAGTGGATAGAAAATCTAAAAATACCTGGCTAGTGGGCGAAACACTTTATTCTAGCTCCTAGTCGGTATATTAAAAACAGGGGTACTAGACAACGATATAACCATAATAAGTCAAAAAGTCTCTAGTGTTTAGTCAACATGTTTCGAGCCTCCCCACGGCTCTTCCTCAGGACCACACAGGGACCAGCCCTGTGCGTTCCACTCCTAAGTGACCTAAAAGTGAGGTAAATAATTAGTTAAGTGAAAAAGTGATGTGTACACACCTACTGTGTGTGCACTATAATACATACGATTTTAAATTCAATTGATCGTAGTATCTGTTGAAATAAAACAGAACAATGTTAACCATACATCAGCCTGCCAGGGCCCTGGCAGGTATGGAACTGCATGCAGCACACTGCGTCTAGAACATATTTATAATAAAACATGCGTAAAAAAACATCGTAGTCTCCACTTCCATCGTGCCTTATCGGTGGAGTAAAACGTGCGTGTGTCCTAAATGAATATGTGTTTAAATAAAACAGAGACATTGGCACCACGTGACAAACACATACATAAACCACAAAAAACTTTGTATGTTGCGACATTACATACTTCAAATGAGGTTCAAAATAGCCCCATGGTCTGGAGGGGTTGAGGGGCTCGTATTCATACTTCTGAAATGAGGGTAATGAATAATTAGATATAGTGACAGCAACAAGTCTCTGAAAGAAATGTTAGAACAAGTGCTGCTGTATCGCTGTTGTCCATTGTTGTCGTTTTACTGCCAAATACAATCTGTAGTGGCTACGCTGTGTTGGAAAGAAAAGGGAACACTTACTATAGTGGAGCTCGCCTCGGCGTTTATTCACCTACTTGTACCCCTGGAGACCGCATATTAACGCGTCTCTCCACGGTTACCGGCTTAAGTACTGTTAGTTCCGCCTAGTCATCGGGTAGATGCTAGAGCGGAAACATACCAGAAAATGGCCGCCCCAGTGTGGCAAAACGGCGGCCATGTTGGGGGAATAGAGTAGGAAAGGTATCAAATGTAAGTTCAGGGGAATTCATTTTACTTATATTTCTCAGTGTGTTATAACCCCCAAACAAAACTAATAAGTAACTTCATGTGGTTATAGTGCGGTCTAAAATCATGTAAAAAAGACCGTCTTAGATGAAAAAGATGGATCCTAATGTTATTCGTATAATTCTAACTATACCAGGAAAAAGACCTCCAGAGTGTGGCAAAACCGGCGGCCATATTGGGAGAATGGAGTGGACTGTATCAATGGTAGTCAATACAGGGGACTGTTTATAACAGTGTAATAGCCCCCAAGGGTCTTAAGTATCTTTATGAAGTATTGTCGTAGGGCGGTCTAATTCATGTAAAAAGACCGCCGTACAAGATGGAATTTGATTCCTGTGTTATTCGAATAATTAAACTCTGGGAGTCAAGCTACTATCTTAGTCTCGTTCTCCTACTAGGCCTTCATTTACTGCCGCGGGAGACATGATGCAGTGAAAAAACCAGTGGTGGAGTGTAATGGATGTTTGACTACTCGGAAAATCTTCTTTGGACTTGTTCATGTGTACATATGAAAACATATGAAAAGAGAAGGAGGCCATGAGTATCTTGTTCCTATTTTATAAATTGCCCCCAGGGAATATTGTCATTCAATCCCGTGGTGTCTGTGCGTAGTTTAAACACCCAACGTTGTTCCTTCTCTAGGAGTTTTCGTTCTAAGTTCTCAGTAGGTTTTATATGTTCCAACACCACCCAATGGAGGTCGTTAGGAGTGTGTTGTTTTTCAATAAAGTGTGTGGTCATCTTAGTGGTTGCTCGCCTGCATCTGATGTTACTACGATGCTCAACTATCCTTTTGCTAACTTTCCTGGTCGTCATGCCTACGTAATGAAGGTTGCATATGCAGGTTATTAGGTAGACCACCCCTGTTGTGTTGCAATTCGTGAACTTACGCAATTCCCACACCATGTTGTCGGTTAGTGTCACGCTCTTGGTGGGTGACGTCAGGTGACATACACTGCAGTTGTTGCACGGATAATGTCCGTTGGGTAAGGGCTGTAAGACTCTTTGGTTGCCCCCACTTAGAGATGTAATTTTAGGGCGTGTGTGCACCAGAATGTCTTTCAAATTTTTCCCTTTCCTATGGGAAAACATAGGTTTAGGAATGTCCAAACTTCCACTATTTAAGATGCGCCAATGTTTCTTCACAATCTTGGCCACCTTATCCGATGCTACATTAAACGTTGTAATGCAGATGGGTCTCTTTTCACTCTCAGGCTTTTCTTCTCGTTGGAACTCCAGGAGTGATTCTCTATGATTGTTACCCGCTCTTTTCCTGGCTTGATTCACTAGATGTGGGGGTATTTTCTTATGATCAGTTTCCTGGACAGTTCTCTTGCTTGTCGCTTGTAATCTTCTTTCTCAGTGCAGTTTCTCCGCAAACGCAGGAATTGTCCAAAAGGAAGATTCTCTTTGAGTTGTCTCGGGTGAAAACTGTCATATAGCAGGAGACAGTTCTTCGCTGTCGGTTTAAAGTGTGTCGTGGTTCTCAGTGAGTCTCCAGTTGCAAAAATGTTCAGATCCAGGAAGACCAATTGTGACCTGCTCATCGTATGGGTAAAATTGAGGAAAGGGTCCTGTAAGTTCAGCCAGGCCATAAAATCAATGGCTTCAGACTCATTTCCCTCCCAAATGAGTAGCACATCATCGATGTATCTTTTCCATAACACTATGTTGGCAGTATAAGGATTTGTGTCGTTCAGTATCTTATGTTTCTCTAGATGGTGGACATAGAGCCCTGCCACACTTGGAGCGAAGGTGCTCCCCATGCTGGTACCATGCTGTTGGCGAAACAGGGTCTCTTCAAAACGAAAGAAATTCTCAGTGAGGGCCATCCTGCAGCATTCTAAAACAACGTGTCTGGGGGTGTGATAGCGCCAAACTTGTTCAAAAAGCACTTCCTCTATGATGTTGAGGGTCTCTACATGGGGTAAACAGGTGTAGAGACTTTCTACATCCAGACCAATGAGTATGCATGTCATGGGGTTGAAGGTAAGGTCCTGGAGGAGGCATAGTACCGCCTTGGTATCCTGTAGGTAGGTACCTGTACCCTGTATTAGCGGGCGAAGAAATGCATCCGCGAACTTTGAAAGCGGTTCCAGGATAGATCCGATACCCGAAACTATGGGTCTTCCTGGTGGGTTTTCAAGGGATTTATGTATTTTCGGTATTGTATAAAAATACGGTATTATAGGATTTCTATTCATCAGAAAATCGCCTTCTTTTTTGGTAATCCAATCATTGACCGTAGATTCTTCCACCAAACTGGTGATTTCGATCCGTAGTCGTTCAGTAGGATCTTCTCTTATACGGATGTAATTCCTTTCATCCATTAGGAGTCTTAAGCACTCTTCGCGGTATGTGGTGGTATTCTGGAGGACAATTGCCCCTCCCTTATCAGCCGGTTTTATTGTGATCCTTGTATTATTAGCTAGCAGCTGGATCGCCTCTTGCTCCATCTTGCTAGTATTGTGGAAGACCTTGATGGTCTTGGGATCAATCTCGCTCACTTCTTTAAGAACTGCTTTCTCGAAAGCTAATACCTCCACCGGTAAATTGGCTGATGGTGGGGTAAAGTTGGATTTACGATGCAGTCCTGTATCGCCTTCTCGAGTAGAGATAGGTTTTTTGTCCTTAAAGAAGACTTGTAGCTTGATTTTCTGAATGAATTCATTCATTTCGCAGCAGAGTCTAAATTTGTCCTTATTGGGGGTTGGAACAAATCCTAATCCCTTTTCCAACACAACTTGTTGGGTTGGTGTCAGTGTTACGTCTGATAGGTTTACCACTAAACTGGGTGGTTGCTGGTTGAGGGGTTGTTCGGGGGTCCATGCTCCTCGTATTCATCCTCGTTGATTCCAGTGGTTGTGCCCATTGTACTTGTGCTCCTCTTCTGTTCTTGCCTCTTTGTGGTCCTTTGCCTCTCCCTAAAAAGACTGTCCTGGATATTCAGGTAGCTGTCCTTGTTCCCAATATGGATATGGCTGATGTTGGAAAGGTTGTTGGTGGAATTGTGGTGGGTAGAGGAAAGGTTGGGGCATGTTATATGGTGATGGTCCTTGGAAAGGGGGCCATCCATATCCTCCCCTGTTCCTTGATCGTCCTCTCCCGTTGCGACGATTCCTGTTGGTGTTAATCCGACTGTTGATAGATTCTGAAGTGTCAGAACCAGTATCCGAGCCGTCAGTGTCTGAGTTGTAGCCTGGATTCCTGCCAGATGGGATATAGTCCTCCCTTATGTAGGGGTAAACCTTTTCATGTGAAAAGGATTTATGATCTTTCTTAAATTTCTGATACTTGGTATCTTTGAGAGTCACCTCAAAGTCCGTCATTGTTTTATTCAACTCTTCTAATCGCTTTTTCAGTTCTGTACGACTTCAGTTGTATCTCCAAAGTGTGTATTTCTTCCTTCATCTTATTGGACAGGCGTGCTGCAGTTTTTATGATCAGCACTAGCCAGTCCCTGGTACAATGCCAGGAAATGAGTGACAGTCCTTTTTAGGGAGAGGCAAAGGACCACAAAGAGGCAAGAACAGAAGAGGAGCACAAGTGCAATGGGGGACTCAAGAAAGCATCTGCTCTTTCTTGTCACAGATATTTGACCTTCCATTTCAATTTGATTTGGGATTAAATTTCACCCTGACTAGGTCCTCTAACCGGTAAACCGGTTTTTTGGCGTAGACAAATTCATCGCACCATTCACAAGCCGGTGTTAACAGCCCAGAACACCATTTTACCCGCGATAGCACCCGCAAAAAACATCGCCACAGAAGACCCCCGCAACTATCGCTAATGAGATGCAGAGTAGGCGTTCCCATGCAAAAAGCCGCGTCAACACCACCCCACAACATTCACAACGACCAGGCAGATCGGCGATAAGGCCACAAAACATGCGATATGGCGCGTTAGCAGCAGGAAACTAACACCTGCTCTGACCTGGTGCAAAGTCGGACCACAGCCTGCACCACAAAATGGAGCCCAGCCCAGAGCCACACCTGAAGGACAACAGATGCCATGGAGCCACTGATCATGCAGCTCGGAGCCCCAACAAGGCCACAACACCCACCGCCACCACCCCCAGGACCCCTCCCCCCGGACCCCCCACCCACCCCCAGCCAAAGACATGCCACATCAACTATACGGAACATGTACCAAATAATCCGCCAGATGTTGCACAATAACATTTGGTGGCATGCATTTGTCATCACAAAAATAAGCATCACACATCCACCTTCGATGTAACAAATGAAAATGTATTCAAAGAAACACAGAACAGAAATGAAGACACATGGCAGCTCCCCTCGGGACAATCCGTAGGTCACAGCCTGCAAGACAAAAATCATGATGAGAAGGTGTGTCTTGCGCACATCAAAGGACAGAGGAGAGCAAAGGAGAGAGAGAGAGAAAAAGAGGGAGCAAGAGAAAGACGGACAGAGAGGGGGAGCGAGAGAAAGATGGACAGAGAGAGGGAGCGAGAGAAAGACGGACAGAGAGGGGGAGAGAGAGAAAGACGGACAGAGAGGGGGAGCGAGAGAAAGACGGACAGAGAGAGGGAGCGAGAGAAAGACGGACAGAGAGGGGGAGCGAGAGAAAGATGGACAGAGAGGGGGAGTGAGACACAGATAACAGAAGAGATTGACAGGGAGACAGAGTGCCCACAATGCGCACCTAGGCCACACTGCCCACCTGCTGCCACAGGTGTGTCTCCAACCACGTGCCTGTATGTAGTGCAGTTCACCAGGTCACACATCTGAAACAGATCCGTCATCTGAAACAGAGTCCAGAGACATGAATGGCAAAGTACACACAATTGCACAAGACATCATCGCCTGTCCGCCCCTGCGCACCCAGGCAGATGTACCCCAGCCCCTCCCGCCGCCCAGCGGTGCATGCCCGTCCCTGCGCACCCAGGCCTCACTGCTCACCTTCCGCCCTTGGCGTGTAGTAATGAGGGCCCACCACGTGCCGCTGCAAGCCACATGCCCGGGGCCCGTGGACATAGCACCCTCCACATCATGCAGCCCCGCTCCGCAGCCCACCAGGTCTCACATATGATTCTGGGTCTTGATTTTGCCATGGCAGAGGACATACCAGTGCACCGGGCATCATCGCAGGCTGCACACCCGCTCAGCCCTTGAGGTGCCACTAACTCTGTGATCCGGGATGCAACGCCACGAGGCGGTAGGCCCGCGCTGCCTTCTGGCTCTGGCCTACACTGCGGTCCAGCAGGGCACACAAATCCTGAGCAGTCCGGACGGCCGGGACGGGGCATCATCGCAGGCTGCACACCCACTCAGCACATAAGGTGCCCCTACCTCAGTGCACCCAAAGTCACCGTCCCATGGCGGTGTGCCTGTGCCGGCCGCAATGTATCCGGTGCCACCAAGTCTGTGTCCCAAAGTCATGCTCCCTGTATGATTGGGTATCGTGTTGCGGACGCCATCATGTCACCTCCGGTCCTGGGGAATGTGATGTTGCAGGGCCTGAGGCCCTCATGCCTACATTAACACCACATGGACGCACCCAGATAGAGAGTGGAAATGGCGTCGAGCACGTGCACCCGTCCCTTTTCATTGGCAGGGTCACATGTCCCGTGACGCGTGTGCTGGATGGGTGTGGTGTGGGTGTAAACCAGCCGTGAGGGAGTGGCTGTGGCATGCTGACAACTAGACCTGTGAGCAGCAGATCACCACAGGAAAGACAGGGGACATGTAGCGTTGCGCCCCCCCCCCTGTGAGCGTAAGGGGAGTGGGCTGGCTTGGCGTATGCCAGTCCAGCGTAAGGGTCTGTATATGACCCCGGGGCCCTGGGCGTGGTTCCGTACTGGGCTGGACAAGGAAGTAACTCATGTGTGTGCCCCTGTTGTTGTGTCAGCGTCACCCGGACCGCATTGGGCAATGTGTCACCCTGTCACCCCTGTTCTACGACATGAGCCACATGGACGTAAGAGGAGTCCAGTGAGCCTACATTCATCCATACTTCCACACTTGAAAGACCATAGACATGACACATCTGTGTGTATATGAATGTTTAATGCACATTCAGTGGAGTGTTGCATCTGGAGCAGTACAGGGCCATGCAAACCCCACAGGACGATGTTGTCCCGTGGAGGTCCAGCCAGGGTCCTCCAGGGAATGACAAGTCCAAAGGAAGAGGACGAGTACAGTCTGCAGTCTGATTGCTGTGTCAATGGCGATCAAACATCATATGGCAGTCCATGTCGAGGTCCAAGGTGAGTGTCGCAGAGTGCATCGGGGGGACAGTGGAAGGTGATGATGCAAAGGGCAGTACCAAGCTGAAGCCGGACCTATGGATGAGATGCATGCTGCTGCGTCCTCCTTACCACGAGGGCAGTATCATCCGCATCTTCATTCTCTGCTGTTTCATGTGCCTCACGTGTGGGTGGTGGTGTTCTGTCTCCAGCACTGTGTGGCAGTGACACATCTGTGGCCGGAGGTAGAAGGTCTGCCGCACTGTGTGGCATTGACACTTCAGAGGGCGGAGATGTGGATGGAGTGGTGGCAGCAGCATGCATCCGCAGCAGGCCTTGTGGCAGCAATGCCATGAGGATGGTCCTGAGGTCATTGAGGAACCCAGCTACCTCTCGCTGGTGTGCAGCCGTGGCAGCTGCTCATTCCGCATTCGCCTGCTCCATGGTCTCCATTAACCTCCGCATGTTTCCCAACTCCCGTGTGACATCGCTAGAGCCACTCGGACTGGACACTTGTACTATTCTCTAAGTCAGGGCTCCAGCGATGTCAGCCATGGTCCATTGGAGAGCATGGAGCGGACTGTGGGTGTCCGTTAGGGACCGTGAGTGGTCCCTGATGGGACTTAGACACCCACGTATGGCATCTAGTTTGTCTGCCATGCGGTCGAAGCCCACCCGCACCTGTTCAGCCAGATTTTCCTGGCACCCCAAAACACGGCGTTGGAAGGCCATGTGTTCTCCGTGGGAGTACTGAGAGGCAGCAGTGGTGGTGGGTGCTGCCTGCTGTGTGGTCTGTGCAGGGGATGGGGTCTCCTTGTAGCAGCTGGGCTGCCCAGCTCCTGGAAGTGGGCTGCAGAGGCTCTCCACGAGCAGTTGGAGGGCATCAGAGTCAAAGCTGTGGTCGTCCTCTTCGTCTCCAGAGAAGAGAGGGTCGGACTGCTCTGCAGGAGGTGTTGATTCTCCCTCTGCAATGTGAAGGGGAGATGCAGTTTAACAATGTGTCCACATGTATGTTGTCGCATTGTACATGTTTACATACAGACAGCATGACTGGGTACATTGTGGCTGTTTGGGAGGAGCTGCCTATTTGATGGGAGACAGTGGACATTTCGACAACATCACGGATGTGTGTTTGTACTTGTACATTATCAACGCACATATCCCTGCAATGCCAATTGTGATTGGACAGTGTCTGCACCCAAGCGGCACCAGTATTGTCCTGTGTTCTGTTGTAGGTGTTTTGCGGATTGTGTCACATCGTTGTCAATGTAGATGTGCTCTGTATGTGATGTGTGTGCTGCATTTTTGGGGAGTCGCCCCTGCAGCTCTGATTTTGCTGCCCCTTATCACTTTCATGAGGTGTGCCTCTGACTTCTGTGCTTGTACAGTTGACATGTTGCATACTGGGGTACGTTGGTCTCTTGGTGGGAGTTGGTGGTCTGGGGCATGGTGTGTCCGCAAATGTGCTCAACTTAATTGCGCATGTGTGCCATTGTGCCCATCTCCCCCGTCCCCCCAGGCCCTGGTGGTTACTCACCCTGTTGCTGTTGTGTCGGGTCCTGTTGAGCAGTGTCCAGGCCCCCAACTCCTGCCACCGTCCCCCCGCTGATGACTGTGGACACCATTTCCTCCATGTCGTCCAGCTCCTCCTGTGGCGCTGGGCTCCCACCTCCAGTCTGCATTGCTGCCTTCAGGTTGTTGGTGAGTTTCAGCTTGGTTTTGCGCTTGACATCATTCCAGCGCCTCTTGACCTCGTCCATTGTCCTCTTCAGCACTCCGACTGCATTCACCTTGTCCACGATGGACTGCCATAATGTATTTTTTGTTGTCAATGACACAGTGGAGGTGACGGACAGTTGTTGATGGTGTTCTGTCACCTCCGTTATCAGGATCCTGTTTTCCTGCGGACTGAACTTCGTCTTCCTCTTCTTCTTGTCCTTGCCCTTCGCTGACCCCGAAGTCCCAGGATGGTCCTCCGGGGGGCTTGTGGGGTTCTGGTTCTCCTCCGTACTTGCTCCGGCTGCCTCCATTGTGCTTCGCTGTTGTTTGGCATTTGTTTGTCTGGTTTTTTTCTACTTTTATGGTGATTGTTCCCGCCTGACGCGTGTGGATTGGAGGCCTGTAGCTGGGTTTCGCTGATTTTCGTATCGCGATTGGCCTCATCGCAGCTTTTTTTGCGTTGGTGTTTCGCATTTTTGCGGCGTGGCGTTGATTCTAACGCGGTCAGTTGGCGCGTTATCTGGGGAGTATCGCATGGGGCTGCCGTGTTGTAAATTCTTGGTTAACAAGGCGTTAATTTCCCGCGATGGACTGCGATATGCAAAGTTGCGTTAAGCTAAATTTGCGGTGGTTATCACACGTTCTTGAGAATATGCCCCACAGTCTGCCTGCTGCTGGCGAGCTGTTTATCTGGCTGGCTGCAGAGAGGCAATTACCTCTGTCTCCCTTAAAGCCACAGCCTCCTCTTTTAATGCCTTATTTTATGAAAAGAAGAAAAATAATTAAAGGTCTTTTTGCCTGTTTAAAGCTCTCTAGCGCATTTTGCACACAAAAAAAGAACGATTAAAGTCTGCTAGGAAAAAAGTTTGGAAATGTACATTTAAAAAGCTTAGAAGCTCTGTCTGAGGTTAGTGGTCTCAATACGCCCCTTCCGCTCTGTTTTACATTCACTGGTTTCTTAGTTATATTTTTAAAAAGATGGTTAGCAAAGTGTCCCACCTCGGTGTTAAAGAAATAATTACAACAGTTTGTAACTGCGGAAATATTGTGCACTGTAATTCATTCTAAAATGTTTATTAACATGTTTATGACTGGAGGAGGTGATGGGTAACTTAGATGGTTAATGCGCCTGTAGTACAGATGTAAGACGAAGGTCACGCGCTTCTAAAGCACGGTAACTGAATGCAAAGCCCGGTGTGTGTACATAGAGCAGGCTGGTTATATAATTTGCGTTTTAAAGTGCTTGCTTGTGGTACTTAAGGCCACTTGTAGCGCTGTTGTTTTGAGCAGGACATGTGTGTCTGCGTTCCGGGGTCCTGGAATTAGCATTTTTGGTTAAATATAGACCTTTTACGAAGGTCGCTCGGCGAGCTTGAATTGTCTCTTGGTGGCCTCTGACACTCTGCCTGTGTGTCTGCCTTCTCTCAATTAATTAACAAACGAAAGTGCACACGATCTACGAGCAGGAACTCGGAAAGCAGTAAAACTGTATTAGAAGGAAATGCATGAACGTGTGTGAACACCAGCCAGAGTCAGACCGCGTGGGGGGAGGGCGAAGAGTTAGACAAAGAGCTCCAATTAATTACCAAACAAAAGTGCACACGATCTACGAGCACAAACTCGGAAAGCAGTAAAACTGTATTAGGAAGGGAAATGCATGAACGTGTGTGAACACCAGCCAGAGTCAGACCCAAACAAAAACAAGCATTGGCATAGCCAATAGGTCTCGCCTTTGGGACCTTATAAGTGTTTAGCCATGCAACAGTTGATGTTGTTGCACCAAGGATATTGTGCATCCTTACTGTGGCTGCACCTGAAACCAGCATGCGGCGGGCATTAGCAATCTTGTCTCCTCAAAGAAGGCTTGGAGCTGGTGAACATCATTGTGAGAAGGGAGGCTTCTTCAGTAGAAGTTATACCAGCCCTGCTTTCCAAGCATCCTGTACTTTGCCTTCACTAAATGATGAATTGAATTTAAAAACCAAATCTGACACTATGAAATGAGCAGGTTGTTTCATTATTTTAGCCGGACAGATATCTCATGGGTAACCTGAAGCTTTAGCTTACAGAATTGTGGTGACGACCTCGGATTCAGAGACTAACAATAAAAAAAACAATTGAAAACCAAATTTATCATCATTATCAGTACGTGGCGATCAGGAGAGTTCTGTAGTGGAATTACACTTACATCCACCAGACTTTGAAGCATGAGTTATGGTGCTTTATAGATATGGTGGAGACTGATGGAGGATGACTCTAATAAACATTTTTTATTTTAATTTTAACACTACTAGCATTACTAGGATGCAAACAGTTTGCTAGACAAAGGTGTTATTGTATCTAAAGCTTATTTGCAGATCACTCAATGAAACATGAGTCTTTTTGTCTAGCTGAGGGAGAAAACATCACAAACTTTCTGTAATATGTATGAAGATAACAATGTGATGACCTTTACCATGATCAGACACTTCAACTGTGCTAATATTATTTATGAACGACTGCATGCGCAGAAACAGTGCAAAACGTAACGTCTGCCACTGGTATTATTGACCAACTTACAAGTGACTATGAACTTCAGAAGAATGAAAGGCTGAATCTGCAACTGTATAGCCTGGCTCTCAGCCCACTGAGCTAACTAAATGGTTGCACACTTTATAGCATGCCAGTTTTTTATGTTGCAAGATGTTGATGAATGCTGTGAGTAACGGCTACATGCCACCCCCATAAAAAGCAAAAACCATTGTTGGAACGGATAGGACGGGAAAATTGTTTAATAATTGCAAATAATTTTCTTTCCTGTGGTATGAAGCTGTCAGTTGCGATGAGCTGAATTCACAAAAATGCACTATCAAACTTAAACATTCAGGAGTTGCATAGTTTTCGTTTCTGCGGTATAAATGCACTTTCAGCTGTTTTTTTAATAGAACAGAGCAGAGTGAAACTGGACGGACAGACACACACACACAGTCCTGCACACTTCACACTCAGGCCCTGGGGGTCAGCACAAAAGGTCTGACATCTTTATAAAAAACATTTCCAAACTAAATTCCCCATGTACCATCCTGTTCCTTTACCTTCACTAATGCTGCTTATCTGCGTTTTCTGAGATCTCACGCTTCCTCCAATTTACTTCATTTAGCTGAGATATTGTAAAGAATGACTATTAACCCTAAATGATCCATGAATAGGGAGAGGGTCAGGAAAAGCCGCTCACATATTAAACATCATAATCACATACATTACATACAAAACAAGCGCGCGCGCCTCGCACGGCAGCAGGGGGAGGGGGGGAGAGGAGGGAGCCTGCACGATTCACTTGCGGGAGCGAGCGGCGGCAGGAGCGATAATTGCTACCATATGGCGCCGCTCGCTCCCGCAAGTGAATCGCCAACGTGCACGCGTTGCCATTGAAGGCAATGGAACGCGTGCACGTTTTAGGCTGAAAAGCCGAATCGATGGCAAAAGGTCTTTTTGCCTACGCAGCGCATGTGCGCTGCGTAGGCGAGACCTAACAAGATCATAAAATGCAAGCAGCTATGGCGCTGAGCAGGAACCCAAAAAGATAATAGTCCCCCAAAGAGCATATATACAATCAACGTGTAATGATTCAGTACTTAGTCCCTGCTGCCTGGGAGGAATGACAGAGAATAAGGCGGGACAAAGAGGCAGGACTGACCACCATCAAGCAAGGATTTTTAAAGGACACTAAACCAAACAAATAGAAAGAAGGGGGGTGTCTTTAAGCCAACAGGAGAAGTTGCAACAGGTCTCGAATGCTCGACCTAAAAAATACACCAATTAAATGTGGAGTTCATGTTGTTCAATAATTTTTTTTTAAAGTGAAGCTTAGCATTGGTCTGCTATCACTAAACAATGATAGCGTTTGCAGAATACTGTTTCAGGATGCTGGCGTGGTTTTGAAGCTTGCAGCACTGATGCTTATCCCTCGGCATAAGAAATTTATGGTCCAGTAGCAATGGCGGCAGAGTTGCTGGTACTCTCATTACTTAGTCAGCACCAGTCTGCATTTGCAGGTGAGCTGTCTGGGGATGAACTAAAGGAAATATCTCCTGAGATCCGACTCCTCTCGATGCAAAGCAACACAGAGTACGCAGGCAAAATGCTGTTACTCAGACTACCTGACATCCTGCAGACCAGCGGTTGAAGACGACTGAGCCCCCGCCCCATTGCACGTCTGCTGAACTCATATGTGAATGACACTCTTATCAATAACTGAACTTGGCGTACCCAAAGCCCATTTTTTCAAAGCACGATTATGGGTTATTTTTGAGAAAACACGAGGCTAGTGAGACAGCTGAAACCGTCTGTAGGTCCAACCTAAACACGCTGAGATAGAAAGAGCCAGGGAGCCGGAGTGAAGTGGGCCCTTGGCTCCCACACATACGACATACATCACTGGTCAAGAGCATCACACGTTTCCCTGAAAAACATGGAACAAGCGGACTACTGCTGGACCAGCGTCACTTTCCTTCAAAGACATGAAACATGTTTAGTGCTCCAGTGCCAGCTAGTGCAATCTTCCTTCAAAGACATGGAGCAAGTGTGTGACTGCAATGCTAGTACAAGCTTCCTTCAAAGACGTGGAGCAAGTGTGCAACTGAAATGCTAGTATAAGCTTCCTTCTAAGGGATGGAGCAAGAGTGGCACTGCAGGGCCAGTGCAAGCTTCTTGCAAAGATGTGGAACATGTGTGGTACTACAGGGCCAGTGCAAGCTTCCTTCAAAGACACGGTACAAGTGTGGTACTGCAGGACCAGTGCAAGCGTCCTTCAAAAACGTGGAACAAGAGTGGCAGTACAGGGCCAGTGCAGGCTTCCTCCAAAAACGTGGAACAAGAGTGGCACTACAGGACCAGTGCAAGCTTCTTTCAAAGACATGGAACAAGTGTGTGACTGCATTGCTAATACAAGCTTCTAAATCCGTATTTGTAAAGCGCGAACTACTCACCCTTACGGGTCTCAAGGCGCTGGGGGCCGTCGTGGAAATTAAGTGAGCTTTTGCCCAGAGTCACATGGTGCTGAGCTGAGCTGCCGCCGGAGCCGGGGATCGAACTATGAACCCTATGCACAGAAGGCAGCTGCCCTGGCCGCTGCACCACACCTCTCCACTTCCTTCAAAGACATGGAGCAAGAGTGGCACTGCAGGGCCAGTACAAGCTTCGTTCAAAGATGTGGAACATGTGTGGTACTACAGGGCCAGCGCAAGCTTCCTTCAAAGATATGGAACAAGAGTGGCACTACAAGGCTAGTGCAAGCTTCCTTCAAAGACATGGACAAGTGTGGCACTGCAGGGCCAGTGTCACTCCTTCAAAGAGGTGAAACATGTGTAGTGCTCCATTGCCAGCTAGTGCAAACTTCCTTCAAAGACATGGAGCAAGTGTGCAACTGCAATGCTAGTGCAAGCTTCCTTAAAAGACGTGGAACGAGAGTGGCACTGCAGGGCCAGTGCAAGCTTCATTCTAAGACGTGGAACAAGAGGAATACTGGGTATGGCAACATGTAACACCTCCCTTAGATAAAATGAAAAAGCAGCATTTCAGATTTGGTACAAGTGTAAGAAACAACATAGGGGTGTATGAGTACAAGCTCGACTCACACAAAACAAGATTTCCACACACAAAACAGGCACAGCACTGGGCAGGAGTACACACATCCCTCATTCCCACAGAACACAAACCGATACATTCATCTGCACCGAACATGAATAGCATTTGCAGTAGTCCAATCCTGTGTGTAAGTACACATTCACAATGTGCAACATTTGGCGTGACAGCAGTGTAAGTTCCCCTCGCATACAAGATGGTCAGTGGCAGCGCAAGCTAAGATATCCTCACATACGAAACAATCATGACACTGACAGCAGCATCTAAGCATAGTTCAGCCACAGGATACCAAGAGTAAAGTATAAAGGTGGGCGGGCCATGGAATGCTCAAGCCAGATACCGGACTCTCGTTCAGCTTGGGTCTTCTTGAGACCTCGTACCCAAGATGAGCGGAGCTTTTCTATGGCTTCTGACTGCTACTCACGCTCTAATCTCATGCACCAAGAATGAACGGCAAAACATTAAACTTTGATGTCAAACAGGAGAGAGAAAAGGATACCAATCTAGTGGCTGAGTCACACAATGTGAAGCAAGAAAATCTGGGATCAATCCCAGCTTGGCCACTCAAATTGTGTCATCCTAGACAATTATTTTATTTTATCGTGCCTCGTATTTTTATTTTATTGCATATGAGAGAACCTTTAAATACATGAGGATGTGTGCTGTACAAAAATCTCTCTTGTGTTTGACTTGAATTATAATGTTGCTCCTCTTAAAATATGAATGTAGCCCTCATATAAGGTAGACATGAAAACTGACTTGCCTCTTAGTTCATTAATAGCATTGTTGCTGGGGTGGGGCCAGAGGCGTAGCTGGGGGGTGGCACTGTTTTTGGGGGCAGCAGAGGTGAGAAAGTCGTGTCTGTCGACTACCACTATCCCCCCGCCCCCATGAGAACAAGTCGTCCGTCACCCGCCATCCCACCCCAGAACAAGTAGGCCGCCACCCCCCGCTCTTACCTTCACCGGGCGGCAAACTTAGGGTCTGCCCTGGGTGGCAGTAGGTCTAGCTACACCACTGGGTTGGGCCGGATCATGAACGTTTCTAAGTTCAGATTTTAAAACTATCACTTGGAATAATGCAGTGACTTTTGGATGAACTAAGGTGAAAAGCTTGCAAAATATTACTTTTTTTGAATTATGAAGACACATTTTATCATATGTTTACATAATATTTGTTGCATAATTTCCATGCCAAATGTTCCCATGGTTCAGCTAGTGCCTGAGCTCTTAGAGCCTAGAGGGGCTCTTGTCTTGTAGCAAAGACAGACCATTTTCTCAGCTCTCCTTGTCACTTTCGTTGACTTGCTGATCTCTGCTGCAGGAAGGACGAGCTGTGCATTAGCAAACCCATGAAGTTGTTTAAAGTTACCTCTGCCTTTTTTAGCATAAAATGAAACAAAAAATGCTCAAGTAATTCATTTTCCCAGTTCCAGCACTCTGTCCTAAGTAAGTCTATGCTCTTTAACTAACCGCCATCGTCTACCCTCCACCCGTCAGGCTGAACGCAGTGACTCCTGTGAAGGTCATCAGAAGCCATGCAGCAGCGTCGGCATATGTTATTCTATGACCTCTGCTGGCGGTAGGTGGCAAGAACTGAATAGCACACTCTGCATTTGCAGAAGAGAGTAAGCACATTGCTCGACAATTCAGTGTGAGTGCTATGAGGCCTTTGCAGTGCCCCGCAGGTGCTTCTGTGGATTCTTCTTCTTGGGGGGTCTGACTCCTGCAGCTGAGGGAATCAGACGTAGCTCACCGCAAGCTTTTAGTGCTGTAGAAGCTCCCGTGGCCTAAGCAGGCAGTGCTGCTGGAATCATTTTCAGGCTGATTATGCTGCCATCAATGTTACTGCAAAACATTGATTCTGAGAAATACAAGCATCGCACTTAGAAACAAGTGTTGCTAATCAGTCACACCCATTCAATAGGAGAGTGGTAAGGGTGCAGTATGTAGTCGGTGTAGTGATTTCCCTTCTTGGCCCGCTTTGGTTCTCCCTTAGTTTAGTGTATTAGATATTTTAGGCTGCCTTAGCTTTTCACAGCCACGCATAACAAATTTGTTTTTGTGCCATTATTTTAGGAATACGCTGTACATGTTGTTTTGTTATTCACTGATTCTTCTCTGGAGTCAGTCTGCACATTTTGTACAAGGTTTCCCGGAATACATAACAACATGAGGTACTGTTTTCTTTTTTTGAGTCAACAACAGCTCCTAACATTTTAGACATTACACAGTAATACAGCTGCAGCTTTCCAACACAGTAGTTTTATCATATAAACTTTGTCTTGCCCCCTAGGGGGCAGAGAGGAGAATTATAGCAGAGAGACCTGTCCTGGAACAAACACGTGCAGAGCCTCAAATGCAGCCTTGCGTAAACTGAGTTTACACTCATGATGCGGACCACCTAACGACATACCCCATGTATGGGGTCTGTTTCCAAACCCAGACATCACTTAGATATCCCTGTGTCCTCACAGTAAGGGTCGGCCTAGACAAATAGATAGTTTGCCACCGTGGGGATGTTTATTTTATATAGTCTGTTAGTAATGGTATTTACTTTGTTCAGTTTCATCTGCCTAATGATCGCAGCACATTTGCTTCATAAAAGAACGACGATAGTTTCAGTAAATGTTTTGTAAACTTTCTTTTGTTTACGAAGGACATGCAAGAGTGAGAGACGAAAGGTGAGGATCTGTTTGCACGGTTCCCCTGGAGACTATAGGGTCATGTGCTCATGAAATCACCCGCTACTCTGGAAAGGTTAAGAGTTCAGGTGAAGCAAATGAGCGAGCCAGGATTTAGGCTGATGGATACTGACTCAGGCCCTACATTCTGACTTCCTGTCATCCCAAGGCACAATTCTGCTTGCCATCAGAATCCCTGCGACTCCAGTCTTGCATAAATATATTTCTAAAGCATGGTGTGTTAGCGACTGTCATTTACAGACATCACATATTCGTTTAAAATGACCACTGAATTTGCACAGGCATACAGTGTTACTGATACAACTATATAACACACAAATGATAACGTATGGAAATTGAGTTAAAGTGAATATTTGTCATTTGCACATCACCAAATAAAGGGCCTTGATTTGCTTTGATTCTATTACAATCTTGATTTCCATCACACTTCAGAATTAGAGAAAAAGCACTTCATTTGTGCTTTCCTAACTTTATTTATTTTGAAATATGTGTACAGTTCATTTATAGGTATTTAAATGCTGTTGTGTGTTTGAAGAAAACAACACCCCACAGCATTGCCTTTCCCATCAGCAGGATTGTCACCCAGTTCACTTAACAAAACCCTCACACTTTACAGTCAAAGAAAAGTAAACACCGGGCCCCTTGTTAAAAGAATAAGCAGCAATTTGTCTGAAAACTAGACTGATGTGTGACCTCTGTCTTTGAAGGCACAGCAAACATGAAAAAAAAAAAAAAGTCATCTTTAATGCTCATTCACACTCCATTGTGGGTATTTTGGGGGTGCTGCAGCCCTACTGCCAGCGCCTATGATAGTAGGTGCCCTCTCAGGGCTCAAGTGGCTTTAGTATTTGGGCCACATCCACTTCTGAGCTCCATTGCATTGCACCGGCTGCACTACTGGTACTTACGCCACTGCGTATTAGGACTCCCTGTGTCCAGTAGGAGGCGGCCATGACACTTTCACGAGTAAAATGTGAGGTTTCCAAATCACTAGATGTGGGTGAGCTGACAAGTTAACAGGGAGAGCCACCCAGAGTCAAGCCAAGGGGGTACCTTGACTCTAAGAGACCGTGCATGAGCCCAGCCGTGGACATATTTGGCTTGTAAATAATGCAGCAAATATCTTCAAAAATAGATAAACTCTCTTGAAAATTCTAAAAGAATTATTTAACATGCAGAAGCATTTCACTTTAGTAGATGATATCATAGCATTAAGAGCTATTTAACCAATGTGATAATTTTTAAACATTTACTTAAATGCTAAAGACTTAGTGAACTAAAAGGCAAGTCAGTTGTCATGTGTAGCATACATGTGATGTAGGTTTCTGTACAGACAGAGCAGCATTATAGTCTATTAAATCTAACACAAGACATTTCTGTACAGCCCACATCCTTAAAGGTGCTTCACATGTGATGATGAAGAATAAGGAGGCTTTAGGAAATAAAATATTTGCCTACGGTCACACAATTTAGTTACATAGGGAAGCCGGGATTGTTCCCAGATTTTTGTGTTTCACATTGTGTAATTCAGACACTAGAAGAGAATCCCTTTCTCTCCTTCTTAACTTCAAAGAATTATGCTTTCTCTTTAATTCTTAAGTATATAAAAAGGTGAAGGATGGAATGCTTGAATTAATATCAGACACTGATTATTACTCGGGTCCACAGCCTAGTCCATTATTTTTCACACCATGCCACCTCAGTTTAGGACTTAGCCACATGCAAATCAGTCGTGACCCTGCTCCAATAGGAAGAGTCCAGCCTGAAGTGCCTGGCTTGATGCTCCATGAACCAGAGCACAAGCAACCCAGGACTGGTTCTGCCTCATATAAGGGTTCATCAGTCATGTATAGCTTGGTTCCAGTGCTACAGTGTGCACGGGATCCACGTCTGGGTCACGTAGAGCGTTGCACTGAAGTACACAAAAAAGTGATGGATGGAATACTTGACTGAATCTCAACCACTGGTAATTACTCAGATCCGCATTCCAGTCCATCATTATTTTGTGCACAAGCCACCTCAGTTGGACCCAGCCATATGCAAATCAGTTTTGACTCTGCTCCAATATGAACAGTCCAGCCCAAACCGGCAAGCCAGGTCCTCCCTGAACCAGAACGCAGCAAACCAAGACTGATTTTGCTCTTTCTAGGGCTCATCCGTCAGGTACAGATTGGTTCCAGTGCTAGGGGTATGCCGTATCTCGGCATACCCATCCAACTTAGAGAATCGCAATGAAGCATACACAAAAGTTATGGATGAAATGCTTGAATTAATGTCAGCCGCTGATAATTATTCGGACTGTTTCCATTGGATCAGGGTCAAGCTTGATTTACATATGTCATGGTCCAAATTAGACCAAAATGGATTAGAACTGTCATCATCTGTGTGGAGAGTCCGGGAAAAGAGTAGCAACTTGAAGTGTATATTCCTTCAATATTCACACAACAGATGCCAGTTAAATAAAGTTTATTCTCCAACCAGACAAGCATAGGCAATGCGCACTCACTAGCTAATCAGCCTCTGTTCTTCAACAGTCAAACACAGAACTTAAGCATCACTTAAGGACTTAGGGCCTGATTTTCATCTAGGTGGTAAAGATACCGCGTCACAACGGCGATGGAGTATACGTACCACAAAGATGATTGACGAAGCCATGCTGCATATTTAAAAACGCATTGAAAGGAACAACCATGACGGGGGTTACTGCCAATGCTTTAGAAATGGCTGCTGGCCTGGCGGTCATTTCTAAATTTAGTGGACAGGGACTCAGTAAGGGCTACGGAGCAATATACTCCATTGCCCTGAGGGAGTTAACATGTACGCCAATAAATAAATCAGGTCTTTGGTCAGAACAATCCAGATTCCACTTCACTTCAATCAATCAAACAAACAGCATTTGTAAAGCGCTGCTATCCACCTGTGAGGGTATCCAGGCGCTGCGAGCTGTGCTGCTAGGGATGTATCAGCTGAACAGTCAGGTCTTGATTCTCTTTCTGAAATCTTCAAGGGAGCGTGAGGTCTGGAGGTGGAGTGGAGGGGTGTCCTAGGACTTAGCGGCGAGGTAGGAGAAGGAGCGTCCTCCACTGTTGCTTCGGCGGATGCGCGGGGTGTGAGAGCGAGGGAGGCGGAGGCGGAGCGCAGGTCTCTGGACCACACTTCAACATTGCACTCATACCAAGCCCAGCAACACATTTTCACTTCTACATGCAGCTGGAAATAACATTGATTAACAAGAAGGAATATCGATGGTAACACCAAGAATCAGACAAGCAAAAAAGAACATGGCTGTCATATTGCATCATCCCCAACACACACAATCCTCCATTGGGGAGGCTTTCTGCATCTCTACTTTTCTTTTCCAAAACTGTATGTTCATGGTCTACAGTAGTGCGCTTTCTACAACTGACACTAAATACGGGATTTCTTCCCCTCGTTATCACAAAGGAGGGGCCAACACGCTCAAAGAACATCTTGGCTTTTTCGTGCAAATGACCGTCTTCAATATGGCTAGAGTATCCCCTCTGGAGTAAGTACTGTGCTGGGCTGCACTTCAGGGAGCTACTTCCACGGTCCTGACAAGAAAGCAGTAGCTCCAGAGCTACCAGTCGGAGACCTCTACACAGGGGAAGAATGAAGAGCAGTGCTTAATTTTAGCCGGTGGTTTCCGGTGCTTGGCACCGGCATTAAACTGTTAACACTGGCACTTGTGACAGTCTGCCACAAGGTGGCACTCTCTGGCTCATTTAAAGGTGAACACAACTACAGGTAATTATTTCAACATACATAAAAAAATACTATTACCTCCCCACCAAGCCATTTTTATAGCTTTGGGGGTCTGAAATAGTCAGAATTGTCACACTTGTAGGAGTGTGATGCTTAGTAGTTGTGTTGTTATTATCACTGGCAGTGCTGGCAGTGGCAATGTGTGGTACAAGCTGCAGTGGCCTCCTGAGAGAGCCCTGGCACTTAGGTTTTTACAAATGAAGCACTGATGAAGACTGTGAGGGAGCTGAAATAAAGATCTGAATGTCCAGGCTCCTAATGGAGAGAACTCAGTCACCGTAGATATGAACTCCCCCCTCTCCTGTGTTCCTTCTAACAGATGAGAACGAGGCAATTTGCCCACTGCTGAAACCAGCAAGGTGAAAGAATGAATTATTAGAAGCAGCACTTATGTTATTAGGTGGAAGATAATGACTGAGTCAAACCTGATCTGAAGTTTCTTTTGTTTTTTTCATGTCGCTTTGGTATTTTGACGTCATTGAAAGTCGTTTGTGAAGAAAGTCATTTTTCTACTTAAACGAGTAAGTGTTGGCTAGACATTGATTTATCAGTTGCTGTCCTGAGTTCTGCATCTCTAGTCAATGCCACGTCACTCCTCCCAGGTGCCTTGATGGTCGGGTGCTATGGGGTGTAGTTGGGGTTCAGGTTTGGGTACAATATTGTTGTGGCCTCTGAAAATCAGACATGAAAGGCCCCAGCTCATACTTGGAGTTCATTAACCCCTGACTGTCCTGTGGCTGCCACATGATGATTCTGTCACATGTCTTCAGGCCCTGTATGAGGCATGACCTGAGGACACATTACACAGCATCTTTCACTGCACACACCTCATAAGTAGAGCTCCCGGTTTTATGGTATTTATTTTTTTAACAGTTCCGTCTGTATTTATCAATATTTATTTTTTGGCCATTTTATCTGTATTTATCCATATTTATTTTGTGTTTTGCATATAAATGAAGTTGTAAAACTGTACATTTCCATATTTATTTAACTGATAGACGCACACTCATACTTTGATGTCTGTCGTGTTTTAGCTATTTAGGCTGCCAAATATTACATAACAATACATCCTCTGGTAAATACCAGCATTATACCACAAATGTATATTGGCACATGCCACTATTTAAAGAAATTTCATCCTGTTTTTTAATTTCCCATGCTGTCCACCTGCTCAGCTGTTGGGCTATAATTCATTAAAGACATGGACAGTCACTTAAAAGCAGCACAATTTTCTGTATTTATCCACTTTTAAAAATAAATGCAGGCAGAAAACACATTTTTTTCTGCCTGTATTTATCTGTAAAGACGGAAAACAGGGAGCCTTACTCATAAGGTAAGAGTTAAGATCCCACTTCCCTGGGAGACGCTCACAGTAAACTCCCTCTGCCTCAAGAGGAAATACACCTATCGTGTCCCTCCCCTAACAAGTTGTGCTCTTTTAGGAGTCAGTGTTTGAAGTCAGACAACCCTGTCAGAGGAACTCACATCTACAGCAGACATAAAAAACCGAGCCCTGCCTTGGTTCCTGAAAACACTGCAAACACACAATAACTGGTATTTTACCTTTTATGGTCATTCAATACACATACTTTGTCTACAAATCATGTGTATTGGAATGATGGCAATCATGATTAAATCTCAGCAGTCATATTACACAGCTGGGATCTGCTCTGAAGATCAGCACTTTAGATCTGACCAGAGGATGTTGCCTGTTCCACAGGATGCAGGGACAGGCTTAAAACCGCATTTTCTCCTCTCACATTTCAAAGTCTAATGGACCAGGCCTTAGCCCTATGCCCGGATTTCACAGCTGTTTCTCAGGGTGATATTAGTATTTATGCTTCCAATTGTCCATCCCAATTCGGAACATCTGTGAAGAGTTCTATCGGCTTTGGAACGAGCTGGTCTCACCTCTAACCCAGTAAAATACTCTTCAGTTGAGACCCAAGTACAGTAACTTGGGTCTCCAAGCGGGATTGAGATGGTTCAGGCTCAGAATCCGAAATGGAGGCTTCTTGCAATTTAGGAGCATGCACTTCAGGTGCGGTTTGGTGTTCGTTGAGGTTTTCTCTGTGATGGGTACTGGTTTAAGGTTGGCCTTATTTACCTCTCTAACGTTTGGTCTCTGTTCTCTGTGAGGGTTGTATGCGATTGTTCAGATGGGGTTCAGACTATGTGGGAAGTCATGATGTTATGTCTTATATGTGAGGAGAAGGGCTTGGATGTCCTTTTCTGAGAGAGGGACCTTGGTCCTGGCTGGTCTCGAGGAGGAGTTGTGGCAGGGTGTGGATCGTAGTCTTGAGACCGGGGGTGAATGGAAGGTGGTGGACCCGTTGAGAGTGTTCATTGGGAGGTGAGAGTGGTGTGTGTTATTAGTAGGGTGTAGCGGTCTATTGTTCTCATGTATCTTTGAGGGTCCTCTGATGTTGTAGGCGATCTCAGATGTGGTGTTAGTTAGATTCAGTAGGTCAGTTTTGAGTTGCTGTAGTACCTGTGTGATTTCTCCAAGTCTGGACATAATCTCAGCGTGGTAGTTGGAGGATGGGGTTTGGGGCGAGGGATACTGAGGTGTGTGTTTTATCTGAGTTTCTTTGTGGTGGTGGAGGGGGAGGGGTAAGTGTGTTGGGGCTTATGGGTTTGTAATCAGGGCATGGACGGGGAAAGTGGTGGTGGATATATTTTTGTCAATGGCCCTTCTCGGAGTGGTGAGCGAGCATGGATTGGAGTGGTGAGATGGGGTTGCCTCAAAACAGTCCGGAAGGGTGGCTGGGTTGGTATGGTGTGGTATGGTTGGTGTGGTGGTGCGTGGTGGTGAAAGGGGTGTATTGTCTATGGTGGTAGAGTTGTGTAGAGAGGGGTCTGTCTTATTATTATTAGGTACATTCTGTTTGAGGATAGGGAAGAAGTCGTTGATAGATCGAGGTGGTGATCAGAAGGCTGTATGAGAATGATCCCATTGCTATAGATGGAGATCGTGAGTTTTGCATTGACGGCGGGGGAGGGGGCTATTGAAAGTCTAAGGCTGTGTGCTGTTTTTCTGGATGTGGCAATAGATAGTGTTAAATAGAGGGTTTTTCTCCATTGGGCTCTTTTTTGTGTGTAAAATATGAGATCACTAGTTTAAATGTGCAGAAGTATGGGTCAGATATGAGTGTTTCTGGATGCAATTTGAGAAGTCGTTGTTTGAGGGCTTTGGCGGCCTTTTTTGATAGATTAGGTGGGTATTTGATTATATGTGCGTTGTGGCCGTCTGGTTCTAAGATGGTGTCAGGTGAGGAATGTGACTCGGGGTCCCTGCCTGAGGGGAGCACTAGTGATCCTCAGAGGGTTATAACAGTCATATATTAGGAGGGTTATGAATGAGTCTAATGATTACTGTTTAATGTTTAGGGAATGAGAGCCTGCATCCGTGATAATGTGTCCTAAACTATAATTTATAATCCTGGTGGACTGTTTGGCAGGTTGGTGTTTGGTTAATCAGAGCATGCATTAGTGATAATACTACCTAAGCTATAATCTATCATTCTGGTGGGAGTCCTCAGTTATAACTTGGAGTCATTGTTTAGTGCTGTCTGCAAACCACAATGTCAAATTAGTTGTCTTATGTTTTGTGTCGCGCTAGCGTCGGACCTGAAATCTGCATTGTATTGAACTGTTTTCTGCAAATCATATTGATGCAAATATTTTAATGTGGTTTTCGGTTAACTGGTTAATAGTAATCGTAGACCTGGAGATACAGTATTTAAGGTCTCTGCTGAAGTTGTGTGGTGTCACCTCAAGATTCTATTCTTCTATAAATCCTTAATGGTCCAGTTACATTTGAACAAATTAGGATTGGGGGCGTTCATGTTGTTGTTACATTTTGGTCTTCATACTTGTTCATGGCTTGAAGATGGGAGTAAGATTATTGCAGATGTTAAACATATGCAATTTTCTTTGAATGGTACTTTTAAGGTGAGAATGATTGAGACCCAGATTGATCATAGGTTTGAGTCATGCAGGGCTAGGCAAGGCCACGCAGTCCTTAAGTAGTCTTACCAAGCCCACACGGCCACCTTGCTTCAAGAGGTGTTACATGGGTAGACAGTGGGTGCTCCCACCCCTCCAGTGATCTATTTTGGCATATTCCCAGATTTGCCAAGACAGGTAAACTTGGGAATGTGACAAGATAATACGCCTTCCGAAAGAGGTGCAATGTGGAGCAATATCTTTATTTCACCTCCTATTTTCCTCTTTTCTCGTTCTGCACACTGAGAGCTTAATTACGAGTCTGGTGGGCCAATGGACTTCCAGACTCGTGGGTGCACGGTGGGGGCGGTTCCCTGGTGGTGTTGCTCCAAGCATCATTATGCTTGGAGGGACCATCGCAGTCCCGTCAAGTATATTCCGAGTTTCCTCTCTGCCATAGTTTTTATGGCGGTTCCTCCTCCATAAAAACCCTGGCAGAGAGGAAACAAAGGGGGCCCTACTGGGCTACCTAGTGCCTCTGCGCCCTGGAATGCACACATGTGGACACAACTTGGGCCCCCCTGTATGCATGCACCCCAGTTCCTACACAGCATGGACTTATAAGTCCATGTCGTGCAGGAACTGTTTTTGGCATTCCCATTGCGGTGCCCGTTTTCAGAGCACCGCCATGGGAACCTCAAAAACAAACCCCGCTACACAGAAGGAAACTCTTAATCAGACAAGCGGCCTGACCATGGCTTTGGTGGTGCGGCGGCGGGGCGGACACGGCACCACACAAGCAAAGTCGTACTCCGACCCTTTGAAAGAGAAAAACATCTCTAAGGATTGCTTTTGTGCAGGAAGATATCCTTTCCTGCACAAAGTCAATCCTGCCTGCAACACAGCCACCCTTGCACCATGACGCAAAGGTCCCTGCAAAAGGAAAGAGCAGGAATGTGCATATCTTTATAGATTTGGCGCATTGCTGCCCTCTCCATTTGATGCTACGCAAAGTCGCAGAGTTGCGCTGTGTCAAATTTTGATAAATCTGGGCCTGAGTATTTAAGGCGTGCTATGTATGAAGACCTGCACAGTTCGAGGCATTAAATGAATGGGATTATGTGGCAAACAAGGAGGGGCATAAGAAAATGGTGAAAGGTCCAGTAAAGTAAGTAAGTCTGTTTTTATATAGCACAGCTACTCACCCTTACGGGTCTCAAGGCGCTGGGGGCTGTAGTGGAAATTAAGGGAGCTATTGCCCAGAGTCACATGGTGCTGAGCTGAGCTGCTGCCGGAGATTGAACCGTGAACCCTGTGCTCCGAAGTCAGCTGCCCTGGCCGCTGCACCACACCTCTCCACAAGTTAGAAAAGGTTAGAAAAACAGTGAGTCACTGAATACATGCGTGACAGCATATCCAAATGAAGGTGTGGAGAGAAGACATGATAGAGGCTGGGAGAGACAAAAAATAAAGGATGAAAGAGATGAAAAAAAAATGAGAGAGGGAAAGAACAAAAAGAGATAGATGGAACGCTTTAAAGCGATTCTGATAAGGAGGATGGCTTTTCAGATGACTTACTGAATTCGAGACCACCTTCGTGTATTGATATTCAAAGTCTGCAAAAGCATTAGAGAGGAGCTGGATGGCCAAGTCCATAGGAGGGCCCTTCAACATTTGGGGCCACATGTACATCAGTTTTTAGAGGTCGCAAACAGTGAATTGGGCCATTTGCAACCGATAAAGCGACCTGTAGCATGTATTTACCCTAGTTTGCGAGTTGGTAACCTGTTACTGACTCGCAAAATCGGGTTTGCGAGTCTCTATTAGGAAGTGCTTTATTGAAAACGTGGCCACAGATATGGTGGTCTGATGACCCCAGTAGGTCACCAGGCCTGTGACTGCCGGCCCTTCCCAATAGATCACAAATTGCGACCTGCCACATGGATATTAATGAGGCAGGTCCCTTGCGACCCATTTAGGAATTGTGAACCGTGTCTGAGAAACTGTTGTGCATTTCATTTTACGACTCGCAATTTGCGACTCGCAAAATGAAATTGTCATACATGTGGCTCCTAGTATGCTTGCTAGTGCATCAGCATCGAGTGAGCTAATAACTAGGGCGGTACTCTTGTAATTTGATATAGTGTAATTACACAAAATGACAAGAAATTATATGTGAAGGGCATAATCCAGCATCTAGAGCTATTTTCTTCCCGCAAAATATACCCTTCAATAGAAAATGGACCTGAGGATGCAACACGAACAACAGCAGCTGCTCGCTCTCCGTTCCTGTGCTCTTGCTGTAAGCATTTCTACCCAAATTACTCTAAATTACGTGAATGTCCGTAGTCATGTAATTTCTGGTAATTTTGTGACACAAAAGTAACCTAGAAATTACCGAAATGACTCTAATTACTAGGTTGTAATGGAAATTTTGCCTACTGATAACAAAAGAACTTAATGTTTATAGCCAATATATTGAATTTATAGAAATGGTTAACAGCACTATTAATGTAAAACGAATAACACTGTATGGTGACGAAGAATTGAGATGAATTGAGATACCTGAGTAAAGAAGCAGCATGGCATGCGTGTAATTCGTATGAAAAAGTTGAAATATCGGCGAATGAACTCGGTGTAGATTTCTATAAAAAGAGATTAAACAGGAATTACAGAATGGATGTGAATGGGGATAAAATACAAGGAATGCAACGTGTAAGTTTGAGGGCACATATAAGAGAATTATTAAAAATGATAAATGACTGGGAGAATTTAAAAGCAATGTTTGAAAAAAGTGGGAAAATTCGGAAACAAAAGAAATTGAAAAAGAAACAAGAGTGAGTGACTAACAGAGTGAAGTGGTTGCGGGTTTTCTGTTCAGAGATGTACATGTACCATGAACAAGATCTAATCTCCTGACATTTAGAAAACAAATTGTAAAGCTGAGAGAAGAACCAGATAAGTGTTATACAGAGGTAGAAAGAATTGGGACAATTTTGAAGGTGGTTTTAATAGATTTGAGTGTGTTGTTTGAGATTATTATCATAAATATTTGTGGTTAGAGGACAAAGAAGTTGTAAACTGGCCAAATGAACAACCTGAAAGAATTGCTTCTCAGAATAGGCGACCCTTGACCCTTGACCCTGTCTCCTACTGTGATGGAGAAATATAAGTTAGTAATTGAACATTTGAAGGCTAAGGTGCCACAGAAAGAAAGAAACTTGTCAAAAACGATGAATGTGACTTAGGAGCCTAAAGAATCGCTGTGTGCCTATTATTGGAGACTAATGCAGAAATACACAAAGAATAGTGGAGCTGATGACCCTGCGAATGAGGGCGTAAGTGGATTCATTTCAGCGTTTGTGTTGGGTTTGCATCCAGAAATTAGCTCTAATATTCAGTAGAGTTTGATGTGTTAGCAATCAAAATCATTTGATAAGATTTTGAAATATGGAAAACTTTGTAGTGATTGTTTTGATGTGAAACAGAAGCAAATTAAGGAA
Source organism: Calotriton arnoldi (assembly GCA_963921515.1). Lineage (NCBI taxonomy): Eukaryota > Metazoa > Chordata > Amphibia > Caudata > Salamandridae > Calotriton > Calotriton arnoldi. Next base: position 109,053 of record CAWUFW010010054.1, on the reverse strand, counting down.
AAGTTGATGATAGACAGAGAGGTGGCATGAAACGTCCTCACATGTCAGATCCTGGTTTTGCTTTTAGTTTGGTTGCACGTGCGAATTCAAGTATGAAGGGAGCTGGTGCGCAGACTAGAGCTCTTTAATTTATGCAAGCTGAAAATGTTGTTCCTCAGGGGACAGGTAGAGGTTTGGTCACTAATTCAAATATGAACAATAACAATATTAACACACAAAAAGAAGTGCACCTTGCCACTTGTCTGGTAAGCTCGGATATTGGAAAAAGGAGTGTATACGTGCTTTCATTTCCTGCAATGTCACTTAATACTTCGAGGTGAAAAGCACTCTCATTATTCACTTTCTACCCATCTATAATTTTATGTTATGTACGGGACCCCAAATCATCAGCTCTAGCTTTCAAAATCTGAGCAGGTGCAGAGGAGCAATCGGGGAGCAATGCATAACATGGTCTCGATATCCACTCCAAAAGATAAAACAAATACCTGAGCACCTGCAACCCACCCTCACAGCCCTCTAACATTACCCTCCCTTGACTAAACTGATTAGCTTCCTGCCATCCACTCCCAATGCTATGTTATGTTATATCCATTTATAAAGCGCAGCGAATCATACCTAAAGGTATATCTCGGAGCTAAGCCTATCCAGATAACGCAGCCCATTCTTAAAATAACCAGGTTTTCAATAGTCTCTTAAATCGGGTGAAGTCTGTACACTTTTGCAGAACTTCAGGAAGTTGATTCCAAGCCCTCAGAGCAGTATAAGAAAAATCCCTGTCTCCGTATCTTGCAGCGCGAACCCAAGGGGTTACTAAAAAAGCTTTGTCACAAGACCTCGGTATGCGTACCGGGCTGTAGTAGTATAATTTGTCCTTCAGATACTGCGGGGATCTGCCTAAGAGGGTTTTGTGAACACGACAATAGATCTTTAAAAAGATTTGTTGTCTGACCGGTAGCCAATGAAGGGATCTAAGGATAGGGGCCAATGGAGACCCTGCAGAGAGGTTACAGACTAATCGGGCAGCAGTATTTTGTACGACTTGCAATTTTGTTGAAAGAGTGTTGACACTCTTTTAACAAAATTGCAAGGCATTACAATAATCCAGGTGACTGATAATCAGCACCAGATCAATGTTTTCCTGGCTAAAGCCGGGAGCCAAGGAAAGACTTTCTTAAGGGCCCGCTTAGTGGCAAAACAGATCCCTCTCGCTGTGGCTACATGATCTTTCATTGACAAGTTGTGATCAATTTTTATCCCTACATTTTTTGCAGAATAGTTGGGGCATGGGACAGTACATAATTCCGCAGGCCACCAATCTCAAGATCAAAGACGTTGTGCCTTACTAAACAGTAAGACTTCTGTCCTATCACTATTCAGCTGAAGAGAGTTCCTGGCCATCCAAGAAGCAATATCTCTCATACAGTCTTGAAAGCGGAGTATCGTGCTCTCCAAGTCCTGTTTCAGAGAGATAATCAACTGTGTGTCGTCAGCATACGAGATTATTTCAAATCCATAGGTTCTAACAATCTGCACTAAGGGAGCAACGTAGATGTTAAACAACGTCGGGCTCAAAGAGGAGCCGTGGGGCACACCCTTAGTACGAGGTACCTGCTGAGATTTAAAAGAGCCCAGAGTGGTAATTTTGGATGGATCTTTTAAAATATCAGCTAACCACTGCAGGACAGCACCTCTGACCCCAATCCCATGCAGTCTGCTAATCGAAACTGCATGGGACACAGTGTCAAACACCCCTGAAAGATCCAGCAAGATCAACATATGTTATGTTAATGTAATTTCTTAAGCGCAACGGTTACATGCGGGTGTCCTGGCGCTAGCTACTGTCTTTCGATCAGCGAGGTGTGTGATGACCTATGTAGTGAAAAGCCAGGTTTTCAGTCTTTTCCTAGACGTCATCAGCTCAGTGGCAATCCTAAAATGGAAAGGAAGCTCATTCCAGGCCCTTGCGGCACATGTAATGAAGCTTCTTCCACCTTAGTTGACTTTTTTAACGGGGGATATTACCACCCCTTTGGCTCCAGAGGAGCGAAGAGCTCTTCTCTGTATGTACCATTTAAAACACCATTTCAGGTGGTCCGGGCCTATACTTTGAAGGGCTTTGAAAACCGTGCACAGGGATTAAAATTGAATCCGTTGTTTGACTGGGAGCCAGTGTAGCCTTTTTAGTTCTTTTGTGACAGAAACAAACTTTGGTATACCGGTCAGCAGTCTGGCTGCCGCATTTTGCACGAGTTGGAGTTTGTTTAGATGTTTCCTTTGGATATTTAAATAGAGGCTGTTACAGTAGTCCACCCGCGACAGTATTAGAGATGTTGTCACTATCCGTTGACTGTCTACCGGTAAGAATGACATTATTTTCCTAATCATTCTGAGGAGGTGGAAACTAGACGCAAACGCATTTACCTAGTCCCCAAGAGGAAGTTTATTGTCGACTACGACCCCCAGGTTTTTTGCTTTCCTAGTTGGTTCAGGGAGAGTCCCCAGTTGTTCCGGCCACCAGTCTGGGGTCCAGAAGTTGGCATTATTTCCAAAAATGAGGACCTCCGTTTTGCTGGAGTTTAGCTTCAGAAAGTTCATGGTCATCCACATCTTGACCGCTTTCATGCAATCATGGAATAGCTGGAGCTCTGGCATCCAGAGAGACCCGGATGGAATCTGTAACGGCTACCAAAGCTGTCTCAGTGCTCTGGGCTGCACGGAAACCCAAATGAGAGGGTTGCAATATTGCATGTTCTTCGGAGAAAGCCATAAGCAGTTTGTTGACATGACTTTCAAGACTTTTTCCCAATAAAGGAGGGAGAGCCGGCAATAGTTACTTAAGTTATAAGGGCCTACATTTGGGTTTTTTGTATAGGAACTACTAAAGCAGTCTTTAACGCTAGCGGTACCTTGGCCAATCCAAGTGCTAGATTAAGCAGAGGCAGAACCCCTGGAGCTATTTCAGCAGCTAGAGTGGCCACCATCCTTGGAGGGCAAACACTGACGGAGAGCCAGACTTGGCGCTCCGGAAAGCAGATAACATTTGTTCTAATGCCAGCATCCTCTACATTCATCCTCGCCCGAATGTAAAAAGAAATACCTGGTCTCCAGAAGATGAAAAGAAGGAAAAGAAGTTGGAAAGAAGAAAGATGGAAAAAACACAATGATTGAAAGGAAGTAAGAAGTAAAGAAAAAAGATAGGCTGGAGTTAAGCTGGTAAGAATAAAAGATCGAAATATGGAACCAACAACAGAAATATAGATAGAGATAAAAACTGAACAAATGATCTTAAAACAATGTAAAGAAGGAAACTGATATAAACAGAAAATGACAGAGAGAAGAAAAGAAGCAAGAACGGAGGGAGAGAAAATGGAAACAAGGAAAGTCTTGAGAAGAAGGATGATAGAATGATGGGAGAAGCATGGAAAGAAGGAAAGATAGATTGGGGGGACCACAGCCCCATATGCTGGGGTGAATAAATACAATGTCATGTACCGTGAAGGGTTTACATTATTTCATGAGTGCCCCCTTGACACTACATCTACAGTTATTTTGGAGAATTTATTTGAAATTATTTTTCAAATAGTGCCTTGTTAAATATTTGTGAAGAAGATTATCTGCAGTAGGCAGCCCTTGGCACGTATGATGTTTCATAAGTGCCCCTACAGAACTTCCTGAATTGGTTTTGGAAGTGAACTCTTCGGAAACTGAGGTGTAAAATGCACCCTTTGGTCACACTGTTTTCAGGATTCCCTCTGAAATATCAACCCCAGCGTGAGTGCTGGATTAGTGTCCCTCTCTCTCAGTCTGTGCTTTTTGGTGAATTCTCCAAAGCGGGGGTGGGGGTGGGGGGTAGTTTATTTTCAGGATAGCCCCATGCTCCTTATCTATTAGTCCTCATTCACCAATCCACATCCCTCACTCCTCCCCTTTCATGCCTCACTTGTTATCCCTCATTCCTCACCATCATTCTTCTTCCCTCACTTTTCATTCCTCATTCCTTATCACTCTGTTCTCATGCCACAACCCTAACTTCTCACTCCTCACCCTCATTATTCATCTGTCAGGTTATCCCTCAATCTTCACCCCTTCTTCCTTATCCTATTCTTTCACTCCTCGTCTTCTTCCTCGTCCACTCTCTCTCACTCTTCTTCCTTCACTCCTCATCCCTCGCTTCTTCCTCATCCACTTTCTCTCGCTCTTCTTCCTTCACTTCTCGTATCTCGTTTCTACCTCGTGCACTCTCACTCTTCTTCCTTCACTCCTCATCCCTCGCTTCTTCCTTGCCACTCTCTCTCTCTTCTTCCTTCACTCCTCGTGCCTCGCTTCTTCCTCATCCACTGTCTCTCACTCTTCTTCCTTCACTCATCGTCCCTCGCTTCTTCCTCGTCCACTGTCTCTCGCTCTTCTTCCTTCACACCTCGTCCCTCGCTTCTTCCTCATCCACTGTCTCCCGTTCTTCTTCCTTCACTCCTTGTCCCTCGCTTCTTCCTCATCCACTGTCTCTCGCTCTTCTTCCTTCACCCCTCATCTTTTGCTTCTTCCTCGTCCACTCTCTCTCGCTCTTCTTCCTTCACTCCTCATCCCTTGCTTCTTCCTCATCCATCACACTCGCTCTTCTTCCTTTACTCCTAGTCCCTCGCTTATCCTCATCCACTGTCTCTCACTCGTCTTCCTTCACTCCTCCTCCCTCGTTTCTCCCTCATCCACTCTCTCTCCCTCTTCTTCCCTCACTCCTCGTCCCTCGTTTCTCCCTCATCCACTGTCTCTCATTTTTCTTCCTTCACTCCTCATCCCTTGTTTCTTCCTCATCCACTGTATCTTGCTCTTCTTCCTTCACTCCTTGTATCTTGTTTCTACCTCGTCCACTCTCTCTCACTCTTCTTCCTTCACTCCTCATCCCTCACTTCTTCCTCATCCACTGTCTCTCATTCTTGTTCCTACACTCCTTGTCCCTCACTTTTCCCTCATCCACTCTCTCTCTCCCTCTTCTTCTTTCACTCCTCATCCCTTGTTTCTCCCTCGTCCACTGTTCTTTCGCTCTTCTTCCTTCACTCCTCATCCCTCACTTCTTCCTCATCCACTCTCTCTCTCGCTTTTCTTCCTTCACTCCTCGTCCCTCGCTTGTTCCTCATCCACTGTCTCTCATTTTTCTTCCTTCACTCCTCATCCCTTGTTTCTTCCTCATCCACTGTATCTTGCTCTTCTTCCTTCACTCCTTGTATCTTGTTTCTACCTCGTCCACTCTCTCTCACTCTTCTTCCTTCACTCCTCATCCCTTGCTACTTACTCATCCACTGTCTCTCGCTCTTCTTCCTTCACTCCTTGTCCCTCACTTCTTCCTCATCCACTGTCTCTCGCTCTTCTTCCTTCACTCCTCGTCCCTCGTTTCTCCCTCATCCACTCACTCTCGCTCTTCTTCCTTCACTCCTCGTACCTCGCTTCTTCCTCATCCACTGTCCCTCATTCTTCTTCCTTCACTCCTTGTCCCTCGCTGTTCCCTCATCCACTCTCTCACCTTCTTCTTCCTTCATTCCTCGTCCTTTGCTTCTCCCTCATCCACTCTCTCTTGCTCTTCTTCCTTCACTCCTAGTCCCTCGCTTCTCCCTCGTCCACTCTTGCGCTTCTACCTTCACTCCTCATCCCTTGCTTCTCCCTCGTCCACTGTATCTCTCTCTTCTTCCTTTACTCCTCGTCCCTCGCTTCTTCCTCATCCACTGTCTCTCGCTCTTCTTCCTTCACTCCTCGTCCCCCGCTTCTTCCTCATCCACTGTCTCATGCTCTTCTCCTTCACTCCTCGTCCCTCGCTTCTTCCTTGTCCACTGTCTCTTGCTCTTCTTCCTTCACTCCTCACCCCTTGCTTGTTCCTCATAACTGTCTCTTGCTCTTCTTCCTTCACTCCTCCCTCGCTTCTTCCTCATCCACTGTGTCTCACTTTTCTTCATTCACTCCTCGTCCCCCGATTCTTCCTCATCCACTGTCTCTCGCTCTTCTTCCTTCATCCTTTTCCTCGTTTCATCCTCATCCACGCTCTCTCGCTCTTCTTCCTTCACTCCTCATCCCTCGCTTCTTCCTCGTTCACTCTCTCTCGCTCTTCTTCCTTCACTCCTCGTTCCTCGTTCTTCTTTCTTGTCCACTCTCTCTTGCTCTTCTTCCTTCACTCCTCGTCCCATGTTTCTTCCTCGTCCACTCACTCCCGCTCTTCTTCCTTCACTCCTCGTCCCTCACTTCTTCCTCATCCACTGTCTCTCATTCTTGTTCCTACACTCCTTGTCCCTCGCTTTTCCCTCATCCACTCTCTCTCCCTCTTCTTCCTTCACTCCTTGTCCCTCGCTTCTTCCTCGTCTACTCTCTTTTGCTCTTCTTCCTTCACTCCTTGTCCCTCGCTTCTTGCTCGTCCACTCTCCCTCGCTTTTCTTCCTTCACTCCTCATCCCTCGCTTCTTCCTCATCCACTGTCTCTCACTCTTCTACCTTCACTCCTCTCCCCTTGCTTCTTCCTATCCACTGTCTTTCGCTCTTCTTCCTTCACTCCTCATCCCATGTTTCTTCCTCGTCCACTCACTCTCGCTCTTCTTCATTCACTCCTCGTCCCTCACTTCTTCCTCATCCACTGTCTCTCATTCTTGTTCCTACACTCCTTGTCCCTCACTTTTCCCTCATCCACTCTCTCTCTCCCTCTTCTTCTTTCACTCCTCATCCCTTGTTTCTCCCTCGTCCACTGTTCTTTCGCTCTTCTTCCTTCACTCCTCATCCCTCGCTTCTTCCTCATCCACTCTCTCTCTCGCTTTTCTTCCTTCACTCCTCGTCCCTCGCTTGTTCCTCGTCCACTGTCTCTCGCTTTTCTTCCTTCACTCCTTGTCCCTAGCTTCTTTCTCGTCCACTGCCTCTCGCTCTTCTTCCTTCACTCCTCGTCCCTCACTTCTTCCTCCTCCACTCTCTCGCTTTTCTTCCTTCACTCCTCGTCCCTCGCTTCTTCCTCCTCCACTCTCTCGCTCTTCTTCCTTCACTCATCCCTCGCTTCTCCCTCCTCCACTGTCTCTCACTCTTCTTCCTTCACTCCTCATCCTTCACTTCTCCCTCATTCCTCAGTTATCATTCCTCACTCCTCAATTTGTATCATTCCCTCATCAACACTCTAATAATAATACAAATAATGTCCTAAAATGCACACAACAAGGTAAACCAAGCATCCTGCGGACAGCTGATGAATGCCTGCTTCACCGCCACCAAACAAAAGAACTAGCGGAGTGACCTGATGGCAATGCTATCAAACCAGGAGCGACCACTACACCTATGAATGAAAGCAATAGGAACAACTTCTCCACGACACCAAACCAACATAGTGGTCCGTTAGCATTGGCTATAAACTCAAAGTGACTGAGTGAGCCCAAATCTAATCTACTAAGACAGTAGAGTGGCTCAATAGTACCAACCAACCCTACAAATGTCCAAATCACAGTCAACCAATCAACCAGCCAAGTTGCCTTGGAGAAAGCCAATGAATCCAGCAAAGTCAGAAAACATCTGAACTACAACCAGGTGCAATCAGCCACCAGCATAATCATCAAACAAACACGAAGAGACCAACATCACAACAATCAGATACAAAGACTAGTCCTACAGCACGGTCATTAATCCAGCGGAAAGCGTAAACATCAAAAAACATTAAAGCTGTACAGCACAATGCCAAACAAGAACAAGCATTTGCAATGCAATCGGTCTCGCCTTTGGGACCTTATATGTATTTAGCTGTGTAGCACATTAGCCTGGGCGCTGAAACATCTACTGTTCTTTAACATGGAGGGAAAGTAAGCACCAAACTGTTTGACACACCAGGTATGGAAACACATGGAGAGAAATACTGCGGGAAATTGTATTGTCCAAAGCTCTGTTTTTAATATAAAATCAGCCCCTTTGGTGGCCATATTACTGAAAATACAAGATTTGAAAAAAATATTATTGTCTACGGGTGCTCATGGAAGACAAGTTTCTATGTCCTGGAATCTAGGGGATGCTAAAGTGATTCTGGTATTTTACGGACCTCTAATGGTCGTTTCGTATCAAGACAGTTAATTAGAGGCAGTTGAACAAGCAGAAAGCAATTCTGGTATTTTACTGACCTCTACTGGTTGTTTTCTATCAAGACAGCTAAATAGAGGCAGTTCAGCAGAAAAAAGTCCCTAAGCAAAGGCGGAAGCAGACAAGTCCTGGGGCTGATCTTCAGGTCCCACAAAGTACATACAAAAGATCTTCCAGACAGCGCAAGCGCTGTCTAGGCTCAACCTAAAAATGACTATACAACTGAGCCACTCAAAATCAGAGTGACAAACAGCACAGATACCAAACCACAAGATTGACCCTACAGTAAATGTGTGAGGGAATAAGAAAGCAACCAGTAAAGCAATGTAGCAACAAACAGCCTAAATAAAACAAAATAGATGCTAGCAGCACAATCAGCTAAGGAGTGATGACCCAAAAGCACAAACTTTAGGATTTTTATTTGTCATCTTGCTTGCGAGAGATATTGTATACAAGAAAGGGCTTGCAGCCCGCCCATTGCTTACCATTCGTTGGCTTCATTGTCATTCTCACTTGCTACCTTCGAATTGGCCCGCATGTTCTGCCTACGCTTCCTGTTCTTTAGGCTGGAGCATAGACCAAGTACTGATTGTTTCTACTTGATTGCTGTCCTTACGCTGATTGTGCTGTGATTGAAGTATTTATTGTTTGTTCTTCCCCGCTTGCATTTCTCCGTGTTGCTTTCCGTATGGCTTCTTTCGCTCTTACTCTGTGTCCATATTGCTTCTTTCCCCTTCCACCCCCTTGCCCGTGTTGGTTCTTCCCCTCCCCCCCCTGTTGTCAATGTTGCTTCTTCCCCTCCCGCACCCCTTTTCTCATGTTGCTTCTTCCCCCTCCACCTCAATTGTCTGTCTTGCTTCTTCCTCTCCCACTCCCCAACCTCCCACTGTCCATGTTACAAAGCCCGCATGAAAACAAGCATTTGCAATGCCATAGGTCTCGCATTTGTGAGACTTTAAGCTATTGGCATTGTAAATGACAATGCCTTTTATTGACCTGTTTTGATAATTAACACATAAATAAAAGGCATTGTCATTTACAATACCAATAGCTTAAACTCTTGTAAATGCGAGACCTATTTCACTTCAAAGAAGCGTCTGCCATTGTCCTGGGCTGCTTGGAAAGTGGAAGCACGCTTGGCGCACTAAATGTTGCAGTAAAACATGTTGTGCCTGCAATAGGAGAAACTCATTATAGAAATTAGTGCTTACAGACTAAATAAGACATAACGTGTAACAACAGAAGTAAAAGGGCCAGTTCTCATAGGAGGTTATAAATGAAGACAAGGCGGTACTAAGGAGGGACTAACAAGCCTATTAACGAATCAGAAGCTAGCATTTACAAAGGACAATGACACAAGCCAATGAAAAATATGGGCGGAGAGTGGGCGGAGCTTCAAGCCAATACTCTAATACAGCATGCCTTGCAGAGCAGCGCATGCGTTGCCCAGGCTCGACCTAAAAAGCACTGTGATGCAGCCACCAATGGCAACGTCATAGTTTTTTTGTCCTGTTGCCTTTTCCCTACCAATTTTGCCTGTTCCTTACTTGTTATGATGTGACCACCGCTGTCCACGTCATATCGCTTTTAAAAAAGTGTACTTTTAGGCATGCTGCATAGTACCCCTGTTCCTCTACAACATGTCTAGCATATGTGAGACCCATTGGCTTTGCCAATGCTTGCTTTGGAGGTACGCTAACTTTGACTTTAGTCTAGTACAGTTTAAGAAAATGCACAGTTGTAAGATTCCCACTTTGTAACCTCACACTCCCCTGAACTCCTTTGGCGCCCTCTAGTGAAGATTCCTTTTACCAGACCTCTCCAGGACTGATAGAGACATGCCCTAAAACACGGGTACTCATAGTACGGCCCGTGGGCTGCCAGCGGCCCGGCAAGCCTTCCTTGGTGGCCCGCGGACCTTGCAGACATCGTACCTGTGTTTTTTTTTTAAAGAGTGTCAGCAAACACCGCCGGTTGCAGCAGCGCGGACTCCGAGAGACTCTGCTGTATGGGGGCCTGGCGATTCCAGCGCTAGTCAGAGTGGAGATGCAGGGGCGCTAAGAAGAGGTGAAATACAACAAAGCCTCATTAACAAGTAAATGGTCTTTTAAAGACCTGTGAAGTACTCGGGTGCGGCTGTGTGTGTGCCCGGGAAGCTGTCTCAGCCCGGGCTGCCACACACGCGGAGTGAGGTGACAGAGGACAGCAGGGTGTGAGAGCCGGGTGAGGTGACGGAGGGCAGCAGGGAGTGAGAGCCGGGTGAGGTGTGCGTTAAGAGCCTGTGATGTGATGTTTCCCGCCAGCCTGTAGTCAGAGGGTTGAGCCAAGGCCAGGGAGCTCAGGCCTGGTCTCCGCTCTCGCAGCACAGCGCACAAATGCTCGCCGCCAGGTTGGCGCTATATATAATTGATGCATGCATACCTACACGGACGGGTGACTGGCGCCAAAGGGGGCTTTGATCTGACAGCTCGGGGGTGAGAGTCAGAATTAAAGCCAGCGACAGATGAGACCCCAGGCCCAGTGGTGGGACACAAACCCCGCGAAGCAGCAAATTCAGAGAGAAAACGAGCTGGCTTTTACATTACACAGGGAGAGGGGAGTGGGGGGCTGTCTCTGAGCTGGTGACGGGGACGTGTAGACACAGTACGTGTGCACTGCCCGAGGCACAGAGACAGAAACAGACAGAGACAGATAGAGATAGAGACAGAGATAGACAGAGACAGACAGAGACAGGGACAGATAGAGGCAGAGACCGGGACAGGGGCAGACAGATAGAGGCAGAGACAGACAGAGACAGAGACGGAGAGGGAGACAGAGGGAGGGAGACAGATAGAGGGAGACAGAGGGAGGAGGGCGACAGACAGAGGGAGGGAGACAGAGGGAGGGAGACAGACAGAGGGAGACAGACAGAGGGAGACGGAGGGAGACAGAGGGAGAGAGAGGGAGGGCGACAGAGAGAGGGAGACAGAGAGAGAGAGAGAGGGAGGGAAACAGAGAGAGAGAGGGAGGGAGACAGAGAGAGAGAGAGAGACAGACAGAGTGAGTGAGACAGAGGGAGAGAGAGAGAGAGGGAGAGAGGGAGGGAGGGAGAGAGAGAGAGAGAGAGAGAGAGAGAGAGAGAGGGAGACAGAGAGAGAGAGGGAGGGAGAGATAGAGAGATGGAGGGAGAGATAGAGAGAGGGAGGGAGACAGAGAGAGAGAGAGAGAGAGATAGCGAGAGAGAGAGAGAGAGAGAGAGAGAGAGAGAGAGATGTGTGTATGCCGGGTCTGGTGGCTCAGTGGACGAAGGCGTCCGCTGCAGGGGCCTGTGTTCAACCTCATGGTCACAGGGTTTTTTTGTTGCTCTAGCCCCGTTCCCCTCCCCCACTGACCCCTCCCCCACCGGTGTGGCCCTCGGCCACAAACCACACTGTAAATTTGGCCCCCGAGAGAAAGTTTGTGAGTACCCATGCCCTAGAACATTAGCTCCCACAGACACCCAGGCCCCATCTCCTGGGCCAAAATGAGCCAGACATGGGCACGCATTTCATCAAATGATACAATGCCATGTTTATGTTTCACTCACTTGCCTCGGCGGAGGACGGAGTCTGAGAGACTTCAGAAGCTAATGCGGTGTGACATCTTCAGAGCGCTCTCGAGTACAGCCAATCACAGGTGTCACAACCTCCAGTGAACACTGCATGCAGGAGTAATGGGCTGGAGTAAAACAGCCCACAAAGCGCAGAGGAAAGCGCTGCATCCGGGAAGCAGCTGCTTCTGATCACCAGACACAGACCACCTGACCGCAGGAAATAAAAAATGTCAATAAGAAAGGGAAGGCTGGAGCAATGCAGCAAAAACACAGCCAACACCATCTGATGCAAAACCAGAGCTCAGCAACCACACGGAAAAGCAATGAGCACTGCTCAAAACAAGCTGAGCAAAGACAAGAGCGTGCACTGCAGTAGGACACACAGACAATCAATCTCAGAAAACAAACACGTCAGGGTGTACCACAGTAACACACAGACGGTTCGCTGGACAAGTGTTTCCTCAACTAAGGACCTCCAGAGATAACATGGAGGGACGTCAGAGGCTAGAAAGATCAATCCACCTCATGAGACCCAGGATGGGGGTAATAGAGTGACCATGCACTGATGACTTCTTGGGTGTACCACCCTCTGGCTGACTCTGAGCCACAGGGCTGGAGCTCAACAAACAAGCACAGGAACAAACACTGGAATATAATAGATAGTCTCAGAAAAAAAGAGAATTGTGACATTAAAGCCAGACTTTTATTGGGCGTGTCGGCTAGGAGCAGTGTTCGTCAACAGCTGTGCTCTCTCCGCTGGCTCCACATGGTGGATAGAGTCAAATTTAAACTACTAGCTTTAGCCCACCGTGCTCTCCATGGCTGTGGTCCTCTCTACTTGCAGAGGCGTCTTTCCTTCTATGTTCCTGCGCGCTCCCTGCGATCCTCCTCATTATGTTATGCTCAGGTCCCTCGTTTCAAGCTTCAGAGGATAGGGGGCAGCTCATTTGCAGTGAAAGCGGCGGTTGCTTGGAATGCTCTTCCTCTTGCCCTGCGTACCATCCAGGACCCAGGCGTGTTCAGGAGGAAATTGAAAACACATCTATTTCCCTGAAGCTTTCTGCCCATACCCTGCTAGGCTCCGCGTCGGGACACTCATGAGTAGCCGCACGCGTTACAAATTCATATAACATAACATAACATAAATATTAGAGGCAATCACACACAAGGTAAACAAACATAAGCAATCGCAAACGAGCTGAGAACGCAGGAAGAGGCCTATCTCAAGTAGTCAAAGCAAGGCCAGCAAGCAAGCACACGAACAGGCACTACAGTATTACACACAGCTCTAAACCTGTTCAACAAGCAAACATAGAAAGATAAACGCAATATATATTCTTTTGTATGTCGTCATTAAAGTGATTGAATGCAGTATCAGAACAAAACATAGAGGGAAGGATTCCTAATAAGTCTGACAGTTAATACAATTACAAACAGAGAAAATGTTTTGTATTTGAATTTAAGCATTACTAGTAATTTATAAATACAAACAACAAATTACAGACCACTAACGTGGCAGAAAAGGACAGGCAAATTACAAATGTAAAAATTAAATATATGCAAGAAAGTGCCTATTTTATTGTGGTCAGATACTGCTGGTTTTGGAATTCTGCACACTTGAGCACTGCTGTCTACTTCCCAGCATGTAGTGCAAGAGACTACATCAATGGCATGGAAATGGAAATGTCCCCTGTGGACTACAGCACATCCTGTGTCCTCCAATAGGCTGACAAGGAAAACATGTCTTCAGGACTACACGTGAAGCCGGAATACTGCAGCTTTTAAACCCGCAGGTGACCTGTCAAAATAACCTCCTTGTCAGTAAGGAACCTTATTTCTAAATATTAAGTAAGCCACCCCGAATTAGGCATTGCAGCCCACACAGTGGAGTGTCTACAATATAAACATGGAACATGTAAGAAATTATGGTTGCTTTGCTCTTACAGTGATTAGTTTTAAAAGAAATTTTGCTGTATAGGCAGCGGCCGATTGCATAATAAGAAGCTAAAGTACAAATTAAATGTTCATTTTCTAGCTTTGCTTGGAATTACCTACAGAATCCCTTCAACCACCATTTATAATATTTATTAAAAAATCCAATTCAAGGGTAAAGTTGGAATTTTGAAAAAATACAGAAAAAATAACTTTTAAAACGTTACTTGCTTTCCTGAAGCTCTCGTAGGCTAATTAGCATTAGTCTGACTTCAGCTGCCCTCCCTGTCTGTGCTTACCCCTGATGAGGTGTGACTCTTCTCCCAGAGCAGAAGCAGCGGCTTGGGTCTTTTGGCAGGAAGACCTGGGTGTGAGGGATGAGACACATCTTCTCTCAGGCGAGGCAGCTTGGAGGAGCTCAGGAACATCACTTGCTTGAAAGGGGTCCGGGTGAAGTCTGCCCATTCATAGTTAAGTGAAAAGTGACACCTGAGAAAAGGACATCCTTTGATGCCAGGGCCAACTATAGTCAGCTGATGCTATCCCAGGGGAAGGAAGAACTGTTCCCAAAACTAATGTGGTATGGCAGAGGAAGAGAGGCTGCTCATTTCCCTAAATACACCATTTGCTGGGCCACCTGCCTCCTCGGAGGGAGGGGTCTGCCAGATTGGATTTCCCTAAAATGGTGCCTAGCGAGGGGTGTATAGTTTGCATAAGGCAAAGAGGATGTGCTGCAAAAGAGCGGCGGCCCTTTTTACCAATGGGAACTTTTTTCTCATTAGTTAGGGAGTGTCTAGAAGTCTGCACCACCCACTGGCTAGTGAAATGAACAGAAGTGACACCTCACCTTTAGCTTCTCAGGACACATGTGGACTTGGGGATGAAAAAAGAGGACTGGACCTCATGACTGTGAGCTGTGTGTAGACCTGAAGGGCTGGACCTGTTCATACCTGTACCCAGGACTGAGAAGTGGGCTCGGGCAGTAGGCTGACCTCTTGTGTGGCTACAGGCACATTAAACTCTGCTGAAGGCCCTTTTCCTGGAGTGAACACCTGGCGAGTAGAAACTGGACCTGGACCTCATAAGCAACCATGAGGAGCCAAGACCTCCAGAGCTTCAGCGGGACTTCGATGTAAAGGTATCCAATTTTGAGAGGACTTTGTCGGATACATCTCCAGGCTTGTCTCTCTGGCAGTTTTTAAGCTCCAAAAAAGAGACTAAGTCCAAAGGTAGAAATCTTGACCACGCAAAAGCATGAAAACTATATGACTGACAAGAGGTCTTCGGTGGGCATGAAAGTTCAATTTTTCCTCTCTGAGCTTTTCCCTCTAATGACTTTCAGGGAACCTGGTCTAATGGCTATTTGACTTCAAGAGGACTTCGCCGGATACAGCCTTCAACCTTGCCCCTCTGGAGACTTTCAACTTCAATAAAAAAGACTAATGGCCTGATTCAGAGTTTGGTGGACAGGGACTCCTTACCAAATGTGATGAAGCAGCCCGGCTGCGAAACCCTCTGGCCCGCCTCATTTAGAGACGGGAGGACCATAAGTATTCCATTGAGGGAGCCCCTTTAGACCCGTCGGATGAAGAACTTGACACCGCCCGCCCTATTTAGGAAAGATGCTGTAATGTCTTTGGGAGTTTGTTTTTTAAAAACAAAAAAAGGTTAAAAGTGTGGTGGACAACCTCAAAACCAATGGCAGTAATCCATCAAATGTTTAGTACATTGCAAGGAAACACCGTGATGGCAGTTATTTTCAATGTACATAAATGACAACTGGGTTGGCAGTCCTCTCTAAATTTGACAAATGAAAGTCCATCAGGGTGGTGAAGGTAATGCCCTCTGTCACTGTGATGAACTGTACTCCGCCCTCAAACTCAAAATGAGGCCCGAAGTCAGATGGTAAAAACTTTGACCGGGATGAAGCACTTAGTGCATCTTCCTCCACTCCATCATGGTAGACCTGCAATCGCGATTAGATCCCAGTCCACCACGAACAGTGACTTCTGATCAGTGTTTCCATTTTTCTTGATACCTTTTGCCTTAAAAATTCAAAAATCTGGTGGCCTGGCAACCTGGCTGACAGGTCGTGAGCTCCTGAGCTCTTGCCTAGCCGGGGGATTTTTCCCCTTTAATCCTGCATAATCCTGCTCTGTACTGGCATAAACAGATGAGATATTCCTGTGATACACCACCCGAACAGTTCCTGATCTATAACCTGCGGATGGATGTTAGCAAGTCTGAGACTGTATCTTTGGACCGTGGCCTTCTTTGTCCTGTGGGGCCCTCGCCAGGGCTGAGGCAACTGAACAAAGGCTACCTCTAGGGGCCTGACGACGGAAAGAGGAGTGAACCTGTGGAAACTGAAATAAAGAATAAGAAATAATACCACAAATACAAGTCTCTTGTCAGCACAAATGATGGCACAATTTATTGGAGACCAACAAACAATGCAAATACGTGCAGCACGGAGACAGACAGCAAAATTACTGAATGCCCAAAGATGTGACGTGTCTGACAGTCTTTATAGGGCACAAACATAAAGGATGCAGCATCATAATATACGTAACACAAATTAAGCATAGTCTAACTGACCAGTTAGCGAAGGCCTAAACAGCGCCATACCAATTAAGGTCCGCAAACTACTGTTGCTGACCACGTGTCCCAATTGGGCAGCTTATGGGACTTTCCATCGTACTGCAATATGCTATGTTGGCAATTTTAATAACCTGTGTACCAGAAACATTTCGCAATATAATATGCTGAAGTGTGCAACATGCTAAGAGAGCTGTAGCTAAGCATTTCTATTTTGAGTCCTTGGTTGTGTAAGCCTTGCGTTACAGTTGCAGCTTTGCTTAAAGACAAAATGGTGACGTTCAGCCATTTTGTGCCGTGATTTCTGTGTGTGTATATAATAGTGGGGCCTGAGAAATGGTTTTGAAGCAGTTGGTATCATAAAACAAAGCTGGTTTCTACAAACCCACATCCTGTGTGGCGCTGTGAGACTGAAGGAGGATCCCTCGGGGGTGCCTGCTTTCCCTTTAGGGGTGGCAGTGAAGGCCTTCCGAAGCGGCGCTGCGGCCTGCGAGAGGGCAATGATTATCCAGAGGGCGGCCGGAAATGAACCCTTGCTGCAGGGGCTACCTTGGTGGGGATCAAGCTGAGCATTCGAACGTTCGATCGACGCTGACTATGGGGCTCCTACCTGTGATCTACCACCCCCGACTCAAGTTCCGGATGAATGCGGGCTAGATTTCCGCTGGACCTGTTCCTCATGGAGGAACTTCAGAGGAGGTGCTGTCATGCCGTCCCAGAGGGCGAAACCTGTGGAGGTAATGGTGTCGGGCTGAGTCACGCACCTGAGATTGCTGCTGGAGGACCCCAGAGATTTACTGCATGGTCTGAAATTGCGTCATTTGGTGAGGTGGCCTGCCCTTCCGGTGGGCCAGGACGCCCCCTGTTTCGAGAACAGAGCATAAAGGTGCTTCACTGTGTTTACTCTCTCCCCATGGTGTGACGGCTTGCAGCGGAGACGTGTTGCAATTGCTCACCTGGCCCCTGGAGTGGGGTAGGGTGCCACAGAGGTTCCAGCGACCACGGTACCTCTGCTGTGCTCTCCCAGTTGGGCCCCTGCCTTGAGAAACTGGGCTCATATTTGCTAATAGTGACTTACCAACCGGGAGGCCCCTACATGTGGGGTAGTGTCTTGGAAACTTGGATCTCTGGTTTCTGGTGCTGGCTTTCGTCCTTGTCCTACCTGCAGTGAGTCTCTGACTTGTGCAACTCCAATTGGATCCCTGGGGACTCTGTGGCATCCTAGCTTCTTCTTTCTGCACTGTTTCTTGTTATTGAGTAACTCACATTGTACTCTGGTGAGCCCTGGGAGCTACTGCTTCCTGATTAGATGAATCCTGATCTTCTCTTGTGGCACTGGAGGGAACGGTGTGCTTCATTTGGATCATCACATTTCTCCTGGAAGACCTTAGAGGCTTTTAGGTTGTAATCCCACACTCCACTTTAGAGCAGCCATCAGCTTTTTGCTTCTTCCGCCCCTGCTCCTTTGGTTTCCTATTTGAGGCGGGCTGGGGAAAACTCTTGGCCATCTCTTCAAACCACAAAAGTGCCACCAGGCTGAGTTATCTGAACATTCTATCGTCGCTCATTATGGCTAAGGATAAAAGTGTACGTTCACAACCGACGAGTACTATTATCCAATACACCACCTCGAAACAGCCTCATCATAGACTCACAAGACAATCGGGGGCCCTGGACGTGAGGACTGCGGGGGGGACACCACGGAACCCTCAAGAGCAGATTTCTGGTGGTCATTCAGGGTACACATACCGCATTAGAGAATAAGATAGAGACCGTCTCAATAGATGTAAACCTGTTGAGAGCTGACCTCAGAAAGGTCTCTGATAAGGGACACAATGAGGAAATTAATATTGATACCCTACAGGGGGAGGTCGCGATTTTGAAATGTCAAATTGCCTTAATGACTACCACAGTGACGGAGCTGGGCAGAAGGGCAGAGGTTGCGGAGGATTATTCCTGCCGCAATAACATTCGAGTGCTGGGCTTCCCAGAGAAAGCTGAGGGGGCATCTACTGAAGGTTTTCTGAAGGACTCGATTGAGTCACCTCTGAAGCCACGTGGACTTTCTGATTTTTTGTCATAGAAGGGGCACATAGAGTCTTGGTTCCGCCACCTCGTCCTGGCGCCCCCTCCCTAGGGCCATCATAGTCAAGGTACTCAATTACCGGGCTAGAGACTGTATCTTGAGGTCATCAAGAGAACAAAAGGTCCCTAGGTTTGAGAATTGTAATATTGAAATCTTTCCGGATTACACAAAACTGGTTCAGGAACAACGTAAGTCTTTCATAGCCGTCAAACAGAAATTGAGAGCAATGGGATTAAAATATATGTTATTATATCCGGCTAAGCTAAAAGTCTTACACAATGCCAAAGTCTATTTTTTTTACAAACCTGAAGATGTTTGGGAATGGCTCGAAGTTAGAGACTTGGTCACCACTCAGCCTGGAGGTGCTGGCCATTGCAGGAACTGGGGGATGCGTCCCCGGGATCCCCTTCTTGGAAATTGTATCAACAGCACCAACCCAAACCTGTCACCTCTAGGTTCAGACAGAGTATGATTAGGGGAAGATAGCACAATGCATTTAACTATCCTGACGTCTACCGAACAGGGTGAATTGTCACCTGAGAGAGCATCACTGGAGAACACTGCATCGTGGAGCCCGAACCCGACCTCTGAGATGATTCCAGAAACTGCTATCATGGAAGGCAGCAGGGGGGAGAATTAAGCAGTTCAGGATTGCTTGGACTTAGAGATGGCTTCCTTGATGCTCAGTGTGGGAATCCTTACCAGTAAGAGCAAATAAGAAAAAAAAAATCTGCAATACTGTTACCTGGGTTTAAATTTCTTCTTTTTCGCAGCTGAACATTCCCCTAAATGCTGTAGCTATTTCAACTTCAAGCAGCTGTACTCATGTTGGATCTAGGTTGTCATCTAGACTTATAGACTTACAAGCGTGTTTATCGCTTTTGTGTCTTACCATGAGGATGCCAGTCGGGGTCCCGGGCTGGGAGGAGGGAGTACCTTATTTTCTTTTCATTCTCCTTCTTTATTACTTATCTTTTCATTATATAGTTAGTGGGTCCAGGTTGGACCAACTTTGGGGACGTTTTAGTCCTGGCACGACAGTGGGTGGACTCCTGAGGCCAAACGATGGTGACAAGGTTGTTCTGGGGAGGAGGGGAATGGGGGAGGGTCAGGGTAGTTACTTATTCAAGTTACAGTTGGGAATTGTTTCCCTGGTTTTCCGGGTGAGTGGGCATCATCTCGACATGTGTGTAATTCAACAATAGGGACATCAGCACATACCATATCATGCCTATAGGTACTGACTATAACCTTCTCTCAGGAGTTAAGGAATGGAAGCAACTTATGACAAGACTCTGAGATAGTGATGTGTGAGGTCCCTTTGAAACCTGAGCTTTACCTGTCCTGCCTGATAGGTGTCAGCAGGGGTTCCACATCCCAGGTGCATTTCCAGAGAAAGGTTGTCTGACTGTGGGGTCTTTCTGGGTCTGGTTGCATCCTGCTTGAGCTGGACTGGCCCTCCAAGGTTCTGTTACCATCAGCGCTCCGCAGTTTTTGGGACAGGTTTGTCCAGATGTATTCCAGTGTAAGCCAGCCTAGGGGTGTGAGGACAGGTGGCATGCACTTATAACCTTTTGCATTTGAGGATCGGAGATTCCTGCCGCACATGAAATGACACAGGCTTGGGGGGCGCGCTTCAGATCTCCTTTAGGAAGCAAGAACTTGGCCAATCAAGACATTTGAGCTAGAATCCACCCCTTCTGGCCATCTTTCTGTAGTAAGATCAGGTTGGAGGAATCATGAGCAGAGGATGTGGTGCAGTGGCCAGAGCTGCCGACTCAGGAGCTGGGCATCTGGGTTCTAGTCTTGGCCACGGCTAAACGTCCCGTGATTCGGAGTAGATCACTTAATCTCCCCGTGCCCATGGACAGCGCCTGGATACCCTCCCAGGTGATAAGCCGCGCTTTATAAGTCTACAAATTAAATTTATATGAGTATGGCGCTGATTCAAACCCCTCTATGTAGTACCATGCTGTCAACAATAGGTGTTCACACAGCTCACGATTCTGCAGGGCTCAATTAAAACTGTAAACAATTATTCAAAATACTTACACCCATTCAAAAATCATTACTGCTAAATACAACATAAAGTAGAAAAATATGTATGGCTTTTAATCTCACTATTTAAAAACTGTCCTTTAGAATTACATATATATAATAATAAAAAAAAAAAAAAAAAAAAATGCATGCAGTGAATGGTGCTTGCAAGTACTTCAGTTTTATCAGCTGCCATCCTCTGACGAAGGAGCCCTTGAGCTCTGAAACGCGTAAGGAGAACATTTTGTTGGAGCTGTTTTTGCCGGTTTGACATTAAAAGGCTTATAGCACTTTGCTGTTGGAGGCGTTCTTGCATCAGGGCAACTTGGTTTTTTGGATAAAAAAATATATATACACATAAATAACACATTTGTACTAAAAAATGGGACATAGGTTCTGAGACCGTATACGTGGTCTTTCCAAAATCACACTTCTATTGTTTTTTGTCACTAAGGGGCCTATTACAATATCAGTCGTAAGGCCTCCGACCTGAAATTTCAATTCTGACCAGCTGATTTTGATTCAGCCGGCCGGAATTAAAACAGGCCGGTCATTCCGGCTGGCTTCCAATGGGCTCGAGGAGCCTGTCGGTCAGTCGGAACCGGCCCGTAATCCAAATGGAGAGTGGTTTATGCCGTCTGGATTACGATGCATGGTTTCCGGCAGGGTTTCCATGCCAGCCTTTCCGACATGAAAACCCTGTCGGAAAGTGTGTTTGGGGAACCCTAGCAGGGCCACCTTTCCTTTGCGGCCTCCGGTTGGTGGCCGAGGGGCCTGCCACGGAGTGCAGGGATTAACACCACCTCACCTTTCCCTATGGGGGCATGTACTACGGCTGTTTACGGCCGTAACACATGCTCCCATAGGGAAATGTTGGAATGCGACCACATCATGTGTGGTTGCATCATAATAAGGCAGTCGAGACCGCCGACCAGAGATCGGTCAGTCCCGTTTCCGAGACGGTCCGCCTGACATCGTAATAGGCCCCTAAGTGTCCATGATTTAGGTCAATAACATATAGGGACCACCAGTGCACCGTAGATTCTGTCTTTAAGTTTCGCTGATGCGTTTCAGTGGAAACACTTTGATAATAACCAACTTCTACAGGACTAATCTATGAAAATCTCTTTAGCAACAACAGAAACACTCATGACCCATGATTAGCGTAAAAGGCCATTTATTAGGCCATGGTTGCAAACTTATTAAACTAGATTCAATAATAACATCGACTTTGCAAATAAGGCACGATCCCCCATACATCACGCGGCCACTCACATCTCACACCAACTTCCATTCCCCCAAACGTCATACCTTGTTCCATCCTTCCCTGATCCAAACCTTACATTCTTTCCGTCGCCACAGGCTCTTTCTTTTATCTCCCAAATACCCTACCCTGAACAGTCTCCTCACTCGACAAGGTACCGAACACTGAGTTTTCACCTGTGCTCCATTCTTCTTCCCCCCAAGGGTTTGGAAGAGCCCGCATGTGACTCTCCACCCCCCCAAGATTCCTGTCTAGGACCCCTGCAACATATCCTAACCTTGGCAAACAATGCTGTAATACAGAAACAAGGCCTTGTTCCCAGAACCACATCATTCTATAGGGTGGGTGGGCGGACAAACACTTTTATAACTCCTTTCACCTCCCCCCCCAGTGATGCACAGGAGTCCGGAAGAGCCAGACTACGGCTCTCCAGACCCTTATATATTTTCCCTTAAATCCGCCCCTTCCCCACCAACTACCTATCCCCCTCATGTCCTGTTTCCCTGCACGAAATGCCCTGGGGAGAGACTAGTCTGGGACGTGCTTTGCCCGGGGCCATCATTCTCCCACACACTCTTTTATGAAATCTCCATTTGTCCAGCGTAAACCTCCAGACATTCATTCAGATATTCCAAGGGGTCATCACCCATAAATGTACACTATAATCCCTCCAAGTTATGGGTATGATGCTGGCTTGTATCCTCCAATGCAGCCTCCACGTATGCTCATTTAGAGGGCATAGACTTGCACGAATCTCCTCCTGGTATGTAGAAAAGCAGGGTATAACTCATTCCAACATTATACCCTTCTTTGAGGCTCAAATGAAGAAGATTTGTAATTTAAGCTCCACATCTTCTGAACCTCGCCCGTATAAACAAGATATGTCCTATATGATATCTTTAAAACAAGCAATTAACCATCTTGTTCGAAAACAGCATATACATTTCCTCTTTGGCCGGCAGCAGGAAATCAATCGCCTTAAGCGAGTGAGAAGACGCCTCATGCTCAGTGAAAAAAGAAGGGAGCTTGATGCTAAGTGGATAGGGCTGAGGGAAGCCGCAAGGGCCAAGGATTCAAGAAAATATTGGCACTTGATCGCTGAATATTGCGATTCAAGGCAGAGAGCTACACCCATACCGATTCCAGAAAAGGACTGGGTGGATTACATCTCCCTATTATATGGAAATAACACCCCAGTTTCTCCCGTAATGACTGATGGGGTTAAATCCGTGTCTACTGAATTTACTGAATTTGGTCCCCCATCAGGAAAGGAATTGGTAAAGTATATAAAGATTGCTAGAACCTCCGGCGCACAAGGGCCGGATGGAATCCCAATTGCATTAATCAAAAAGGAGCCAGAAGCATGGGGTGATTTTTTAGAGCCACTTTTTAAATATTGTTTCTTTATGAATAAAATCCCCCCTCTTGGAAGGGAAGCATTATAGTCCCCCTGTATAAAAAAGGACCGAAAACGGTGCCGACTAGTTTTAGACAGATTGCCTTCCTGGATGCCTCAGGCAAACTATTTGCAAAAAGCATATTATGCCATTTACAACAATGGGTTTATGATCAGGATATTCTTCCACCGGAACAAGCTGGCTTTAGAAAGAACCATGGCACCCTGGATAATATAGCGGTTGTTCAGACAATTGTAGAGAAATATGTTTTCGCCCGAGGGATGCCAATTTATACAGCTTTTATCGATTTCTCCACAGCGTTCGACAAGGTGGACCGTCGGACGCGGGGTTATCATGTAAAATTAGAACGCATAACGGGCTTAAGCAGGGTTGTCTATTAGCACCACTTATATTTTTTTGTATATTGCTGATCTCCCTGGCGCTCTGAACTCTGTAAGGGGGGATGCCCCCAAAATTGGTACAATGTCCATTGGCTCTCTATTATATGCAGACAATGTTGCAATATTCGATCTAACGCCCATTGGCTTGCAACGTCGTCTGGATGCTTTAAGTAAATATGCAGAGGCTCACTTCTTGAAAATTAATATTGCAAAAAGCAAGATTTTGGTTTTTCGCAAGAAGGGGCTTAGAATAAAGAGATGTCTAAGGTGGATGCTTGGTTCTGAAAAACTGGAACTGGTTGACTCGCATGTATACTTAGGGAAAGTTTTTTCCAAAACAGGTCGAGACTTGGAGCATACTAAACATTGTGTTAGTAAAGCTGTCTCCCAGGCAAGTGCATTAAACAGATTTTATAAAACTTGCGGGAGACGCCATTTTAGCCATGTCTTATCTGTTTTTAAGGTCAAAATCCCTCCCTCATTAATATATGCTGCCGAGGTGTTGGACATGAATTACTGGCTCTCGTTTGATAAGGCGGAAGGACGAATTATGCGTCAAATTTGCAATTTAAACTCTTTGGCTGCCCCACATGTACTGCGCCTTGAATTTGGATTAGTCTCGTCCTTCATTTTAGCCCAGGCAGCGGTTCTCAGGTGGGGTAACTCCCTCCTTCTGGGGAAGAGGGTACACTTAGGGCCGCCCTGAGAATAGAAATCTTTGGCACACTAAAAGAACAATCAAGGTTTTTTAGGTCTTCTGTATGTGCAAATGATACTTTCGGTCTTAGTTTAAATCCTGTTTCTTTTATGTCTAAATCTGTTCTGAAACAGTTCTTAAAGAAGTTTAGATCTCCTATCAGTTTGGCGAGAGACGCTGCTTTAAGCCAGTCCAGGTCCAGTAATGTGGCGGTCAGTGGGAGCACTTTGGGGAATAAACCACAGCCTTATTTAACTTGGAATATCCCTCACGGGATTAGAAGGCTCATACTCCTACTAAGACTTAATCTGCTGCCTCTAAGAGATGTTACTGGCATCTAGGATAAGACACCTAGAGAGAAGAGAATTTGTGAATTGTGCCAGTTGCAAATCCAAGATCTAAATCATGTCTTATTTGTATGTTCAAAGCTGCAAAGTGCCAGGCGAGTGTTCTTAAAACCAGTTTTTATCAGATTTAATATTCACTCGGCTCAGGACGCACGATCTTTGGTCTTGTCCCCTCCGAATGAAATGGTTTGTTTTAAGATATATCAATTTTTTAAAACATTTTTGCCTATTTACTAGAAAATTTTCTAACAGTAGCTTTCTGGTTATGATTTAATACCAACTGGTTGGTTATTTGATTGTTTCATGTATTCATAGCATTATTTGCACATTTTATAGTATGTTTGACATAAGAATTTTTTATTGGTCGGTTATTTGATTGTCTTATGTTTTTATAGCATTATCTGCACATTTCTTAGTATGTTTGATATAATTTTTATAGCAATGTATAAGGAAGAATTTTGTATTGTATGTAAAGTTTGCCCTTTTAATTGTTGGTGTGTTTTTGTGGACCTCCGTAGGAGTTCCAAAACAAAATAAATAAATAATTGAATTGAATTGGACAAACACTTTTATAACTCCTTTCACCTCCCCCCTCCCCCCAGTGATGCACAAGAGTCCGGAAGAGGCAGACTGCGGCTCTCCAGACCCTTATATATTTTCCCTTAAATCCGCCCCTTCCCCACCAACTACCTATCCCCCCCATGTCCTGTTTCCCTGCACGAAATGCGGCTGCCCGCGGCCCCCGCAGGGGGCCACCCTAAACGGGCGGCCCCTTTAGTGCCATTTGGGCACTTCCCCACCCCCCAATGATGTGCGGGACTCAAGGAGGAGTCCCCCTACCAGACGCGTCACTTCCGGCACGCAGAGGAGGTGGGGAGGTATTTATGCCTCCCCCCGGCCATCTTGGCGTCCTCTTTGCGCCGGACACGCTGTCTACGGGTCGTGCTGCGGTCTTTGTGCCTTGAGGTCGTGCCCGGTAAATTGGAAGCGAGGTTAGTGCTGCCCCCCCCTCCACATGGTTCCCCGAAGCCGGCCAGGGCCTGTTGGGGACACCGTCCCGGATGCAGGGCCGGCCCGACCCGCATGAGGCCCGCAGGGTTATGCACGCTGGCGGGGTTGCTGAGAGGGACCTTAACGGGGGCAGAGTGGGTTTCATGCTGCTCGGCGGCATGCTGGGCAGCCTTGTCCAGCCAAGGAGCCTTTGAGCCCCTGTTGCTTCTATCCAGGTTCGGCCCAGCACCGTCACCCGTAGGGCCATAGAGGCTGTCCGGCAAGGGGCGGCAGGCGGGCAGCGGGCCTGTTGGGAGGCGGCCCGTCCCAGCTACCCCGGCGTCGACGCAGGGCTACCCCCAACTCCCCCCACACATGGCCTCGGCTCTCATTAGCCGGCCGAGCGAGCGACCTGGCTTTGGCTGTGGGCGCAGGATGCCAGCCAGGTGTGCAGGGCAATTCAGTTTGGGGCTGCAGGGACAAGCGTGGTTTCACTGAGCCACCCCACCCCTTGGAACTTGCAGCTATGGAGGGTTGCGGTGATAGAACTACCCGCAGGGCAGCGCGCATGTGCGATCCATTGTTCCCGTCGCGGGGGTATAGGCCTGCTGTAGGGGCTCCTACTTGGGCAGAGCAACCTTTGGCTGATGAGGGGCGGGTTCGGCCCGCAGGTACCGAAGGCTGCTTGCTACACCGACAGAGGGGGTCAACACGGGCGTGTGGCCTCGGGCGACGCCTGCATGTATTTAAGGCTTGTTACACCAATAGAGGTGTACAACTTGTGCGTGTTGACTCGGGCTAGGCCCCGCAGGTATTGATGACTGCTGGCTTGCACCGATAGAGGTGGATTAGCGGCAGGTTGGGCAGAGGCTACCGCAGGCTCCTTCCCTGATACGGAGGACGTTCGGCCCCGAGACAGGCCGTGCAGCGCACCGCCAGTCGCAAACTATGTGGGGGGGGTCAGCATTACAATGGCTCGGGCACTCAGGGAAGCCTCCACTACCCGGGAGTTGTTGCCGGGTTGGAGGGCGAGTGGGGCATGTGAGGGGGAGGGTGGCGAGCACGTGGCTCTTCTTTGCCCCGTGCGGCGATCACTGACTGGTGATGCGCGATGTGTCCTCGGGCTGCGGGGGGGCCTCTCGCGGCACCGGAAAACGCTGTTGAGGCTCCGTGTGGCAGTAGGGGCCAGCGCGTGGGGCAGGGTTGTGACTCTTGGGCCCCGGCCCCGAATAGTTCGCACTCAGGCCAGGTGTTGCTGGGCCTCGATCCTAACATCTCAATGCGTGTTACCTTTGTGCCGCGGTGAGGTGAGGGGCCATATCAGTGCGGGCATAGTATCCTGCTGGGTCGTCGACATCGCGAACGTCGAAGTAGGCGGTGAGTGCAGGCCAGGATGGGCCTTTGTCTGGGCCGACTAGCCTCCTTGCTGGGGCTGCCTGGGTTCCCGGGTCCATTTGAGTGCGGTGGCTGCGGCCCACCGGAGTGCCGCCTGTTTTCCCGGCTTGTGGGGCAAGAGAAGGAGCTGTTTGTTGGGGGCCCGCGGACTGGTTGGGCCAGACGAGTTTGCTGGAGGCCTGGACGGCCTGCCATGTCGACGGTCAGCTTGTGCCCCGGGAGGGGCAGAGGTTACGCAGCCGATAGGAGGAGGATTGTACTGGTGGTGTCCACAGTGCTTTGTGGACACGCTAACCTCTCGGCACCGCGTTGCACCTTTAGGCAGCGTTGGTGTTGTAGGCGGTGAGTCCGGGGCCCGTTGGGACAATTTGCTTTTAGCCTCCTAGGTGATGTCGACCTGCTCGGGCAGCGAGACTGGGCGGATGGGTGAGTTTGACTTTTGGTATCAGTGGACTTCATGACCGGTAGCCCCGGCAACGTTTGTTTTGGGGGCCGCGCGTGGTGCTATATAATGTGGCATTTAAAAAAAAAAAACAACAAAAAAAAAACTTTGTGCGCTCTTGCGGGCGCTCCTCTCCTGGCACGTGCTAAGTGTTGCAGCGGCCAGTGATCTTTCTGGTGGGCCCGTGATTTAAACTGTGCTTGGCGCATCTTTTCAATTATGTCCGCCCGTGCATTATTCTGGCCACAGTCGACGCAACACTACAATGCAGGGCATGGAGTTATGCGCGCGCATATGTCAATGTCGTTGTTCCTCGCTCCCCCTCCCTCCCCCCCCACCGTCACCAACCAGTCATTGCTTGGGGGGGCTTGCATGTGGGGGAGGGGGGGCGCAAATGATCGGCAGTTGCTGCGGGAGTCTGGGCCCCTTTGGGCAGTTTGTGTTGTCTCCGGCGCTCCCTTGGGCCGGATGCCCCTGCCTATAGGCGTGTATAGCAGTGCCCACAGTTGCCCCCCATCCTTTTGAAATAAGGATATTAGAGGGGGCAATGTGCCGAGGTAGGATGACGGTCGAGTGCGGCCACGGGTCACTGCACTGCGCGATCGGCGGCATACGAGCCTAGCACGGGAGGCCAACGGCATGGGTTGAGGGCCCACTTCATTTTGTATGGCCGTTGTTGGGTTCATGGGCTTTAGCTCTGTGCCGTGGCTCGCGGGGTGGGCGGGCGTGAGCCAGGCCAGCTGTTCTGGCCTCCTGTGCAGCAGAGCTATGGAATGGTCTGGCAGTGGTGAACAGTAAGCAGCATGGTAGGTGGCCCGCATCCCTGTCGGTGCACGGGCCTCCATTTGTGGCACGGACATGCAATGTCTGGGGCGGAGCGAAGCACGGCTTTGTTCGTCGTGATTTTATAGCTTCTCCGCAGCTTTCCTGGGGTGCCGTGATCCCTGCCTCTGATGGGCACCAACCCAGCTTCAGCAGGGTTATCATTTACCGCGAGCGTAGTTGACCGTGGGGTTTGTTGTTGGGGAGGTCCTGTGGCACGTTTGCCGCCGATGTGGGTTGTTTGGTGGCCTTGGTCCCGACTATGGTGAGATGGGGGGCATGTTTGCGGGGCGAGTTCACGGGCATCCTGTCGCTTGTGACCTATTGCCCGCTGGACAGGCTGGGTGCGTCGCATCTCCGGGGGGACGCGGTGGTGAGTTTTGCGGGAGTGCAAGGTAGGAAGTGGCCCCTCCACCCCCGAAAATTGCTATTATCAGGGGGTTACAGCTGTGGCTCTCGTGCTGGTATTGCATTGCAGCCTTTGTATGGTGCTTCATATCTCAGTGAGGGGTGCTGAAGTGCATTTCGGGTGGGTAGTGCCCCACACCTTTGGGAATGCACAGTTGTTGGAGTGCTGTATTGGTGGGCTACCTCTAAGAAGCTGCTAAGGGAAGAAAGATTACATCCTTGAAATGGCATGGAGATGGGCACTCTGCACCCCTTGATGTTAAAATGATGAATCATTCATCTAGAACGGAAATGCGCACTTAATAGATACTCCCTAGGTTTAACGTGATGCAGGCAGGCGACCCCATGTTGGCACCTTACACTTATGGATGGGGCGCAATTTAAGAGTTAAGGAGCCCGCAGCTCACTCATATACAACCCGCCTGATTTCCCCCGCTCAGCATGCTGGTGGGGCAACTATGGAGGGAGCCAGAGCAAAGGTATTAAGGGTAGTTCTTTGTTCAGCTCATTGGACGGGCCTTGTGAACGATTTGACCCAGTGGTGTATTGCCGAGGAGCACAGGCATCCCGGGGCAGCCCAAGTGACTATTGGCTGATGGGAGGAATCACACATTCTTCATGCCAGTAGTGGACCTTTCACTCGCCTGGTGCGGGCCTGAGGCCATTCATGGGTACACTGATCACCTCTAATGCTGATGGAACTTTTTCCCCGGCTAATTTTGGTGTTTGATGCAGCCAAGGTGGGTCCCCGGGACTAGTGCATATGCAGCCCCGACTCATGGTGTTGCCGGGCCTCATTGGGGGAGGGCGATTGATTGTATTTTCGTGCCGCAGCTGGGGACTGGAGCCGGTTTTGGGGCCTTAGTTGCAATGTTTTGTTCCATTGGCAACTGAGGCTGATTGGCATTTGGCATTGGCTTGTCCTTATTTGATGGTTTTGGGCTTCAGACATGGCGGCTTGGCAGTGGTGTCACGGGCCAGTGTACACACTTTGCAGGAAGGGTTAAGTTCCTTTTCTGGCGGCAATATACTGGCAGTAAGGAACACAAGCATATGCTACCGATCTATCCTCAGGGAGTGTTTTAGCCACCGGGTTTGTTTTGTCAACCGGTGGGCAGGCCGTCTAGATCTGGGTTCCTAGCTCGGGCCTGTCCAAATAAGGGTTCAGGTGCCATATGTCGGCCCTGGGATACAATTTTACAGGCCTGTGGAGCGGCAGAACAGAAAGTGGCTTGTTTCAACCTCTTGGTCACAGGTTCAGATCCCGGTAGGACCACTCGGGGGAGTACGTGCAGACACCTCGCATATTCTTAGGAACTGTATTCAGGATCTGCGTAACTGTGCCAGGGTGGCTTGGTTGCGATGGTGGAAGGTGTGATTGGAATGGTAGAGCAGTGCTTGGCCAGTGCGGGTCATTCTATGCTTTTCTTTCATAGAACTATTCTCGCCAATTTTAATTTGGTTGTTTGGATGGCGCAGAGGTCTCAAATCCATCAATATTTCTTGGACGATCTGGTGACCCGCATTTAGGGGATGTCCATGGTTCTTGGCGGGGCTAAGTAATGTTTCCAGTACACAAAGACCCCGTTGCTTAGGCCTCATGCTCCTATTGCTTCAGCCTTGGTTTGGTCACACCATATTGGGGGCCAGTCACTTACACGTTTAAACCGTCGGTTGGCTACGTTAGAAAGACTTTTCTCACACCTAAGATTATCTGGAGCCCCTATAGCTGCGTAATTCGGAGGAGAGTTGGTAAGACCACTGCCTCCAGGGGGTGTCTGCCCACTGTAGCACCAGGGGGCTAGGGCATGCGGGCATGTAGCACATTTGTTAATGGGGCAGGATAATCATTGTTTTACTCTAGGAAACTGGGATCTCATGACCAGGTTCTGACTTGTTGGATGTCAGTTACCAGCCCAAGGGGGGGAAAGCACAATTTTTATTTACTCTGTGCTGTTATGCGAAGTACAGTTGCTGCCAACAACTACGGGGTTGTGCTATCTGAGCTGGAGGACGGTGGCCCGATTGACCTAGTGAGTTATATAATACCGGTGAGGTCATAATAAGGTTTGGTAGCACAGAGTAATAGGGGCAGATGGTACTAAGTCTCTCTTGAGTGGACGATACGCAGGGTATTTAGAATTGCCTGGTATGGAATCTCTGCTGCAGGTGCCAATGTGGGAGTGCATATGGCACATCAAATTTAAACTGCCTCTGGGATAGCCAGTCTCTGCCGAGCCACCTAAGGGGTGGGCAGGAGTCGGCATAAGTGTGCACCCCCTTCCCCTGACTAGAGGGGTGGCTTCGGCCAGGCTTAGGTGCATACCCTAGCCTACTTGTAACTCCATTTACAACATGGGTAGAGAACGCCTAGGAGTGGTTTGCAGTCAATTCGCATCCGCCCCACAGGGCGAATGTTTTAGGCCACAAGGTTGTGGTTGGCTCTTGCGAGGGAGCCTGGTGAAGAGCCAAGGTCAGGCTAGGAAGTCTCGCGCTTTCGCCGCACTTTTGAGGCCCAGTCACGAGCGCATTGTAGCAGGGTGAGCTGGCTGTGGGGCATGAAGTGCCAAGGCATCGATAGCACTGAGCGGCTTGCAGCCGGAGGCGGTATCCGATGCATGGGGCACTTGTTAGAGTAGAGCCCTACTCAGAGGTACCGCCTTTAGAGCTAGGAGGTCTGTTGGCACCGCCTTTCAAGGGAAGCCATTGTCTAGCGGGCTGCTCTGTGCAGAGCATTTGCAGGCGTAAGTTACAGTATCCGCTACCATTTCAAATGTGCATCTTTCACAATTTACTCAGATAACTGGGACAGGAAGTAAGGTGGGCTGGATAACTCTTGCTTCTACCTGAGTGGCACATCTTGGCAGGAGTGTTTGTCAAAGGGATTGCACTTCAGCCAGGTAATGTTAGCACCCATCCACACCAAGCCGATCGTCAAGGTCACCCTGGGCCTCACTTACACAGCCCAGTAGGAGCCCCTTGTGGTGGTCAGTGACAGGAATTACTAATTTGAACTGACAGGAGGCGTGTCCGTGGGTTTCAACAGCAGAAGTTTGGGGAGAGCTAGACTCCACCCACCCATGGTCAAGGTGTAAGTTTTATTAGTTGGAGTGGCACTCTTATTTGACCAGGGGTTCATTGCCACACGAGGGCATCGCTGAGTTGTAGCCAGAGCACGGGCATTGTGTGTTTCCCAGGGAGCAGCAAGTGAAGGCAAGACTCTTCCCTAATCTAGCACCAGAACACAAAGTAGTCAGGGTCTACTTGTCTGTTGGGTGACTTGTGTAGGCACTGGTGTAGTTGTCACTCCACAACTACACATGAGGGGTGAGTTGTCTCCAATAGAGGGCACAATGCATATATATTGTTTCAAACCAGAATTGACTCAATCAATGTGTTCTCCAGGGTCTAGCAATCAAAGAGGCCTGTGAAATTCTGGTCAACGGCGTGGATTAAGTGCACTCTAGAACCGAGGTTAGGTGACACAGGAGGGTGATTCAAGATACACAGGTGGTGTGACGGCAACGCGAGACTGTCCGCTTATGCTGGGTAGGAGGTTCCATATCACCAACCAGAAGGGTGACATGTGGCAAAACCGTGAATGTTTAAGAATGGCATAGATGCCAGTCAGGAGAGGTTTGTCAAAGGCATTACACTTATTGCCAGGCATTGCTAACTACCCATCCACACCAAGCCTATTTTTAGGCTTCCTGGGCCGCATACTCACAGCCCGGTATTAGGCACCTGCAGTTGTCAGCGGCAGGAGGTATTAAATTACAACTGTACCGTGGGCGTACTTGCCGACCGGGCAGTACTGCCACGGCCTCCAAGGGCCAATTAGTCAGACATCAGTAGCAGTGAGTGTGGCTTGCCCTCTGTGCAGTTGGCGGGGAATTTAATTCCATGTACAGGCTACACTAAACTTGCTTCTAGCAGGTCTCGTGGGTGAGCGAGTTCACTGCTTTGAACAAGGAATAAAAAGGAGCATGGCGTGACACATAGACTATTAGGGAGTAATTCAGGGAGCGGGTACCTTGACACACGATTCCGGGGGAGGGCAATTAAGTTCGGGATAACCAAGTGTACCGGGTGTAGTGCCTTGCATCTTGGGTCAAAGCAGGTTGGCTCACAGGGGGTGTCTAGGATCGTCCAGGCACACCCTGCAGGGTAGAATGCTATAGAACTGCACGTTGCCACTAGTTTGAGTGCAACAAATTGATCCCTCTCAAAGCAAACCTAGGTTTTATGGTCAGTGCACAACATACAACCGTTCACTCCAGCTTCCTGAAGGCAGTCTGTTAGAAGAGGTGTCGATCGGGACGTCCTGTGCCAGGGCGCGGACATTGCACGGGCGACACAGCAGATAGGGTGCTGTCAGACGAGGGTGCTTGCGGGCTAGGTGGCCAAGCAAGATAGCAGAACCAATTCTATGGACCTCTCTTCCCCCTCCTGACTGCCCGAGACTGTGAGTGCAGGGGGATTTGCAATGTTACGGGTATTTTCCCGCCCATACAGGGGCAGAGGGGTACATTGCAGGTATCGGCATAAATAGAGTGGCGGCAAGACCTACAGACTATGTGCACCAGTAGCCGCAAGAGGTTGGCGTTAAGAGCAAAATCTCGCAGCTGCAAGGTAGCCAGGTGGCATGCGCCAGCTGGTTACGCCAGAATGTGTGCTGTGGCTCCAATAGCGGTTTGAAATGTGTTTGGAGCACCATCACTGACAATTCCAGAGCACACTATGCACCTCGGCCCAGTAGGTGTAGGCCATAGGCTCATGTGCGGCTTGATCTTGTGGAGGGTAATATTCCCTGGAATATCAAGGTACTAGGTCATTAGCTGGGTTGAACATCAAGGGTCACAACTGGTTAGCAGGTATGTGTGTATCTGTCATCGAGCTTTAGTTAAGCAAGCCTGGCAGGTGGCGAAGTTGTCACTCCAAATGGTTGATGTACTGCAGTAGTGTGCGCTAGGCGATCAGTCCTGTTCGCCATGGTTTATTAATCACAAAGGTCGGTGCACATGTCTGGTCAACCTCAACAAAGTAGGTGCACCCTGCTCCCTGGGCGGGTTACGGGTTGCTTCAGTTGAGCAGGAACTGCCCCGCCCGCATAGCCAGAGTATATAGCCTGGTTGTGGAAGCGGTCTTCAAGCATGTGTGCTGCTGTTCCAGGTATTGGGGAAACAGGTGTTAGGGAGCACGAACTGCTAGAAGGCCTGCAACTTCAGGTTGCAGGAGGTGGGAGCCACATCAGCTTGAAGGGTAATACAGCGATGTTTAAGGGTAGAGCTCCCTCCTGGGAGGCCATCACATTCTTGCAGCGCATGTGAGGCACTGGTACATTCCCAGAGAAGGATAAACCGCTCCATGCGCAAGTTTGCAGAACAAGGGGCTTTGGCTTCATCAGGCATGAGCTATGCCGGGCGAACACCAAAGGTTAATTTGACAATGTTGGGGTGCACTTGCACAGGTGGGCTTGGATCTGTTCCTCTGGACATGAATGAGGCCCGGGAAATTTCAGGTTGCAGTGAGAAAGGAGCTGTTTTGGTGGGGGGCTCTTTAGGCGACGGGGGCCGCCTCCAGAGCTGTGGAGGAGTTACAGGGCGATCTGGAAGCAAATGGGTACAGAAGAGTACCTCTGCAAGAGCACAATAGGGGTGCCAGAGCCAAATCCCAGGAGCCTCATGGGAGGGTCCTGGAACAATTACGTCGGCGCCCCGTTAGTCCTTCGGGCGGTTGTGGGCCTGAACAACCGGGGGCTTGCCTTGCTACGCTCCGCCCTGAAAGGGGCGTGAGTAATAGGGACCAATGTGTCACGTGATCCAGTAAGGGGATCACCCCCATAAGGGTAGCGCTGATTGGTTACTCCACAGTGCTTGGCTCATCAGGCGGGCAGGGCAGCATAGGTTGGTACAGCTGCCTGCCCTTGGATCGCCCGTAAGATAACCCACCATATTGCATACTTTTGTATGGAATAAACCTGCAGCACTAATTTTCCCAAACAAAAGTTGTGTTGTGTATTTATTTATGCATGCATACTCTGTTGTGGTGTGGGTGGGGTGTGTTGCCAATAATGGGACTATGCGGCTGCCCGCGGCCCCGCAGGGGGCCACCTAAACGGGCGGCCCCTTTAGTGCCATTTGGGCACTTCCCCACCCCCAATGATGTGCGGGACTCAAGGAGGAGTCCCCTACCAGACGCGTCACTTCCGGCACGCAGAGGAGGTGGGGAGGTATTTATGCCTCCCCCGGCCATCTTGGCGTCCTCTTTGCGCCGGACACGCCGTCTCCCACCCTACCGCTTACCCGGCGTGGGGTTGGCAGGCGAAATACATCGAACGTTGTAATGTTTTCTTTCTCGTTGCAGGAGGAGTTACAGGGCGATCTGGAAGCAAATGGGTACAGAAGAGTACCTCTGCAAGAGCACAATAGGGGTGCCAGAGCCAAATCCCAGGAGCCTCATGGGAGGGTCCTGGAACAATTACGTCGGCGCCCCGTTAGTCCTTCGGGCGGTTGTGGGCCTGAACAACCGGGGGCTTGCCTTGCTACGCTCCGCCCTGAAAGGGGCGTGAGTAATAGGGACCAATGTGTCACGTGATCCAGTAAGGGGATCACCCCCATAAGGGTAGCGCTGATTGGTTACTCCACAGTGCTTGGCTCATCAGGCGGGCAGGGCAGCATAGGTTGGTACAGCTGCCTGCCCTTGGATCGCCCGTAAGATAACCCTCCATATTGCATACTTTTGTATGGAATAAACCTGCAGCACTAATTTTCCCAAACAAAAGTTGTGTTGTGTATTTATTTATGCATGCATACTCTGTTGTGGTGTGGGTGGGGTGTGTTGCCAATAATGGGACTATGCCCTGGGGAGAGACTAGTCTGGGACGTGCTTTGCCCGGAGCCATCATTCTCCCACACACTCTTTTATGAAATCTCCGTTTGTCCAGCGTAAACCTCCAGACATTCATTCAGATATTCCAAGGGGTCATCACCCATAAATGTCCACTATAATCCCTCCAAGGTATGGGTATGATGCTGGCTTGTATCCTCCAATGCAGCCTCCACGTATGCTCATTTAGAGGGCATAGCCTTGCACGAATCTCCTCCTGGTCTCATTAATGCGTCAACAATGCTTTGTTTATCGGGCAAAGGTTGTCTCTCGCTACATGCGTGCTCTCGTACATAAAGGTGTTTAGCAATAAATGTAGAGCTGAAGCTGTCAGTAGGTGATACCAAAGCTTTGCTTTTACTCTGCACCGCAACCTTTATGTTAGGCAGGGCTCTGTTACACACTGTCTCCACAGCCAGTCCCTTGCAGTCTTGACTATCCCCAGTGTGTGACACCCTCAGGTATGGGACAACAAGAGTTATGGGTGTTCATGGATGCAAGGAACTTCTACCCAAGCGGCTGCTAGCACAAGGCGGCCCAGTCTGTTCAAAATGGCCGCCATGGCCTCAGGAATGACGGGAGCATCGTGTGACCTGCTGCAGGTCTGACGTCACACAACGCACAGTTACTAACAGTGACACTTCCAAGCAGAGCACCATTACTTTTAACGAGACGTTATCATCTCTCCTCAGACGTCAGCATTAACTCAATCTTTCAAGTGAGTATTAGATTTATTAAGATAATGTACACGTGAAATTCTTCCACACATTGCGCCTTACACACGTGTGACCACAAACACGCACAGAAATACAACATATTAGCAACATATTCGTACAGAGATTTACATACAGAAAAAATATTGTAATTGTATTTATATAGCGCTTTCTATTCACGTCGAGGCGTTGACACAAACACTGACAAGCAGGCACACGCACAGAGAAACGCACAAACACGCCCGCCGAGGAGCTGCGGCTTCTTGCGAGAGGTTGAATCACAGCACAGACCCAACACATCAAAGGCTCTGTCACAATATTTGAGGGCTGCCTTCCCTTTGAAATCAGGATGCTAATTAGGAAAAGTCGCGAGACGGGAAGGCGCCATCTCTCCATCTGCTGCTGGGCGTCCTTAATTAATTGTCAAAAATTCTTATCCAAAAGTGACAGGACGGCGCACACCAGCTCTGCGCGTTCACACCCTCCCGGCCCCCCCTCGGGGGCTGGACTGTGGGGTGCTCTGCACAGCTCTCCTCGCGGCTGTCTTCCGTCAGCAGGCCTCTGACTCACCCTCTGCGCATGTTTTTATTAAACTGTCTGAAATAATAGCTCCTCTGACTGTTCTACAAGACATCTAAGTGCTTAGGGCGAGATGGCGCGGTAACACCCAGACCAGGAAGATAACGTACAAAATGCTCCTTCATTGGGACAAGTCCATCAGCTAAGCTTCTGTAACATATACAATAAATCTAATTAGTGCCTATATCGTCCACCCTCCCCTGCAAAAAGGTAAAAGGCTATTTAGCACATAATGAATCGAATAAATCACACAAGACACGGTTTGGTAGAAAACAGTCTGCTGCAGGTTTTATTTCATTAAAGAAATATGCCAAAGTGGTGGGTTAACTTATGGGCAATCCAAGCGCAGGCAGCAATGAGCAACCTATGCTGCCTCCCCGCCTGACGAGCCAAATTGCACCGCGGGCCAACCCATTTGGTGCTACAATTTTATTTGGGGAGTTTTTTTTCCATTAATACCTTGGACCACCAGTCCAGGGTTATTACTCACGCCTTTTTAGGGGTGGAGCGTCACCAGGCAAGTCCCCGGTTGCTCAGGCTAACGGGGGACTAACAGGGCACCATTGCTTGCATCGCAGGGTCCTTCCATAAAGACTCCGGGAGTTTGGCATAGAGCACCCCTGCTCTGCTCCCTGAGATGGTAGCCTTATGTACCAAACAGCCTCTGGATCGCCCTGTAACTCCACCTGCAACACAAATGAACAAGCTCAGCACAGGAAGTAAAACTCCGCCGCTGGCATGCTGAGTAAGGGATAGGGAGGGTGACAGCATGCCCAGCAAGTAACTAGAGGCCGGCACCTAGGTGGGGCCGGTATAAGTACATGGTCCCAGGCGCCGGAAATGACATGGAGAGAGCGCCGGAATAGAGGGAATCCCGCGGGGGCCATGAGTAGAATGAGGCGAGTGTGCTGGAATGTGGCACGAAGGGGCCACCATCTTAAGAGAGCGCACTGCGTGCACCACGAGCAGCCACATAGTGCCGTTATCGGCAACCATCTCCTACAAAAAGGTAAATGGCTACTTAGCACACAATGAATGGTACCCTTATGTACCAAACTGCCTCTGGATCGCCCTGTAACTCCACCAATGCCTTGGATGTGAACACCATCACATCCAGGGCCCCCCACCAAGGCATACTCCCTAATTACTTGCAACCCGCAGTTACCAGTGCCTCTTGCGGGACCAAGTCCATATCAAGCTCTGACAGGTGCACCCCGTCCTTACTGAAGTACCCTGTGGTACTTGTATTGATTAGACCATGCCTTATGAAGCCAGTGCCCATCTGCTCAGTGAACTTTCTCTATTTACCCTTCAGTGCGAATGTTCGATGGCATCCCCAGATCTTGCTCCAAGGCATACCCTGCGTGAGATTATCTCGGACAACCCTAACTCGCAGTGCCCCATGAATTTGCAGATTTCACCCATGGTGGACTTCATTGTCTTCATTAGCACGCAGCGCCCTAGGGATGTGAGGACCAGCCACCAAGGTGAACTACTAAAATGAGAGGTGGGTACCCGCCCCCGCTAGTCTCTGCTGCAGCTTTGAGACCAAACTGCACCGATGCATGCCAATCAGACCCAATCATGCTATCCGAGTGTGAGAGAACACTTCAAAGTGTCATAAGTATATTTTTTAATAAGTTATTGCTTGCGGTCACACAATTCAGTTATCTTTACCCACTACCGCCATTTGTCCGCTTCATCAGTGGACCGCTAGGGCATATTTGAAACTACTGTTCTCTTCGTTAACCACAGTTCAGTGTGTGATACTCTATTGTTCACTGTGCGAAAATGTGTGCCTTTACATTTTGGGATTGGCTATGCCCTATTTTTACCCCCACACTTGACAAGGCTCAAGATTCAGGGTTCAAACCGGTAACGCTACCCAGCACCAGCTGTGAAATAGGGACCCACAGGTGAGGGTCAATGGGAGGGGACAGAGTAGAGTCTTGTGCCGTATGGTACCCGCATTGGTCGAGCCAGCACCTTGGGCATGGACGTCCCAATCATAGAACGTTGATCACATGTCTCAGAGGATTTAAGCTGCGTCATGTTCCTTCGTAGGTGCCAGGTGTGCCTCTCCAGCCTAAACCAAGGCATGGGTTCCTTGGCCAGACCCACAGTCTCACGCTAGGGTTCGCTCTCTTACTCTTCCCTCCTTTTGAAATGTTTAACTTTTGTGACCGATGTTGTCCTTTTTCAGTCCTTCCTGTGCTAATGTCGTTTATCTTGTACCCTCGTAACTACCTTTCTGTAAAGGGCTCTGATACCCCCTGTGGTCTTGTCCACGCTATATAAAACTCTTTAAATAAAATAAATAAATGGGTGGGTCTAAAAAGGGGGGGGGGGTGGCCCGGGGTCCCCCTAAATGTACCCTTAGTATTACACTTAATTTCATGTCTTATTGTCTGCAAACCCATCACAGTCTGACTGTGATTTTTAGATGCTGATGTCCCACCCTAGCGTAGGTAATCCCAGTGCCAAAGGTCTGATAAAGGTATCTCAGAATGCAGACAAGTAAAACCTCCGAGCAAGAGAGCGCTGGGTAAAAGGTCAGTATAGTTGGAGGTGAGAGATTTAAGACAAGCAATGCAAGTACCAGAAAGGGATTCACCCTAAGAACTAAAAACCATCTGATGATCAGTCTTCTTTGTAAAACGGGGTCCATGTAAAACTATATACATTTTCAGTTTTCCCCAAGGTGACACATTGAAACTTCTTCGCTAACAAACGTTAGCTTCTTTATGGTAGGAATATAACCGACCGTGATTAGCACAGAGTCAAATGCCATATTTTGTGTACGCATTAGGAAAAAATGGTGCAAAGAGGCAGGGATGGAGAAGAGTGGTGGGAGCGAGGCAGGGCTGGAGCTAGGGGAGTGTGTTTACTTGAGCAAAAGGGGAAAAAGTCCTCTTGCCAGATCTTTACTAATACAGAATGAGTCTCTTCCAAGAGCCTGGTGTTCCCCCTAAAGATCTGCTTCTGAACACTCATAGGCCACCCACAGCGGGTCATTCGGGTCACTCTCTGAAGGGGCAGTTTGCCCTCAGGCCCCATGTGGTGCGCGCTCTGCCAGAGACGGTGCTTGGCGCTGGCGGAGGCAACTGTCGCGGGCCAAGGACTCCAGGCTACCTTTCACTATCGCTTATAATCTGTGCACAAGGGGGCGGCGCAGGACCCGCCCCTCACAGTACAATGCCGTGAGTGCGCGGCCAGTCATTCACGCTGCAATGACGAGCGTTATTAACAGGAAGTGCATCCCACAGAGAGCAGTGTTACACTCTGGAACAAGCTCCGCACAGGCACAGCCCCCCCCCCCCCCCCGCCTCAATCACACTCTTAACTCCCAGGTCCCGGGACTCCTCAGCGAGGAGCTGCCACGGAGTTGTTATGATTCGGTTGTGGTGACAGGGAGGGATGTCTGTGTCTCAGTTTTGTCAAAGGACCTAACAAAGGGGCATATTATCAAGTAACGGCGTTAAAATTATCGCCGGTTTAGCGGCAGATAACTGCCGCTAAAGCGGCGATAATGGGCTTGATAATATGCCCTTGAGAATTCCAATAGAAGTCCATGTTCTGGTGTGAACATGGGCTTCTATTGGAATTCTCCAGGGCATATTATCAAGCCCATTATCGCCGCTTTAGCGGCAGTTTTCTGCCGCTAAACCGGCGATCATTTTAATGTCGTTCTTGATAATATGCCCCCAAGTATTTATTTAGGATTTTACTTGCAGGGGCTGATCTTATGACTACTTTTCATGGTTTTGAATTAACCAGGAGCGTAGTTTCCATTGATGCAGCAGGTGCAGTGGCACCGAGGCTCATTCAGTTGGACTACTGCTATTGTTTACAATCCAAACAGCAGCTAGGAGTGGGGCGTGGGTAGGGGCATTTTCTGCTTTGCACTAGGGCCCATGACACACTGGCTACGCTATTGGAACAAAATGTTCTAGAATCAAATCTTGGCTTCACATTCCAAACAGATATTACCCTGATCAAGCCACTCAACCTCTGTGTCCCACTTCTGTTTGCCATGGTCAGGATTCATACACTTTGCTCTCCTGCTATACCATTTTGCACCAACACTTGCACTTCTGCCTGATATGCAAAAACAGCTATTTACTGAATGATGTGTGAAAATTGAAGTTTGCAATGGTTAACAGGTTCAAAGTTATTGATTACATGGTGGGCAATCTATAGAAATGTTAGCAGAAAACTCTATTACATCAGTACCGAACTGTGTAATTTGGACCCAGTAGTTCTTCAAAACAGCGTTCATTCTGATTTTAGAGCTATATAACCAACCTTCTTTTAAAAAACAAGCAAGAACAGAAGAATTACCAATTATGGCAAGAGAAAGAAAGTTAAACTCCCAGACGTTGATTGTTTTTAAACTTTACCAGCTATGTTCCTTTAAAAATACACAATGCATTGGCAAAAGAAAGTGAAAAGGGCGGAGTACAGTTTGCGCGTATTAGGCAAAAACTAAGTTGACATTCTAGCCACGTCAATAAATAAATGCTCAGGCGTGACTTCACACCGGGCTTGACACACAAAATCATAATCACAAGCTTTTGTAATCACTGAGACCGCAACTCAGCACTTTAAACAACATATTTAAAAAAAACTGAATATAGAAGTTAATATTTCATCAATAAAAGCATTGGCGCCATATCTTGGCATTAATATTTGCTACGGGTTAGAGTGTTTCAAGAAAGAAACACACCAGGTTTTGTGTTTACATCCTGGCTGCCGCGCCAGCCTCCATCACCGCTGAAGACTCCTCGGCGGTAGGTTGGCGGTCACTTATCCATCAAACAATCTTCCCACACAACTCGACCTTCGGTTATACACAGAACCAGGCGCATCGCAGCCTCGTTCCCATATGTAATATTATGTTATGTTATATTGATTTGTATAGTGCACTAATCACTCAAGAGGGTATCCAGGCGCTTGGACAGGTGTAGGTGTGAGGCCCCTGTGGTGCTTATGTGAAGAGCCAGGGCTTTAGCTTCTGGCAGAACTCAAGAAGTGAGGAGGCGGCCCTGATGTGTTGAGGCTTATGGGTGTGGGTGGAGCTAATAAATGAAGAGGGTGGAGCCAATGGAGGAAGTGGGCGGAGCCAGGGGAAGTGGGTGTGGCCTCCTAAAAAAATGTGAGCATCTGCACTTAATATTTTACAAATTAAGCACTGCTTTGGAACCACAAATGCAAAAGAAACAATTGATGGACGGAATGCTGGACAATGCAAACATTCACCCCCAGTTACAAGGATCTGGGTTAAATCGATCATTCTTTTGCTCACCACTCCACCCCAGTTTGGACCCAGCCATATGCAAATCAGTCTTGACCCTGTTCCTTGTGGGAACAGTCCAGCCCGAACTGCCAAGCCAGGTCCTCCCTGGACCGGAAACAAGCATCCTAGGACCGGTTTCAGGGCATCACCCTTCTTCAGCCAGGCTAGCTTGAATCCAGTGGTGTAGTGAGCACGGGACCCACGTCTGGGCATACCCTTCCCACTTAGGGCGACAAATGCAAAAGAAACAATTGATGGACGGAATGCTGGACAATGCAAACATTCACCCCCAGTCACAAGGATCTGGGTTAAATCCATCATTCTTTTGCTCACCACACCACCCCAGTTTGGACCCAGCCATATGCAAATCAGTCTTGACCCTGTTCCTTGTGGGAACAGTCCAGCCCGAACTGCCAAGCCAGGTCCTCCCTGGACCGGAAACAAGCATCCTAGGACCGGTTTCAGGGCATCACCCTTCTTCAGCCAGGCTAGCTTGAATCCAGTGGTGTAGTGAGCACGGGACCCACGTCTGGGCATACCCTTCCCACTTAGGGCGACAAATGCAAAAGAAACAGATCTGTGACTGGGGGTGAATGTTTGCCTATGTGCAGCATTCCATCCATCATCTTGTGTGTTTTGCATTTCGCCCTAAGTGGGAAGGGTATGCCCAGACGTGGGTCCCGTGCTCACTACGCCACTGGAGTCAAGCTATCCTGGCTGATGAAGGCTGATAGCCTGAAACCGGTCCTAGGATGCTTGATTCCGGTCCAGGGAAGACATGGCTTGGCAGTTCGGTCTGGACTGTTCCCATGAGGCACAGGGTCAAGACTGATTTGCATATGGCTATGTCTGAACTGGGGTGGCGTGGTGAAGCAAAATAACGATGGATTAAACCCAGATCTGTGACTGGGGGTGAATGTTTGCCAATGTGCAGCATTCCATCCATCATCTTGTGTGTTTTGCATTTCGCCCTAAGTGGGAAGGGTATGCCCAGACGTGGGTCCCGTGCTCACTACGCCACTGGAGTCAAGCTATCCTGGCTGATGAAGGCTGATAGCCTGAAACCGGTCCTAGGATGCTTGATTCCGGTCCAGGGAAGACATGGCTTGGCAGTTCGGTCTGGACTGTTCCCATGAGGCACAGGGTCAAGACTGATTTGCATATGGCTATGTCTGAACTGGGGTGGCGTGGTGAAGCAAAATAACGATGGATTAAACCCAGATCTGTGACTGGGGGTGAATGTTTGCCAATGTGCAGCATTCCATCCATCATCTTGTGTGTTTTGCATTTCGCCCTAAGTGGGAAGGGTATGCCCAGACGTGGGTCCCGTGCTCACTACGCCACTGGAGTCAAGCTATCCTGGCTGATGAAGGCTGATAGCCTGAAACCGGTCCTAGGATGCTTGATTCCGGTCCAGGGAAGACATGGCTTGGCAGTTCGGTCTGGACTGTTCCCATGAGGCACAGGGTCAAGACTGATTTGCATATGGCTATGTCTGAACTGGGGTGGCGTGGTGAAGCAAAATAACGATGGATTAAACCCAGATCTGTGACTGGGGGTGAATGTTTGCCAATGTGCAGCATTCCATCCATCATCTTGTGTGTTTTGCATTTCGCCCTAAGTGAGAAGGGTATGCCCAGACGTGGGTCCCGTGCTCACTACGCCACTGGAGTCAAGCTATCCTGGCTGATGAAGGCTGATAGCCTGAAACCGGTCCTAGGATGCTTGATTCCGGTCCAGGGAAGACATGGCTTGGCAGTTCGGTCTGGACTGTTCCCATGAGGCACAGGGTCAAGACTGATTTGCAGTATGGCTATGTCTGAACTGGGGTGGCGTGGTGAAGCAAAATAACGATGGATTAAACCCAGATCTGTGACTGGGGGTGAATGTTTGCCAATGTGCAGCATTCCATCCATCATCTTGTGTGTTTTGCATTTCGCCCTAAGTGGGAAGGGTATGCCCAGACGTGGGTCCCGTGCTCACTACGCCACTGGAGTCAAGCTATCCTGGCTGATGAAGGCTGATAGCCTGAAACCGGTCCTAGGATGCTTGATTCCGGTCCAGGGAAGACATGGCTTGGCAGTTCGGTCTGGACTGTTCCCATGAGGCACAGGGTCAAGACTGATTTGCATATGGCTATGTCTGAACTGGGGTGGCGTGGTGAAGCAAAATAACGATGGATTAAACCCAGATCTGTGACTGGGGGTGAATGTTTGCCAATGTGCAGCATTCCATCCATCATCTTGTGTGTTTTGCATTTCGCCCTAAGTGGGAAGGGTATGCCCAGACGTGGGTCCCGTGCTCACTACGCCACTGGAGTCAAGCTATCCTGGCTGATGAAGGCT
Organism: Calotriton arnoldi; assembly: GCA_963921515.1. Classification (NCBI taxonomy): domain Eukaryota; kingdom Metazoa; phylum Chordata; class Amphibia; order Caudata; family Salamandridae; genus Calotriton; species Calotriton arnoldi. The sequence continues at coordinate 64,767 of CAWUFW010010054.1, read as the reverse complement.
GATAGCCTGAAACCGGTCCTAGGATGCTTGATTCCGGTCCAGGGAAGACATGGCTTGGCAGTTCGGTCTGGACTGTTCCCATGAGGCACAGGGTCAAGACTGATTTGCATATGGCTATGTCTGAACTGGGGTGGCGTGGTGAAGCAAAATAACGATGGATTAAACCCAGATCTGTGACTGGGGGTGAATGTTTGCCAATGTGCAGCATTCCATCCATCATCTTGTGTGTTTTGCATTTCGCCCTAAGTGGGAAGGGTATGCCCAGACGTGGGTCCCGTGCTCACTACGCCACTGGAGTCAAGCTATCCTGGCTGATGAAGGCTGATAGCCTGAAACCGGTCCTAGGATGCTTGATTCCGGTCCAGGGAAGACATGGCTTGGCAGTTCGGTCTGGACTGTTCCCATGAGGCACAGGGTCAAGACTGATTTGCATATGGCTATGTCTGAACTGGGGTGGCGTGGTGAAGCAAAATAACGATGGATTAAACCCAGATCTGTGACTGGGGGTGAATGTTTGCCAATGTGCAGCATTCCATCCATCATCTTGTGTGTTTTGCATTTCGCCCTAAGTGGGAAGGGTATGCCCAGACGTGGGTCCCGTGCTCACTACGCCACTGGAGTCAAGCTATCCTGGCTGATGAAGGCTGATAGCCTGAAACCGGTCCTAGGATGCTTGATTCCGGTCCAGGGAAGACATGGCTTGGCAGTTCGGTCTGGACTGTTCCCATGAGGCACAGGGTCAAGACTGATTTGCATATGGCTATGTCTGAACTGGGGTGGCGTGGTGAAGCAAAATAACGATGGATTAAACCCAGATCTGTGACTGGGGGTGAATGTTTGCCAATGTGCAGCATTCCATCCATCATCTTGTGTGTTTTGCATTTCGCCCTAAGTGGGAAGGGTATGCCCAGACGTGGGTCCCGTGCTCACTACGCCACTGGAGTCAAGCTATCCTGGCTGATGAAGGCTGATAGCCTGAAACCGGTCCTAGGATGCTTGATTCCGGTCCAGGGAAGACATGGCTTGGCAGTTCGGTCTGGACTGTTCCCATGAGGCACAGGGTCAAGACTGATTTGCATATGGCTATGTCTGAACTGGGGTGGCGTGGTGAAGCAAAATAACGATGGATTAAACCCAGATCTGTGACTGGGGGTGAATGTTTGCCAATGTGCAGCATTCCATCCATCATCTTGTGTGTTTTGCATTTCGCCCTAAGTGGGAAGGGTATGCCCAGACGTGGGTCCCGTGCTCACTACGCCACTGGAGTCAAGCTATCCTGGCTGATGAAGGCTGATAGCCTGAAACCGGTCCTAGGATGCTTGATTCCGGTCCAGGGAAGACATGGCTTGGCAGTTCGGTCTGGACTGTTCCCATGAGGCACAGGGTCAAGACTGATTTGCATATGGCTATGTCTGAACTGGGGTGGCGTGGTGAAGCAAAATAACGATGGATTAAACCCAGATCTGTGACTGGGGGTGAATGTTTGCCAATGTGCAGCATTCCATCCATCATCTTGTGTGTTTTGCATTTCGCCCTAAGTGGGAAGGGTATGCCCAGACGTGGGTCCCGTGCTCACTACGCCACTGGAGTCAAGCTATCCTGGCTGATGAAGGCTGATAGCCTGAAACCGGTCCTAGGATGCTTGATTCCGGTCCAGGGAAGACATGGCTTGGCAGTTCGGTCTGGACTGTTCCCATGAGGCACAGGGTCAAGACTGATTTGCATATGGCTATGTCTGAACTGGGGTGGCGTGGTGAAGCAAAATAACGATGGATTAAACCCAGATCTGTGACTGGGGGTGAATGTTTGCCAATGTGCAGCATTCCATCCATCATCTTGTGTGTTTTGCATTTCGCCCTAAGTGGGAAGGGTATGCCCAGACGTGGGTCCCGTGCTCACTACGCCACTGGAGTCAAGCTATCCTGGCTGATGAAGGCTGATAGCCTGAAACCGGTCCTAGGATGCTTGATTCCGGTCCAGGGAAGACATGGCTTGGCAGTTCGGTCTGGACTGTTCCCATGAGGCACAGGGTCAAGACTGATTTGCAGTATGGCTATGTCTGAACTGGGGTGGCGTGGTGAAGCAAAATAACGATGGATTAAACCCAGATCTGTGACTGGGGGTGAATGTTTGCCAATGTGCAGCATTCCATCCATCATCTTGTGTGTTTTGCATTTCGCCCTAAGTGGGAAGGGTATGCCCAGACGTGGGTCCCGTGCTCACTACGCCACTGGAGTCAAGCTATCCTGGCTGATGAAGGCTGATAGCCTGAAACCGGTCCTAGGATGCTTGATTCCGGTCCAGGGAAGACATGGCTTGGCAGTTCGGTCTGGACTGTTCCCATGAGGCACAGGGTCAAGACTGATTTGCATATGGCTATGTCTGAACTGGGGTGGCGTGGTGAAGCAAAATAACGATGGATTAAACCCAGATCTGTGACTGGGGGTGAATGTTTGCCAATGTGCAGCATTCCATCCATCATCTTGTGTGTTTTGCATTTCGCCCTAAGTGGGAAGGGTATGCCCAGACGTGGGTCCCGTGCTCACTACGCCACTGGAGTCAAGCTATCCTGGCTGATGAAGGCTGATAGCCTGAAACCGGTCCTAGGATGCTTGATTCCGGTCCAGGGAAGACATGGCTTGGCAGTTCGGTCTGGACTGTTCCCATGAGGCACAGGGTCAAGACTGATTTGCATATGGCTATGTCTGAACTGGGGTGGCGTGGTGAAGCAAAATAACGATGGATTAAACCCAGATCTGTGACTGGGGGTGAATGTTTGCCAATGTGCAGCATTCCATCCATCATCTTGTGTGTTTTGCATTTCGCCCTAAGTGGGAAGGGTATGCCCAGACGTGGGTCCCGTGCTCACTACGCCACTGGAGTCAAGCTATCCTGGCTGATGAAGGCTGATAGCCTGAAACCGGTCCTAGGATGCTTGATTCCGGTCCAGGGAAGACATGGCTTGGCAGTTCGGTCTGGACTGTTCCCATGAGGCACAGGGTCAAGACTGATTTGCATATGGCTATGTCTGAACTGGGGTGGCGTGGTGAAGCAAAATAACGATGGATTAAACCCAGATCTGTGACTGGGGGTGAATGTTTGCCAATGTGCAGCATTCCATCCATCATCTTGTGTGTTTTGCATTTCGCCCTAAGTGGGAAGGGTATGCCCAGACGTGGGTCCCGTGCTCACTACGCCACTGGAGTCAAGCTATCCTGGCTGATGAAGGCTGATAGCCTGAAACCGGTCCTAGGATGCTTGATTCCGGTCCAGGGAAGACATGGCTTGGCAGTTCGGTCTGGACTGTTCCCATGAGGCACAGGGTCAAGACTGATTTGCATATGGCTATGTCTGAACTGGGGTGGTGTGGTGAAGCAAAATAACGATGGATTAAACCCAGATCTGTGACTGGGGGTGAATGTTTGCCAATGTGCAGCATTCCATCCATCATCTTGTGTGTTTTGCATTTCGCCCTAAGTGGGAAGGGTATGCCCAGACGTGGGTCCCGTGCTCACTACGCCACTGGAGTCAAGCTATCCTGGCTGATGAAGGCTGATAGCCTGAAACCGGTCCTAGGATGCTTGATTCCGGTCCAGGGAAGACATGGCTTGGCAGTTCGGTCTGGACTGTTCCCATGAGGCACAGGGTCAAGACTGATTTGCATATGGCTATGTCTGAACTGGGGTGGCGTGGTGAAGCAAAATAACGATGGATTAAACCCAGATCTGTGACTGGGGGTGAATGTTTGCCAATGTGCAGCATTCCATCCATCATCTTGTGTGTTTTGCATTTCGCCCTAAGTGGGAAGGGTATGCCCAGACGTGGGTCCCGTGCTCACTACGCCACTGGAGTCAAGCTATCCTGGCTGATGAAGGCTGATAGCCTGAAACCGGTCCTAGGATGCTTGATTCCGGTCCAGGGAAGACATGGCTTGGCAGTTCGGTCTGCACTGTTCCCATGAGGCACAGGGTCAAGACTGATTTGCATATGGCTATGTCTGAACTGGGGTGGCGTGGTGAAGCAAAATAACGATGGATTAAACCCAGATCTGTGACTGGGGGTGAATGTTTGCCAATGTGCAGCATTCCATCCATCATCTTGTGTGTTTTGCATTTCGCCCTAAGTGGGAAGGGTATGCCCAGACGTGGGTCCCGTGCTCACTACGCCACTGGAGTCAAGCTATCCTGGCTGATGAAGGCTGATAGCCTGAAACCGGTCCTAGGATGCTTGATTCCGGTCCAGGGAAGACATGGCTTGGCAGTTCGGTCTGGACTGTTCCCATGAGGCACAGGGTCAAGACTGATTTGCATATGGCTATGTCTGAACTGGGGTGGCGTGGTGAAGCAAAATAACGATGGATTAAACCCAGATCTGTGACTGGGGGTGAATGTTTGCCAATGTGCAGCATTCCATCCATCATCTTGTGTGTTTTGCATTTCGCCCTAAGTGGGAAGGGTATGCCCAGACGTGGGTCCCGTGCTCACTACGCCACTGGAGTCAAGCTATCCTGGCTGATGAAGGCTGATAGCCTGAAACCGGTCCTAGGATGCTTGATTCCGGTCCAGGGAAGACATGGCTTGGCAGTTCGGTCTGGACTGTTCCCATGAGGCACAGGGTCAAGACTGATTTGCATATGGCTATGTCTGAACTGGGGTGGCGTGGTGAAGCAAAATAACGATGGATTAAACCCAGATCTGTGACTGGGGGTGAATGTTTGCCAATGTGCAGCATTCCATCCATCATCTTGTGTGTTTTGCATTTCGCCCTAAGTGGGAAGGGTATGCCCAGACGTGGGTCCCGTGCTCACTACGCCACTGGAGTCAAGCTATCCTGGCTGATGAAGGCTGATAGCCTGAAACCGGTCCTAGGATGCTTGATTCCGGTCCAGGGAAGACATGGCTTGGCAGTTCGGTCTGGACTGTTCCCATGAGGCACAGGGTCAAGACTGATTTGCATATGGCTATGTCTGAACTGGGGTGGCGTGGTGAAGCAAAATAACGATGGATTAAACCCAGATCTGTGACTGGGGGTGAATGTTTGCCAATGTGCAGCATTCCATCCATCATCTTGTGTGTTTTGCATTTCGCCCTAAGTGGGAAGGGTATGCCCAGACGTGGGTCCCGTGCTCACTACGCCACTGGAGTCAAGCTATCCTGGCTGATGAAGGCTGATAGCCTGAAACCGGTCCTAGGATGCTTGATTCCGGTCCAGGGAAGACATGGCTTGGCAGTTCGGTCTGGACTGTTCCCATGAGGCACAGGGTCAAGACTGATTTGCATATGGCTATGTCTGAACTGGGGTGGCGTGGTGAAGCAAAATAACGATGGATTAAACCCAGATCTGTGACTGGGGGTGAATGTTTGCCAATGTGCAGCATTCCATCCATCATCTTGTGTGTTTTGCATTTCGCCCTAAGTGGGAAGGGTATGCCCAGACGTGGGTCCCGTGCTCACTACGCCACTGGAGTCAAGCTATCCTGGCTGATGAAGGCTGATAGCCTGAAACCGGTCCTAGGATGCTTGATTCCGGTCCAGGGAAGACATGGCTTGGCAGTTCGGTCTGGACTGTTCCCATGAGGCACAGGGTCAAGACTGATTTGCATATGGCTATGTCTGAACTGGGGTGGCGTGGTGAAGCAAAATAACGATGGATTAAACCCAGATCTGTGACTGGGGGTGAATGTTTGCCAATGTGCAGCATTCCATCCATCATCTTGTGTGTTTTGCATTTCGCCCTAAGTGGGAAGGGTATGCCCAGACGTGGGTCCCGTGCTCACTACGCCACTGGAGTCAAGCTATCCTGGCTGATGAAGGCTGATAGCCTGAAACCGGTCCTAGGATGCTTGATTCCGGTCCAGGGAAGACATGGCTTGGCAGTTCGGTCTGGACTGTTCCCATGAGGCACAGGGTCAAGACTGATTTGCATATGGCTATGTCTGAACTGGGGTGGCGTGGTGAAGCAAAATAACGATGGATTAAACCCAGATCTGTGACTGGGGGTGAATGTTTGCCAATGTGCAGCATTCCATCCATCATCTTGTGTGTTTTGCATTTCGCCCTAAGTGGGAAGGGTATGCCCAGACGTGGGTCCCGTGCTCACTACGCCACTGGAGTCAAGCTATCCTGGCTGATGAAGGCTGATAGCCTGAAACCGGTCCTAGGATGCTTGATTCCGGTCCAGGGAAGACATGGCTTGGCAGTTCGGTCTGGACTGTTCCCATGAGGCACAGGGTCAAGACTGATTTGCATATGGCTATGTCTGAACTGGGGTGGCGTGGTGAAGCAAAATAACGATGGATTAAACCCAGATCTGTGACTGGGGGTGAATGTTTGCCAATGTGCAGCATTCCATCCATCATCTTGTGTGTTTTGCATTTCGCCCTAAGTGGGAAGGGTATGCCCAGACGTGGGTCCCGTGCTCACTACGCCACTGGAGTCAAGCTATCCTGGCTGATGAAGGCTGATAGCCTGAAACCGGTCCTAGGATGCTTGATTCCGGTCCAGGGAAGACATGGCTTGGCAGTTCGGTCTGGACTGTTCCCATGAGGCACAGGGTCAAGACTGATTTGCATATGGCTATGTCTGAACTGGGGTGGCGTGGTGAAGCAAAATAACGATGGATTAAACCCAGATCTGTGACTGGGGGTGAATGTTTGCCAATGTGCAGCATTCCATCCATCATCTTGTGTGTTTTGCATTTCGCCCTAAGTGGGAAGGGTATGCCCAGACGTGGGTCCCGTGCTCACTACGCCACTGGAGTCAAGCTATCCTGGCTGATGAAGGCTGATAGCCTGAAACCGGTCCTAGGATGCTTGATTCCGGTCCAGGGAAGACATGGCTTGGCAGTTCGGTCTGGACTGTTCCCATGAGGCACAGGGTCAAGACTGATTTGCATATGGCTATGTCTGAACTGGGGTGGCGTGGTGAAGCAAAATAACGATGGATTAAACCCAGATCTGTGACTGGGGGTGAATGTTTGCCAATGTGCAGCATTCCATCCATCATCTTGTGTGTTTTGCATTTCGCCCTAAGTGGGAAGGGTATGCCCAGACGTGGGTCCCGTGCTCACTACGCCACTGGAGTCAAGCTATCCTGGCTGATGAAGGCTGATAGCCTGAAACCGGTCCTAGGATGCTTGATTCCGGTCCAGGGAAGACATGGCTTGGCAGTTCGGTCTGGACTGTTCCCATGAGGCACAGGGTCAAGACTGATTTGCATATGGCTATGTCTGAACTGGGGTGGCGTGGTGAAGCAAAATAACGATGGATTAAACCCAGATCTGTGACTGGGGGTGAATGTTTGCCAATGTGCAGCATTCCATCCATCATCTTGTGTGTTTTGCATTTCGCCCTAAGTGGGAAGGGTATGCCCAGACGTGGGTCCCGTGCTCACTACGCCACTGGAGTCAAGCTATCCTGGCTGATGAAGGCTGATAGCCTGAAACCGGTCCTAGGATGCTTGATTCCGGTCCAGGGAAGACATGGCTTGGCAGTTCGGTCTGGACTGTTCCCATGAGGCACAGGGTCAAGACTGATTTGCATATGGCTATGTCTGAACTGGGGTGGCGTGGTGAAGCAAAATAACGATGGATTAAACCCAGATCTGTGACTGGGGGTGAATGTTTGCCAATGTGCAGCATTCCATCCATCATCTTGTGTGTTTTGCATTTCGCCCTAAGTGGGAAGGGTATGCCCAGACGTGGGTCCCGTGCTCACTACGCCACTGGAGTCAAGCTATCCTGGCTGATGAAGGCTGATAGCCTGAAACCGGTCCTAGGATGCTTGATTCCGGTCCAGGGAAGACATGGCTTGGCAGTTCGGTCTGGACTGTTCCCATGAGGCACAGGGTCAAGACTGATTTGCATATGGCTATGTCTGAACTGGGGTGGCGTGGTGAAGCAAAATAACGATGGATTAAACCCAGATCTGTGACTGGGGGTGAATGTTTGCCAATGTGCAGCATTCCATCCATCATCTTGTGTGTTTTGCATTTCGCCCTAAGTGGGAAGGGTATGCCCAGACGTGGGTCCCGTGCTCACTACGCCACTGGAGTCAAGCTATCCTGGCTGATGAAGGCTGATAGCCTGAAACCGGTCCTAGGATGCTTGATTCCGGTCCAGGGAAGACATGGCTTGGCAGTTCGGTCTGGACTGTTCCCATGAGGCACAGGGTCAAGACTGATTTGCATATGGCTATGTCTGAACTGGGGTGGCGTGGTGAAGCAAAATAACGATGGATTAAACCCAGATCTGTGACTGGGGGTGAATGTTTGCCAATGTGCAGCATTCCATCCATCATCTTGTGTGTTTTGCATTTCGCCCTAAGTGGGAAGGGTATGCCCAGACGTGGGTCCCGTGCTCACTACGCCACTGGAGTCAAGCTATCCTGGCTGATGAAGGCTGATAGCCTGAAACCGGTCCTAGGATGCTTGATTCCGGTCCAGGGAAGACATGGCTTGGCAGTTCGGTCTGCACTGTTCCCATGAGGCACAGGGTCAAGACTGATTTGCATATGGCTATGTCTGAACTGGGGTGGCGTGGTGAAGCAAAATAACGATGGATTAAACCCAGATCTGTGACTGGGGGTGAATGTTTGCCAATGTGCAGCATTCCATCCATCATCTTGTGTGTTTTGCATTTCGCCCTAAGTGGGAAGGGTATGCCCAGACGTGGGTCCCGTGCTCACTACGCCACTGGAGTCAAGCTATCCTGGCTGATGAAGGCTGATAGCCTGAAACCGGTCCTAGGATGCTTGATTCCGGTCCAGGGAAGACATGGCTTGGCAGTTCGGTCTGGACTGTTCCCATGAGGCACAGGGTCAAGACTGATTTGCATATGGCTATGTCTGAACTGGGGTGGCGTGGTGAAGCAAAATAACGATGGATTAAACCCAGATCTGTGACTGGGGGTGAATGTTTGCCAATGTGCAGCATTCCATCCATCATCTTGTGTGTTTTGCATTTCGCCCTAAGTGGGAAGGGTATGCCCAGACGTGGGTCCCGTGCTCACTACGCCACTGGAGTCAAGCTATCCTGGCTGATGAAGGCTGATAGCCTGAAACCGGTCCTAGGATGCTTGATTCCGGTCCAGGGAAGACATGGCTTGGCAGTTCGGTCTGGACTGTTCCCATGAGGCACAGGGTCAAGACTGATTTGCATATGGCTATGTCTGAACTGGGGTGGCGTGGTGAAGCAAAATAACGATGGATTAAACCCAGATCTGTGACTGGGGGTGAATGTTTGCCTATGTGCAGCATTCCATCCATCATCTTGTGTGTTCTGCTTTGGAACCACAACACACTTTTTAGAATGAAAAACGTACGCAGCCCACCTAGCTTTGATGGCGATGAGGCAGGTGATTTCTTAGCTTTAGCGGAAGCATCCTGTAACACTCACTCTCATTTATGGAGAGCACATTTCTGTTGAAATGGCCACTAAATTTGCACAGACAGTTTTATTGATAACACCATAGTGAAGAAATTAATAATGCGTCAAATCCAGGTTCAGTGAATATTTGTCTTTTGTACATCACTCAGTAAGGTGCCTTGCTTTCTTTTGGTCGTATTAAGATCATTGCTCCCTTTCTTGCTGTCCTGACTGCTGTGTATGCACCAATCCCCGTTCAATAAACAAATAAATGAAGCCAGAATTCGTCAGCAGTTCTTGCCTCACCTTTGGCCTCTGTCTTGAAGCGCATTAAACGTGACCAGTCTATTACAAAGTTTACAGGCATCTTTATATAGCTTGGACTTTCACGCCTCATACTTTAACTGATCTTTGAACTGGAAACGTGTGGTGAATCCCACAGCCGATAAACTTATGGGTGTTCACCTGAACATGCTTGGTAAGATCTGAGGCCCCATCTGTTTAGCAGGAGATGGGCAAGTTAATGACAGATTTGTCAAAAATATGTGGCCAGGGTCATCAAATTATGCCCCATTATAAGACACCCTTGTTACAGTATCAATTCTTTATTTGTCACTTTCATAATGTTCACACTTTCTTTGATGCTCGGAATTAATACTCAAGCAATGGCTAATGAGGCAGGCTCATAAGTGGCCCTGGTATAAGAGGGGATGGTCGTGTTGCGATCTAGCTGTGAAAACTGTTGCATCTGTGGCAGTGATGTAAGTTCGCCCCTGTCAGTTAGTACTCAAGCACACATCTGCTAGCTGTGATAACTAATATTCTCTCCCTCAGTGGCAATTTGTAGTAAATCCACGATGCTGTCAACAGCGAGGGCCGTAGCGGGACTATCTGAAAAAAATCGCCTTCATGACACTTTAACCCCATCTGACCCCCCAATTGGGGGTCATTCGACACCATGTGCCACCCAGCTATAACCCTAGCTGATTAACCTAGAAATTAGACCTAGTTAATTCAGTAATTAATTAAATTGATTTGTCCATTAAAATTAGGCTGGTCGCCTTAGATCAATTTGTGTGAGCAGTGCAAGTGCGTCAAACAGAACATAGTATGGACGATGAGTGGCCCCAATTGAACTAAAACAATAAGCTTGGTGTGGGTGGGTTGTCCAAGTGTTGCCTGGCTGTGGTGGGATTCCCTTCGCTCAAGCAGCCCCCGAATATGCTGTGGGTAGTCACCTATGGGAGCTGTGGACTCCGGGGGTCAACTTTTGGGTTATGCGGGGTATGGCCTTGAATGCCTGATCCCCTGATGCCTCAGTGTATCTTACTAACTGGGACAGTAGAATAAACAAACCGTCTTCCAAAATGTTGCATTTCCATAATCCCGCTCCGGACCGCAGAACCCTCAGTAATTTAATGTGAGGTTTGTCCGGTTGTTAAGTTGGGTTTTCAGGAGCATTGTTTCCTGCTCCAAGCAGGCTCCTCCTGAAGAACAAGACTGCTCGGAGCATTAATAGAGCGCCGAGTGAGTTTAACCATTCTGCATGGCTGTAACCCCAAGTGTGACAGTTACTCATTTCATTGGTACTGGTCTTGGAATAATAAAAGATGAATTGGCCTTTCTGGATTAAAATATGTGACCTGCAGGTAACAGGTAGGCGTAGCAGTGAAGGTTGCAGTAATCGCGACATGTCAGCAGGCCAAGGACCTTGACCACGTGCAGTTGAGTCCAAGGAAGCTACCAGGAATTGCTGCACTAATTGACTATGTGCTGACCCCCTCAGCCCCCCAAAATTCTGAACCCATACAGAAACAGATAATAGCTAACGAGGCTGAAGGTCGAGCTGGCCCCAACCATAATCAGCTTTCCTTATGATTGACAGCTGTCTGCTTTTCTACTCATGTGCCTGGTACTTCTAACTTTCATTTCTGTATCCTTAAATCAGTCCCTGTAAATAGAAAACACTTTTTAAACGATTTCTAAAGCTGCCATTGATCCCTCACTAGTAATTAGAGTAAACTAAGACAGAATGCAGGGGCTGGCACTGCAAGAATGTGAACATTGGCCCACATGGTAATAGGGTGCTAATTACAACCAACAAGTAACCATCGGCCACTAAAGAGCCGAAACTATGCCCCAGGGAAGCAGAGGACGGCCCCACAACTGGCAGGAGGATGAAATGAGACGAAAATGCGGAGGTACAGGGGCCGAGGTGACCTGAAGGTGCCTCGTAGGAACGGGGTGTGGCTCAGAATCTGACCCGCTCATACGCCATTTCTGGGGCCAAAATGTACTTTATTTAAGCTGCCTCCACCCGAGACTGCCTCTGCTGCAATAGAAGCCAAATTGAGGGCGGTAGGATAAATACATTCTGCTCGGTTTCTTCTGCTAAAGCGCGGGCATGTATGCACCATCAATGGGCCTGCCCCCGAGTCCTTAGTTTCAAAGACAAAACCATGGAACCCCGAGACGAACCTCGATAAACCCACACAGATGTAACCCTGCTCGACAAGAATTAGAAACAGGGTGGGGGACCAGGGAATCCCGGGGAGACCGGGTCCAGTGACTATCTGCCCACTCTCGCGTCACCGCGGGCCCGCTTCAATGCAGGCGGTGGCTGAGTAGCTGGGAGGGCGGGGGAGGTCGAGCCGGGGTCAGCCTGCATGATCGATAAGTGCCAATACGAAGATAACCATGGCAGATGCAATGTGAAATTTGCATAACACGGCCGACTGTCTTATAATAACTTCTAGAAGCAGTACATTAAAAACCTGTGCGTGCTGTTATGCTTGGAGGAACTGCTGCAAAGCACGCCTTGAAGCCCTCTGGTAGCCTGCCTGGTCCATGCATCAGATAAAATGCTGCGGTGTGTATGCCAGCCCTCGTGGCTCACTGCATCGAGCCTTCAATTCATAAGAGGAATTGTGACACTTGCCGTAATGGATTCAAACTGGCAGCTCTGCCCTATTAACCACAATTCCCCACTTCGCCATCAAGGCTGCACAAACATGTCGCCTTACCTGACCATAGCTTTACACGTATCTGAGCAATAACCCCAAGTCCCAAAGGCTCTCACTACCACCAAGAAAAGCAAGGAGTGGCCAGCTTTGGAGCATCGGCAAGAACATGCCAGCGGTCTCTGCACCCTCAGCCTCGCAACATTCACTCGCATATAATGAACGCCCGATTGCGCGATCCGCAAACAAAAGACACAGGCAGTATGCAAGTCACCCGGGACGACTTTGTGCTCATGTTGAGCAGAAGGAAAGATTAAAATATTAAACCTGCATTGTGAATAGCTAGTGCGAGCTGACAATAATTAATGCAAAATTATGTAACAGAACCTGACGCAAGAACAATTTAATCTGATCTTTAGGCAGCCTGTGTGATGGATGGAGGGGGCGAGGCCTTGGACCCATCGCAGCCAAATGCCCCGACCAGCGCATTTAAGATCGAAATAAATAGCAAAGCCTATGTATTTCTTTTTTTTTTGTAAATAGATCTTTATTAAGTTTCAGAAACACTTTTGTCAAGGCAGCAAGGAAGGTGGGAGCCTGCCATGGTGCATAACAACAGACCTGTACAAAAGAGCCCTCAATAAGGATGTATCTAAGCATAGGGCCGTCGACAGTACCACACTACAACGGATTCAGAACTCGGCTGCCAGACTACTCTTGCAGATCAAACCGCGAGACCACATCTCCCCTGCCTTGAAAGCCCTGCATTGGTTACCGGTTGCCAGAAGATCCACGTTCAAGCTGCTTTGTATCACCCACAAAGCAATACATGGAATGGGACCGCTCTTCATCAGGAAAAAAATCACCAAACACATTCAACAAAGGAACCTTCACTCTAAAATGGCACCGCCTCAAAATCCCAAGATACAAGAAAAAAACCATGGGTGGCACATCCTTCTCTGTTCAAGCAGCCAAACTATGGAACTCTTTACCCCCAACATAAGATCCACCGACAACCATCTTATCTTCAGAAAACTACTCAAGAATTGGCTCTTCCCCACATAAGCACCATACGCAAACAGAAATTTACAGCATATTCCTCTGTATATAAGCATTTATTTTCACTATAGATATGTACCTATCTTTGTGTATTGCTTTGTATAAACATGTAGAATAATTATGTTGTTGTAAATAAATAAAAATCATCTTTGGTCTACATGTACTTACTTCCATTGTGCATCTATGTACCTTCCATGTACTTGGATCTGTGTGCCTGTTATTTTTCTCCTGAAAAAGCATATCCAATGCACTACCCTATTTCTCATCCTGTACCTCTATCAATATCTTTAATCTATATATACTTACCTCCTTTATGCATCTATATACTTTCAATGTACTTATGGATCGATCCTTTATGGGTTCCAGAGTAGCGTGCTACTCGCCAATAAAGCGTTTCAACACCCATCAGGGTTACCAGCGCTATATAAATGCAAACCTTTTTCCCTTTTCTACCCCTCCCCAACCCTTCTCAATCCAAATAACTGACTAACATATCCACCACTCAAATTACTTTCATGTTTCGCCATACTAATTCAACAGTAATCTGGAACCTTATGGGTTCCAGAGTAGCGTGCTACTCGCCAACAAAGCACTTCAAAACCCCATCAAGGGGTAGCTAGCGCTATATAAATACAAACCTCTTTCCCTCTTCTATCCCGTAACCTACCCTTCTCTATCGAAATAACTGAATAACATATCCACCACTCAAATTACTTCATACTTCACTATACTAATTTTCAACACTAATCCTTTATGGGTTCCGGAGTAGCGTCCTACTCGCCAGAAAAGCGCTTCAACACCCATCAGGGGTAACAGGTGCTACATGAATGCAAACCTTTCTTCCCTTTTATCCCTCCGCTACCCTTCTCACTCCAAATAACTGACTAATATCCACCACTCAAATTACTTTCATATTTCACCCCACTAATTCAGCACTAATCCTTTATGGGTTTCTGGAGTAGCGTGCTTCAACACCCCATCAGGGGTAATAAGCGCTATATAAATACAAACCTTTTTTTTCCTCTTCTATCCTTCTGATATCCTTCTGCTATCCTTCCGAATCCAAATAACTGACTAACCTATCCACCACTTAAAATTTACTTGCATGTTTCACTATACTAATTCAACACTAATCCTTTATGGGCTTCCGGAGTAGCGTGCTTCAACACCCCATCAGGGGTAACAAGCGCTATATAAATACAAACCTTCTTTCCTCTTCTATCCTTCTGCTAGCCTTCCGAATCCAAATAACTGACTAACATATCCACCACTTAAAATGTACTTGCATGTTTCACTATACTAATTTAACACTAATCCTCTATGGGTCCCGGAGTAGCGTGCTACTCGCCGAAAAAGCGCTTCGACGCCTCGTCAGGGGTAGTAAGCGCTATATAAATGCAATTACAATACAATACATTCGTTATCACACAGTGTATCCATATCTCATTTATACAACCGTCAAGCATTAACAATCTCTACAATTCGTATCTAGAATTATTTTAATCAACTGGCAAAGGAGGGCATGATATACATTGCTTGGATGTGTGTATCTATTTGCTTGCTGTGGGGGGGGGGTTACAGTCTATTAATCGGCCTGTGTTGGGTGGTTGTGTGATGTTTGAGTGCCTTTACTTCGATGTATCATGTTTGAGTCGAGTGTTGAAGGGCTGGGAGAGGGGGACGTATGGGGGCGGAGGAAGCGGGGGCTCAGCTTGAGCAGAAGGAGAATTCCACGCAATCTGCGTTTCTACTTAATTGGCCCTGCTTGTAGTAGCACGGCCTTAAGGGGAGGGCGATCCAGGAGGAGTGCACGTTAGTTTTGACTCGACAACTATGAGATACGTCACCCAATCGTGGGGATTAAGTCCAACAGGGAGGCATGGAACATTGCTGCGGGATATCTCGAGCTCGGCCACCAATGCTCTACGGAGGTCGGTAAGCCATGTTCGAATGGGGGGGTCGAGTGTGATTTCCAGAACATGGCTAGCCTCCGCTTGGCTAATATCAATGCTAAATCTAGAAATTTGTTGAGGTTTTTACGTTTTGAGGTATGTTCTGTGATACCCAGCATAAAATGAGGTCTGTTCACCGTGATTGTGGTGCCCGTGGCATCTGCAAGTGTTTCAGCCACTGTCGCCCAGTACAATGTCAGTAGTGGGCAGTCCCATACCATGTAAATTAATGTAGCCTCTATGGTATGACAACGGGGACGATTGTCAGGAGAGCACAGGTACGTCAGCGCCAGTCTGTGGGGGGTGAGATATGTGTGATGGAGGTAATTAAATTGCGTATATTTGAGCCTGCCATTTATTGAGATGATCTTTGGGACACCCAGACATTGTTCCCACTGTTTATCGGTCAATGTGGTCAAGAGTGCTGTGTCCCAATAGGCCCGTAGTGATGTCAGTGGGGTCGCGATGTCCAGTCTCAAGGAAGAGTACAACATAGTGATGGCCCGTCTGCCTGTACCATGCACGAGTAAGGTCTGAAGTAATCTTGATGTCTTAGGCTCGGCATGTGTTCTGCCCCCATACCCTGTGTATACGGTGTGCAAGGGATGCGTATATTAAAAGAAAGCCCAGGGGTATCCCATAATCATCCATTAATCTTGAACGTGCAGAGAATCGAGTCAGAGAACAGATCCCCCTATGTGGTGACACCAGCCCTGATCCATTCCGCCATCTCCGGGCGAGAGACCAATGTTGTACAGCCAGGGAGGACCCAAAGAGGTAGATTGGGGTCATAGGGGAGGGAAGGTTGTGCCTTGTATAGGTACTGGGACCAGCAGTATCGGGCCGTGGACATTAAAGTGTTTCCTGTTCTCCTCGGGATCGTGTTGCCAACCCCAGTAGCCACTCCAGGACCGAGTTTTGGTGCAGTCCCGTTGCCCAGCACCCCAACTCCATAGTGTTGTGGCCAGCCAGCCAGTGCATGGGCCACCGCAATTGTGTGGCCGTATAGTATTGTTCGTAATCTGGAGCGCCCAGTCCCCCTTCGGTTAGCGGGGCATAGAGTTTTGTGAGAGAGACTCGTTTCCTGTCCTTGCCCCATATGAGTGATGTTAATAACGACTTAAGATCTCGAAAAAAATTCTGGGGCAGCGGAATAGGGAATGCGGCAAAGAAATAAAGCAGTCTGGGCAACACAGCATTTTAGATATTGCTATATGCCCCATGGGTGAGAGCGGCAGCCCCATCCAGAACGGCAAGGAAGATTGGGCGCTGGCTATCACCCAGCCCAAGTTACCATCAATTAACCGTCAAATGATATATTTGGATCCCGAAGTATTTGAAGGTCTCGCATGACCAGGGCAGTGGGGTGGGTGGCAAGTCACCCCCCTGCTCGGGGGTCAAGGTCGTCATGGGGAATAAAAGTGATTTGCCCCAATTCACCATGAGGCCCTATATTCGGCCAAAACAATCTAGCAGTGCCATCAGCTCATCATCTGCATACAGCGAGATTACATGCCATTGATTATGTGCCTTCACGCCCCAGTCAGTGGCGTGTTGGCCTAGTGCACAGGCTAGGGGCTCCATCGCTAGTGCGAAGATAATCGATGATAGGGGATTTCAAGAGGCACAACAAGCAGTAGGAGCCCAGTTGTAACAGGTCCCATCCTGGTTTGGGAAGCACCACCAGTATGGCCTCATGGAGCGATGGGGGGAGTATCCCCTTCTCATAGGCATCAGTGTACACTCAGTGTAGGCGGGGAGCCAGCTGCGTGCGAAATGTTGTATAGAATTCTAAGGGCCATCCATCAGCTCCAGAAGTTTTATCTCCGGCGATCGGTTGAATGGCATCTTTGATTTCGGCCACTGTTATGGGTGAGTCCGATGCCGCAAATTGTGATTGCAGCATTCTGGGGAGGACTATATTCTCAAAAAAGAGTTGCATCTCCGTTGGATCACATAATGGAGGAGCTTTGTATAGGGAGGTGTGATATAAATGAAAGGCTGAGTTAACATCCTTCTGGGTGTCAACAAGGCGTCCTTCTGTATCACGTATAGTGGTGATTGGATGTCTGGGAGAGTCTGATCTCAGGAGCCATGCTAGTAGGTGCCCTGCCTTGTCCCCTTCTGCGTGTTTCCTATCCTGGTATTCCCTGTTGTCGAGAGCGCTCAATTGGCCTAGTGTTATCTTGTGTTTTATCCTGGCTTGGGCCAGTGGTGTTGCAGCCTGCGGGTCGGTGGGGAGTGACCGCTCACATTGGTGGATTTCCTCCTCCAGGGTGCCCAGTTTCCTGTGGAGGGCCTGTAAAACAGGAAGGCAATCAACGAATGGAATAACCTTAAGTATTGCCCGGCGATGTCGCCTCTATTCCCCAAAATATGAATCAATGAAGAGGCAGGCGCTGGAGACTGGAAGGCAGGAAACAAAGGTTTATTCTCTCCGGAGGAGAACACGTCAGATCAGACCAACAGGGAATCTTCACGAGGTGCTCTACTGCATCTCTGAGGCCTGGCCTCTTATACACGCATTTATGGCAGGAAGACATTCTTTATTACAGTAAAGATACTTTGAAGTATGAAAGACATCCCTGGGATCTTCTGCTTCAGACCCGTTCCCACGCACCCTTACAGTGAGAATCCCTCCCCATTCACCATACAGAATCGTCATCAGACGGCAGGATCAGCAGGGCATTCCGCCGGTTCCCGGAATGCATGTGGTGTGACGGATCTCATGGGGTGGGGGCCTTGATCTACTGTAACTCCTTTGAAGAGGGGCGATTCCTTACAGTCGGGGCCATAAACTGTATCCGCAGGGCTAGGTGATAGCCTGGGACCGGCCTGGACAATCGGATACGGAGGAAGAGGGGTGTCAGAGGGTGTGATAGTGTATAGGAGGAAAGGGAGGTGTCGGGCAGGCCCGGGGTGAGATTCCCAGGGAAGTGCAGCGCAGTTGGAGGGGTTAATGGCCCGTGCATGAGAGAGAGAGAGAGAGGGTGACCAGTGCGGGGGGGCTTGCGAGGATGTGGAGCCGCGCTGGGGATTAGCGGTGTGCAGAGAGTGGGTCTGATCAAGGTAGCTAAAATGGCCGCCGCGGACGACGAAAGTGTGGCATTGGGAAAAAGGGCAAGATGGCGCAGACAATGTTTATCGATACAAATTAATTTTCCACAGTCCCCCCTTTTAACATTTCTCGCCAACTTGTTAATTCGGGTCGATCCCCATAATGCCACGTATTTCTGTCTCATACAAAGTTTTTATGTGTTCAGCCTGTAAGTCCAAAGTCTTTGGGCAAATGCAATTTGAAAATAATGAACACAGAGGAGGCAGACATTGGATACTTAAGCAACACCCGCATAGCACCACAATCGGAATCAGAATGAATGTGAACAACCTCCACCCCCAGGCTTTCAGTAAGTCCCAGAACCAGCTCCCAAGCGACCATCCTTCTTGCTCCCGGTGTACTTCAGAGGACAGTCTATGGAGGTGTTCGATGGCTTTGTAAACAGAAGGTGAATTGTCTGGCACGTAGGTGCAACAGCTGGACCCAATGATGCGGCATGCTCCTCCTCGGTCTGCCAGAACCACGTATAGAACAAGGCGGTTCTGCAGAGCCACCAGGCGGACTGCCTGAAGCTCTGCGGTGTTATTGGTCAAGATGCCAGCTGTGATGTTCATGGTGGTTTCAACTGCCTGGGTCAAGTGTCGGATGGCGCGGCTGTTCGTCATCGGACCCCAGAATGGCACAAGTCCTTTCGCGGCATCCAAGAACTGTGCTCCTGTCGAGTCGGCCTGGTCGATGTCCCTTGCACGCTTTTGCCGGTGATGGCTTGCTGGGGCCACATACGTAGGTGGGAGGATGAAGGCAATGTAGCATGTGCCCCCCAACCTTTGGGGAGCCAGGTGTATGCTTTGGTGCCACAAACAAAGTACATATTTGGAGAAGCAACAAAGGAGGGAGGGTCGGATGAATCCAGTGTTCTGGTGATGACGCAGGCGCTGCGGCCCACCAGTTGCGTCCCCAGGCCTTCGATGCACACAAGGCCCGAGACGTTGACAACAGACAAGGCCACTGTCAGAGTGGTGGCTGTTCGTTTCCGGAGGTAGGAGAAAGTGGGTCTGGCTGGGTTATGGAAAACTTGCATTTCCACTCGTTCTTTGGCAGGGATGTCCATGTGAATAGAGGTACCAGAGGTCAGAGGGTAAAAGGAGTAGCGGTTTGCCCAGTCTTATTCAGCCATGCCTCGTGGTAGAAATGCGAAACAGTTCTTTCTGATGTGGCATTGTCTTTAAAGCTTTCTTGCAGAAGAATCAGCCAGGCAAGACAGGAGCCGTGGATGGAAAAGGGCGAAGGAATGAACGGGATGGAGTGTCCGGCTGCATGGGGCAGCAGCCCGCAGATCCAGCAATTAGTGGCATTAGCGGCAAGGTTGTGTTGGTGCAGCAGTTGCACAAAGAGTTATTCCAGAACTCCCTGCGTCTCTCTCAGAGCGGTGGAGAAAGGGCAATCAGGAAGTGTTCCTTGGTAGTTATCGGCAGTTCAGTGGGGAGCAATGTTTTGTGAGCGGGTGTGCTTTCTTCGATGATCCAGAAGGTTGTCATGAGGAGGAGGCAAAAGAGAAGGGTAATGAAAACGGCTATAGTCTTTGAGCTGTGCAGTTTGTTAGTCTTTGGGTTTCGGTAGGTCCTCTTCGGATATCCAGTTGCTTCCATCATTGGGGAGTCGGGCGCTTCCATCATCTTCAGAGTGCTCGGTAGCGGGCAGAACCACCGACTTTCTCTGACTTCTCTTCGGGCAACCTTGAGTGTGTTAGGCTACCGTTCTGAGATTTTACCCAGTCAGTGGTCTGCTTTGCCGAAGCTCCTCCCTTTTACGTAGGTTGTACCCTTCCCTGGACGGTACGGTGGGATCGGGAAACTCTGCCAGTTCGAGCGTTTCTGTGTCGGTGTGACAGCTCAACGATGGTTTGTCTTTTGTCAGGAGCTCTTCCTGAGTCGCGATGTCTTCTTCCGTCGTCAGAGTTGGGGGCGCGTTTACAATGGTGCGCATGCACCCAGTGACGCTTGCCTTCCACTCGAAGGGCCGTCCGTGTAGTGATCAGGACTTGCCAGGGGCCCGTCCACCGAGGTTCCAAGCTTTTGGCACGCTGGAAGTTGCGGATCAAGACGTGATCCCCTGGGTGAATGTCGTGTCCTGGGCCCCTGGAAGCGTCTGGGATGGCTTGTAGCACCTGTTGATGGATGACAGTTAAGGTTTTAGTGAGGGTGCACAGATAGTCAGACATTAGGACGTCTGGGACGTCATAAATCGAAGTTGGCCTAGGCGCGGCCCAAATATTCATTGGCCGCCCGAATACTACTTCGTAAGGGGTCAAGTGGTGCTTAGTGGGGGTGGAGCGCATTGATAGCAATGCCAACGGGAGGGCATCAGGCCACTTCAGTCCGGTGGAGGCAACAATCTTAGAGATTTTTAGCTTGAGTGTGGCGTTGTGTCGCTCGACCAGGCCTGCAGATTGGGGGTGGAAGACTGCGTGAAATTTCTGTTTTACACCCAATCCCTTTAAGATAAGTTGGATGACTTCAGCTATGAAGTGGGGGCCGTTGTCACTCCATAAAATCCGACAAAGGCCATATCGGGGGAAAAACTCTTTTAACAGGACTTTGGCAGTGGTCATGGCAATGTTGTCGCGTGTGGGATCGGCCTCCACCCATTTGCTGAAGGCGCACACGACAACAAGGACGTACTTCAAACCCAGGCAACGGTCTAGCTGAATGTAATCCATCTGTAGGACTTCAAAGGGATGGTCGGGGACCCCGAACCCACCCCGAGGGACAACAGTTCCTTTCCCTGGGTTGTGTTGAAAGCAGATTAAGCATTGTTGAACTAGGCGTCTAGCAGAGTCGGGAATCTTGTCGTTGTGCCAGACTCGGGTGATGAGTTCAATCATGGGGGCAGATCCTATGTGTGCTGGGGAGTGTGCCATAGTCAGTATGGGGATCAAGTAGGAATTGGGTAGCAGCCATTTGTTCGTGTCTTTTGTCAACCAGCAGCCTTCATCATCTTTCAGTCCCACCCGTGCCCATTCAGTCAGTTCTTGGGGGAGCAGGCCATTTGTATGTCTCTAATGTGCTCTCTAGCGTCCTTCCATTTTTCCGTCTGTGACCTAGTCACGTACATGCGTGTCGTCGTCCTATTCTCAGCTGTGGTTCGAGCAGTGATGTCGGCTAGTGCATTTCCTTGTCCAATGATGTCTGTCACTTTCTTGTGTGCCTGGCATTTGATGACTGCAAGTCGTTCGGGGAGGAGGACTGCTTCGGTCAAGGTAGAGACTAGATCTCCGTGAAGGATGGGTGTACCATGCGAAGTCAGGAATCCCCTTTCCTTCCATAAGAGCCCAAAATGATGAACCACCCCGAAGGCATACTGGCTGTCGGTGTAGATGTTTGCGACTTTGCCTGTTGCTAGGACGCATGCACGTGTGAGGGCAATTAGTTCTGCCGCTTGTGCGGACCGTTGGGTGATGCGGGCCGTCTCAACTACCGTCCGGGCTGTGGTGACTGCATAGGCAGCCGAGGTCGTGCCGTCGGGGAGTTTAATGCACGAGCCGTCTACCCATAGCTCTCCATCAGGGTCTGGGATGGCAGTGTCACGGAGGTCAGCTCTACTTCTAGTTTGCTCGTCCGTGAGGGTCACACAGTCATGCATAGGGGACACATTGGGGTCGTCATCGGGGAGGGGCAACAGAGTGGCAGGGTTCAGAGTGGTACATCGTTTCAACATGATGTGGGGTGTAAGCAGAGTTAACTCGTAACCAGTCAGTCGTGCGCTAGTCAGGTGCTGAGTCTTGGTCTGGTTCAGGAGTGTGTCGACAGCATGGGGGACCAGCACAGTGAGGGAATTCGAAAGTACGATCCCCTCACTTTGTCGGATAGAGATGGCAGCGGCAGCTACCGCTCGAAGGCAGGCGGGCAGAGCTCTGGCTACAGGGTCAAGAGTGGCAGAGAAGTAGGCACAAGGGCGTTGTTTGGGACCTATGGGTTGCGTTAGGACAGACAAAGCGCACCCCTCCCTCTCGTGGGTGAAGAGGGAGAAGGGCTTGGTGTAGTCAGGGGTTCCTAGAACAGGGACTGAGCAGAGGGCATCTCGTAGTTCTTGAAAGGAGGATTGGCATTCAGGGGTCCAAGGGAGTGGGAAGGGAACGTCTTTCGCTAACAGAGAGAGTAGAGGTCTGACTATGAGACTAAGGTTTGGCAACCACTGCCGACAGAAGGACGTGAGGCCTACTAAGGAGCGAACCTGCTTTTGAGACTTGGGAACGGGGGTCTCTAGGATGGTCCGGATCCGATCGGGTGTGAGCTTTCTCCCGTCCTTGGACAGGAGGTGGCCTAAGTATGTCACCTTTGGTTGGCAGAACTGCAGCTTCTTCTTGGAGACCTTGTGACCATTCTTTGCGAGGAAGTGCAGGAGTTGGATGGTGGCTGTGGTGGCAAGTGGTGTAGTGTCGGCAGCCAGGAGAATGTCGTCGACATACTGGATTAACACCACTCCGTCCGGGAGCTGGACTGCGTCCAGCTGTCTCTTGAGAGCCTGGCTGTAGATGCTGGGGCTCTCAGTGTAGCCCTGGGGTGCTCTACAGAATCTATATGAACGGGCTTTTAGGGTGAAGCCGAAGAGGTATCGGCTGTCTGGATGGATGGGGATAGAAAAGAAAGCATTTTTGAGATCTATGACGGTGAAAACAGTGGCAGTGGAGGGGATCAGGGTCAAGATGGTGGTGATGTCAGAGACTACTGGGTACTGAGGTACGACTACTTTGTTTACTTCGCGGAGGTCAATGATGAAGCGATAAGCCTTCTCATCTCCCTCGCCTTGCTTCTTGACAATGGGTAGGATAGGGCTGTTACAGATATTACTGACTACTTCCTCTACCACTCCTGCATCGACTAAGGACTGAATGATTCCTACCAATGCCTTCTCGCCCTCGGGCGATATCCGATACTGTGGGAGCTTTGGGAGCATAGCGTCTGACCGTACAGTGATGTGCACAGGGTCTATCATCATGCGTCCTACGTCTGAGTCGGTCTTGGCCCAAAGGTACGGGGGTAAAGTGTCTAGTAAGGACAAGTCAGCGTCAGTGATGGAAAACATGCGTCGGGTGGGACAAGGTCTGAACAGATTCTGGTTATCGTACAGTATGACTCGTACTCCGTCTGGGGAACATCGAATGGTGGCTCGAAAGTGCTTCAGGAGGTCAAGACCCATAATGGCGTCGGGGGTGTTGGAAGATAGCAGGAAGGTCGTGTCCGTGATGTTGTTCTCTAAGTCAAAGGGAATCGGTGTAGATAAGGGATTAGTAGAGGGCGTTCCATCAAAGCCTATTGATGTCACGTGTGAGCCAGACAAGGGTGCCCTTGGAATCAGTCGTTTGGATAATGCACTATGTGTTGCCCCAGTGTCCACCAAAAATGGGGACTTCGTACCTAGGACCTTAGCAGTGACATAAGGACCTTGCTGGTCAACACAAAGCTCGACTGGATCCCTCCTTTGTCCCTGGCTGTCCTATGCGAAATCGCGGACGTTCTCGCAATCGGACTGCTGATACTGATTCTGTCGTGGGCGGTCAAATGTGTTAGGTCGGCTTGGTCTGTCATAGTTAGCATCATTGGTGTGTCCCCGTCCCTGGTCCCTGTTCTTTTGTCCGTTTGTCCCATCCCTAGCCTCTCGGTTCTTGTTTGCTTCATGAAGGACCGGGCACTGCGACTTCCAGTGACCGTATCCTTTACAAAACGCGCATTGGTTTTCATCTAAGTCCCTTCGGCTTGTATAGGGTACGGGCATTCGTTCTCTGGAGGGTGTATTTTTAGGGGCTGTCGGCTGGTAGTTCCCCTTGGAGGGTTCCCTACCTATCGTCACCCCCTGCAGTTGAGCTATCATGACCCGCTCTTTCAACTCCTTCTTTTTACGTTCGGATGCCCTATCATTCTCATTCTTCTGATGTTCATAGTATTGGGCCATCTGGAGGATAGCCGTGGGTTTAGAGGCTGCCCAACTGCTTTCGCTCGCCTGCAATTTTTGAGAAACTTCTTGCACCAGGCCTTTCACGAAATTCTGAACGAACAAGTGGTGTCCGGTTGCAGTGGCCATATCTTGGCCGCTGTAGTCGGAGAACACCGTTTCGAACCTAGAGAAGTATTCCGAAGCGTCTTCTTGTGGTTTCTGTCTACAGGCCGTCACTATTGACCAGTCTATTTTCTTCTCGGGAATCAGGGTCTTGAGTTTCTGGACGATCTTGTCCGGGAGTTCAAGGATGGCCGTTACGGGTTTCTGCCCGGCTCCTCGTTGCTTGTCGAACTCATCGAGTTGTTTCCAGGTATGTCCGAACAGCTCAAGGTGGTCGACCTTGCGGATCTGCTTCCACACATCAGCTGGCAGACATAACCCGAAGAACAAATCGAGGTCCGTTAGGGTCATGATAGTGGAACCTAAGGCTGTACCTAGTTCAGTGTAGAAGGCGGTGTTTTTTTTTCGTAAATCGGGCAGAGCTTTTCGGAACGTCAGAATATCCTGTCGATCCCATGGTTGGTAGACCCAGTTGTACACTATCCTCCCTTTTGCATCCGTATGGTTAACATCATCGTGTGTTCCCTGACCTCGTGGGGGGACCCAATAGGGGGCGGCCTCTCTTATCGGCATCATGGTGCTAGGTTGCTCTATTCGTGGTTCGGCCGCTACGGATGTCGTAGGTTTAGCTTCCACCTCTGATTCAGTGAGGTGGCAGAAAACCCTAAGTGTACGCGCAAGGAGGTCCGTCACGTCACACTCACCCTCATCCCCGATATCAATTTTTCTATACAGAGTCGTTAGGCTCTCGGGACCTCTATCTCGATATCGGTCCTCATAAGCGTTTAGGACATGATAACATAATCGTACGACAAAGTGTCGTCTGTGGCTTCCCGCATATGAGTTGAATATATCCATAACGTGTTCCTCCTTCTCCTTTCGTTCTACTAGTGTCCTGACTACCTTGTCAATCCTCTCTTGCTCGTTTTTGCCCAACCTGTTCGTCCTTGTGGGTTCTGTGTTTCGGGCCTCATGGTCATCTAATATTGCTGCTTGTTTTGTATCTGGTGCGAGGGATTCCGCCGGTGCGGAGGCCTTGGGGGCCGAGGCCCTGGCGCTACTCTCGTCTGTGCTTGGGGGTCGCGAGTGTTGCGCTGAAGGTTGGGAAGGGGCATATGGAGGGGGCATGTAGATGATCGGAGGACCTAATAAGAGATCCTCGTTGGTTCGCTGTTTCGAAGGTAATTCAGGGTAGAGCGCAGAGGGTGTTCTAACAGGACACTGGCTCGGTGTTTCGATCTCTTGTTTTCGCTTAGCCTCCTCTCTCTTCTTTATTTCTTCCTCTAGTTTCTTTGCAGCTAGGTGGGCTGCTTTACGTAGCTCTTTGTCTAACCTAGCTTCCTCTTTCTTCTTTCGCTGTACAGTTTCTTTGCGCCACAGGCCAACGCTGTCTAGCATGGTCGGTGTCGTTCTACGAGTTTTTAGGGCTTCATCTAGTGCATCTTGTTTGCTTTCTTCAAAGGATCCTATCAGTGGCCACTGACTCTGGGGTTCCTTCTTCGTATACCTGTGCCATAATTTGCAATATGCTATAGCGACTAGTCCATGCTTTGTGAACATGTCTTTGTTAGGGGTGCCTTCCAGTGGGACTGGATGATCCACCTCTAACAAGCGGTCCGGGCTGAACCAGCTACCACTCAGTGGGGAGAAGATAGGCATGACAGATTACAAAGGGGGACAAAAGTCCGCGTTACCTACCCTTCACTACCTGCAAAAGACTAGGCAGAATATTGCTATTCCAGGTTGTTTGCAGACAATGAATGTTTCAAGAGAACTAGATCCAAATAAATAATCAGTGGGGAGAAGATAGGCACGACAGATTACAAAGGGGGACAAAGGTCCGCGTTACCCATCCTTCACTATCTGTAAAGGGAGAGAGAATATTCCTATCCCTCGCCGTTTGTAGACAGGGAATGCCTCAAAAGGAGCTACTCTGATACTCAAAGAAAAAGGGAGCTACCCTTGACAATCAATCAAACAAACAATCAGTGGGGAGAAAAGATAGGTACGACAGATTACAAAGGGGGACAAAAGTCCGCGTTACCCACCCTTCACTGTTCACAAAGGAAGATAGAGTATTTGTACTCTTCCTCGTTTGTAAGCAGCAAATGTCTCAAAGAACCGTTATCGTTTCACAATTTGTCGTTTTGTACGACCTTACCCGGACCGCATGGGCTGTTTCCTGTCCTCCGAATCCAGCGCCCGATCGTCCTCTATCTTCTATCGCGGCACTCCTGATGGTTCCCAGTCAGGACCGTAGATCACTCGAGAGAGGTCTGTTCGGAACCAGTGAAGTTCGGATGATCGGCTGTCAGACGAGGGTCTATCGGACAGGAGCTCTCCCGATCGTTGCAGTCGTTCACTCTGTCGTCAGGACCTCTCCCACTGGATCCACGTGTCGCTGATGGGCCCCACGCTTGGGACGCCAATTGTAAAACAGGAAGGCAATCGACGAATGGAATAACCTTAAGTATTGCCCGGCGATGTCGCCTCTATTCCCCAAAATATGAATCAATTAAGAGGCAGGCGCTGGAGACTGGAAGGCAGGAAACAAAGGTTTATTCTCTCCGGAGGAGAACACGTCAGATCAGACCAACAGGGAATCTTCACGAGGTGCTCTACTGCATCTCTGAGGCCTGGCCTCTTATACACGCATTTATGGCAGGAAGACATTCTTTATTACAGTAAAGATACTTTGAAGTATGAAAGACATCCCTGGGATCTTCTGCTTCAGACCCGTTCCCACGCACCCTTACAGTGAGAATCCCCTCCCCATTCACCATACAGAATCGTCATCAGACGGCAGGATCAGCAGGGCATTCCGCCGGTTCCCGGAATGCATGTGGTGTGACGGATCTCATGGGGTGGGGGCCTTGATCTACTGTAACTCCTTTGAAGAGGGGCGATTCCTTACAGTCGGGGCCATAAACTGTATCCGCAGGGCTAGGTGATAGCCTGGGACCGGCCTGGACAATCGGATACGGAGGAAGAGGGGTGTCAGAGGGTGTGATAGTGTATAGGAGGAAAGGGAGGTGTCGGGCAGGCCCGGGGTGAGATTCCCAGGGAAGTGCAGCGCAGTTGGAGGGGGTTAATGGCCCGTGCATGAGAGAGAGAGAGAGAGGGTGACCAGTGCGGGGGGGCTTGCGAGGATGTGGAGCCGCGCTGGGGATTAGCGGTGTGCAGAGAGTGGGTCTGATCAAGGTAGCTAAAATGGCCGCCGCGGACGACGAAAGTGTGGCATTGGGAAAAAGGGCAAGATGGCGCAGACAATGTTTATCGATACAAATTAATTTTCCACAGGCCATCCGAGTATGACATATCTCCTTTATAATGTGTCCACGTAGTACAACCTTGAACGCATCCCATTCCATTCCGGCCCCAGATGTGGCACCTTTGTTACGAAAGTAAGACACGATCGAGTCCGATAGGGAGGAACGAAGTGGGGCATTACATAGCACCTCCAGAGGCAAGTACCAAGAGGGAGCTTTAGGCTTACTTATCCCCCCACGATAACTGCAGCTGCAGGGGTAACGATCAGACACTGTGAGGCTGAGATATTCTGCCTGTGACTGGGACACCCTGGTGAGAGCATCTCTTGAGCAGTATATTAGATCAATTCTGGTATGTAAGTCATGTAGCTCTGAATAATATGAGTATTCCCGATCAACAATCTCCAGATGCAGAAGGCGACGTAGGGTATGTAGTATGTCAGGAATATTGTCGGGCCGGGCGCAGAGCTCACCACCGCACGTCCGCCCTGGTTGCCATCTTGGCCACGCCCAGCCTATATATTTCAACAATTACAAAATAAAATGTAAAAAAAAAAACAAGAATTCCAATGGCTTCATCTGGAAGCCTGGAGCTAGCACCAACCTCATAACCAATACACGTTGTTACATCTAGAGAACGTGCAACAACGCGTCCTTGCTGTATATGCACTGAGAATTCCTGGTTTAGGTGTCATATTAAACGTAGCGCTGCGTGTTTGTTGACTACTGTTGCTGAAGAAAATATGGATTAAAATAAAATAAAATGGTACATGTGACCCCCCACAGTATTAGTACTGTTTAAGTATGTAGTATCCTAGTTTACTGTCCATGCTTGTGTATGCCATTTTCCACCACATGCCCTGCCAGTAGAATGTTACAGTATGATGATGTATTACGGAATGTTGGGTGTCTGTCAAGAAAAGCCACAGTAGTGATGGGGCTGAGCAGCATGCTGGCTGCTCCTCGTGGGGCTCATCGACATATCTACAATAAACCATCTTGAACTACATCATTCTGTCTGGACTTCATTACTACATTTTTATGGCAACGATCTGGAAACTTACCCTCGTTCCACATGCTCAACAAAAGAAGTCAATGTCAAGGAAGTCTAGATGTTTAGAACAAGCATCAAACTATGATTGGAGCAACGATTCTGGCATCCTGAGCCCCACCAGTGACCACTATACCGGTCACCCCCAACCTGGACATGCCAGATCCCAATTCACAATCCTGGTGAGCTTTGTAATGTATATCTTTGACAGCCACGTGAAGTGAAAAGCTCGCACTCTAGCTTATCTAGAACTGCATCAAATTGGGTGTTCCTGCTTCTGTGTCTCTACTCATTTTTCAAGCACCACTCTAGAGCGGTGTGCCTTTGCTCATTCAATGTTTTGGAGACACATGGAAAGCTCAAGCATTTGGTCTGTGGAGTGTCCCAGACATCGTGGGAACTAAGAAAAGGCTATCTTTCTAACATAATGTCCTGCGCTTCGGATAGTCACCGCATCATTAGTGGTTTATTACAATATTCGTTTTTCGAATGGGTCCCAGCGTTTTCTGTGTGTCATCTATTTTGCGTGCTTGACAGGTGCTGGTGATCGCAAGACACGCATTGTCACAGTGGCTTTGGCATTTGGACTTTTCACTGAGACCAGAGACTGAAACAAACTGCTGTGTTACTGGCTAATTTAGTGTGTTTTCAAGTCGTAAGCAGCTTTGGCAGTTCAACCGTTGCCCATTATTTCAATACAGAGGCACGAGCGCGCTATTACCTTCTATTTGGAGTCCTGTGGTGATCTCCTGGACAACACTGTGACGTTTCTCCTTCTTCAGTGCTTCAATCCAATGTTAGTAGCACGCCGCTACCGCAACTCTCACGGCGTTGGTTTGACTATGTGCTGCCCTCACGATCCTGGAACCTTCTGTTGTGGTGTCTACGTATCTCTACTATTGGCTGATTAATGTTTTTTGGAGCCCTGAGGAGCTGTGAGCCATCCGGTACAACGTTCGTGATGTGCCGCCATTTTGCGTTTCAAAACAACTACCAAGGACCTGAGCCTCGAAGCATTCTTCTGTGCAAGTATTTGCCAACCATGGCGTGGTGTTTGTCTTGCCAACCACGTTCTATTTAGGGACAATAAAGTTATTGCCAAGTTGAAGTTGACCGGGATCGCCACTATCTGATTATCGGCTGCGGTATAGAGTCATAATATCGATGTTTAAATATCGATATGCCACAATATCGATGTTTAAATATCGATGTGACACAATATCGACCTTCAAGAATATCGTCGACCAGAATATCGACATGCAGGTAAGAAATATCGTTTTTGTTAATATCGAAGTTAGTAATATCGTTAGTCAAAATATCGTTGTTAATAATATCGAAATTTATTTTAGTGTTCTGTATTTTAGTATATGTGTTAAAAGTATAGCTTATTTTTTTAATGTATGTTTGAAATTTTTAGAAGTAATTAATTTTATGTTAAGTAATCTTTGCGTATTTTAGTTCCGTAGCGGGTTGTGAGTTTATAGGGGAATAGGGTGGGAAGTAATTTAATTATAATATATTTATTAATACATTTTTAGAAATTATTAATTTTTTAAGAGATTAAGGGGTCCATTATGATGTCGGGCGGAAGCACGACCGCCGTGCTGACGGAGGCAAAAACCGCTAGTTACCGTCCGCCAGCAACTGGCCACACGCCCGCAAAATTAGGATGTGAATAGTCAGGCAAACACCGCCCGCAAGCCTGCTGCGCCGCCCGCCATCAAAGTGCGCCAGTCTACGTAGCGGCGTGAGCCAATGGAGACACACCGTCCGACGAAATGACGTACCGCCCGGCGTACAAATTACGATGCCACAACCAAACAGCCCCACCGGCTAAGAGACACCGCACGAGATACCAAGGCGGAAACCCGACTGTTCTGGACGGAGACTAAAAAGGCGGACCACCCCGAGATGAATCCTGCACTCCAGGCCATCCCCATGCTCTACCTGATGCACCACCTAGGAGGGAAAGCACCACGACGACGCAGGTAGGCAGACACACAACAAGGGTACGAAAACAATGCACACAGTGCAAGTGCGGGAAAACTGTACATGGCCCCCCAGACACCCCTGTGTGGACAGGACACATCCACCACTGTACCCACACATGTCCCACCTGTCAAAAATAAACAACTCGCAACATCCTGGGCACCCACGACCCGGGCCCAGGAAGTGACGTCCCCGTCACGGCACCGCAGCGTAGCGGCGATGACGCAGGTACACATGCGCACAACACAGTGGCCAACGACTGCGCCATAATTGGGCTGCACACAAACACCACAGGGCCACAACTACACACCCCACACACCAGCCCCACCCTGAAGGCACATGTCACGTGGCCTTGCTGCATCAGTCATGTCCCCAACCGACAACTCACAGTTGTCAACTTGACGTCACACAAGTGTCCCGAACAGGGGAGTAATGTGAATGCAAAATAGGACACACCCTTGTATGTAAAACATGGATAATCACACGGCGGCTACCACATAACAGCGCAGAATATCGACAATGTCCGGAAAAGGCACGCCAGTCTCAACAAGAAATACCAAAACCATCCTGCTCGCAATAACAACACATGCAATGTACAAAATAGAAAAACCCTGCTGCCTGAGAACAGGTGTGCCCAATCACTACACCCACACAGAAGCCGCAATGTACAGCGGCAACGGAGTGTCCCGCCCACACACGGGAGAGCAGATAGCACTGAATGGCCTTCCATTCCTGCTCCGAAATAACATTGCAACAAATTATGCTTGAGAATGGAGCCATTGTACCAACAAGAAGCAAAACATAGCCATGCAGAGTAAAACGTCCACTGGCAGATAGCGCACAACATGAAAGAAAGATAACACCACAAAATGCAATAATACCACTCCTCCATGTGGACCAAATGAAAGTAATGTGGAAAGAGTCACACACCACTGGCCTTGACTATTCATAGAAGCATGTGGAATGAGGGACTGTGTCCTCCGCCCAAGCTATACCCCAAGTCCATCCGCCGTACATCCATTCCGGAATTCCCTTGATCGTCGGAGGCTGCACTCTGCTGACTGCTCAGGCAGACGGAGCACGCCATCACATCACCCTGTAGCAAAATGGCTGTTGCACCACTGACCCTCAACTACGCCGGACAGATCAAGCTGTACAGTGATAGCATGCTACACATAGTGGGCTGCTCAAATCTGGCAATGCTGAATGTAAGTTACCGAGTAACTTACCGCATTAACGAACGCAACTTAACGAACAGCTGCGTCATCCCCGTATTCTACTGTCGGAGGTGTCCATTCCACTGGCCTGTGGATTTATGTCTCTCCAACCCGGCATGTCCAAAGGCGGACTTGGTACACTTGTTTGCACCCCTGGACGACCACGACAGGATCTGTTCAGTGTATGGGGGCATGGCGTTTGTGGCTGCAATCGGGGACACACTGCAATGGGACCAGTGTGCCTCCACACAACGGGCCTGATTCACAGAACTAACTTACGTCAAAAACGTAAAGTTAGTACTTTTTGGTATTCACAGAATACACTTACTCATTTTGGTATTCACAGAAGGAATTTACTCATTTCGGTATTCACAGAAGTTAGTAGTCCTAATTTTAGGACTCCTAAATGCCTTCTGTGAATACCGAAAGTCTTAAAGTTAGGATTATTCTCAGACTTTACTACTCCTAAACTGAGAAAAATCCTAACTTTAAGACTTTCGGTATTATGACTACTAACTTCTGTGAATACCGAAATGAGTAAGTTCATTCTGTGAATACCAAAATGAGTAAGTGTATTCTGTGAATACCAAAAAGTACTAACTTTACGTTTTTGACGTAAGTTAGTTCTGTGAATCAGGCCCCATGTCTTCTGGATCACAGTTTCATCGAATGTCATCCAACATGTCCCATCAGGATTCTACAAGGGACAACTTACGACGAACACGTTGCCACCCACCATCCGCTTCATTGGATGACATCCATGTTCACCATCAATGGGATGGATACCCTGCTGGAAGGTATCGCATACACGTCAACTTGTCAATTCATGGGTCCCCGACTCAATATCCCCAATTGAACATAGATGTACAACACCGTACCCATGCTTGGCTTTCGCACGGAGTGGGCAGGTAGCTGTACAAGAACTATACCATATAATCTGCAACTAACACCTTACCATCAACTCCACTGCCATGACAACTGACATTTCCGGGACATGCACCGTGTTCCTCACCATATCCCGTGTCTCTGCATGAACAGGGGGAGGCAGAGGTATGGGACTTGTGTACAGTAACCACATGGGCAACACATCATGAACAACTATGCCATAATATGTATTCTGCGCACCTGGACACATGCACCTGTCAGTGCACACTTATCTGTCTGCTGTAGTATGTGCGAACTGTCACCTCACCTTTGTCTGTACTTCCGTGCCAGGACGTTTGCATGGACAACAAATGCAACCCCCTACAACATGGCCCTAGTAACAGTGTCATGTTCAGTAGCCACCACATTGCAACAACTGGTGAGACGCTGCTGCATGCAGGTGGGCACATGCCCTGATGTCACCTCTGACGCAGGTGTGTCGGAGTCACTATTGTATTAAACCGGTACCATGGAACTGAGATGAACTGTCCCTATGATGTCAAGCTGTCTGGTAGGCTGAATGAATACTGTCTGTGTCAAAGCCCAGAGACCATCAGTAATCAGCAAATGTACTGTAGCATAGAAAGGGAAAGGCAGCTGTAACCCTGAAGCCTCCATTCCACAGTCAACAACTAATTACATCTACCTGTACCCCCTTTCGTATGTGTAATCATGCTAAGTATATCCTCCACATGCATTTTGCTGCCAATAGTGTCCACTATTCTGCATCACAGAGGAAGTAAGTCCAAATACATGCCTCGAAGCAAATATGTGACTCTGTAGAATTATTTCAAGAAGACAAGTACGAATGAGAGAGGATGAGAGTGTGTGAAGTACACGAGAGCCGTGAGATGACCATGTAGTCCAGTGACATTGGATGTCAATGCATATGAGTTGCCGCCACAGTGGACCTAGTGAAATACTACAGGTCGTGGGCCTCTGATTGTCAGACTCTGACGTGGCCCAACAGATCATCACATTAACACTGACGGGCTGGTCACTTCAAAGCACAGTCCTACATATGTGTATAATTACCTTCACAGTCGGACATCACACTCATCAAGCAAAATTAGGACCCACGCAAGAAGCATGCTACAGCAATGCATGTCAAAACACACACAGGAAATCAGTGTGGGTGGGCAGGTCCGCACAGTGAGTACGAACTGCTGAAACTCACATACATGCTTAATTAAACCAGGCACAATCTTGACAGTCACACACCCTGCAGACCCACAATGGCCAAAACATATTAAGTAGGAGCCATCCTGAACTGCAAGGACACACCCACACACTGCACACTGTGCAACATACAATACACACGTGCGCTCACATTCACAGACCTGAACACGGACACAAACACCCACCATGCCCCTGGGTAACACATGTGTGTAATCGACATTGCCAGAGTGCACACACACACACCAACACTACCCCAAAGTCACACACTTCACACCACACACACCTACACTTCCCAAATGCACACTTTGAAAGTAACCCATGTGCCCAGGCTCAATGTTCATCACAAGATTAACATACACCTACACTGCTGGCCACCCAGAAAGTAAGCTCACACATACCTGCACACTATGCACATGCTACCTGTCATCCTGTGGCCAGACTCACACCCCGTGCTTTGCTTGCACACAAACATGACACGTAGACATTTACCATGGAATTCAAGCAAATACATGCAGACAATCCGTGTCACTAAAAACTTCTTCATCACACACACAAGTGGCAGAGTCTGAAAGAAGTGAAGTCCCAGCCACGTGTAAAACACATTGGAATGTGACACCAGACATTGCAATTGTTGATGTACCATACAAGGCATGTGCCTCACTTAACTATGCACACACAGTAACAACTGCAATCAGCAACTACACAGACACAACCGACTACAGGAACA
Organism: Calotriton arnoldi; assembly: GCA_963921515.1. Lineage (NCBI taxonomy): Eukaryota > Metazoa > Chordata > Amphibia > Caudata > Salamandridae > Calotriton > Calotriton arnoldi. Next base: position 29,963 of record CAWUFW010010054.1, on the reverse strand, counting down.
ACAGCATCCAGTCACAGATTACATAGATAGGCGGCAAAATTGTTCAACACCAGGGACAGTGGCCAGTCCGATGTGCAGAGTAGTGACACGAAAAGCTGCGTATGCAATGTGTGTGAGTGTACCCTGACATGGCCACCAACACTGCCATGGCAGGCACAATAGCCATCACAGCCACCACTGTGTCACAGGTAGATGTGTGTGTGTCCCTACCATTCAAACAGGATGGCCCGTTCAACTCGGTGCTGTCTATGTGCAACGGGACAGTTGGAGGTCCGCCCCTGAGAGAGAAGCACAACTGTGGAAGACACACATGTGTCATGTGAAGCGGGAGTTCCGCTTGGGCCAGGTGGGTGGGTGGCACGGGTAGGTGCACACATGCATTGTTGAAACAGACTGTGTGGGGAGGATTCCGGAGGGCTATATTTCCACTGTGTTGGGTATTTGGAAAGCACACCTGTCTGGAGATGAATGTGAACTCGTGTGGGCACAACAGGTGGGCACACGATCAATGCTGCATCAGGTGTAGACGTAAGCCCTCCCGCTGGGGACATGCTGGATACTGCTGTGCGTCTGCCAGGCCCTTGCCAAGGCACTCACATCCCCTGTCCACCAGGTGTACCCCCTACATTGTCCGCCTGCACAGGCGACCCAGGGCAGGGGATGGCAGTGGAGCTTGGTGGGTGGGAGCTCATGGCGCCCTTCTCCTGGTCACATCTCACAGGCAACACATTCTCAGTGAGCAGCAGGGCACAAGTCCTAAATATGTAGTGGGGGGACGCAGACGTCACGACAGGAAGTGACGTCACGAAAGGTGGCTTGCACCATCAGACTTTTTGCCTCCCTTCGCCCACCCCTTACATGCGATTGCAACAGAGAAGCCAGCGCGTGCACAAGCAGCACCGAGCTCGCCCCAAAGGGGCCAAAGAGTGAATGTGTGTGTCCATTTGCACCAGTTCCCTGGCTCGCGGTAAAATCAGTGGTGGGACGCCGTCCACCCGCGTGGTACCCTGACTCGAGACCTGGTGTGCAGGCAAAGTGTCCTATTGGCTTTGCGATATGTGTGAGATGCATGACACTCGTTGGCGGGGGATGGCTCGGAGGCCAGTCACCCTGAGGCCCATGTCCCACCACATGGGTCCCTTGTCAATGGCAGCGGTTGTAATGACTATGCGCGCAGGGGTGGGTTAACCTTACGTGTGGGCTTGTGTTTGCGGCCTGGCCCGCTAGGGCAGACACAGCCTCTGTCTGTTGCATGTGGTGTATCCGGACTCCGGAGGCTGTCATGCATTGTCACTGTTGTCCAGGTATCGAGTCAGGGTACCACGCGGGTGGACGGCGTCCCACCACTCATATTACCGCGAGACAGATAATAGGGGCAAATGTACCCACACATTCACTCTTTGGCCTCTCTGGGGCGAGATCGGAGCTGCTTGTGCACGCGCTGGCTTCTACGATGCAATCGCATATAAGGGGTGAGCGAGGGGAGGCAATGAGACCAAACATACATCGCCCCTACCAATTGCTGTCAGACATGGAGGATGTGGAGGTCATTCGTAAATTCCGGCTGGACCGACCCACCCTGCATCACCTATGTGCCATGTTGGAACCCCACCTTCGTCCTCGCAGGGTGTATCCAACAGCATTCACCCCCACGGCTAAGGTGATGGCTGCACTGCATTTTTTCGCTACCGGATCTTTCCAACACACGGTAGGCAGTGGAGGTGGAATGTCCCAACCCATGTTCAGCATGGTGCTACGGGATGTCCTGTCAGCTATGATGCTGTACAGGAACCGGTACATCCGATTCCCCAGGGCTCGTGATTTGGCGGCAGTGAAGGGTGCTTTCTATGCACTTGGACGCATCCCCCACGTTGTTGGTGCAATTGATTGCACACATGTTGGCCTTGTTGCACCACAATGAATGTGCAAGTGGTGTGCCTGGCGGACATGATCATCACGCACGTGTGTGCGAAGTTTCCCGGTTCCACCCATGGCTCGCACATCATGCGCCACAGCATCCTCCCACGACTGGTGTCCAATCTTCAACCGGACCGTGCATGGATTGTTGGTGAGTATGCATACTCGTGTGGCGTGCTGGGTGTGACATGCTGTCTTGTATCCTGTTGGAATTGCAAGGATTCTCTGTGTTTCTCACACCCAGGTGACTCGGCATATCCTAACGGGCCTTGGCTGCTGAGCCCACTCCGTAATCCCAGGACACCAGCTGATGTCAGATACAATGAGGCACATGGGAGGACCAGACGTGTGGTGGAGCGGACTTTTGGACTCCTGAAGTCCAGATTCAGGTGCCTGGACCGCACCGGGGGTGCACTGGCATACTCCCCACAGAAGGTGTGCCAGATAGTTGTGGCATGCTGCACAACCTCGCTATTCGCAGGCAGATCCCCCTGATAGTGGATGACGGTGATCAGCCAGGACCCCCACCTGCAGACCAGGCCGTGTCCAGTGATGAGGACAGTGGAGAGGAGGAAGCAGTGAATGAGCGTCTGCAGCTCATCGCCCGCTACTTCACTTGACGGTGAGTGACCATGTACGTCGGCTGATGTTGCTGTAGTTGTGTAGGTGTATGTGTGCATTGTCACGGCGGCCTATTGTTCACTGAGTGCTGTGTGGCAATGGTCCATGTCCAGGGTAGTATGCCACTGACAGTGGCTGTGGCATTGTGCCCTGTTGCTCTGTGAGATGTGTGTACATTGCTTGAACTTGATGACAAGTACTGTGTGATGAGTGTGTGACACACACATTCAATGGACTCTTGTTCTGTTTTTCACCCCTAGGTCCCTCCAGCCTCTCCTGGCCTATCGACATACCACACTCCTGATGCATTACTGATCATGGTGACGGTTGCACATCCTTTATTAAACACAGAGCAGATACAACAGAATGTGATCCAGGTGTATTTATTTTGAACAGTGACGTGATTGTGGGCAAGGTGATGACAAAAGTGGTGCATGCTGGAACAATGAGTTGACGGACATGTCCGCGTGATGGCCAAGGTGTACCCATGTTGTTCTGGGTCCACAGTCCGACAGACACATGCCATTCACATGGCAGTATGGGGTAGGATAGTAGTCCAAGTGAATGCAGTAGATGGCCACCGTGGCTGGCGGTCTCACTGGAGTTTGGAGCGTGCAAAGTCATCTCTGGACACTTGTTTCCTCTTCGGACGCCCCTTCCACGTTTGAGAGGGGGGGGTTGTGTTTGTGGGCTGCTGGTGGTGGCTGAGGATTGCCCACTCACTGCGGACGCAGGGGAACTGGATGTTGCACGGACCTGCGCCCCAGCAGGTGGTGGCGGAGGTGGTGTGGTTGGCCTTGATTGGGCCCTCACCGCCACCACTAGCTGGCCCATGAGGTCGACAAGTTTGCCCATACGGGTCACGAATTGGCCCATATGGGCGTCCATGGACCTCAACACCCCAAGGACTTCCCGCGTATCGGCTGCTGACCGGGCCCATTGTCCCTGGGCCTCTTCATAGGCCCCAAGGACTCTTGCGATTTGCGACAGGGCTTGGCTCCCAGGCTCTGATGGCGTTGACCTGACCCTGCTCCTCCCACCTGAACTGCTGCCACCGACCTGCCCACTCGCCACAGTGGTCACCCGGGGCCTCGTTGTGGCTCCCAGGGTCGGTGTCGATGTGCGTACAACACCTTGCGCAGGCTGAGTGGTCAGGGAGGCCCTGGTGGTGGTGGTGGTGGTGGTTGTGGCGGTGGTGGCTGCAATGACCGTGGCAGCAGGGGCCTGGGACTGGTCACCGGCCCTGGGAGATGGGTTGGTGGGTAGGAGGGGTCCTGGGGAGCGGTTGGACCCTGCCACACCAGATGTGCCTGGTCGGGAGTCCTCGTCCGAGGAGGTGTCCAGGTCTTCCACATCCGTGAGTCCGGGTGGAGGGCTTGTGGACTGGCTGTGATGACTGCTGTCTCCCTCTCCAGCATCATGCTGTTCGTCACCTGTGGGGTGGAGACGAAAGGTTATTGTGTTGCACCTTGCAAGGTTTGTGTTAGATGACTGACATTCACAGTTGGTGCACAGTTGTGCACTGATTTCCCTAATACGTGTGTATGGCTCTACAATGTGTGTGCGTGATCAAGGCAATGGAATGGTGTGATGGGTGCACATGGCATGGGACGGATTTGGATAGCCAATCGGTGTGTGTTGCAGTACCCCTACATTTTGTGCCTTTGGTGGACACGGGGTACAGCCCCCTCAACGCTTTTGAGGTGAAATATGGTTTAGGGGTTTCAAATGGAACGCTTAGGAACGCAGAAGGCAAAAGGGGTACAGCCCCCTCAACGCTTTTGAGGTGATATATGGTTTTGGGGTTTCAAATGGAACGCTTAGGAACGCAGATGGCAAAGGGGTACAGCCCCTCAACGCTTTTGAGGTGATATATGGTTTTGGGGTTTCAAATGGAACGCTTAGGAACGCAGATGGCAAAGGGTACAGCCCCTCAACGCTTTTGAGGTGATATATGGTTTTGGGGTTTCAAATGGAACGCTTAGGAACGCAGATGGCAAAAGGGTACAGCCCCTCAACGCTTTTGAGGTGAAATATGGTTTTGGGGTACATACTGTGACATAAGGGTGCAGGAGGGGACATGTGTTTTGGCCACACGACACTGCAGAGACAAAGGTGTGTGTATGTCTGACGTACCAAGCATATCTGCTCACTGTTATCATTTAGGGACATTACACTGCAAGTATTGTAGTGAGTGGGTAATGGTTGTGTGCCACACGACGTATTGCAGATGGGACAATTCCTTTGTGTGCGTGCTACCCTCAGCCATGTGCAGCAATGCAGTGCTCTTGGTGTGTTGACTATATTAGGTATGTTGTAAATCACAGTGTGACGTGCGCTTCAGACACTACAGACACATTATTGGTCATCAGCAGGAATTTTTGCTGAACTACTGTATAGGGGACAACTGATTAGATGATATACCTTTCATGACACTGGGGAAGTAAAGATGTGATGGATGAGACATTGAATGTGCATTGTGTAGCTGTGTGGTTCATGGGTCCAGTGGTGTATGTGACATTACTGTGGTTCCACTCAGTTACATTGAGACGAGATAGACTTACATGGGTGATGTTGTACGATGTCAACGGAACAAGCAGACACGACTACATGGACAAGACTTTGATGGTGTTGCTGATGTGTGTGATGACTGGCACAGTGCACGGCATGTGGGTCAGTACTCCAGTGAGACTTGTGCATGCAGACGTGACTCCTTACGTGTTAGTGTATTTGTGATGGCTCATGTGGCCATGACTCTGTAATTCATGTCCGTGTGCACATTAGTCACATGATTATGACAGGGAGCAGTGCTACCTGTTCCTCTGCTACGTGACATGTCCCAAATGTTAGTCGTAGTACAGTCCTCATGCCTACAGACACCCCGCCCTGTACAGTAGTCTACCTACTTGTTGGTTTGTAGGGAGCAATGCAATGGCTGTCACATGGTCATGAGAGGGAGGGGTGCTCCATCTTGCTGGTCTGTGGCAGTGGGGGCCGTGTTGTGAGTTGTGGTGAAGGCTTACCATCCACAGACACAGAAACATATCTACCTGTCGGTTGAAGGTGTGCACTGCAATGGCTGACACATGGGTGTGGGGAGTGCTCCATCTTGCTGCGCTGTAGGACTAGGGGCCTGGTGGTGGTTGTACTTCTGCAGTCCCCCCTCCGATACTCGGAGTTTGTGGTAAGGCTACTTACCTGTTACTTGTTGGTTAGTGCAGCTATAGCTGACACATGAGTGTGGGTGTGGGGAGTGCTCCTTCCGGCACATCTGGGGTACAGAGGGACCTGGTGGGAGTTGTGGTGCTGGCTGACTGTACACATGCCCCCATGGTTTTGTTTGTTGGTACCTTTGGGCTGAGTGTGTGGGAGTGTCTGTTGCATGTGTGAGAGATGTCTTGTGTATTGTGTACTGGACATGGGGGTGTTTGGCCCTCGGTGCTATGGCATTCTGGTAGTGCATGACAGTACATAGCGGTGTGCTGGTATACATTTGTTTGTACTTACCAGCCTCCACTCCCCTGGTATTCCGGTGAGACTCTCCGGATGCAGAATGCCTCGCAGCTTCTCCTCCCACGCCTTGAAGGTCTTGAATAGCGCGGGATTTACGCCGTCAGTCGTGGCAGCCAGCTCACGATTCTTGGCCTCCTTCTTCCTGACCACGCTTTTCAGGTCGTGCCACCTCTTTGTGATTTCGCCCCGGTTGCATGGCACGATCCCAACTGCATTCACCTGGTCTACTATCCTTCTCCACATTCTGTTTCTGGTGGCTACTGGTGTCTGTTGGACCTGGTTCCCATAGATTTGTGGGTGCACCTTGATGATCTCATCGACCATGACCGTCAACTCAGTGGCAGTGTACTTTGGCATTCTTTGGCTTGCCATGGTGTGTGGTCTGCTATTTGTTGAGCTGGTGTGGTGGTTGTGTGGTGTGTGGTGTGTGGTGTGTGATGTGCAGGGGGTTCATGGTGCCGTTGTTTCAGTGGTGATGGTGGTGGTGGTAGTGGTGGTGATGTGTGTGATGTGTGCGTGCGTGTGGTGTGCTGCTTTCCTTTGTGTCTCTCTGTGTTGTCTGATGGTGTCTTCGCTTTGTCCTCATGCAAGGGATTGTGGTCTGTGAGGAGGCTGCTTTTGTACTAACTTATGTGGGTGTGTCATGATGGTCTGTCGTTTTCAGGTGTGTTGTGTCTGTTGTCCTGGGATTTGTAGTTTTTTAGTTTTGGCAGGGGGCATGTGTCATTGGGATGTGTTCTGTGTTTGTGTATTTTGGCGTAGTTTGCTGTGTGGACTTGTTGGTCATGTTGTGTGTATTTCTTTGTCCCGCCAATGGTTTCCGTGCACGGACGTGGCCGCCAGGCCTTCCGCCGTGTCAGTTATTCATCGCTGTTGTTAACCGTGGCGGGCGGGGAAAATGTGGATTTTCCGCGCTCATGTCGGGGAGATCATAATTTCACGGTCGTTGTCTCGGTCGTCAGAGCGGGCGGATTTGGGTTTTCGGGCGGGATTGCGTCCGTGGCGGACAGTTAATCTTCTACTCGGACATGGACGGGCGGAATTTTGTGTGTTTTTACCGCCGCGGGCGGAGGTTGCTTCGCGACATCATAATTGCTCGGTCGGTATTCCCATGGTGCAGGCGGGCGGTTTTTTCAGGCTTTAGTAGATGGCAGATTTTTTACCGCCGGTTATCGTAATGGGCCCCTAAATATTGCGTTTTAGTTCCGTAGCGGGTTGTGGGTTTATAGGTAAATAGGGTGGGAAGTAATTTAATTAAAATTAGTTTATTAATATTTTTAATTAATTAATATTATTGTATTTAATACTTTATATTGTTTATTGTGTTAATTAATCAGTTATTAATTAGTTATTAATTGGTTATTAATTATTAATAATTAATTGGTAAATATGTTAATTGTGTTATTTTTTAGCAGCGGGTTAAGGGTTTATAGGGGAATAGGGTGGGAAGTAATTTCATTATAATATATTTATTAATACATTTTTAGAAATTATTAATTTTTTAAGAAATTAAATATTGCGTTTTAGTTCCATAGTGGGTTGTGGGTTTACAGGGGAATAGGGTGGGACATAATTTAATTAAAATTAATTAATTAATAATTTTAATTAATTAATATTTTTGTATTTAATAATTTATATTGTTAATTGTGTTAATTAATTTGTTATTAATTAGTTATTAATTGGTTATTGATTACTAATAATTAATTGGTAAATATGTTAATTGTGTCATTTTTTAGGAGCGGGTTGTGGGGTTATAGGGGATCAGAGAGGGAAGTAATTTAATTATAATTAATTAATAATTTGAATAATTCATATTTATGTATTTAATATTTTATATTGTTAATTGTGTTAAATATTTTGTTATTAATTAGTTATGAATTGGATATTAATAACTAATTGGTAAATATGTTAATTGTGTTATTTTTTTAGGAGCGGGTTAAGGGTTTATAGGGGAATAGGGTGGCAAGTAATTTAATTATAATATATTTATTAATACATTTTTAGAAATTATAAATTTTTTAAGAAATTAAATATTGCGTTTTAGTTCCGTAGCGGGTTGTGGGTTTACAGGGGAATAGGGTGGGAAGTAATTTAATTAAAATTAATTAATTAATAATTTTAATTAATTAATATTTTTGTATTTAATAATTTATATTGTTAATTGTGTTAATTAATTTGTTATTAATTAGTTATTAATCGGTTATTGATTATTAATAATTAATTGCTAAATATGTTAATTGTGTCATTTTTTAGGAGCGGGTTGTGGGTTTATAGGGGAGTAGGGTGGGAAGTAATTTAATTATAATTAATTAATTAATAATTTGAATAATTCATATTTATGTATTTAATATTTTATATTGTTAATTGTGTTACATATTTTGTTATTAATTAGTTATTAATTGGATATTAGTTATTAATAATTAATTGGTAAATATCTTAATTGTGTTATTTTTTAAGAGCGGGTTGTGGGTTTATAGGGGAGTAGGGTGGGAAGTAATTTCATTATAATTCATGAATTAATAATTTTTATTAATTAATATTTGTGTATTTAATATTTCACATTGTTAATTGTGTTAAATAATTTTTCATTTATTAATTATTAATTGGTTATTAATTGTTAATAAGTACTTGGTGAATATGTAAATTGTGTTAATTTTTTAGGAGCGAGTTGTGTATTTAGAGGGGAGTAGTGTGGCAAGTAATTAAAAATTATTATAATTTTTAATTTTTTACATAATATTTAATTATTGTATTTTATAGTCTTAATAGTATGAATTAATTTATTACTCATTGTTTTTAATTTTATTGTTTATTGTTATTAGTTAATTAATTAATTGTTAAGCAATTATGTTAATTGTGTCATGTTTTACAATAGTGGTGGTGTTATTTATAGGGGTATTTGGTGATAGGTAAATTATTTTTTATTAATTAAGTATTTGTTAATTAATGTTCATTATTTTGCTGGAGTGGGAATAGTAAATTATTCCCCTCCGCTAGCCAACACTTTCCCTACTGTTGCACTTGCTGGAGTGGGAGTCGTAAATTATTCCTCTCTGCTAAACAACAATTTCCCTACTGTTGCACTCCCTGGAGTGGGAATAGTTATTTTATCCCCTACGCTATCCAACATTTTCCCTACTGTTTCAGTTAATATAGTGTAAAATTTTGTTTTAAAGATAAATATTTATTTTAATATTTTATTTTATTATATATATAATTTATTTTTATATTTATCTTACAGGTTTATGTATATATATATATGTATTTATAATTTTTATTATGTTTCTAATGTTTTATAATTTAATAAAATAATTATTTATTAATATTAAGTAAATATGTATATTTTGATATATATATATATGTTTAATGTATTTTTATATTATATTTACTATTTATAATTTTTAACATTTTAAAATAATTCTAACTATGGGGGGTCATTATAATAGCGGGCGGTTCGCCACCGCCCATATGGCTGTGGCGATCCGCCCGCCAAAAGTCACCGCCCGCATGACTTTTCCCCCCGCCACATTAAGATGGTGGGGGGGACCCCGGCGGACGGGAAGACCGTCCGCCGGTTTTCCGCCGGTCGACCAGTCGACCGGGCGGAAAAGGGGCTATATATGGTGGCACTGTCTGCTAGACACCGCCATCCATATTAGAATGGGCAGCGGTGCAGGGTTTTCCATGGAGGAGACCCCGCCATGGAAAGCCAGGCAGAGTTTGCTTTCGGGGGCCCGTTGGGGGCCCCCAGGGTATTGGGGAGGGTGGGGGGAGCACATGGGGGGTACCTATGGTACCCCCCTGCATTGTCATGGACATGGTGGCAGACACCTCGTGGTGCCTGTCACCTTGTGCATGACGATGCACACAGTGCATTCCCAGCATTGTGGCGGGCGGTGCTGTGCGCACCGCCCGCCACAATGCTGGGAATGGAGGATGCCACCGCCACGGTGGCAGTGGCATCCTAATCGCCGCTGCGGGACCGCCGCACCACTGGCGGCCGGTCCCAGCACCGCTAGGGTGACGGGCGGACAAAAGTCCGCCCGTCATCCTAATAGGCCCCTATGTTTTTATTAATTATACATATTTTTAAATTTATTTTATATCATTTTTAAGACATTTAAAAAAAACGATATTTTGAACAACGATATTTTAAAGAACGATATTTTGGTTTCGATATTTTTGTACTTACCTTTGTAGAGATAGGATGTCGATATTCTGTTCATCGATATTCTTGACACGATATTCTGGTAGGTCGATATTGTTGTCATCGATATTATGTCAGTGATCCATCGGCTGCACCATGAAGCTACAGGTTTTCTCTTCTCCTTTATTTCTGGTGTTTTCGTATGACTGAAAACAGTGCACAGTCGTGGGGCTGTCACACAAGTGCAGATGTTTACAAAGATGTCAGTTTTGTCAATTTTAATTTACGTGATACCTACCTCGACAAGCACTACTGTACTTTTAATGCATCTCGGAGCACTGTTTCATTGTTTTTTTCAGTCAAGGTGCCCTTCGATCAGTGGAGGTTTTCTGTGCACCAGTGCACTGTATGTTCAAAAGGTAACCAAATTCTTCCTTGTACTTCGAACTGCTATTTTTTTTTTCTAGCACGCCTGCCTCACAATGCCGCGGTGACTGGCACACCATTGACTTTCTTGAGATTCAAAATGGAGGTGCAAGTTTATTTTATCTATCACCGGTATTTCAAACAACTTATGTATTAAAAGTAACTTGCTTTTGTTGTGTGCTAGCATAGTGGGAGTCTCATTCAATGCCATGTCATGTATGTCTAAGTCTCTGGTGATTTGTAGTTTTTCTTTCACGTTTACCTGTTTTTCCACATTGGTGTGTGTGTCATATGTATACGGTGACACGTTCACACTAAGGGGTCGATTCCGATTCGGGCCGTAAAAAGCACCGACCGACTCGGATCCGGAAAAAATACCGACCGACACGTACCCGTGGCGCACGACACGCCAAGTACGATGCAAGGCGCGAAAAATCCGACCGACACGTACCGAAACCAAGTCGACCGACCGAGCCGCACGGAAAACAGCAATCCGGCCGGAAAAACACGCGAATACAACCGACCGACACGCAACCGGAACAAATCCGACCGAAACGTACACGCGAACTCCAAAACGCAAAGTACGATGCAAGGCGCGAAAACAACGACCGAGCCGGACGGAGGACAAGCCGTACGACCGACACGCATACAAAACCGAGCCGAAGCAACACAATACACCGCGACCGACGCGTACGCAGCATAGAAAACTGCACAAACACAGCGTGAACGAAACGGAGAACACCGTACGAGACCAATGCAGGGTCCGACTCGGTCACAAGAACGTTTCCAACATACACAAACAGCACAAAGGAAAAATCACCCAAAAAAAGGCCAAACAAGCAATTACCAAGCCAATAAATACTGGGGGTGGGGCCAGAGAACAAAGACACCCACAACTCCACCTATATAAAGGACACAAATCACTACCATGAGCCTTTGCAAATGCCATTCCACTGCCAGCACCCAAGAGAAAGCAACCACACACCCACAGCTCATCCCTCACACAAGCCACACACCATCAGCACACAAACAAATACCTACCTCACATACACCCAGCAAAACACACACTCACACACCCTCACCTGCACACCAACACACACATCACCCACCATCACCACCCATCACCATGCCCCCAAGAAGAATCCCAAGTTCCTAGATAGTGAATTGGAAGTCATGGTAGACGAGATCCTCAGGGTGGAGCCACAGCTGTTTGGCACACTGGTCCAACAGACCCCCATGTCGCAGAAAACCAAGATGTGGGAGAGGATCATCAACAGGGTGAACGCCCAATCACCATGTCGGCGCACAAAGACCGACATCCAGAACAGTTGGTATGACGTGCGCAGGAGGGTACGGAAAATGCTGACGCAAGACTACATCAACAGCCAACACACCGGCAGTGGCCCTCCTGCCAAGCCAATATACCTCAGGCCCTGGGAGGAGAAGGTGCGGGCCATCCTTCCGCCAGTGAGCGTATATGGACTAGAGGACATCCCAGAGCCTGGTGAGTACACAACAAATGTACACAATATACTGCCACAAAACACACACATCACTGTCAAGGGAGAGTCAAACCATGCACTCATAGCAATTACACAGCAACCAGAACAGAATCATCCCAAAATGTGTATGTCAGTCAGATAAACACAACACATGCCATCCAAAAAGTCACATCCAACTGTGCCAACACATTTACAAACACAACTACAACTACAGCTAGGCAGTGGCACAAATAGAACTAACAAACACATCCACACATGTAGCCACCACAACAACACCAACACACAGTGAAGACCACTCAAAGGAAGGAATTCTGTGTATGCTGGCCAAGTCAGTGTAGCCAATAGCATCATGGGAGTCGCAGTCACACATATTGCCCCCCCACAACTGTCCCATCAACACCACCATGAACCATGCGCACATCACAGGGAGTGGAGAAGGACTCACAAGATGGCTGACACTGGCTACTGCTGTGGGGAGCACAAGGCCCTGCTGGCAACTGTGCACCAACAAACAGCAGGACACCACTGACTGACATCCTGAGAGACAACTTACACTCCCTGCAATGCAAGCACGTTCCATGGTGGGATATCTGTCTAGCTGGGTGGGAAGGAGGACTTGCAGCACTGACCATAGTCACAAGCACCTCCCCTCTCCCCCACCCCCAACACAAACTCCACAGAACCCACCTGGTAGAATGCAATGCCCCCATCCTAACACAAGATCCCACAAAGAACCACCACCCTGGGTTATGTTGTGTGAAGCACAGGGACACTCTTGGGACTCTTAGCCAAACAACTGCCAGGACAACACTCCCAGCCATCCTGTCAGCACAGCCAGCCCACCCCACAGGGAAGCAGAATCAAAAGGAAGGAAGCATGGGCATGCTGGGAAGGGGGTGGAGGCAATAGCATGATGGGAGTCGTAGTCACTGATACTGGTCACCCCCACAACTGACCCATCAACACCACCCTGAACCATGCTCACATCACAGGAAGTGGAGAAGGACTCACAAGATGGCTGACACTGGCTACTGCTGTGGGGAGCACAAGGCCCTGCTGGCAACTGTGCACCAACAAACAGCAGGACACCACTGACTGACATCCTGAGAGACAACTTACACTCCCTGCAATGCAAGCACGTTCCATGGTGGGATATCTGGCTAGCTGGGTGGGAAGGGGGACTTGCAGCACTGACCATAGTCACAAGCACCTCCCCTCACACCCCCCCAACACAAACTCCACAGAACCCACCTGGTAGAATGCAATGCCCCCATCCTAACACAAGATCCCACAAAGAACCACCACCCTGGGTTATGTTGTGTGAAGCACAGGGACACTCTTGGGACTCTTAGCCAAACAACTGCCAGGACAACACTCCCAGCCATCCTGTCAGCACAGCCAGCCCACCCCACAGGGAAGCAGAATCAAAGGAAGGAAGCATGGGCATGCTGGGAAGGGGGTGGAGGCAATAGCATGATGGGAGTCGTAGTCACTGATATTGGTCACCCCCACAACTGACCCATCAACACCACCCTGAACCATGCTCACATCACAGGAAGTGGAGAAGGACTCACAAGATGGCTGACACTGGCTACTGCTGTGGGGAGCACAAGGCCCTGCTGGCAACTGTGCACCAACAAACAGCAGGACACCACTGACTGACATCCTGAGAGACAACTTACACTCCCTGCAATGCAAGCACGTTCCATGGTGGGATATCTGGCTAGCTGGGTGGGAAGGGGGACTTGCAGCACTGACCATAGTCACAAGCACCTCCCCTCACACCCCCCAACACAAACTCCACAGAACCCACCTGGTAGAATGCAATGCCCCCATCCTAACACAAGATCCCACAAAGAACCACCACCCTGGGTCATGTTGTGTGAAGCACAGGGACACTCTTGGGACTCTTAGCCAAACAACTGCCAGGACAACACTCCCAGCCATCCTGTCAGCACAGCCAGCCCACCCCACAGGGAAGCAGAGTCAAAGGAAGGAAGCATGGGCATGCTGGGAAGGGGGAGGAGGCAATAGCATGATGGGAGTCGTAGTCACAGCTCTACATCCCCCACCACATGGCCCAGCAAGCTCACACTCACGCATGCACATCCCACAGAGAGTGGAAAGGCCCATCAAAGATGTCTGACACTGTTGCTGTGTCGTGGGGAGCACAAGGGCATGCTGGGTACTGCACACCAACCAACAGCAGGACACCACTGTCAGCCATCTTGCCATTGCTCTCACACCCACACACACTGAACTCCACACAAATGCAAGTAAGTATGGGAATGCTGGGAAGTGGGGTGGAGGCAATGGCATGATGGGAGTCGTAGTCACAGACATAGCTCACCCCCACAACTGTCCCATCAACACCACCCTGAACCATGCTCACATCACAGGGAGTGGAGAAGGACTCACAAGATGGCTGACACTGGCTACTGCTGTGGGGAGCACAAGGCCCTGCTGGCAAATGTGCACCAACAAACAGCAGGACACCACTGACTGACATCCTGAGAGACAACTTCCACTCCCTGCAATGCAAGCACAGTCCATGGTGGGATAACTGACTGGCTGGGTGGGTGGGAAGGAGGGCCGGCTGTCAACCAAACACAACCAATGCAGACCATGTTCACACCCCAGAAAATACATAGAAATGCCCAAATAATGCAGGACAATGTGCCACAACAATATCAACCCCTGACTGTGACGACTTAGGACAATGCAATGTACAGGCCCGCACCCAGAGGCACAGTCACAACTGTCATGTGTGTCAACCATTGATGCCTGCAGAAACATAACATACATTGTTTGTGTCTCCCAAAAACAGGTGATGATGGGGACACAGCAGCAGACGCTGAGGAGTCCCAGTCCCAGGCTCAAGAGGATGCCGAGCTCACTGGCGTCGTACAGCCTCTGTCCTCCTCGGACGATGAAGAACAACCTGGCACATCCGGTGCAAGTCAACATGCAGCACCAGCAGGACCACCAGCTGCAGCACCAGCAGGACCACCAGCTGCACCCCCTGCACCCACCCCTCCAACGACTGTCACCACGAATACCATCCCTGCCGACATGGACAGAACAAGGAGCAACACCAGCACAGTGACCCTGGACCAACCTGGGGCCATGGACACCACCACCACCACCAACCCCCAAGGTGGACCAGGGTTATCTGTGCGTGCCACTGCACACGCTGCACATGTCAGCAGGGGTGGTGGGAGGGTGGGAGACAGAGGTCGCTGCTTGCAGACGTTGCTGGTGTGCATGATGACCCACAACTGGTACGCATAGCTGATGCGTACCAGTCCAGCACCGGAGAGCTCAGCCAGGTAGTGGGGCTCCTCAGAGACATTAAACAGCAGCAGGCTGCCCATCATGCCCGCTTGGACTCCCACATGTCCCACGTGGAGTCACACATGTCCCGTGTGGACTCACACATGTCCCGCGTGGAGTCCAAGTGGGATGCACTGCATGAGATGACGGCGGTGCACAGGGACATTTTACAATGCCTCCGCCAGATGGACAGCAACCAGTCCACACCTCCCTGTGTGCCAACAACATCTGGTGCCGAACAAACTGCAACTGCCACAGGGAGGGAGGAGGACTCTGGCGGAGAGTCCCCTGCACCGCAGCAGCCTGTACTTGAGGGCCCCCCCCCAAGAAGAGGGGTCGTCCGAGGAGGGAAAAGTGAGAGGCCGATGGCCAAGCGCAACTCCCAGGAAGCCTGAACCTGTTCTGGATGTCCGCCTTTGTGCACAGACTGTTCACCCTGTTGACGGCAACACTACTCCCACACATTGCATGGGGAGTACAAGTTGGACCAATGTGTCAGACAACTGTGGCCCCGATACTGGGGATCCTGTCTACCAGGACTTTCAATTCACCTAGGAACTTGGGATTGCAAGATTTATGTACAGCACAACCCATCCTATGCACTATTAACACAAATGTATCACAATAAACACACTAATACACCATACTTGACTCTGTTGTGATTCCAACGTGGGTGCTGTTATGGGGATGATGAACTGCAAAATTACACTGTGAATGCGAACTGCAACAGCAAGGACAACACAGGCATGTGAGTACAGGCAACGTGACACACATGAGGGAGACACACCACCAGGGCTACACAACACATACACACCTAGGCCATCTGACTCATTGCCTACACTGATGTTGCCAGGGAAGACGGTGCAATGCACAGACACCACACCCATTCCCAGTTGTAGTCAAGTAGCCCACAGGTGCAGTAAGCAAATGGCAGTCAAATGTGTGACCACAGACAACGCACATCACAAAGTGAAGCACAGGTTTATTACACAGTTGCAACATGCCGTAACCACTACAGATGCAAGGTAACCCCACCTGGCAGCGGGCACACAGTCAACAACTGTAGACGGAAGGAAGTCCATGGGTGTGGCGCACATCACCTGTAGGGACACAACAGCTACCAGCCTGGATGTGCAATCACGTCGTCGGTGGACACAGTTGACCAAACGAATCTGAAAGTACCCTGTGAAGGACAGAAATTACACACAGTCAAAAGCAATGGAGTACAGGACAGAACAGCAAAACTCATGCACAATACATGTTACAAGATACCCACCCAGAACCAAGTTAGCATGTCAACACTGTTGGGGAGTTCAGCCCACCTGTCACCACACATCGCAACACACATCCAGTCAAGTAGCCCATGGACACACTCCAACAGCACCAGAGCACCACCCACACATCATGCCAACTCACATCATTGACATGACACCTCAGGATACTCACATTCAGCTAAAGAAGTTGGTGATGAGCTGTGTGCGGACATCACCATCACCATCATCATCATCATCGTCACTGGCATCGTGGTCCAGGCCAGGATCCTCCACAGGTGGCGGATGTTGGTCATTGTCATCCTGGATGAGAGGCAACTCCTTCCGCACTGCCAGGTTGTGGAGCATGCAGCAGACGATGATAATCTTGCACACTTTCGCAGGGGCATATGGGAGGGACCCTCCGGTCTTGTCCAGGCAGCGGAAGCGGCTCTTCAGGAGACCAAAGGTCCGCTCAATCACTCTCCTGGTCCGACCATGTGCCTCATTGTAGCGCATCTGGGCTGGTGTCACAGGGTTCCTGAGGGGTGTCAGCAACCACGGCATGTTGGGGTATCCCGAGTCACCTACGGACAGACAAGTGCACATTAGCTGACTTGGAAAAGTGGGCGGAATACTACAGATCAGATCACACACAATGGCACAAAGTCAGTACACACCGACAAGCCAGGCACGCTGGTTCTGCATCTGTGCCATCATCCTGGGGATGCGACTACTCCTCATCACAAAGGCATCGTGTGCTGAACCAGGGAAACGGGCACACACGTGTGTGATGGTCATGTCTGCAAGACACACCACCAGTGCATTGACCGAGTGGTAGTGCTTGCGGTTACGGTAGGCCTGCTCCTGGGCCTGTGGTGGTACCAAAGCCACATGTGTCCCATCAATGGAGCCAATGACATGCGGCATCCTCCCCAGGGCATAAAAGTCACTCTTCACGTCAGTGAGTCGTCGCAGTCTAGGGAAATAGATGTACCGGTTCAGGAAGAGCAACATTGCCGCCAAAACATCGCGGAGCACACGGCTGAACATGGTCTGTGACATCCCACCAGCAGTCGCCACAGTATGTTGGAAGGTACCAGTGGCAAAGAAGTGTAGGGCTGCCATCACCTTCACCTTGGGGGTCAGCGCTGTAGGATACGGCCGGCCAGGCTGCAAATGTGGGGACAACTGCACTGCCAAATCCTCAATCAGCTGCCTGGTGAAGCGGTACCGTCGGATGCTGTCCCGTTCCACCATCGTTGCCAGGTCTGGGAATGGCCGATGGACAGCAGGAGCCCTGCAGTGCAGAGGAGAAGTAAGCAAGATTGTCAGTCACCCCACATATGCGGCATTGAACACACTGAAGATCCCAACATACATCATTATGATGCACAACTACATGAAGTGTGCAGTACCGGAAGGACATGTATGGTACATACATGGCCAACATCTGTCAACACGGTCCAACAGGTGGCATCAATTAGTCCCAGGTTGGCCCATTGGATATCATGAGGCTGTGTCACAGTTCCCATCTCCTGCTGCCGTGTCACAATAACCCCCACAGTGACATGTGAGGGCAGATGTGCCCCAGGCACCACAGCTCAACGACAGGTACATTCCCAGGGACCCTGTAATGCCACATGGACACTGGCATCACATGGAGTATCATGTATACACCACAGCAAAACAACCATGACCCCCACAGGTAGTGGCCCCACTTGCCACGGCAGGACAGACATGGACGTCTGTGACACACACGCACAACATCAGAGTCCATGCACACACAACGTGGATGTGGAGACTGTCTCCCATTGTGCACATGAAATCAGAGACATTGTAAACATTACATGCACAAAGATTGTGGAGGACCATCACTATTGTGCCACTGGGACACCCTGGCTCAAACATACCGTCCCACATGGGACTCACGGGGTATGTGACATGACATACACATACACCACTGTGAAATGTGACCATGGCACATGCACAGATATGAACAGTTGCACATCACAGTGGTCATGTACACGTAACACCCAGGATCCTGTCCCCATGAACACGTGCACAGCCTGGGGGTGGCTGCCCACAGGTGACACCCACAGGACAATATGTACACCAACATACACACAATAGGAAATGCATCCTTACATGCCTTAGGATAAAGTTTGGACAGGCTGTCGTGATGTAGGTGTGCCCCTCACTCCCTGGGACCTATCTGTGGCTGGCATATGTCCATCTGAGACAGGCATGCTGACATATGCCAGTCACATGTACAGTGATGCGTTGAACCGCAATGGACCGATCGGGGCCTCCGGCCGGCCCATTGCATTCAATGTGTGCGGGTACGCGTTGTACCCCTGTGCGCGTTGAACCGCAATGGACCGATCGGTGCCTCCGGCCGGCCCATTGCATTCAATGTGTGCGGGTACGCGTTGTACCCCTGTGCGCGTTGAACCGCAATGGACCGATCGGTGCCTCCGGCCGGCCCATTTCATTCAATGTGTGCGGGTACGCGTTGTATCCCTGTGCGCGTTGAACCGCAATGGACCGATCGGTGCCTCCGGCCGGCCCATTGCATTCAATGTGTGCGGGTACGCGTTGTACCCCTGTGCGCGTTGAACCGCAATGGACCGATCGGTGCCTCCGGCCGGCCCATTGCATTCAATGTGTGCGGGTACGCGTTGTACCCCTGTGCGCGTTGAACCGCAATGGACCGATCGGTGCCTCCGGCCGGCCCATTGCATTCAATGTGTGCGGGTACGCGTTGTACCCCTGTGCGCGTTGTACCGCAATGGACCGATCGGTGCGCACCCATTGACAATGGGCTTGCCTGGCAACGGACGCGTTTTCGAATTTCGAACGAGTCGGTGCTGGAAATTCAGTTGGTCACCCACAACAATGTTGCAAAATCATGTATGTCATGAAGTTGAGGATTTGAAGGATGCTGTGGGCGTGTTTTGGTGCTGCTATTCCATGGATTGGCCAGATTCAGAAGATGCAAACGACTTGGACCTATCACTTTGGACACAAGGGACAGTATCTGCCTCTCCAGCACATATATATTGCTGGCTGTTCCCCTGAGAGCCCACTTGCCTGCACTACATGCTCCAGGACGACATCTGCCACTGCACTGCTGCTGTCTCTGCCCCTCTGGACCCTGCAATGGCACGTACTGTGGAGAGAGCCCCAGCCTTCAGCCTTGAAGAGAACCAGGCCCTGCTGGACAGACTACTTCCACAGTACAGCAAGCTGTATGGGACACCAGGGGAGCAGGTGAGTGTTCTGTGCACTGCCTTTCTGAATGTGCATTCTGTGTGACTAGCAAGGCTGAAAGTCTGCACGCCACTGGCTAGCAGGCTCACTGAGTAGTTGTCACCCCCCATAGTGTGTAGTGACTTGCACTGGACAGGTATGGTGCAGTGACAGTGCATTTGAACATGGTTTTACTTCCCATGCAATGATACCATGTAGTGACGTCTGGCAAACTGTCCATGGGCAGCTTTGCACTGCCTGTGTACATCATGTGCCCCTGTGATTGAGACATGTATATACAACTGTGTCATGCACGGATATGTTGCATGTGTGGTAATGGCCTTTTCACTTTGTCATCCTGACAGGTTAATGCCCATCGGAAGCAGGAAATCTGGAAGGACATCGTCCGGGCTGTCCGGTCCGTGGGGGTCTACAAGCGCCGGATCCGCAACTGCCAGAAGAGGTGGCAGGACCTTCGGGGCTGGACCCGGAGGATTGCACGGGTCCAGCTGAAGCTGTCGCCTCCTCGCAGGAGGGGCAGAACACGGACCCTGACCCCCACATGCTCCAGATCCTGGCGGTGGTGTTTCCAGACCTGGATGGGCAGCTGAAGGCCAGACAGCAGCAAGGAGGGGGTGAGTCAAAGACTGCACTGTGAACTCTGTATTACATGCTTTGTGCCCTCCTCTGGCCTGGTTCAACTGCCACAGTGCAGCAGTCATGTTGTCCAGGAGCCATGTCCCTCTATTGTGCACTGCCCACTGCTCATCTGATACCCAGGTGTGGCCCTTACATTCAGGGAATTGTGTCACTTGGGACTGTGTCCTTGCAGTTTGCTTCACTAAAGGTGGGGACAGCATCTGTTTCCCTAACTCTGTTGTGGGCATCATGGGTGGGTCCATTGTTCACACAACGCCTGGGTTTGGACATGTGATCTGCGTGTTGCTTTGATATGCGGTCCACTTGCTGAGCTGAGCCACCACATGTGCCTGGGGTATGTGGCACACGCACATGCAGCGGGTGGGAACAATGTTTGGGCCCCAGGAGTGTGCAGATTACGTGTGTCACACATACATAGCCAGCTATCCACTGTCCAGGGCACATCCCTCATTCATGTGGAGCAGGACAGTCATGCCTACTCCAGGCCATGCAATGCACTCTGTACTCCCACTCCCGTGTATCAGCTGACACATTGTGCACAGTGATTTGACCCCTCAGGTGTCTGCCTCTGTGTCAGTGTGCTGTGGATTAGTTGCCAGGACTGCTGGGGTGTTTCTTGGTAGGGGCTCAGCATGCCCCTGGAGATGTGACCATAGGAGACGATACTTGTGTGTCACATAGGTGTTTGATCAGCTGCCCGTGCAGACTGGGGTATGCGAATGTGAAGTTCAGGCAGCTGTTCCCCATTCACAGCAAATTGTGAGGGGCTCAGGTTCCGAGGGTAGTGTCACAGGTCTCCCATATGTCCAATAGGTGTGACCTGGACAGATGAGGGTTAAGATGATGTGTTGTGTGGGGGATGTACATGTGCACTTGTGCAGCTCCAGGACTTGCATTCCCCATGACCTACTATTGTGACACAGTGCATAGTGTTGTTGTCTGGCTGCCAAGTCATACATCACTGAGACAGTGATGTATGGCTTAGCAGTCATGCCTCTGCCATGGCATGTGTCAACTTATTGGTGGTCCTGCAGGGGAGTGACATGTGCTACATGCACACCATAGTGGCGCTGGCTATCAGGACATGGGTGCATCATGGTGTCTGTCGCTGGTATGCATCACATGCATTTCCTATTTGACTCTGGGCATCCCTTTCATCCAGAAACCTGTACTGACTCAGTGGCAAGAGCTGTGATGTGTGCATGTCCACATGCCACACCGTGTCCTCTGCACTGTCCAACTACTGAGGACTTGGTGCATGTGTCCACACTGGGGTGTTGCAATCCAACAGACACCAGACAGATGGGTGCAAGGCCATGTGGGATGTGAGTGCCATGCTTGGCATCAGACTGACAATTGGCTTCTCCTGTTCAGTTAGGGCACTTTTAGCAATGTACAACTAATGATGCCAGGGCTTGCTCTGTAATGTGCTGTGCTCACAGTGGTGTGTGCGTTTGGTGCAGGTGACTGATGTCTGTCTGTTTCCCCATTGTTTGCAGATACATCCACGGCCACGGAAGGGGACAGCTCCACGGACCAGGAGGAGCCAGAGAGCCAGACTGGGTCAGCAGCCGAGGAGTGGTCGGAGGGACCCAGTGGCACGGAGGGCGAGGGGAGCCACACCGAGGAGTCCTCAGCACCATCCACCTCAGCTGAGGACCAGAGCAACTCGGAGGATGACTCCCTTGTGGAGGCGGGTGTCAGCAGCCACCACACGCCAGCTAGTGTTGCTGTTCCCGCCACCACCAGCACCACCACTGCCCTCCCATCGGCTCCCATTCCCCAGGTCCGTGGAGGCTCCCATGTTCGGGAGCGTGTCTCCTTTGGCCCAGGCACCGCACCCCTTGCCCCTGTGTCCCCTGCTGCCCTGAGTGAGGAGTCTGTGTACCTCCTTCGCCAGCTCCATGTAGGGCAGACAGCCATGCTGAGTGTCCTCCATGCGCACACCGCACTGTTGACTCAGCTGGTGTCGTTCATGGAGGGCATCTCATCGGGCATGTCTGACCTACAGAGGGGCAACAGATCCATGGACTCCTCCCTGACGGCAGCAGTGTCCCTCCTCAGACAGTCCCTCACCCCTCCTGCCTCTGCTCCATCCACACTCCCCAGCACCTTACCCGTCCCAAGCACACACACACCGGCACAGGCACACACCAGCACACACACGTCCAGCACACAGACACACACGCCACAAACTAAACGCACACGCACGCACAGTCAGGGGACTGAAACCAGACTCACAGGGGATGGGGCCCTGGTACACACACACGCATCCACGGGCACTGCGCAGTCCTCAGTTGCCTCTCCCTCCAAAGCACCCTCCCTTGCCTCACCTGCAACCCCAAAGACCCAGCGCCTCTTCCTCAGTGACCTCGGCCTCTTCCCCTCCGATCCAGCTGCCCCAGCATCCAGGGGGAAGAGGAAGCCCCCCACACGGAGCAGAGTGCCCCTCGCCCCCGGACACCCTCCCCCAGGCGCAGACAGACTGAGGCCCCCACCCGCAAGTCCCCCGGAGTGCTAAGAGCAAGACCCCGCCGCCGCCCTGCAGCTCAAGCACCAGGTCTCCTTCCTCCATCCCTCAGGCCCCCACTCCACAGGTGCCCCCACCACACCCTGCCCCAGGTTCCCCCACCCACAGATATACCATCCCCAAGAGGCTCCGGCCTTCTCCCCCTGCCACTTGCTCTCCCAGAACAACACCCCCCGCTGCGCTTGTCTGTGCCACTGATGTGGTGAGGGTGTCCTCCCCCTCTGTCCAGCCCACCTTGCCTGTTCCCCATTCTCCTCCCCTGGTGGTAGGCACTGCAGTGGAGTCCACTACCACCCTGTCTGACTTGGGCATTGCAGTGGCGGACCTGTCCACTCCATCTGCAGGGTCCACTGCAGTCGTGCCGGCACCCACAACATCTGAGCCATGCCCCCCAGTTGTGCCGGCACACACCATGTCAGACACCTCCACTGCAGTTGTCAGTGGCTCTCCAGCACCCACCACCCCTTCCCTGCTTCCTCCTGGTGAGCCCTGATCCTGTCCCTGCGGTGCCTGGCCTACCCCCCGGTTGCCCCTCCTAGTGGATTGTCCCTGGTTTTGTGCAGGCATGTGTAGGGTGGCATCTGCCACTGTCACCCACTTGTGACTTTGTTGATGGACTGGCCATTGGCCTTTCTTTATGTTCTACCGGACTTCTACTTTTAATGCCACATATGCTGAATAAAGCAACTTTCTGTTCTCTAGTGCTTTTGCTTCTGATGTACATGATGTTGATGATGCTAACCATGCCCTTGCTGCAGTGATGGTGATATTTGGTCTCATGATAATGAAGTGTTACTGTGCAGGAACCCATGTGGTCCAGGGGGAATGTGTCCTATCCTGTGGTGTATCCATGTCATCCATAGCAGCATCTGAGGGTGTCATGTGTTCAGTATTTGGCAATGGGATTTCCTACTTAGATTGGCAATTTCACATCTGTGGCTTCCACCCCTGCACATCTGTTGTGCCTGCCATTGTTCTATTCGTCTACTTCCCTGACCGTGTGGCTATCTCCAGTGAACATGCAGGTTTGGGCATCAATGGGGAAGGACTCATCTGTGTTGTCAGTGCAACATTGCTATACAAGTGTGTTGGATCTGTGCTGATGATTCCGTTGGCACTTCCATGACCAGGCTGATGGGACGGGAGCCCTCATTTGGTGCTAATTGTTGATTGTGTGTCCCATTGCTGCCATGGTATGGTATCTGTTCGCCTCACATCTGCAGTCTCCACAGGGTATCTGCATGTGTGTGCCCATTGGTGCAAATATGTGGGTCTGCATTCGGATGGTCACTTCTGTCATTGTGTCATTGATGATTGTTGACGGTGTCAGCCCCCATGGGTGTTGTTTGTCTGCACATGGCCAAAGTTATGTCTTATTTGCACTGCAGGATTTGGCTCCCCCAATTTATGTTGCAATGGGACACATACACTACTTTGCCACTGATGTGTTTGTTGTTCTGTGAGCAGGAATCATCCATGCAGTTTGGCAGTTGCACCTCTTACTTTGTCAACACTTACCTTTTGGTCACTGTGATGATGGGGGTTTGGACCCCATTGCCACAATGTTCAAAATGTGCTGCAGCTATGGACCCCACTCTTGCCTTTTGGTCACTGTGATGATGGGTGTTTGGACCCCATTGCCACAATGTTCAAAATGTGCTGCAGCTATGGACCCCACACTTACCTTTTGGTCACTGTGATGGTGGGTGTTTGGACCCCATTGCCACAATGTTCAAAATGTGCTGCAGCTAAAGACCCCACACTTGCCTTTTGGTCACTGTGATGATGGGGGTTTGGACCCCATTGCCACAATGGTCATGGCCTGCTTGCGTTGTGTGTGCCACACACATATTTGTGTGGCACATGTGCTAGGGGGTCACATTGTATGTTCGAAGTCATTTTCGGTGTTGTAGGCATTTGACACAGTCTACACACGCTTGTCATGGTGTTGGGGGGATGTCTTCTTCTTGCATTCCCTAGGTTGTGGTGTGCTGGTTGTGTCATGCATTGTCCATCCTATGGGTGGGGGTGGTAGTGGTGGTAGGCATCCTGCCACCCCTGGGTGAGGGTGGTACTGGTGGTAGGCATCCAGCCCACCCTGGGTGAGGGTGGTAGTAGTGGTAGGCATCCTGCCCCCCCTGGCTAAGGGTGGTAGTAGTGGTAGGCATCCTGCCCCCCCTGGGTGAGGGTGGTAGTAGTGGTAGGCGTCCTGCCCCCCCTGGCTAAGGGTGGTACTAGTGGTAGGCATCCTGCCCCCCCTGGCTAAGGGTGTTAGTAGTGGTAGGCATCCTGCACCCCCTGGGTGAGGGTGGTAGTAGTGGTAGGCGTCCTGCCCCCCCTGGCTAAGGGTGGTACTAGTGGTAGGCATCCTGCCCCCCCTGGCTAAGGGTGTTAGTAGTGGTAGGCATCCTGCCCCCCCTGGCTAAGGGTGGTAGTAGTGGTAGGCATCCAGCCCTCCCTGGGTGAGGGTGGTACTAGTGGTAGGCATCCTGCCCCCCCTGGGTGAGGGTGGTAGTAGTGGTAGGCATCCTGCCCCCCCTGGGTGAGGGTGGTAGTAGTGGTAGGCATCCTGCCCCCCCTGGGTGAGGGTGGTAGTAGTGGTAGGCATCCTGCCCCTCCTGGCTAAGGGTGGTACTAGTGGTAGGCATCCAGCCCCCCCTGGGTGAGGGTGGTAGTAGTGGTAGGCATCCTGCCCCCCTGGGTGAGGGTGGTAGTAGTGGTAGGCATCCTGCCCCCCTGGGTGAGGGTGGTAGTAGTGGTAGGCATCCTGCCCCTCCTGGCTAAGGGTGGTAGTAGTGGTAGGCATCCTGCCCCCCTGGGTGAGGGTGGTACTAGTGGTAGGCATCCTGCCCCCCCTGGGTGAGGGTGGTACTAGTGGTAGGCATCCTGCACCCCCTGGGTGAGGGTGGTACTAGTGGTAGGCATCCAGCCCCCCCTGGGTGAGGGTGGTACTAGTGGTAGGCATCCAGTGCACCCTGGGTGAGGGTGGTACTAGTGGTAGGCATCCAGCCCACCCTGGGTGAGGGTGGTAGTAGTGGTAGGCATCCTGCCCCTCCTGGCTAAGGGTGGTAGTAGTGGTAGGCATCCTGCCCCCCCTGGGTGAGGGTGGTACTAGTGGTAGGCATCCTGCCCCCCTGGGTGAGGGAGGTACTAGTGGTAGGCATCCTGCACCCCTGGGTGAGGGTGGTACTAGTGGTAGGCATCCAGCCCCCCCTGGGTGAGGGTGGTACTAGTGGTAGGCATCCAGCCCACCCTGGGTGAGGGTGGTAGTAGTGGTAGGCCTCCTGCCCCCCTGGCTAAGGGTGGTAGCAGTGGTAGGCATCCTGCCCCCCTGGCTAAGGGTGGTACTAGTGGTAGGCATCCTGCCCCCCTGGCTAAGGGTGGTTGTAGTGGTAGGCATCCAGCCCCCCTGGGTGAGGGTGGTACTAGTGGTAGGCATCCAGCCCACCCTGGGTGAGGGTGGTAGTAGTGGTAGGCATCCTGCCCCCCTGGCTAAGGGTGGTAGTAGTGGTAGGCATCCTGCCCCCCTGGGTGAGGGTGGTAGTAGTGGTAGGCGTCCTGCCCCCTGGCTAAGGGTGGTACTAGTGGTAGGCATCCTGCCCCCCTGGCTAAGGGTGGTAGTAGTGGTAGGCATCCTGCACCCCCTGGGTGAGGGTGGTACTGGTGGTAGGCATCCTGCCCCCCTGGCTAAGGGTGGTAGTAGTGGTAGGCATCCTGCCCCCCTGGGTGAGGGTGGTAGTAGTGGTAGGCGTCCTGCCCCCTGGCTAAGGGTGGTACTAGTGGTAGGCATCCTGCCCCCCTGGCTAAGGGTGGTAGTAGTGGTAGGCATCCTGCACCCCCTGGGTGAGGGTGGTACTGGTGGTAGGCATCCTGCCCCCCTGGCTAAGGGTGGTAGTAGTGGTAGGCATCCAGCCCACCCTGGGTGAGGGTGGTAGTAGTGGTAGGCATCCTGCACCCCCTGGGTGAGGGTGGTACTAGTGGTAGGCATCCAGCCCCCCCTGGGTAAGGGTGGTAGTGGTGGTAGGCATCCTGCCCCCCCTGGGTAGGGGTGGTGGTGCGCATTCAGGCCCCTGTGTGCATATGTGGCATTGGTGATGGGCATCCCGCCCCTATGGTGCTGCTGTTGCTGGTGTAAGTATACTCTGCATCCCTGTGTGTGTGTGTGATGTGTCGTGTACGTGTTGTATGTGTTTTGTGGTTGGTGTCTGGCTTACCTTCTGCGCCGTACGCGTCCGTGCCTGTTCCGGTAGTAAATGTAGAATATTGGTATGATCGGGACGAAGGGATTCATGGTTGGTTCGTGTCGTTCGTCCTTCT
The DNA here is from genome assembly GCA_963921515.1 of Calotriton arnoldi. Taxonomy (NCBI): domain Eukaryota; kingdom Metazoa; phylum Chordata; class Amphibia; order Caudata; family Salamandridae; genus Calotriton; species Calotriton arnoldi. The sequence goes on along the minus strand of CAWUFW010010054.1, from coordinate 2,495 downwards.
CGTTGCTTCGCGTCGTCCTCGTTGCTTCGCCTCGTCCTCGTCGCTTCGCGTCGTCCTCGTCGCTGCCGTGTTCGTCTCGGAGCCGTGGATCGTGTTGTGGCGCGAATCGGAGCTTATGTGCGCCTCTCCCGGATGCTTTGACGTGCCGTGCGTAGCGACGGGTTCGGCGCGTATGGAAAGCGCATCGTACTTGTCCGGCCGGACGGGGCTGCATTTTTCCTTCCATGCGACTCGATTCGGCGTTTCCGGATTCGCCTCGGTCGGAGAACAGGACCTGGTTTGGGTGAGTACGGCTCGGCCGGATTCTTTGCTGTTGTGCGCATCGTACTTACTCGTTCGGTCTGCTGTACGGATCGGTTGGGAAACAGGCTTTCGCATGGCTTTTTTCCCGACCGAATGGTATTGGGTGCGCCTCCGACCGAGATCGGAATCGGCCCCATAGTTGTAACTCTCTTCAAATTAAATTTTAATGCAAATGGTAGTTTAAGCCTGTTTTACTATATGCATCTATGTTTGGGCTTGATGCACATTTTATGATGTTGCTGTTTCCTCAAGTTTTATCCTTCACAGGATTGTATGTTGTTTTATTTCGATTTAGCTCAACGGGGTACATATATGGACCCTAGGTACACTCGCTCAAGAGTTCGATTATTCGATTATCTCGATTTACGTGCATGCGTGCAGTCTTCCCTACATAGGGATAGCAATTGCTCTATGTACATGTGTCCATTTGTACTACTCACGGTTTCAAATCTATTTTCAAGTATATTTCATGGGTTCTTACCCTTATACGTTACCTGACCATGGCTATCCTCCCTCACTTTTCGGGGTATGTCTTAGGTTCATGTTCAATTTTCTATTATACCATTACTCCACACAGTGTGTGTAGTATGGGATTTAGTTCCATTACGGTGCACGTCAAGTGGCCTCTACACGAGGTTGTCCAGGTTGTCCTTTTTAACTCACAGTGTGTGTCATATGGGTCTTAGTCCCATTATTACAGTGCACAACGTGTGACCTCTTTACGAGGTTGTCTCTATACGGGATTAGTCCCTCTCTCAATTGTTCTTCACCCTGTTTACATTAAGCCTTATTGCTTTACAATGTCGATTTTTCATTGCTATGTTGTTTACAGGGAAGTAGGAGTGATGTTATTGTATTCATTCATTCTTTCTTCACCCTGTTTATATTAAGCCTTATTGCTTTAAATTGTCGATTTTCCACAGAATGATGTAGTTCATGATGATTTATTGTAGATATGTCGATGAGCCCCACCAGGAGCAGCCAGCATGCTGCTCAGCCCCATCACAACTGTGGCTTTTCTTGACAGACACCCAACATTCCGTAATGCATCATCATACTGTAACATTCTACTGGCAGGGCATGTGGTGGAAAATGGCATACACCAGCATGGACAGTAAACTAGGATACTACATATCTCCTTTTCTTCCATAACACAACAAATAAGATAGAAACCAAAAGAAGAACAAGAAAGCACCGATCCTTACATCCAGACACACCCACTGGCCAGACAGGTATGACAGCAGGCAAAGCACAGCATGAGAAATAAAGAAAACAGAGAAGAGAATGAATACACCAACATCACTCATACTACTGCACTATCACCCAAATAAATGATTCTTCCCTACGCCATCGGCCTGATGTAATAGAATTCTCACACCCTCTAGCCTGTCAAGGGCCCCAGAATTAACTAACAACAGCTTCTAGTACTATAACAATGCTTAAAGATGCCATGGCAACGCGTCAGAGCCACCTGCGAGTCCCGAAGAAGGCTGTGCATTGCCAAACAGTAAGAAGGATTAACCAATACTTGGTGAGCGCAGGCAGGATCGAGTGAACCTTTGTTTCCCCGACAGCTGTAACAACTTTTTATTTTTGCTTTTTTATATAGCGCAAACTGGATCCAAAGATATTGGAGCGCTTTACATGAGCACCAGTTACATTACATAAGGACACATACATTTTTGGTAGACACAAGGAGATTAAGTGATTTGCCCAGAATCACAGGATATAGAGACGATGCCCCGACTCAAACCTGGGTCCCCACCTGCAAAGTGTGCAGCTCTGGCCATTACGCCGCACCATTTGACCGGTGGCAGTAACCGCAAAACCTTACAGCCTCTGCAACAAAGCTTCCAAACTACCAACAAAGAAAGCCTTACTCCTCACAGCATGTGGTTCTCATGGTAGACAGCAAGGAAAGCGCACACGGTATTGTTCAGTCTCAATCCTTCCTATAGAGGTCTCTTGCTTCCGCCGACTAAATGTATCTGGCTCCCAGATACCATGGAGGCGCGGGGTAATCAGAGGTGAAAACAGAACGTAAGATCTCTGAAGCCGAGGCACTCTAAAAATGGTTGTAGTGTTTGCTGTGCCAACCAGGTGGACTTCCCACTGCCACCATTAAAATAGGCCAGTCTCCAAACAAACATGGCAGCCTTCATCTGAAGCCAGGAAGTTAAGAACCCTGTTAC